>JAIFGZ020000277.1:0-1200000 GCA_019925245.2 Oryza australiensis | reverse complement strand
ACTAGGGTGTAGTCGATGTAGATGTTTCGAGAACAAGCAGTCACATTGAACGCTCCCTAAAAACCTTATCGTCTGTCTATCCCAAGTAAGATCTCAACGACAGACGAGGTTTTGGAGGCTCTGTTCTCGCCAGCAATGTGCGCATAGTGCTAGCGATGGGGTTACAGGCAAAATACAGCAGACAACAGAAGAGAGGAGAAAGAGAAGTTTGCTTGCTCTGATGTGTGTTGAGGAGGAAAGCTTCTTATATAGGTGTGCAGGGGGTGAATCTGGACACCATGAAGAGCACCAATAGTTGTACCTCAATGGCTATTATCAGGCTGTTATCATAGTGAATCAATGGTTGTTATGGTAATCAATATCCATTGTTGTTTGCCTTCAACACCAGAGATAGTGATGCTATTGATCATCCATTGATCAAGGCACCATAGATAATCTTGCCATTGATCATTCATTGATATTTCAATGATGACTGTCATCACACTGTACCAAAGGAATGAATACCGGCCATTTATTGCATGACAAAACTAAAATTCCAAGACAGGCCTTCCACGGCCATGGCCCCGCCCCGTCCCATCCCGTCTCAGCGAGGCGAGCGAGCGTACGCAGGAATTCCAAAGGCCACGGCCACGGCCACGGCCACCGCCCCGTCTTGGCAAGGCGAGCGAGCACGCGCGCGTGTGGCTTCCTATGACTCCTCCTTAACCTTTCAACTAGTACGTTAGTCCTTATATTGAAGTATGTGTTAATCCCTTTTAACTTTTAATGGACTAATCATTGACCACTTTCACTAAACATGGGACTCCGGATTTAAACGGGCCGAGCCCAACATGCAGAAGTTAAACTTGTTGGTCGGATGATACACCCTCCTGTTTCATAATTTTTGACGTTTTGAACAATGACATCGTCTACAAAATATATCTTTTGACCTTGTTTTTTATTATAATATATAAAATAAATAAATGCATGTTACTTTTATTATATTACTTTAATATATATATATATATATATATATTGTTTTAGTTAATTTTTAAAGATATTGATAGTTAAAAGTTATAGAAGTTTGACCAACCTTTTACTCAAAATGTCAATTATGAAAAAGTAAGTTGAACAGAAGATTATCGATCGATTGATTCATCATTTTTGTCCCTAGCATGTATGAATCGACTTGGCACTTGGGTGATTAATAGTTGCATGCATGCAGAGGTAGGACAGGCAAGGTGGGGTTATTTAAGAGTTATCCCTGTCTGAATATATGGACAAACTGTTTCAGAGCTTTTATACTGTTTGTGTGCCGTTAATCATTGGAACTCACATGATAATTCATAATCGTGCCCCTAATAATAATCCAATAAGGTGATATATCGCTTCTGAAAGCATTAGGGGACCTTCACTGCGAGTGCCAAAACTCTGTAACCTTTTTAAGGCTGTCTTTACTCATTTTTCTTTTCCACAGACGAGTGGCTAGCTAATACTATCTTACTTCATGAACTCTGCATCAGAATGCAAGTTCCTTTGTGAACTTCTCAAGTAAATTATGGACCCCAACGTCAATTCATGATCTTTTTAAACTTTTTTCTTTGCCATTATTTCTTTTTTCTCAGAATGTCAAATTTTGAATGACACTGTTAGGGAAGAAAAAAATAAAAGCACGAGGTGTGTATGGTTCTCGGCGTGTTGCTTAAAGCTGTAGGGTTGTTGCAGTGGAGCTTGTTGCTTTTGCCAGATTGGATGTGTATGCTACCTTGTGATCTGATATGATATGTTGGTTGGGACCCAGTTAAAGTGTCTCATTATGTCTGTCTTAGTAACAAAGGGAGGCCATGGAGGTTAGGGAATCAACAACTAGTACATATCTGAATAAACACTAAATCTCATGCTTTAAGGCGAGAGAACCACTTTAAATGCATATATTGGTATTCCATACTGTAGTTTAGCGGAGATGCTACCCGTGACACAGTAATCCATCTATTTCTTCAATGGTATGATTATTGATTTAGAAAGAAACTAGCAACTGTGCTCGTACATTGTAACGGGTGAAGTCGAGGCGCGACACGGATGGGGACGGAAGAAAGAGGCGTAGGCGCAGCGTGGGAGCTCCGAGCAACGAGGGAAGGGAGGGGCGCAGGCGCGGCGCGAGGCGCGGCGCGGATGGGGACGGGCGGGAGGGGCGCAGGAGATCTTTTTTTCATCCAAGTCCTCCCTTTCTTTTCAGCATTGGGACTACGAATTAATTTTATAAATTTTATAAACACTCAAAGGGTTTTCTGCAAAATAGTCAGGCGGACGAAAATTTTTGGTAAAACACTACTTGCTTTATAGATAGTTATAGATATAGATATAGATATATATATTTTGTATACGTACGTATCTATATAAAATGTATACACATAGGTTGAATAGTAGGCCTGCTAAAAACCCCGATTTGGTATGTGTGAACAAATTGGACCGGCCTTATATATATATACCCGTGCGTTGCAACTGGCATCATTTTTTATCCAAATCCTCTCTTTTTTCAGCAATGGGACTGCGGGTTAATTTATAAACACTCAAAGGGTTTTCTGTAAAATAGCTCAGGTTTTTTTTCAAAATAGCCAGGTGGACGAAAATTTTGGATAAAAGCACTACTTATTTTATAGATAGTTATAGATTAAGGCCCTAGAAAAACATAGGAAAATCGAAGGTTTTTAACGCTATAAAAGAAATTTCTACGAGGACATTTGAAACAGATGATTGAATCCTATTTTTACCTTTGAAATTCCTATAAAATGGACAGTTTTAAAATTTTGGTTTAAAGTTAGTAAGAACATAAACCTCTTAAAAAATTCTTTGATTATATTTCTTTTATCTTATACCAATGTTTTTTTATCACATCTAATCAAACGATAATTTCTAAATTTTTTCTGTGTTTTGCAAGTGCTTGCACTCGTATTTTTGTCGAAATATTGTGTTTTTTAACACATCGTTTCAAAAGATCCCTAATAGATTTGCTATTTTTTATGCATAAGATCTGCTCTTGTAATAAATTTAGCTTCATATTAGGTTTCATACCCCCACCCCCCACCCCAAACACACACACACACACAAATGCAAAGGGACGAGAAAGGAAACGATGTTGTATGATTGATTTAGGTGTCATTTTACCTAACAAGAAAGGGCAAAATTTTAGTCCAAGATTAGGATATACGCTTGTTGGTGTCAATGGATCAGCTTAACCAGGTAGGCAATTCAGGAAAAAAGAACGGCGCTTGATTTGCACCACCATCTGCACGTAGATCAGCGAGATTTAGCGGTTGGTTGGCGATGTGACAAAAAAACACATTACAGCCAGTTTAGTTGCGACGCAAACGGCCGGTTGATTCATCCGCAACTATCTGGCTTCAAGGTGAAGCATTACCAAGCAAAATTTCTTTCAGTCTTTCACCGTTCTCCCTAGCTAGCGATCTCGTGGTCTTGGCGTTTGGCTTCATGGAGACAGTGGTTGCATCCGTTTCCGTTGGATCCAACGAACTCACGAAATTCTCACTTGATCTCGTGAAGCGTCAAAGCCAAGCTTACGGCCGGCTGGTCGATCGAGACGAGCAGCAGTATTAAACTGCGATTTGGTCAGTCTCGAGTTGCTGTCCAAGTATCGCCTCCTCTCGATCTTCAGATTGATGAGTAGTGCAGAGTGCTCGAGTCAGGTTTCTCATCATCACTGAGTCGGGAAAACTACTCGCGACCGTCCGGCCGGCGAAACATGGATGGTTACATTTACACCTCATTTGCGAGCATGATCAGGTTGAAGACGGAATGATATAATTAACTTTATTGTGCTCTAGTGCTGTTCTTGGTGAACGGTTGTACATCTCTGACAGTTGCAAACTGAAAACGTTTCCAGCTCGTTACACAATTACACAGTTGCACGTACTTGTGCTGATGCTGGTTTGGTGAGTGATTAAATACACTGTTGTGATGAAAAACCGGCAGCCGTGTGTATGGCTAGCTTTGGAAGTTTGGATATGGAACAGTATGTTTGTTTCAGGAATAGTGAAGCAGCATTACGAGATGTGACGGGGGAGGTAGCATATGTCTATCACACACGCTTGTAGCTTGTAGGATCGAAACAGAGTAAACAAACCTATCAGAGGAGGGTGAATAATAGGTTAAAACCAAAACCAAAAATCTTTTACGAAATTAAAAGATTATCTTTCACTAATGAAACCAATCTAGAAAAAGAAATCAAACCGTCGCTGTTAAAGTCACCACCGGTCATACCGCTGTATACGCTCGGTCCAACCGTCTCTCCTGGCTGGTCAGACTGCAGCCACAACTCTGGTTAGACTGCCGCCGCAACCCACCGATCAGACCGCTCGCACACCTGTGGTCAGACCGTCGAGACCCAAAAAACACCGATAGATGAACTCTCGAAGAAGTAGATCAAACTATTTCAACTTTATTGCATCTAAAAGTGTTTACAAAATACAACAATAGCACTCCTCACCAAAATCTCGAACTAAACTCGAAACCCTAACTTTCTCTCTTGCAAAATCGATGTCTAGAAGGCACACCCTCCCTCTCAATTTATACCACAAAAACCTCCTACTCAAAGTAGGAGTAGAACTCCTATTCACAATAGGATTCAACCTCCTACTCATAGTAGAAGTAGAACTCCTATTCCTAATATGACACTTTCAATCTAACTTTTCGAATTTGGACTCCCTTCCGAATTCGACTCCACATACAATCCCTCTCGTATGCCATATAGGTTCTCCATCTTCCATGTGCATTATCCTCTAGCCTTTTAATATCCTGCGTGTTGGACGTCTACTTCTCCCAAGTCGACTCCGGTCCAACATCGACAATACTATCTCGAGACCTCAAGTGATACCCGCACATGAACAACAAAGAAACTATATTCCGAGCACAAGTTTGTCCAAACTTGACTCACATTAGCATAACAACAGTAACCACACGCATAGAAATCAACTAGAAATCAAATCCACAAAGAAACAATTCAAAACCAAAAAATAAACCGAAACCGAAGTCTGCTGATCCACAAAGAATCAAATCGAAGTCGGTCTGACCGACTGTGAGTCGGACTTGGCCGGTCTGACCGCACACACACCTCCGGTCAGACCGTGCGCATACACCGGTCTGACCGACGTGTCTAGCCGGTCTAACCGCCACATAAAATATCAAAGCACAAATCCAATGTTTCATCACATAAAATATAAATCAAACATATTTGATTCAACAACCTCTCCCTTGATGAAACCATTGGCAAACCCAACAAGTGCAAAGACTGAACGAAAAACCCAAATATATATACCTATGACATTGATACTCTTTCTCAAATTAATTCCTTTTCCAAAAATAACCAAGAGAACTTTTAGCTCTTTATTTTTGAACCTTTTTTTACTCTTCTCTCAATTATTGCGGGTACGTCCTTGTTGTCAAGACTGTTTCCAAGGATTCGACATCCTTTTTTATCTCACCGCGAATACATCATTGCCGTCAAGACTGTTTCCAAGGATTCAGTATTTATTTTTTGCTCTCATATAAATAAGCATTTATGAACTCTTGCGGTGATTGGAACATAAGTATTAATATGAGGAATAACAACTCATAAAGCATATGTAAAAACATTAATCATTCAAACTAAGCACTTACTTCAATATTGCATATTTCATTAATTCAAGTAAAAGTATTATGTTTCATGTATCATATCACTTAAAAGCAATAGAAAAAGTTCATATAACTACTAAAATGCACACAAGCTAATATAGTAATCAAATTATCTAACAAGCATTGCTAGCAAGCACTAGAATATACTAAAGATATAAAACATAGCTCATCCACCTTTTATTTTCTTTTCCTGTTTTTGTTCTTTTTTATCACACCATGTATGAAATAAAAACATGAATGCAAAAGAAAAGAAAAGAAGAAAGAAAATATTCGCACAACAAAGAGCCAACAACTCTCCCCTCAATTAATGCCAAAAGGATAAATAACACTCAATTCTCCCCTAAGAAAAGCAAAGCGAGAATAATCCAACGGTTTGGTGAAAATATCTGTGAGTTACAACTTTGTATCCACAAAATTCAATTCAGTATTTCCCTTTTCAACATGATCTCTCAAAAAATGGAAGCAAATGTCAATGTGCTTAGTGCGTGAATGTTGTACAGGATTCTTAGCAATATTTATAGCACTAGTATTATCACAAAATAGAGAAACTTTATCAAAAGTAAGACTGTAATCTCTCAAAGTTGAAATAAGCCAAAGAACCTGAGAACAACAACTAGCAGCAGCAACATATTCAGACTCAGCAGTTGATTGAGCAACATTTGATTGTTTGCGAGAAGACCATGCAATCAAGAAGTACCAAGAAAAAGGCATGTACCACTAGTACTCTTTCTATCAATTCTACAACCTCCAAAATCCGCATCCGAATAACCACTCAAGCATATAGAAGAAAAGGTAGAATACCAAATTCCAAATTCAAGAGTATGTTTCAAATACCTCATGATGTGTTTCACAGCTTGACGATGTGAGGCCCTTGAAGAAGCTTGAAAGCAAGCACACAAACACACAGCAAATTATATGTTTGGCCTCGAAGCAGTGAGGTAGAGCAACAAACCAATCATGCTCCTGTATTCCTTTTGATTCATAGCTTCACATCTTCATCGGGATCCAAAATAGTAATAGTTCCTATCGGCGTAGTCAACGGCATTCAGTCGTCCATTTTGAAGCATCGTAGAAGATCCTTGGTGTACTTTGTTTGATGAACAAACGTACCTTGAGGTGTTTGCTTAATTTGCAATCCCAAAAAGTCAGTCAATTCACCCATCATGCTCATCTCAAATTTCTTGCGCATAGTTTCAGCAAACTCCACAACCAAAGCGTGAGATGAACAACCAAAGATGATATCATCCACATAAATCTGAACAAACAGTTGATCATCACCATGTTTAAGAACAAAGAGAGTTTTACCAGTTTTTCCCATTGTAAAGCCTTCTGCGAGTAAAAAGTTTTTAAGCCTATCATACCATGCTCTAGGTGCTTGTTTCAAACCATACAAAGCTTTTGACAAACGAAAAACATGGTTGGGAAAATCAGGATTTTCAAAACCTGGTGGTTGTTTTACATAAACTTCCTCCTATATGTAACCATTAAGAAAAACACTTTTAACATCCATTTGAAACAACTTAAAACCTTTTGAAGTAGCAAAAGCCAACAAAAGTCTAATTGCCTCAATCCTAGCAACAGGAGCAAAAGTTTGATAATAATCCAACCCTTCCATTTGAGTAAAACCCTATGCAACAAGTCTAGCTTTGTTTCTAATAATTAAACCATTCTCATTCTGTTTATTTTTGAAAACTCATTTAGTTCCAATAATATTATGACCAACAGGAGGTTCAACTAAAAACCGGACTTTGTTGCTTTCAAAATTCTCAAGTTCTTCATGCATGACGTTAATCCACGACATCAGTTAGTGCATGAGTAACATCTTTGGGTTCAAAAATAGCAATAAAAGCAGAATTTACATGGAAATCATGAGTTGTTACATTCGACCTTGTAGTACGTTCACTCAAGTTACCTATCATCTGTTCCGGAGGATGTCACCGTTGAATATGAAGTAGAGCACTCACATCTGAAGTTTGTCCATTTTCTGTAGCTTGTTCTGACAAAGTTGAAGCTTCTGGAGGTCCATTAGCATCATTACCCAAAGCTCCCGAAGAACCACCCGGCCGGTCTGACCGCTCCTCTGCCTGCGGTCTGACCGCTGTTGTGCCACCGGTTTGACCGGCGCCATGCCCGGTCTGACCGGTAGATGCGTCCTCGTCGTCCTTTTCATCGCTTTCCACAAAAATATCCTTCCCCTGAACCTGTGATAGAGTACCTGAAATTTTGGGTTTAGTACCTGGACTAGCCTCATCAAAAGTGACTTCGCAAGTCTCAACAATTTTATTAGTCTCCAAAACAAGTACACGGTAACCTCGTGAATGCGTAGAATATCCCAACATGAGTCCATCAAGAGAGCAAGATTCAAATTTGTCCAAATTTCCAGATTTCAGCACAAAACATTTACATCCAAAAACACACAAGTGAGAAACCTTCGGTGAGGGTCCAAAGCGAAGCTCATAAGCAGTTTTTCCAAGTTTAGATCTCAAGAAAATACGATTTGAAATATAACAAGCAGTGTTGATAGCTTCAACCCAAAATTTTCTAGAGTAGAATATTCATCAAGCATAGTCCTAGCCATTTGAACCAAAGAACGATTTTTCTTTCAACAACACCGTTTTGTTGAGGAACCCGAGGAGACGAAAATTGATGTTCAAGACCTTTTTCATCACAAAACCTTTCAAAAGAAGCGTTTTTAAACTCACCACCATTATCACTTTGAATAGTTGTCAAAGATTTTGGAAACTCAAGAGCCAAACGAAGATACAAACTTTTAAAGTGTTCGAAAGCTTCATCCTTAGTTGCCATAAAATAAACCCAAGAATATCGAGAAAAATCATCAACAATAACCAACACATACCATTTTTCTCCAACGGATTGCACTCTAGCTGGACCAACAGTGTCCATGTGTAACAGCTGTCCTGGTGCATCCGTCATCACAGAAAATATCGGAGTATGCGAAGAAGCAACCATCTTAGCATGACGACATGGCGAACAAACCAAATCAAGATCTTTCTTAAGTTTAGGCAAAACTCAAACAAGTTCCGAACCACTAATCCTAGTGAGATGATCAAAGCCAACATGTCCAAGTCTACGATGCCAAAACATCACATCTTTTGAAAATTTTGCAACAAGATATGTAACTTCAGAAGAAACACTATTTTCAAAATCCACTTTAAAAACTCTTCCATATCGAGAAACATTAAGCACAACATCACCAGATGAATCAAAAACCTTACTTCCACTTTTCTTAAAAAGCACATCAAAATCTTCATCCACAATTTGAGAAACGGAAAGCAAGATGTAATTCAAATTTTCAACCAAAGCGACATTATTCAATGTAAACTTGTCATTTACCTTGACAGATCCAGTTGCAGTGATCGTGCTAGTAGAGGCATCACCAAAGATGATTGAATCCTTCCTTGATGGCTTCACGAGGGAGGAGAACCAACTTTTATCACCGGTCATATGTCGCGAACAACCGGAGTCAACGATCCACACGTTCTCCCTCCTCGCCAAAAGAGCCTACATACAAGCAGATGTCGAAGCCTCAGTATTGGGGTTAGATAATAAAAATTTGGGAATCCAGTACTAGGACACATGACCAGAACCAACAGGAACATAACCAGTAGAAAATTCAACACGTTTCCCGTTAGAAAAATTTGCCCGAGGCCGGTCTGACCGCCGCTATACCTGTGGTCTGATCGACAGCTTCCCACCGGTCTGTCCGGTGGTATAGTGCCGGTCTGACCACCTGTCCATCTGCGTTCTGACCGCCTGCCTCGAAGGAAAAGCCGATTTTTGCCATCTTAGTTTTGCAAAAGCTATCTCCTATTCCTTTTTCTGTTTCCTAGCAAGCGTAAAACAGAAACCAACCAAATGTCCATCTTTTCCACAAAACGAACAAGTGTATTTTTCACGATGATTAGAAGCACAAGTAGAAAGAGATGGTTTAGCAACAGAAGTAGCAACAAGAGGTTTTGCAATCACAGGATTGGTTTTGGAAGATGATGCATTCAAAGAAGTCATGATGCCAGCAGATTTAAACACAATGGGTTTAGGATCTGGTTTAGTCAAAATGTTACCTCTCTCAGTTATACTCAAAACAGCAGGGGGATGCGTAGAAAAGTGAACATAGGGATCAAAACCTAAACCTCGGTTGTCTGTGCTAACCTTTGTTTGATCCAAAATCATGTTGAGATTCTTTTTTCCATCAGAAAAACGTTGCAAAGAACTTTTTAAGTAAGAAATCTCTTGAGTCAAAGTAGCAAAATTTTTGCAAGCATCCAAAAGACCTTTCTGTTTTCTACAAGTTTGACAAGAAAACACTTCGTCTTGCTTAACAGTTTCTTTCATATGCCTAACACGACCTAAGGCATCTTTTAATTTCAATTCATTAGCAAGACATGATGAGCAAGGTTTTACATTAGATTGTTTCAACCTTTTAGAGCTAATTGCATTAAAAACAGAGCTAGCAAACAAGGCAACTTGGCATTTCTTTAAAGCTCCTTTTGTTAAAAACAATTCATCAGTCAATCTAGTGTTCATGGCAAAGCTAAGAGCAAGACAAGATTCAAGCTTCCTAGATTTCTTAGATTCAGCATCAAGCCTTTTGCAAGTAGTTAAATTGACTTCTCTAACAGAATTAATCTCAGCAAATAAAACTTCACATGATTTGCAATCATCATTATCAGAAGCAAGAGATCTCAATCTATTATTTTTGGTTTTAAGAGAATCAATAACTGTTTCATGTTGGTTAATCTTCTTTTCAAATTTTAAAATCTTGTAACCAAGTCTAGCAATCACTTCTTGAAGATATTCAACACTAGGAGTGCTCATTATCTTATTTTCTTCATCAGAATCTGTAGTTCTTTTTGCCATGAGATAAACTCCAGCGATGCTCTTTGTTTTGTCTTCCTCATCATCATCAGAGTACTCAACATCGTTGGATCCCTGCACAGCTGCAAAAGCTTCATTCAAGACCTTCTGGTAGTATTTCCTCATCTTCATGTTCTTTGTCTACTTCTTGTTTTGCTTAGCATCCTTGGATCCATCTTGAGTCTTCACCTCCTCCTGTTTACCTTTTCCATCCTTGGGACACTGAGAGTGAATGTGTCCTGGTTGTTCACACCCGAAACACCGGATTGGTCCTCCTCTTCTCCTGATCCTGATATTATTCATAGCTCGAGAAACTATTAGCAAGCGATACCAAGTCCTCCTCACTAATTTCCTCCAGTTGATCATCGGACATGACAGAGAAAGAAGCAAACATCGATTGTGAAGTAGAATCAGAAGATACAGAAGAAGACACCAAAACAGAAGATTTAGAATCAGTTTTCTTAGAAAGAATGTTCATCTCATATGTTTTCAGTTTAGTATAAAGAACATCCAAAGTCAAAGTGTTCATATTAACAGATTCCTGAATTGAAGTAACCTTAACATCCCAAATCTTCATATCAAGACCGTTCATAAAATGATGAGCAACCTCAGACTGAGAATAATTAGCATCATAAGAAGAATCAACATATCTAATATTACTCAAAATTTTGTTAAAGCGGCCCAGATATTCATCCAAAGACTCCCCATGTGTCATCTCAAATTTGATGTACTCCTTTTTGAAAACGTCTTTTCGCAACTCTTTAATGTTTGAAGATCCAGTGTGAAAATCATTCAAAGCCTTCCAAATCTCATTAGCAGTAGCAAGATGCGAAACACAATCAAAGTCGGAGCGAGAAATTGCATTAAGAATAATATTGTGAGCTTTGCAATTATTGCATTAAGAATAATATTGTGAGCTTTGTAATTATTTTCAAAATCTAATTTGAGAGCAGGAGTGATTTCATAAGGTTGTGCAACTTTTAGCCAAATATCATATCCTTGAGATGTTATATAAGATTCCATCTTTTTCTTCCAATAATCAAAATCGGTTCTATTAAAAATATGAGGTTTGTTTGAAAACTTTTCAGCCATGGCAAATAGATCAGAAAAGCAACAAATAACGAATCAAGAACAAGGCTCTTATACCACTTGTAGGATCGAAACAGAGTAAACAAACCTACCAGAGGGGGGTGAATGGTAGGTTAAAACCAAAACAAAAAATCTTTTGCGAAATTAAAAGATTACCTTTCACAAATAAAACCAATCTAGAAAAGAAATCAAACCGTAGCTGTTGAAGTCGCCGCCGGTCACACCGTTGTATACTGCCCGGTCCGACCGCCTCTCCTGGCCGGTCAGACCGCAGCCACAACTCCGGTTAGACCTCCGCTGCAACCCACCGGTCGACCGCTCGCACACTGCGGTCGACCGTCGAGACCCGAAAACACCGGTAGATGAACTCTCGAAGAAGTAGACCAAACTATTACAACTTTATTGCATCTAAAAGTGTTTACAAAGTGCAACAACCGCACTCCTCACAAAAATCTCGAACTAAACTCGAAACCCTAACTTTCTCTCAACTTTCTCTCTTGCAAAATCGATGTCTAAGAGGCACACGCTCCCTCGCAATTTATACCACAAAAACCTCCTACTCAAAGTAGGATTAGAACTCCTATTCACACTAGGATTCAACCTCCTACTCATAGTAGAAGTAGAACTCCTATTCCTAATAGGACACTTTCAATCTAACTTTCCGAATTTGGACTCCCTTCCAAATTCGACTCAACATACGATCCCTCTCATATGCCATATAGATTCTCCATCTTTCATGTGCATTATCCTCTAGCCTTTTAGTATCCCACGTGCTGGACATCTACTTCTCCCAAGTCGACTCCGAGCCGACACTGGCAATACTATCTCGAGACCTCAAGCGATACCTGCACATGAACAACAAAGAAACTATACTCCGAGCACAAGTTTATCCAAACTTTGACTCACATTAGCATAACAACAGTAACCACACGCATAGAAATCAACTAGAAATCAAATTCACAAAGAAACAATCCAAAACCAAAAAAGTAAACCGAAACCGAAGTCTGCTGGTCAGCCGATCTGACCGACTGTGAGTCGGAGTCCGACCACGAGTTGAAGTCGGCCTGACCAACTGTGAGTCGGACTCGGCCGATCTGACCGCACACACACCTCCGGTCAGACCGTGCGCATACACCAGTCTGACCAACGTGTCTAGCCGGTCTAACCGTCACATAAAATATCAAAGCACAAATCCAATGTTTCATCACATAAAATATAAATCAAACATATTTGATTCAACAATGATGGCTGGAGTTCTTCAGACACCAACCATTCCAAACTGTCACCAAGGCTGCCCAATGGTGACTGTCCTGGATTATTCCTAATATCTCTGAATTCTGAAGTCTGAAGTCTGAACCTGTTTTAAATTTTCAGGGCGAGGGGCAGTGTGCTCTTTCTTGGACCTTGTAGAGCCTGTACAACAAGTGCAGCACTGCATACTTGCAAGGAAACCTCATGCAGCTAAAAGGTACATCCGTACATTTATGATCATCAGTTCACTGGTAGTACATCTGGCAAGAGCGAGGCTTTTGCTATATGAAGAAATTACTCTGACCGTGACTAGTGACACAAATCACTCACTTGGGGTTTGTTTGTCTGAGTATGGACAGAATATGGCAAATTCCTTCGGGTGGGCAGAAACTTTCGGTTTCTTTGTGCATTAATCTGTCCAAACAGGAATGTGGTTCCTGCATGATTGTCCTGAAACATTTCAGAGAACAAGATGGGCCAACGAAGTGGCCCAAGCTGAGCCCTTTATTGTTGAAGAATTTTTGGGATTTCTAATTTTTTTTATTAAAAGATTTGCAAAAATAATTTTTGTTTTTTAAATTTTGCAAAAGTAGTTGCCCGTCGCCCTCCGGGAGGGCGTTTTTAAAATCGCCTCCCGAGGGTGTTTTAGTGACGTGCGTACGGTCGTTGGGCGACCGCTCGCCGCGGCGTGGTAATTTGCGTGCGCCCCATGCCGCGTTGATGAGAAATCTTTTACACGCGCTGCCCTGGGAGATCTGCTTAACTCCAGTGCAAGTCCGTCCTTGGCTATCTTTGATGAATTAGGCGTGCCAGCTGGTTTGATCTGTTAACCAACAAGAAATAATAAACAGATACATGCGTTAAGGTTAAAGTTAGATCCTACCGGATCAGCTCAGGGAATCAATTTACATATATTGGCTATCCCGAAGCACATTTAAACTAAGTGACTGGGATAGATCGGCTATGCCGAGACAATATAAATCACTTAATCTAAATACACATCAGGGTAACAAATATATGCATTCATAATCTAGCCGATGCTGCAGATCTAACGTGGATCGGCTATTACTCTGATGCATCTTATGAAAATATATCAATCTGACCTAAATGCATTAAACCTAGATCAATCGGTTATCGACTGATGCCAACATATCGATACTGGCTTAAGGCATTTAACCAGATTGAGATCTTAATATAAGAGGCAACTTTAATATATCTAATAGTGAATAATGCTAAAAGACAATTAAAACAGAAGGCCGAATGAAACTCCCAAGATCTGTCTCTAATGATAAACATCCAGCCGAATAGATCTTAATAATTCTAAAAGCGACTTAATAGTTCATGATGATGCAGCATTAAGTACAAAAAGAAGTACTAGATCTATATTGACCGATGTAAACCCCTCGAGACGGTAGATACCGCATATAAACTAGTTCAACATCTAGATCTAACTCTATCGGCTACTGCCTCCTGAGAGAAACGAGCCGATGACAAGACAGATCTAGACATTGCTCCAGATTATATGCTGCATATGATAAATTGCGGAGTCCATAACATTAAATCTAGAGTGTCATGACGATGTAAGCACTAGATTCAACGATACAGACTACTAATGATAAGTATTTACCTTATTCGGGGGCCGAGATTGATGCAGCCCGAAGCGGGATCAAGAACTCGTCTAAAAGAAGAAGGTTTGGCGATGTGCCGAGATTGTATTGATGTGTGTTGTTGTTTACAAAGAGCCCTCGGGTCTTATTTATACCCAGGCATAACACTATCCATGTAAGGCACGGTTTCTATCTAATCTACTATTTAAAATACGACAATATCTTGGGATACAGCCCCAATGTCGTATCACAAAAGAAATATCTAAATAAAACCCTATTTTACAAATACAATTGTCGTTACAGGACTCTATCCATAGATGACAATATCTTAACGAACATTTGGGAACCGAATCTTCCTTTTATCTCCAAGCCTCTTTATCGGAAACGGTTCCATCTTCTTCTTTGAATCGAAATCGCCTATCGGCCATCCTATCCAATTCGGCTTTAGCCCACTGGTCTTCCAGCCGATTTAATCACGGCCGATGCAGTCTCTGTTTCTCCGCAGATCACTTTTCCGATCCAATTCCACTTCAATTTCAACCTTGAACTTAGGGATTTGGTTACCAAATTTGGTCGTTAACACATGCTCCCCAAGTCTGTGATAAGATAATATCACGTATTTGCCGCTTTTTTAAATTCCCGAGTGACTTCCGTCCTATTCCGTTTCGGCTGTCAGGAAATCTCTTTAAATAGCACTCGCCTTGTGCCGAAACGAGTCACGTTATCACTTTTATTCCTCAAGACCTAGCCAGAAAAACTCTCCTTCTCCCTTCAGCGACTCCGGCGAACCGAAGCAGAACCCCTCCGGCGATCTCCCAGCAGCAGCGATCTTCCTGTGCCAATGGCATCCTCAAGCGCCCCTTCCGACGCAGTCCCCACGGAGTACCCTGAGGTAAGTTTCTCGTCGGCTCAAACTTTTCACTTGGCGCAATCTGGTTTTTTCTCTCTTTTTTAATTCCATTATTCCTTCTTGCGATTTGTAGCACCTGTCCCACCAAATTGCGATCCCTAACCTTCTCCATCCTGACCAACTGCTGTTAGGGCCGATTGGTAACCTAGACCCAACCGAGTTCATCAAAGCTGAAACCAATCGGATCCCCTTTAGGTTTTCTATCCCAAACTTATCCTACTGGACAGGGACCTTCAAATCGTGGCCCTCAACGGACAAATCTTGGTCGTCGTGGTATGCTAGGATGTCGGCTAGCAAGCAAGCCACCTGGGACGAAATAGGAATCGACCAATGCTTAGCTCTGTCCTTAGTCGACATGTCGAAGGATGAACCACTGCTATCGGCTGCTAGCTGCTTTTGGTCAGACACGCTGAACGCGTTCCTCTTTAGGCATGGGCCGATGACGCCAACTCTCATGGACATAGTCATGCTAACCGGCCTGGACATAACATCAGTTGTTGCCCCCTCTGATCTGGATATTAAGTGTCACCACAACTTTAAAACCAAGAGCATCGGCGACTGGAGTGGATTCATATCAATGAACATGAAGGATGGCCCGATCTCCGACAGGGAACATGTGGCCTTTTTGATGATGTGGTTAGAGAAATTCATTTTCTGCGGATCAAGCTGTGGGCCGACCACCAACTGGCAACACGTAGTCGAAGCACTAGTGGAGAAAAAGAAAATCCCCCTGGGGAAATACTTACTCAGCTACATGTACCAAATGCTGAGCAATTTGCCGATGAAGTTGGCCTTGAAACAATCTATCAACACCGGAGGGCCCTGGTGGCTGCTTCAATTGTGGCTCAATCTACACACTTATAAAGTTGCCAATCGGCCAAGCCTGTTTGAGGCCGATTTCCCCCTAGCCGAGCCAAAACATCATGATGACGAGGAGATAACCACTCGGCGTTGTATGTCGTATGGAGAAGCTGTTTCCTCTTATTCAGGCTTGAAACTGTCAGTCGAATACTTGAAAAACTGGTTCAGCAACTTCTACAACAGGTTCTCAGTCGACTCTATCATTTGGTTTGCTTATGATAAGTTCAACAAGTTTGAGCGGCCAGACGATCTTCGGCTAGATGAGATAAATTCCCCAAAATTTGACAAGCCGAGAGAGATCTTTACCACTGCCATCTCACCTTGCATCCTGCCGGTTGGCATCCATCAAGGACGAAACATTCAGAAGAGCTACGAGTTCTATCATCCGATGGTAGCTGCAAGGCAACTTGGGCTAGGTCAACTGCCGATTGGGTTGTACTACTCAGATAAGATCCAAACCAGAGGCATTATCAATGGCGATATCATGATGCTTCGGCTATTAAACCTTCCAAGCCCTCCTCTCGGCATCTTCGGGGTCATTGAGCTAGCGGTTTCAAGGACAAGTGCTTTCAACCGATGGTGGGCAGAACGGAAATCACACATATTCCACCAATCGGCTTCCATGTATCTTACCACCGTCGACCTTGACATGATTTCATCGGTAAGCCATTCTTTCCTAGTCCTTTCTCCTTTATCGGCTATAATGTGTATGTCTCATCACTCACACCTTTGTCCCTACAGACGACCGATGTTTCTCCTCCTCGGGCCAGCCGATCAGGAGCGGCCATCAGTTATGGGCCCGGCGTGCTGCCAAGCGGCTGTGGGTTGGCACCGTCCATAATCGGCTTCAACGCGCCGAGGGTGTCAACCCTTCTCCATGGTCAAACCCGCGAACCTCTCCATCGGCAAAAACGGGACAAGCGTTCGGCTACCGTTGAACCGGCTACGGCGAAAAAAAGCCTACCAAGAAGCAGAAACCAAGCCCCAGCCGATGATCTACCCCCTGTCGACCCCGATGTTGACGCCGTGCTTGACGAAGAGGTTCAGGATGAGGAGATGGAAAAAGCCCTCAATGACGCAACAACCGAATCAACTTCCTCTGACAAATACGCTCAAACTCTGTCAGCCGACGAGGCCCCCGTGCAGAGAACACCGAGTCCACCAAAACACCCCGTCCATCCGATGCCAATAAGCGATTTTTCAACACTTTTGGTCTCGTGGCTTCTTTATTTATGCTCGTCTTACTATGTCTTTTACATCGGCAGAGGAAGAAGCTAGCCACCAAGAAGAAAATGGCTCCTCACCATTCAGTAAGTTATTTTGACTCTACATATTTTTTCTTATTAGCCGATCTTTAACCTTGTGTCCTTTTTAGCCTCCTCGTGCCCCGACACCTGCCCCCCCAGGTATCATGCGAACACACTCCGTCGGCTGTAGGTGATAGGGATGCTGACGAAGAGGCTACGTTGGTCTCAACAGTCCAAGTAAGTATTATAACCGTCTTCTCCGCAATCGGCTCCATGATCTCCATCCATGCTATAACTGTTCTTTGCCTGGCAGAGCGTAGCCGATCTCTTGGGCTTCGACCTGTCGAAGTTCATCGACCCAGATGATGCCGCTGACAAGGCCCTGGTGCCGCTTGATGAAGATCCAAGGACCACGCTAGCCGACATCGCCAATCGGCTGGAGGGCTCATTGGACGCGCTAGTAGCCGATTGCGGTTCTGTCCGTAATCGGTTCGAAGAGATCCAAGCCAGACATTCAGACGAGTTGGTTGATACAATCACGTCAGCAACCTTCCTTGAAGCGCATCGGCACAAATACGAGCGGGCAAAGCAGCGTATAGCCGATCGCCGAGAGAACAAATCATTAGCGGCGACCATCAAATCCAACCAAGAAGAGATCAAGGCGAAGAAGGCCAAGTTCGATGCATTGAAGATGGAGCCAATTGCCACACTCGATCGGCTTCGCGCACGTCGGGACCAACTGGTAGCTGAGCTCGTCTAGATTGAGACCGAGATCACGGTCCAAGAAGAATATGTGGCCGGCCTGCCGAAGGAAATAGAAGATGCACGGTCAAGCATCAAGGCGGTCGTGTCCTATCTGATGGACCTGACGAAGGCGATGAAGCCAGTGGCCGGGACCGACGCAGTCAACGTTAAGGCGATCGAAGACATTGACGAGATCCGTCGTAAAGCGATCTCGGGTATTGCTGAATTCCTTGGGCACTAAGTCGGCTATAATAGTTGTATGGGGCACAAACTCGCACATCTTGTAATCCAACTGTTTTTGTAATCGGCTTTCACCATCTCTTGTAACTGATTTGAATTCTCTTCTGTAATCGGCTTGCCTTACTTGATCTCCACTTAATGCTTGCTTGCCGATCACATTAAACTTGCTTGAAGACGTAAAAAATTTTGAAAATTTCGCCTTGTCTCCTCGATATCATATTGTATTGTATATGCCCCCTAATTTTATTGATGGTGTTTTCGGCATTAACAAAATTATCGAATCAAACATCTTGCCGCTGTCGGCTAAGCTGAGCCGATGTAGAAAAAGTAGGGGAAAAACTTGACGTAAAAACGTCCTAAAGGCGATGCGTGTGTTACAACGCATCGGCTAACACGAATCGACACAACCATAGCCGAATCATGAGTTGATCCATACACTTGGGTAATATTTCTTCAAATATTTGCCGTTCAGAGCCCTCCCAAACACTTCTACATCCAAACCTTGTAGCATATAAGCTCCTTTAGAGATGTATTTGTGGATCTTGAACGGCCCCTCCAAATTTGGTGACCATTTGCGAACTTATTGTCTCTTGATCCGATCGGCAATATCAATTTCCAAACGAGTTCACCCTCTTCGAAAGACTTAGGCACAACCTTCTTGTTATAATGGCAGACTACTCGTTCCTTATCTCTTGTTACCTTTTTCAAGGTCCTCATCGGTGACAACACCAGATCTTCTGATTCATCTACCATGAGGTTATAGTAATCATCAGCTATAAGCTAATCTTGTAGCTGAACTCTTCTTGAGCCGATGATGTTCTCCCACGGCAGGACTGCTTCATGTCCATAAACTAATTTATATGGAGGGACTTGGATTGATCCATGGAAAGCCATCCGATAGGCCCAAAGTGATTCGGCTAATCGGCTGTGCCATTGCTTAGGATATTCAGCGATCTTCCTCTTTATCAGCTTGATTAGACTCTTGTTTGAAGCCTCTACCTGTCCATTAGCCTGAGCATAATATGGCGAAGAGTTGAGTAACTTGATTCCCATGCCGTCGGCAAACTGAACAAACTCATCCGATATAAAGATAGATCCATGATTTGTTGTTATTGTTTGAGGAACGCTGAATCGGTATACGATGTGTTCTTTAACAAACTCGATTGCATCCTTTGAATCAACCTTCTTTAAAGCAATTGCTTCCACCCAATTCGTGAAATAATCTGTTGCCACCAATATGAATTTATGTCCCTTGCTCGAGGGTGGATTGATCTGGCCGATCATGTCGATTCCCAACCTTTGAACGGCCAAGGCTTGATTATTGGGTTCATAGCCGATGCTGGTGCCCTTTGTATAGCTCCAAACTTCCCTTGTAGTACTTGAAACAATCCTCCAACATCGTCGGCCAAAAATACCCTGCTCTTCAAAGTAGTCATTTTATCTTGTAAGCCAATTGATGCATGCCGCAAATCCCTTCATGCACCTCTCCGATACCTACCTTGGCTTGATCGGCACTGAGGCACTTGAGCAACACTCCATCAATCGTCCGATAGTATAAATCTTCATCGAGCAAGACATATCTCAAAGCCTTGTAGCGCAACTTCCTTGAAGCCGACTGGGAGGGGTTTTGCAGATAGTTGTAGACCTCAAATCTCCAGTCGTCGGCTGTCATGGTGGCAATCTCTACCTCAATATCTTTTGTCATCGGCCTGGAGCCTGATGCCCATTGAGCTAAATCGTTTGCTTCTGCGTTCTGCTCTTTGGGGACGTGTTTTAGTGTTACTAGCCGAAAGTTGTTCATCAGTTCTCGGCATCGTTGATAATAGACTATCAGTGCATCATTTTTGCACTCGTACTCTCTCGACAATTGGCTGATGACCAACAGTGAATCTCCCATTATTTCGATGGCGTCGGCTTCAACTTTCTTGAGAAGATGCAATCGCTTGAGCATTGCCTCATAATCGGCTTGGTTGTTTGTGTTAGTGATATGCCCTAGAGGCAACAAGGAGATGTTGGATATCATGGTCAATGTTTATGTATTTATGAATAAAGTGTTATTCAGTTCCATGAAATAGACATCTTATATTGATCAATAAGTACGTGACTTATTTATGAGACTTTATGTATGAATCTATTTCTAAATGATCCCTGATCATATGTCATATTGTTGGAACAAATATGATTTTAAGATCGACATGTTTATTGATTGATGATCATGTCTCATAGATCATGGTATGAAGATACCAAATCAATATACATGGACATGTGTTAGAGAACACATTGTTAGATATACCCACCATGAGACACTACAGAAATTAATGTGCCATTAGTTGGTCTCAGGTAGTGTTGGTACAAAGTCCTTAGACCTGAGATCATCATGGATTCCAACATGTGTAGTACCTACTTTGGGACTACCAAACGCTATTCCGTAACTAGGTAGTTATAAAAGTAGTCTTCGGGTTTGCTATGAAACATGTAGTGGGATGTGAATGATCAAGATGGAATTTGCCCCTCCTTTGGAGAGATATCTCTGGGCCCCTCAAGGTAATGGATTATGGAAGTGCATGGCCATGCCGAGTTGATTGAGGAGTCAATCAACAGATAGATAATCCAATACGGTTCGAGTGAATGATTAAGCTATTGAAGGGATGGCATACATCTTGCCTATAACTTAATTGGTATCGTGAGGCAAAGGGATTTGTGTACACATTACAGGTTCAGAGCCAATATTATATTCTTGTATACTATGGTGTCAATATGTGTTGCTAGACGCCGCTGTTGACAATTGACTGAGTTGGACTCGAGCCGACGGTCCGTTGAGTTGGACTCGAGCCGACGATCGGCTGAGTTTGACTCGGGCCGAAACCGAGTATACCTGAACCTACAGGGTCGCACGCTTAAGGGGATAAGAACAGGCATTCGAGTTGGACTCGGATACGGCTCGATCGGATAGGGATCCGATCGGATAGAGTCCTATGGGCTTACAAAGTCTGACCGGCCAACTCTATGAGATTCGTATAGGATCCGATTCAAAATAGAGTCCCGATGGGCCTCTAGGCCCAACCGGCAACTCTATATAAAGGGGTGAGGGGTGGAGAGCTAATGTATGCAATTGGAACCAAATCAGTCTGATCACGCGTGTCTTCAGAAGTCGGCGAGATCAATCTCCACGGAAACCCTCTCCACCTTCGAGCCAAACCTTAGCCTTGCATCTTGTGCTAGCACACGGGTGTTAGGTCTTCTGTTCCCGGACGTGTGGATACCGGTAGAGGTGCTGCTACGTTGCGGTGCTGTTCGTCGGCTACGAATCAACTGTGGTGGAATCGGCTGTGGTTGGGCGCATCGGAGCGAGGCACGCGAGCGCGATCGGACGACTTGGCGAATCAGCTACTCGGTGAATCGGCTGATTGGTGAATCGGTTGTTCTCAGGAATCGGCTGTCGGCTTGCGGGAATCGGCTGTCATCGGCCAGCACTGTTCCAGATCGGATAGCTCCTGATTGGCTATTTCCGCTGTATACTCCAATCGCTAACGATCTATCGACCCTTACTTGCAAGTGTTCCTGGTTTGCGTGGTAGAAAAGTTTTGTTTTTAGCTATCGTAGCTTTCGCGTAACCCTTCAGTGGTATCATAGCTAATCTTGCTTAGTTCGGGTTTTAGATTGGATCTGGAACAAGTTTTGCACACGGGTTGATTAGATCAATCGGTTTTACGGGATCTGAAGAGGAGAGTAAATGGTAATTGCGTTCCTTGATAGTGTATCGGAACGGCGTAATGCGATTACGTCGAAGCAATATCCATAGAACTCAGTTTGAGTCGGTTTCGGTATAGCGTTCCTTGATAGTGTATCGGAACGGTATAATGTGATTAGATCAAGCATTCGGCAATCGGAAGAACAGTGATGAAGATGGAGATCCTCTACACCGGCATGGAGATGGAGATCACCATGTGAAGGAGGCCATACTATTTCATTATATGCTATTCTACCTGCTTTCATATATGTGTATGTTTGTTTGATAGGATAGCATCCCTCACAAAATTAAGTAGTAATGATGCTCTTCCAAATGTTGCACCAGTCACCGTTATGCTCGTCAATGGTGGGTCTGCCAAAGCAGAGTGCCATTCTCTATCATAACACGAGGGGGTATATGTCGGACATATACAGCAGAAACATTTGGTTGACTTAACAAGGCTATCAAAACAGTTTTGGGCCTTGGGGCATAGGTTGGCACCGGGGCATGAAGATGCCACACCAACAACAAGAGTCACATAGAGATGTGATTAGTAAGGAGTTGCTTACCGATGTTATTAATCTTCTAGCCGTGATGCCAAAGCTCACTAGAAATTAATAAACATGTGAATCTTGACCCAATACGTAACCTAGAGGGAAGGTGTAAAATACGTAATGGAAGTCTTTTGTTAAATTGTTTAACAATAGACATAGCATAAACATTGTGCTAAACTTTGCTTTTTCTGTTGTAGAATAAATGGCAGCCAATACTACACCCAGTACCTTTAATTTGTGATCTAATCTCGAAAAGGAAAAATTAAATGGAACAAACTTTATGGATTGGTATCGCAACTTGAGAATTGTTCTCAAGCAAGAGCGCAAGGAGTACGTTCTTGAAGTACCCTATCCGGATGAGTTGCCTAATAATGCCACTGCTACTGCACGGAGGGCTTATGAGAAGCACACTAATGATGCCCTAGACACAAGCTGTCTCATTCTAGCTACAATGTCCTCTGAGCTTCAGAAGCAATATGAGAGCAACCATGCTCATATTATTATTCAGGGACTGCGTGGCATGTTTGAGAACCAAGCAAGGGCCGAGAGGTTCAACACCTCAAAGTCCCTGTTTGCGTGCAGGCTTGTTGAGGGGAGTCCCGTCAGTCTGCATGTGATAAAAATGATTGGCTACATGAGAGTCTGGAAAAACTAGGTTTTCCCCTTAGCCAAGAGTTGGCTACTGATGTGATTCTCCAGTCGCTCCCTCCGAGCTTCGAGCCATTCATATTGAATTATCACATGAACAGTATGGATAAGACCTTGGCTGAATTGCATGGGATGCTAAAGACGGCTGAGGAGAGTATCCAGAAAAACGGTCATCATGTGATGATGATACAGACGGCTAAGCGCAAACCACCTGTCAAGAAACTTTGCACCAAGAGGAAATTAACTCCCGATGAGATCGCGAGTGCCTCCAACACAAAGAAGGGCAAGAAGGGGTCGGCGGCATCAGATGTCGTTTGCTTCTATTGCAAGGAGACAGGTCACTGGAAAAGGAACTGCAAGAAGTACATGAAGGATCTCAAAAAGAAGCAAAGTGCGACTTCTGATTCAGGTATTAATGTTATAGACATTAATCTTACTACTTCACCTACTGACTCTTGGGTATTTGATACCGGATCAGTAGCTCATATTTGCAAATCGTTGCAGGGAATGAGAAGAAGTAGAGGCTTGAGAAGGGACGAGGTGAACCTGCGCGTCGACAATGGAGCAAGCGTTGCTACAGTTGCTGTCAGCACAATACCACTTCATTTGCCTTTAGGATTAGTTTTGGAATTAAATAATTGTTATTGTGTTCCAACTCTATGTCAAAACATTATTTCCCCTTCATGTTTGCAAGCGGAAGGATATGATTTTAGATCAATGGACAATGGTTGTTCAGTTTATCTCAGAGATATGTTCTATTTTCATACTCCATTGGTGAATGAATTATACGTTTTGAATCTTCAAGCATCTCCCATCTATAACATTAATACAGAGAGGCAACTCCCAAATGATGCAAACCCCACGTTTATCTGGCATTGTCGCTTAGGTCATATAAATCAGAAACGCATGGAGAAGCTCCATAAGGATGGATTGCTTCACTCTTTTGATTTTGAATCATTTGAGACATGTGAGTCTTGTTTACTTGGTAAGTTGACAAAGGCACATTTCACGGGACACAGTGAGAGAGCAAGTGACTTGTTGGCACTCGTACATACTGATGTATGTGGACCAATGAGCTCAACGGCCAGAGGTGGTTATCAGTACTTCATTACCTTTACCGATGACTTTAGTAGATATGGTTATATCTACTTAATGACGCATAAGTCCGAATCCTTTGAAAAGTTCAAAGAATTCTAGAATGAAGTACATAATCATTTAGGGAAAACAATCAAGTTTCTACGATCAGATCATGGAGGGGAATACTTGAGCCAAGAGTTTGGTAATCATCTGAAAGATTGTGAAATTGTTCCACAGTTTACTCCGCCAGGAACTCCACAATGGAATGGAGTGTCCGAACGGAGAAATCGCACCTTGTTGGACATGGTGCGATCCATGATGAGCCAAAGTGATCTTCCGTTATCCTTTTGGGGATATGCTCTTGAAACAGCTGCGTTCACACTAAATAGAGTTCCATCTAAGTCAGTTGAAAAGACACCATATGACATATGGACAGGGCGACCCCCTAGTTTGTCTTTTCTTAAAATTTGGGGATGTGAGGCTTATGTAAAACGTTTACAGTCCGACAAGCTCACACCCAAGTCTGACAAATGCTTCTTTGTGGTATATCCTAAGGAAACTAAGGGATATTACTTTTATAATCAGGAACAAGGCAAAGTGTTTGTCGCCCGACACGGTGTTTTCTTGGAGAAAGTTTCTTTCAAGAAGGGTTAGTGAGAGCAGGGTGCATCTTGAAGAAGTTCAAGAAACACCAGAAAATGTTTTAGCTACCACAGAACCACAACAGGAGGAACAAGATGTTGCACCATCTGTTGTAGATACACTAGCCCCACGGAGGTCTGAAAGATCACGTCGTGTGCCTGATAGGTACACAGGTGCGGAACAACGTGATATATTGTTGTTAGACAACGATGAGCCTAAGACTTATGAGGAAGCGATGGTGGGACCCGATTCCAACAAGTGGCTTGGAGCCATGAAATCAAAAATAGAATCCATGTACGACAATCAAGTTTGGAACATGGTTGATCCACCTGATGGTGTCAAAACCATTGAGTGTAAATGGGTTTTTAAGAAAAAGGCCGACATGGATGAAAATGTTCACATCTATAAGGCGCGATTGGTGGCGAAAGGTTTTAAACAGATTCAAGGTGTTGATTATGATGAAACCTTCTCGCTCGTCGCAATGCTTAAGTCTATTCGGATTATTCTAGCGATTGCTGCATATTTCGATTATGAGATATGGCAGATGGATGTCAAAACGGCTTTCCTAAATGGAAACCTAAGCGAGGATGTATACATGATATAACCTGAGGGTTTTGTCGATCCACAATCGCCTGGAAAGATATGCAAGCTACAGAAATCAATTTATGGATTGAAGGAAGCATCTCGAAGTTGGAATATTCATTTTGATGAAGTAATCAAAGGGTTTGGTTTCATCAAAAATGAAGAGGAGACATGTGTTTACAAAAAGGTCAGGGGGAGTACAATTGTATTTCTAATCTTATATGTGGATGACATATTACTGATTGGAAATGATATCCCTATGCTAGAATC
Organism: Oryza australiensis; assembly: GCA_019925245.2. NCBI lineage: Eukaryota > Viridiplantae > Streptophyta > Magnoliopsida > Poales > Poaceae > Oryza > Oryza australiensis. The sequence continues at coordinate 1,174,006 of JAIFGZ020000277.1, read as the reverse complement.
CGTCAAGTCTTTATTGAAAAATAGTTTTTCCATGAAAGACCTAGGAGAGACAGCATACATATTGGGCGTTCGGATCTATAGAGATTGTCGGTGATATGGGGCCGGGGGTATGTCGCGGGCGTGGCATTTAAGAAAAAGGAAGGCACCCCTGCCCATCAAGGAGCGCCAAAGTTATGCCCTGAAAGGCTAGGCAAGTCTCGGCCACGGGCGGCCACGTGGCCGCCCCTGAAGGGGCTGGCCCGGAGGCTGCCCGGAGGCCATCATACTTCCAAACGGCGGGGTCCGGGATCTCCCGGACCCCTGGTCGGAGGGGTCCGGGATCGCCCGGACCCTCATCCTCCATCCCGCACCTCTCAGAGAGAGGGGCGAACCCAACTGCCAACCAACTCATTCAATGCTCAAACAGGGGAAAGCTGAGCGCCTGCTCCGCCGCATTCAATGCGATGTGAGGCACGGCTGTCAGTTGCCCCATCATCACCCCTTTTTGCCTATCACGAGGCAAAAGGGGGGCTAAAAGTCCTTGACTAAGACCGCGGTATGACTGCGGTCCACTCCGCGCATGCCCCCCTCACGCCCTGTCCAGTCGCATTTAATGCGCTGGGCGGCTGCGTGGGAGAGAGAGTGCGGGCGCAGGAAGCACGGCGCCTACACCTCCCTATGGAATGGGCCGCCGACCGGTGGGACCCATCGGAGGGGGTAGGCTAACCATCATCACGTCAGCGGCATGGCCATCATGATGACCGCACTTTTTCCACCTTCTATGACGCGACGAACAGGGAGGAGTAGGAATGGAATGACTTCTCCAACAAGACAAAGCAAAAACCACTCTCTCACGTGGAGTGAAGTAGAGAAAAGGGTAGGACTGCTGTGGTGTTCCCTTGTTCTATAAAAGGAGACCCAAGTCCTTCATAAAAGAGGTTCAGCTCCTTCATATAGACAGGGGGTTCCGTTCCAGTTCAAGAAGAGGAGTACACGTTCTGAGAAATAGGTTAAGCCTCTCCAACTAGCCTGCAGAAATCGCCCATCCACCACAAAGTCTAACGGAGAGGAACACTCTCATTGTTCTTGGCTACCTCCCCCATATATTGCATACACACAGGATTAGGGTGTTACACCGCGCTGGTGGCCCGAACCTGTATAAATTCCCGCCTCATCTGCATTATTTCATCTTTTATACGAGTTTGAGTCAGGATACATCGCTCCCCGTGCCGAACCAAAAAGGGGGTCCCCTGGATCCCTGCGTGTCGACCTACGACATCGAGCTGGCGCGCCAGGTAGGGGGAGCGCGCTGTGTTTTGGTTTAAACTCCCGTTTTCCTCCCATTTTCTGGCGGAAATCCTTCCTCTCCATCTCAGCCATGGTCCACGGCCGTGCCTTGCGCTCCGCGTCAGGCTCGCTCGCCACGCGCGAGCGTGGCCTGGCCAACGAGGCGGCAGAAGAAGTCGATGCGGGAAGGCACAGCCCCAACTTCCGCCACCTCCGCTCGAGGGGGGAGGGACCTTTGTCTCCCTCACCGCCGTTGGTGGCGACAGTGGCAGCTGTGCCCGCACCATCCCCTCTGCCCCCCCGCTGAAGCAGCGGTTGGAGGCGGAGGGGACCGTGCGTCCTACAATGACCGCATAGACCACGTGCTGCCGGCGTACGGCAACCCCGTCGAGGCGGTCCATCGCCGCGGAGTTTGGCGAGGGTGCCCGCCACCCTGCGCCACCAGCCCCGGGCGAGGGGTCCAACACCAAAAGGTGGCTCGACGACGTGGCGAAGCTCGTAGGCACGGCCCAGCGCCAGCTGGCTGCTGACCTTGCTTCCTCCAGCCGCCAACCGCGCGACTCGCACGTCGCGGTGAGCTCTTCCTCTCGGCGACGGACCCGAAGGGCGGCAGCAGCCGCGAGGGTGGAGGGAGAACCTCTCGGCGGCAGCCCACTGAGCCGCCCGAGATCTATTGTACGCAGGGCGCGACGCCCGCCTCGCATCAAGCGGCCGAGACGAACGCCGCTTAGGGCGAGTGCCGGACTGCGCCTCCTCGTCAGGAGGCGCCACCTCACGGCGAGCGACCACAGCGGCCCCGCCACAAATGGAGCCCCACGGCGGACGGCGAGCGGCCGTAATGGCCCTGCCGCAAGCGGGGAGCTCCGCGATGCCCAACGAGGCCCCGCAGCCACTGTCGCCCCCTCTGGCTGGCAAAGGCTGCTAGGCCTTTGTTGTCGACCTCCGTAACGTGCGCTGGCCTAACAAGTTTAGGCCAGCCCTTACGGAGAAGTACGATGGCTCGGTTAACCCCACCGAGTTCCTCCAGATCTACACCACGGCCATTGAGGTCGCCGGAGGAGACGAGCGTGTCATGGCCAACTTATTTCCCATGGCGCTCAAGGGCCAGGCCCGTTCCTGGCTAATGAACTTGCCGGCCCAGTCAGTCACCTCTTGGGACGACCTATGCCGTCAGTTCACCTCCAACTTCAGGCACGTACCCGCGCCCGGGAGTGGAGGCGGACCTCCACATAGTCCGACGAGGGGAGGATGAGTCCCTGCGCAAATACATTTAGCGTTTTTGCCAGGTACGCAACACCAGACCTTCCATCGCCGACCATGCAGTGATCTTCGCCTTCCGGAGTGGCGTCCGCCACGACGTCATGTTGGAGAAGATCGAATCCAAGGCTCCCCGGACCACCACGGAGCTCTTCGAGCTTGCAGATCGGGTGGCCCGCAAGGAGGAGGCCCGGGTTTGGAATCCTAGGACTCCTACCCCGCCCCCACCGCGCTGCCCCCTCCGCGTCCCGTGAAGAGCGGCGCGGCGGCGCGGAAACGCCGGCCATCGCGTGGCGGTGAGGAGGGCCACGTCCTCGCCACCGACGAAGCCGAGAAGCCCTCGCGGAAGGGCAAGCCCGCGGGTAACCGCAGGCGGTCCCCGGACCCTCACCCCCAGGGTCGGGCCAGAGACAAATGGTGCATGGTACACCAAACCTCCCACCACGACCTCTCTGAGTGTCGTTCGGTCAAAAATCTGGCCGAGCGGGTGCAAAGGTATGAGCAGGAGCGGAGGGAGAACGAGAAGGAGATCCACCGCAAGGGCAAGGCACCGGCGGAGCGCCCGAGCAACCGGCGAGAGGAGGTCGGAGGTACGGCCCCCGCCGGGAACGACGACGATGAGCTGGGCTACCAAGATCCCCAGCACGTCATCGCCACCATTGATGGCGGCACGGGCACCCAAATGTCCCGCCGGGGCTTCAAGTCCATGCGACGCGAGCTCCTCGCAGCCGTGCCGTCTCACGAGGCGGCCCGGAGGTCGCGCTGGGCGGAGGTGCCCATCACCTTCGACCAGACCGACCACCCAAGAAGTGTCGTGCATAGCGGCCATTTGGCCCTCGTGACCTCCCCCACCATCTGCAACGTCAAGGTCGCCCGAGTCCTAATTGATGGAGGTGCGGCCCTCAACGTGCTATCCCCGAAGGCCTTTGAGGCAATCAAGGCCCCGGGGATCGTGCTCGGGCCTTCCCACCCCATCATTGGGGTGACGCCCGGAAAAGTGTGACCCTCGGGCGGATCGCCCGCCGGTCACCTTCGGGGCCCCCACTAATTTCCGCACCGAGCGGATCGACTTCGATGTGGCGATCTTAATCGCCTTACAACGCCGTGCTTGGGAGGCCGGCGTTGGTGAAGTTCATGGCGGCTACGCATTACGCCTACCGCCAGCTCAAAATGTCGGGCCCCGGAGGCCTCATCATCGTCCACGCTGACGTCAAAACCGCGCTAGACTGCGCGGAGACGCGCGTGGACGACATTGCGGCGGCCGACCGCGTCGAACCCGAGGACCCCCAAGGGGAGTCATCGGGTTCCCGGGCCCCGAAGCAGCACATCACCTCTGCCAACGAGGTGGTGATTAAGTCTATCCGTTTGGGTGACGACCCGTCCAAGACCGCCAACATCGGTGGCGGTTTGGACCCCAAATAGAAAGACGCGCTCGTCTCCTTCCTGCGGGCGAATACCGACGTGTTTGCTTGGAAGCCGTCGGACATGCCCGAGGTCCCCAGGGAGGTGATCGAGCACCGACTCGCAGTACGGCCAGACGCACGCCCGGTCCGGCAAAAGGTGAGGCGACAGGCCCCGGAGCGCGGGTTCATCCGCGTAGAGGTGGCACGGCTCTAGGAGGCCGGCTTCATCCGGGAAGTACTGCACCCGGAGTGGTTGGCAAACCCGGTGGTCGTCCCGAAGGCCAACCACAAGCTGCGCTTGTGCATCGACTACACCGACCTCAACAAGGCATATCCTAAAGACCCCTATCCTCTACCCCGAATAGACCAGATAGTCGACTCCACTGCAGGGTGCGACCTTTTATGCTTCCTAGATGCATACTCTGGCTATCATCAATTTCGCATGGCTGTAGAGGATGAGGAGAAAACTTCATTTATTACTCCTGTGGGTCCTTTTTGCTACATGTCTATGCCCTTTGGTTTAAAGAACGCCATGTCCACCTTTCAACATGGTATTCGCATCACGTTAAAAGACCAAATAGGGCGCAATGTTGAGGCATACGTCGATGATCTCGTAGTCAAATCTCGGGACCAAAGGACCTTGCTCCTGGATTTGGCCGAGACATTTGATAACCTCCGATCCTCCCGCATGAAACTGAACCTGGAAAAATGCGTGTTTGGGGTACTGGCGGGCAAGCTATTAGGGTACTTGGTCTCTGCCCGAGGCATCGAGGCCAACCCCACTAAAATAAGAGCAATAGAGGAGATGCGCCCCCCTAGAAAACTCAAGGACGTGCAGAGGCTCACGGGCTGTGTAGCCGCCCTGAGTCGCTTCATATCCAGGTTAGGAGAGCGGGCGCTTCCCTTATTTAAATTGCTAAAACGAGCTGGCCCCTTCACTTGGACGGACGAGGCGGAGAAAGCCTTGGGTGAGCTCAAGCGCTACCTCTCCTCGCCGCCCGTATTGGTGGCGCCTCGGGAAGGGGATCCCCTCCTTTTATATTTAGCGGCGACCCCCCAAGTGATTAGTGCGGCCTTGGTTGTGGAGCGCGACGACGAGCTAGCCTCTCAATCGCCCCCAGCCCTATCAACACCGGAGGCAGGAGACCTCGGAATGGAGCTGGCCGAGGAAGCGCCCGAACCCGGAGGTGGCCCTTGGCCCCCCGAGCCTCAGGGAGCCGCCCGTCCCCTAGTCCGGGGGCACCCGAAGCCCCCTCCACCCAGAGTGGCCTTGATGGCCCCGGTGGAGGCGATGGCTCGGGAGACCCGGACACCGAGATGACCCGCCCCGAAGCACCTGTGGCAGGAAGCCCCGGAACGAAGTTGGCCGAGGAGGCGCCCGAACTCGGAGGTGGCCTTTGGCCCCTCGAGCCCCAGGGAACCGCCCGGCCCTCTAGTTCGGGAGCGCCCGAAGCCCCCTCCAGCCAGAGTGGCTCTGAGGGCCCCGGAGGAGGCGATGGCTCGGAGGCCCCGAACACCGAGGTAACCCGCCCAGGTGTACCCGAACCGGCCGCCCCTAGCAAGGTAGCCAAGGCCCGCACCAAGGTGCAGCGGCCGGTCTACTTTGTCAGCGAGGCGCTACGGGACGCGAAGACATGTTACCCGCAGGCCCAGAAAATGCTATACGCTCTACTTATGGCCTCCAGAAAGTTGCGTCATTATTTTCAGGCGCACCAAGTAACGGTAGTCACGTCCTACCCTCTCGGACAAATCGTGCATAACCGAGAGGGCACGGGACGGGTAGTCAAATGGGCCATCGAGTTATCGTAATTCGACCTACACTTCGAAGCTCGGCACGCAATCAAGAGCCAAGCTTTGGCCAATTTTGTGGCGGAATGGACACCAACAGCCGGAAGCGATCCGCCCTCGGGGGAACCCGATTGCGTGGAGGATCGCGGCCAAGAAACCGCGCACTGGGTGATGAACTTTGATGGTTCACTCACCTTGCACGGAGCCGGGGCAGGCGTGGTGCTAACTTCCCCAACGGGCGACGTGCTTCGGTACATCGTCCGGATCGATTTCCGAGCAACCAATAACATGGCCGAATATGAGGGGCTCCTGGCGGGGTTACGGGCAGCAGCAGGCGTGGGTATCCGCCGTCTGCTGGTCCTCGGGGATTCCCAACTGGTAGTAAACCAGGTCTCCAAGGAATACCAATGCACCGACCCCCAAATGGAAGCCTATGTCAAGGAAGTGCGGCGTATGGAGCGCCATTTCGATGGCCTCGAGCTACGCCACATTCCCAGAAGAGACAACTCCCTGGCGGACGAGCTATCAAGAATCGCGTCCGCGCGAGCCCCAGCCCCGCCAGTGCCTTTGAGGAAAGTCTCACAGAGCCATCGCACGCCCGAACCGCCCGATGGCGTGAATCGGCCGGTCCCGACGCCCGGACTCGGAGGGCCAGCCACAGCCTGGCCCCGCTGAGACTGACGTCACGCGCCAGGTGGCTTGGATTTCAGAAATCCGGGCATACCTAGAAGACACGTCATTGCCCGAGCAACGTGAGGAAGGCGAACGCATCGCCCGGACCTCCAGGAGGTACGCGTTGGTAGATGGGACACTCTACCGACGTGGTGCCAACGAAGTGCTCATGAAATGCCTTGCTCGGGAATAGGGTCTCGAGCTCCTTGCCGAGATCCATGAAGGTGAATGCGGCGCACATTCAGCATCCCGAACCTTGGTGGGAAAAGCATTCCGTCTGGGATTCTATTGGCCCACCGCGCTGGAGGATGCAACAGACCTCGTGCGGCGGTGCCGAGCATGTCAATTCCACGCCAAGCAGACGCACCTGCCGGCCCAGGCACTCCAAACCATCCCGGTCTCATTGCCATTTGCGGTCTGGGGGCTGTACATCCTGGGATCGTTCAAACAGGCGCGGGGCGGATGCAAGTTCTTGTATGTCGCCATCGACAAGTTCACCAAGTGGCCAGAGGCCTATCCAGTCAGCGTCATCGACAAACATTCAGCTGTGCGGTTCATGAGAGGCATCATGGCAAGGTTCGGGGTTCCCAACAGGCTCATCACCGACAACGGCACTCAGTTCACGAGCGAGCTGTTTGGCGAGTATTGCGACGACATGGGCATCAAGCTCTGTTTCGCCTCGCCCGCCCACCCCCAAAGCAACGGTCAGGCCGAGCGCGCGAATGCAGAAATATTAAAAGGCCTCAAGACCAAGACCTACAATGTGCTCAAAAAACATGGGGACTCGTGGACTGACGAGCTGCCTGCGGTCCTTTGGGCCAACCGGACAATCCCGAGCCGCGCCACCAGGGAAACACCTTTCTTTTTGGTGTATGGAGCCGAGGCGGTCTTGCCCTCCGAGCTCACCCTGGGATCGCCGCGAGCCACATTATACACCGAAGCGGACCAAGAGCAGAGGCGTCGAGACGACCTGGATTACCTGGAGGAGAGGCGGCGCCGGGCAGCGCTACGCGCGGGCCGCTACCAACAGAGACTCTGCCGCTACCATCAAAGCAAATTCAGCCCCCAAGCGCTGCAAATCAATGACCTAGTCCTGCGCCGCGTTCAAACGTGCGCAGGCCTAAGCAAACTGTCCCCGATGTGGGAGGGGCCATACAAGGTTATCGGCACCCCGCGTCCGGGAGTAGTCCGCCTAGCCACAGAGGACAGCACTCCGTTGCCGAACCCGTGGAATATTTTCCACCTGCGCAGGTTCTACCCATAAGCCGCATGGTGTGCGGAGACATGCATACAAGTTCATCCACTGCCCCCGGTGGCATGAGCAATGCGTTTGTTATCATGTTTCATATGTTTCCCTTGTAAATACCTGTTGCAGTGTGTTTTCCCCCCATGTGCTCGAGCATGTGCTGTGGATGCGGCTTTCCAATAAGTTCCTCGGCCTTGCCCGCCTTAGCCTGAGAGCCCTAAGGGTGTCAAGGGTAGAGCGATGCTGCATACTACCACGCCCAGGGGCAGGTAACGCCCGGGGGTTCGGGTGCGAATGACACACGCTGTCCCGGCCCCCTTTGCCGCTGCCCTCGCTGGCCTTTTATGCCTTCGCTCCTACTCGAAACCCCGACAAAGGCACCACCGGCGGCTAGTGCATGCTGCCCGAACTCGGAACAGCCCCGGCGGCATGGGACAAATCACGGGGGAAAACAACACTATCACAATATCGCAATAACTAAAGTCTTAAGCTACCAATTGCAGGGAAGCTAACATACAGGGGCTTGGGCCAACCAACCGCCAATACGTGCGCGCCAAGTTGGCCGGGGGCTCCCAATATACATGAAACAACAAAAGCAGCCACGATGAGCTGTTGCAGCACAAGTAAAGGCAAGTTCAAAAAACTTTATAAACAATACATAAATATTCTTTTTACAGATACAAGCCGAGGCAAGGGGGCCCTAAGTGGCCGGGAGGGTCGCTGGGAGCTTCCACCGGGGAATCTGCGTCCCGGCGAGTCCTCGCGGAAGGCGAGCCGGAAGGCCGCCGGGTGCCGTCGAAGCCCGATGATGGAGTCGACGGCGTCTTGGACGCGACGGCGGGCGGCCTCCTGTACCTTCTGGGAAGTCGTCGGTGGGGATGTAGGGGTCGAAGTTGGGGTCGCGGGCTTGGTAGCTCGCCGGGATGAGGGACGCGACCTTGCGGGATAAGTCATACGATGAGTCCTTCGCTACGTCGTCAACCTCCTCCGGCACCCTCTGTATCCCCGTGGCCAGATCGTCAATGTATGTGGCCAATCCCGCCAAAGTAGGGATGCTGGGGGGGTACGCCTCACCCCCACCGCGCGAGCCACCTCCCGAAGGCGCCCGACGGACGAGGCCAGGCCCTTGATTCCTAGGCGCAGGATGCGCTCCAGATCCGCGACTCGGCGGCGCGCCTCCTCCGGCCCCGGCCCCGGCCCCGGCTCGTGCTGCGCGTCCATAACCCCTGCTCCCGGTGGCGGCTCGCCGAGCGCTCCACTCCCCTCGGCGGCCCGAGGCGGCGGCGAGCAGCCGCGGTCCCACACGCCTCAGCACCGGAGGCCTCCTCCTGGGCCTCCACCACCGCCGCCTCTCGACCCCCCACGGTGGCCTCACGCTCGGCGACGGCCTTCTCCTGGGCAAGCACATTGGCCTCCCATGCGGCGGAGTCTTCTTCGGCCCTGGCGATGGCAGCCTCCCGCTCTCAATCGCCCGCCACGCCGCCTCAAGGGCCCTCTCCCGCTCCGCCAGCCGGCCTCGCGGCTGGAGGTCGGCGCGGCGCCGCGGCGGCTGCCTCAACGTCGCACAAGGTGTGCTCGCGCTCGTCGAGGCCCTGGGCGCGCTCCCTGAGGTCGCGGAGGAACTGCTCGGCGGTGGTGCGCACCCTCTCCTCGACGGCTGCGGCAACCTGCTCGCAGAGGTCGGCAGCGTGCCGCTCAGTAACAGTGTCTTCAAACACCTGACTGAGCTCCTCCTGGCGCCGCTCGATCTCCGCCAGCTCCCGCCTGCGGATGAGACCCTCCGCCCTCGCCGTGGCCGCCAGCTCCTGACGGCCCTCCTCGACCTCGGCCTCCCGCCGCGCCACCTCGATCTCCCTGGCCGCAAAGGCCTGTACTTGGGCCCGAAGCCCTCCAGGGGAGATGGCGTTGGCCGCCTCCAGGCGCCCGGCGACTACCTCCCTCGCCCGCTCCCGCGACCGGACGAGGGGCTCCATATCCAAAGCGGTCGAGAACCCGACCGGCGCCCCGACTCGGAGTCGGAGCCCTGCCGGATCGGCCGCTGCGCCGGCCGAGCCACGGAGATCCCCGCGGTGGGCGCTGCCCGCTTCTTGCCTTGGGGACTCGCAGCCGGCTGCGCCGGCAGGATTAATGGCGCCCGGCGGGAGATGGCGCCGCCGAGTGTGGCGCGGCGAGGTTGCCGTGGCGGCGACGATGGTTGCCGCGGAGGAGACCCCGAGGTTGCTCTCCGTCGCCCTCCGCCCCCCTCTCGCGCCGGTGCCGCCCGCGCCCGCCCTTCATGGGCGGTCGACGCCCGGCCGCGGGTGGGCCCCTCCGGACCTCGCCGGATCCGGACCGAGCCCGAAGGGGGTGACCCGGACCTTGGGGCTCGGGCGCCCGGACCTCTCCCGAGCGCCCTCCCGAAGCCCGAGGCGTAACCGTCCTTGGGGCCCGTGTACATGTAGGCGGGGCGCGGCCTCTCCTGCAACGGCGCTATGCGCCTCATCAGGAAGTCGCGGAAGACCGCGTGGCTGGACAGGCCCCCCCGCCGGAGGTAGCTGATCCGGTCCAGCACCCCGTCCAGCTCCCTCCCGGCTCGTGGGCGCGCCCCCCAGTTCCTCTGGTTCACTGGGATCCCCGTCGGCAAGGAGAGGCGGGGGTGGTCGCCCAAGCTGGTGTAGAACCAGAACGCCCTCCGCCTCCCATCCGGAGCGAGGGTGGATGTCGATGAAGGGAGTTCCGACCGCCCGGCCGCTCCGCGCTGGATCGCCACGTACCCCACCGCGCTGGGGGAGCCAGCTCGGCATATCCGGAAGAACTGCTGGAAGAGGTGGAGAGAAGGCCTCACCCCCACGAACATCTCGCAGGTGTGGGCGAACACGGCGAGGTAGAAGACGGCGTTGGGAGTGAGGTGGTGCAGCCGAAGGTCGTAGAACTCCAGGACGTCAAGGAAGAAGCGGGAGAAGGGCGGCACCAGCCCGACCATGACGAAGGAGGCGAAGAACACCATCCTGTGGGGAGGCCGCACCTCCGGGATGTCGCCGCCGCTGCGCGTGCCATTCGGCAAGAACTTGTTGAAGAGGCTGCGAGCCTCCGCAGTGCGCACCAAAGACTTGGGGAGCACACTCCCCGGCTCCAGAGGTGAATCGCGGCCCATTGCGGGGGTGGGTGCGGAAGCACCGAAGGGGAAAGCTGAAGGTGGAAGAAAGGAAGCGGAAGGAGCAGGAGGCGCTAGGTAGACGAAGGGCGAATGCCGAGGAGAGGAGATGGCACTGGAAAGCGTAGAAACTAGTCCCCTTCCATGCGGATCTGGTTTTATAAGCTGCCGCCGCCCCCTCGGATTCTACGGCATTAAATTCGCCCCACTACCGCACGAAGCGCCCCCTCATCTCCGCGCCCTTTCATCTCCGCGCCCTTTCGATTTTCGCATCCCCTTGGATTCCCGCGCCATTCGGATTCGTGCCGCCTGGGGCTCCGCGCCTGTCAGGCGCACTACGCGAGACGGAGAGTGCTAGGCGGTTTGAATGGGCCCCCGTGCGCGCGGCCCAAGACAAACTCGCCCCCCGTCCTAAGTAAAGGCTTGGCCAGGTGCGACATCAGTCGACGCGTATCGGCCACCCGCCATAGCAAAAACGCCCAAATACCCGGGCCCACACGCTCAAGGAAATGGCGTCAATCGCGCTCGAGCTCGACTCGGCCCTGGCCAACGCCGGGGCTACTGCCGGTGATATGGGCCCGGGGGTATGTCGCGGGCGTGGCATTTAAGAAAAAGGAAGGCACCACTGCCCATCAAGGAGCGCCAAAGTTATGCCCTGAAAGGCTAGGCAAGTCTCCGCCACGGGCGGTCACGTGGCCGCCCCTAAAGGGGCTGGCCCGGAGGCTGCCCGGAGGCCATTATACTTCCAAACGGCGGGGTCCGGGATCTCCTGGACCCCTGGTCGGACCCTCATCCTCCATCCCGCACCTCTCAGAGAGAGGAGCGAACCCAACTGCCAACCAACTCATTCAATGCTCAAACAGGGGAAAGCTGAGCGCCTGCTCCACCGCATTCAATGCGATGTGAGGCACGGCTGTCAGTTGCCCCATCATCACCCCTTTTTGCCTATCACGAGGAAAAAGGGGGCTAAAAGTCCTTGACTAAGACCGCGGTATGACTGCGATCCACTTCGCGCACGCCCCCCTCACGCCCTGTCCAGTCGCATTTAATGCGCTGGGCGGCTGCGTGGGAGAGAGAGTCCGAGCGCAGTAAGCACGGCGCCTACACCTCCCTATGGAATGGGCCGCCGACCGGTGGGACCCATCGGAGGGGGTAGGCAAACCATCATCACGTCAGCGGCATGGCCATCACGATGACCGCACTTTTTCCACCTTCTATGACGCGGCGAACAGGGAGGAGTAGGAATGGAATGACTTCTCCGACAAGACAAAGCAAAAACCACTCTCTCACGTGGAGTGAAGTAGAGAAAAGGGTAGGACTGCTGTGGTGTTCCCTTGTTCTATAAAAGGAGACCCAAGTCCTTCATAAAAGAGGTTCAGCTCCTTCATATAGACAGGGGTTCCGTTCCAGTTCAAGAAGAGGAGTACACGTTCTGAGAAATAGGTTAAGCCTCTCCAACTAGCCTGCAGAAATCGCCCATCCACCACAAAGTCTAAGGGAGAGGAACACTCTCATTGTTCTTGGCTACCTCCCCCATATATTGCATACACATAGGATTAGGGTGTTACACCGCGCTGGTGGCCCGAACCTGTATAAATTCCCGCCTCATCTGCATTATTTCATCTTTTATACGAGTTTGAGTCAGGATACATCGCTCCCCGTGCCGAACCAAAAAGGGGGTCCCCTGGATCCCTGCGTGTCGACCTACGACATCGACAGAGATAGATCCAAAAGGCTAATTGGATTAAGCCAAAGTACATATATTGACAAGGTGTTGAAAAGGTTCAACATGCACGATTCCAAGAAAGGTTTCTTGCCCATGTCACATGGCATTAATCTTAGCAAGAATCAATGTCCTCAGACACATGATGAGCGGAATAAGATGGGTATGGTTCCATATGCTTCGGCAATTGGATCCATCATGTATGCCATGCTTTGTACACGTCCGTATGTCTCGTACACTTTGATCTGCTACGAGCAGATACTCCGATCCAGTGAAGGTCACTGGATCGCCGTAAAGAATATCCTTAAGTACTTCAGAAGAACTAAGGATATGTTCCTAGTCTATGGAGGTGAAGAAGAGCTCGTTGTAAGTGGTTACACCGAGGCTCGCTTCCAAACGGATAATGATGATTATAGATCGCAATCTGGGTTCGTGTTCTGCCTGAACGGAGGCGCAGTCAGCTGGAAGAGTTCCAAGCAGGATACTGTTGCTGATTCTACAATGGAGGCCGAGTACACTGCTGCTTCGAAAGCTGCAAAGGAGGCTGTTTGGATCAAGAAATTTGTTTTTGAGCTGGGTGTGATGACCAGTGCAACTGGTCCATGTCTCGCTATTGTGATAATAGTGGAGCCATTGCGCAAGCCAAGGAGCCGAGGTCACATCAGAAGTCCAAACACATACTTCGGCAATATCATCTCATCCGCGAGATAGTGGACAGAGGTGATGTCAAGATATGCAAAGTGCACACGGATCTCAACATTGCCGATCCGTTGACAAAACCTCTCCCTCAGCCGAAACATGAGGCGCACACAAGAGCAATGGGTATTAGATACTTACATGATTGACTCTAGTGCAAGTGAGAGACTGTTAGTGATCTGCCCTAGAGGCAACATGGAGATGTTGGATATCATGGTCAATGTTTATGTATTTATGAATAAAGTGTTATTCAGTTCCATGAAATAGACATCTTGTATTGATCAATAAGTACGTGACTTATTTATGAGACTCTTTATGTATGAATCTATTTCTAAATGATCCCTGATCATATGTCATATTGTTGGAACAAATATGATTCTAAGATCGACATGTTTATTGATTGATGATCATGTCTCATAGATCATGGTATGGAGATACCAAATCAATATACATGGACATGTGTTAGAGAACACATTGTTGGATAGACCCACCATGAGACACTAAAGGAATTAATGTGCCATTAGTTGGTCTCAGGTTGTGTTGGTACAAAGTCCTTAGACCTGAGATCATCATGGATTCTAACATGTGTATTAGCCTACTTTGGGACTACCAAACGCTATTCCGTAACTTGGTAGTTATAAAAGTAGTCTTCGGGTTTGCTATGAAACATGTAGTGGGATATGAATGATCAAGATGGAATTTGCCCCTCCTTTGGAGAGATATCTCTGGGCCCCTCGAGGTAATGGATTATGGAAGTGCATGCTCATGCCGAGTTGATTGAGGAATCAATCAACAGATAGATAATCCAATACGGTTCGAGTGAATGGTTAAGCTATTGAAGGGATGGCACACATCTTGCCTATAGCTTAATTGGTATCGTTAGGCAAAGGGATTTGTGTACACATTACAAGTTTAGAGCCGATATTATATTCTTGTATACTATGGTGTCAATATGTGCTGCTAGGCGCCGCTGTTGATAATCGGCTGAGTTGGACTCGAGCCGACGGTCGGTTGAGTTGGACTCGAGCCGACGATCGGCTGAGTTCGACTCGGGCCGAAACCGAGTATACCTGAACCTACAGGGTCACACGCTTAAGGGGATAAGAACATACATTCGAGTTGGACTCGGATACGGCTCGATCGGATAGGGATCCGATCGGATAGAGTCCTATGGGCTTAGGAAGTTCAGCCAGCCAACTCTATGAGATTCAGATAGGATCCGATTCAAAATAGAGTCCCGATGGGCCTCTAGGCCCAACTGGAAACTCTATATAAAGGGGTGAGGGGTGGAGAGCTAATGTATGCAATTGGAACCGAATCAGTCTGATCACACGTGTCTTCAGAAGTCGACGAGATCAATCTCCATGGAAACCCTCTCCACCTTCGAGCCAAACCTTAGCCTTGCATCTTGTGCTAGCACACGGGTGTTAGGCGTTCTGTTCCTGGACATGTGGATACCGGTAGAGGCGCTGCTACGTTGCGATGCTGTTTGTCGGCTACGAATCGGCTATGGTGGAATCGGCTGCGGTCGGGCGCATCGGAGCGAGGAGCGCGAGCGCGATCGGACGACTTGGCGAATCGGCTACTCGGTGAATCGGCTGTTCCCAGGAATCGGCTGTCGGCTTGCGGGAATCGGCTGTCATTGGCCAGCACTGTTCCAGATTGGATAGCTCATGATTGGCTATTTCCGCTGCATACTCCAATCGGTAAAAATCTATCGACCCTTACTTGCAAATGTTCCTGGTTTGCGCGGTAGAAAAGTTTTGTTTTTAGCTATCGTAGTTTCCGCGTAACCCTTCAGTTTGTGGTGTGGGGGTTGATTAAGAAGGCGAATTTGAAACTTGCCCCCTTAGTGATATGATGACCAAGCCGATACTGCATCCATTCGTGCAAACCGCGCCATCAAACATTAAAGTCCAAGGCG
This sequence comes from Oryza australiensis, assembly GCA_019925245.2. NCBI lineage: Eukaryota > Viridiplantae > Streptophyta > Magnoliopsida > Poales > Poaceae > Oryza > Oryza australiensis. Next base: position 1,158,898 of record JAIFGZ020000277.1, on the reverse strand, counting down.
TGATCTCCACCGAGCCGATTGAACCATCTCTGTGTTCGACGATGAAATCGGCTATGGCTAGTCCTTTAACTGCCCTGGGTGCCTGATATCTTAAGTCGAATTCCGTTAAAGCAAAAATCCACTTCTCAACTTGTCCTTTGAGTACTGGAGCCGATAGCATATACTTGATGTTGTGAGGTGAGCTTAAGTAATCCTTGATGTTGTCTAATGCCTTCTGCTGCTCTGCCCCCCAAATGAACGCTTGATCGGCCTTCAGCCGAAGCAATGGTGTGAAGGGCTTCATTTTTTCTGAAAGATTGGCTATGAATTGCCTGATGAAGTTGATTTTGCTGATCAAAGATTGTAATTGCTTCTTGTCCTTTGGAGGTTGTATTGTTTTGATGGCATTAATGCTCCTTGATGTAACCTCAATCCCTCTCTTGTGAACAAGAAACCCTAAAAATTGCCCGGCCGACACGCTGAACGCGCATTTCAGTGGATTCATCTTCAGGCCATATTTCCTTGTTCGCTCCAAAACCTGTCTAAGATCGGCTATATGGTTTTCCATTTCCCTGGATTTGACAACAACATTATCAATGTAATTTCAACCAGAGAGCGATCATATCATGAAAAATGTAATTCATGGCCCTGATAAGTTGCTCCAGCGTTCTTCAAGCCAAACATCATGACGACCCACTCATACAAGCCGATTGCTCCTGGACATCTGAAAGCAGTCTTGTGGATATCTTCTTCGGCCATGAAGATCCGATTATAACCTGCATTACAATCCAAAAAACTTATGATTTTGTGGCCGGAAGCAGCATCTATGAGCAAATCGGCTATGGGCATTGGGTATTCGTCCTTGGGGGTAGCTTTGTTGAGGTCTCTGAAATCAATACACACCCTAAGCTTGTCATTCTTTTTCATTACTGGAACAATGTTTGAAACCCATTCTGCATATCAGCAAGGCCGAATGAATCCAACATCGTATAGTCGAGTGATTTCGGCCTTGATCGCATCATACATATCGGCTTTAAACCTCCTAGGAGGCTGTTTGTATGGCCGATAGCCCGGCTTGATAGGCAGCGATGCACAACAATAGATGGGCTAAGACCAGACATCTCGAAATATTCCCAAGCAAAACAATCTTTATATTCCTTTAATAAATTAATGAGCTGGGATCTACAACGAGAAGACAAATTTTTACTAATGTATGTCGGCCTAGGCCTATCTCCAGGTCCTATATCAATTTCCTCGAGCTCGTCGGCCGACATAAAACCTTTCCCAAGCTTGCCATCGTCGTCGTCCGTGGTGTCCTTGCTGTAGACGTTCGAGCCCTCCACGACGCCCTCAAAGTAATAATTGAGGCTCTTCGTCTCCAATAGGCTGTATCGCAGAATCGAACACCTTTAGAAAATCGGCTTGCCAGATTTTGCCGGACAAACAATCAATACCATCAATTTCCCAAAGTGGCAAATCGGCATTAGCGACGCTCACTGACCTGTCGGCTGGCACGATTTCAATCTTGTCATCTTGCCATTGGATCAGACTTTGATGCATTGTGGAAGGGACGCATCAGTTTGCATGGATCCAGTCCCTCCAAAGTAGCAGGCTATAAGATCCCTTCCCGTTGATGACAAAGAATGTTGTGGGCACGGTTTTGCTGCCGACGGTCAGGTCGACATTCAGCACGCCCTTGGCTTCCGATGGATTGCCGCCGAAGTCTTTGAGCACCATGTTCGTCTTGATCAGATCTTCGGCTCCATTGCCTAGCTTCCGAAAAGTGGCATAGGGCATGAGATTGACTACTGCCTGTAGACACCAGTTTTTGGAACGGGAATCATTCGTGTTCATATTACTATTTCCCTGGATCAAGTAGTGTGGTACCCACGAATATAGTACTGAATTATCAGGTGCAAAGTGCACGAATAGTCTTACACCACAAATATATTACAATATTAGGCCCGAAGGCAATATCCAATACGTGGAGGACCTACTCGTCCAGATACAACCAAAATCAGAGATTAGATAAGATAGCAGACGGAAGGCAGCGGCATGTCGATCGCCTACAGGCAATGACTGGGGACTAAGACCTATTGCGCTCCATTGTCTTCATTCATCCTGGTAGTATGCGTATGGGTCCTGCAGGTCTTCCACGCCTACATCTGTAGGTTTGTGCGTATAGCAAGGATGAGTACCCAACGTACTCAGCAAGCCAACACGGAATGATACACATGATAGGGTCATTCAAAGGATGGTTGCGGTTTATTTGCATAAAGCCAATTTTCGTAAATCATTTCACAAACCTATCATCTAGTCAGGTCAAGTTTTAGTTCCAGAGTACATTAAGTCGGCGACGGTTCTGTCTACCATCCATCGTGATACCAAAGATGGCTTTCCGCCTCCGAGTCGTCATGGTTTTCTGGGGTATCTCCCCCTTCTCTCAGATAGAGAAGTTGGTTCCCCAGCACATAAATCATTATGCATACCAACCCATCATTTTAAAATTTATGAGTCTAGCCACAAGAGAAACTTATCACGCCGCTCATTATCCGTGATCACGGCTATTCGAATAGATTGATTTACTCACACTGCAGTGGATGTACACTTTACCCGTACTCCGCAACTGCCCATTGAATGAGCCTACATCCCTCTATATGGGACGGTCATGGCAAAGCCTTTCGATAACCTCACTTTGGCAGTACCCGCTCCATGAACTTTAACCCTCTTGCACTCTAGCCATCCTTTCCTAGCAGTGAGAGGAGTTCTGGCGCTCTCGGGGTAAGGGGAAAACACCAAATTCTCATTCATTACTCAACACATAGGCCACAGCCTTATCTCAACAACCAGAACCACATCTCCACACAAGAACCACTATGCAGGGATACTGCCTCCGCTCGGCTATCTACTCCGCTAGGTCTATACCCATTCGAGAAGTACGGTTGTACTAGCTTGTTCCAGGTTATAAGTCTCATGGCTCGGTCCTTAATCGAGCAGGGACGGCACTTGCCTTTGCCATAATCCACCCAAATCCATCCATCCGCCCCAGTCTAAAAACATTGGTTTTGTACTTTCATTTTTCCATCAAAACTATTTTCATCATGTTCAAGGCAATGTGGCGCTCATGTCTCCACATGTCATATCACAACTACCTTCCCTAAGGTAGTTGCCCAAGCATATAGCTTTTGTAAAAATATGAGTATGCAAGATTCTAGTATAAGCATGGCTAAGCATTTTACCGAAGGTTTTCTTCGGTTATATCACATCGAGGGTTACAAAGATTATATCTAAGGGTAAGCAATATCAAGGCATGGCACATCAAGCATAGGTATTTCGTGTATAGCATGCATATTTGAAGTTTAAATCAATATCATTTCGCAATTAGGATCAACATGTTCAAAGGGAGTGATGACTTGCCTTGCTCGCACGCTTGTTGGACGGGGTCTTCCGCGTAGTCGACGCCTGTTTCCTCGGATGCTAATCATACGTGCGAAAAGGAAGGATTGAATTCCTTTAGAATTCAATAAAATCCAATAAAAGCCAAGTAAATTGCAAAAGCGGCTCCTAAGATGAATCTATGGCGTTAAATTAATTTACGTTCGAGTTTGGCTAGAATCCAAGTTAGAATGAGCGAGTTATGATATATTGAAGTTTTGCGATTTCCGATTTAGTTTATCTTAGTGGGGCATCATTTTGAGTTAGTTCAATTCAATCTAGGAAATAGATGATGATCGATAATTTTGGAACTATTACTCCGGAAAGGAAAAGTGAAATCCAAGTTTTATCAAATTTACTCTGACCGATAAGTCTGGGATTTGAATTAAATGGGATTCCAAAATAATCAACCCTAGAGCCCGATATTATTTTAAATAATTTTAAGTTTAGCTTGTAGAAAGGAATTCATAAAAATCAATTTTGTTTTTACTAACGAATAGCTTATAATTAATTTCTAAATTAATTTATGTGACAACGAAACTTTTAATATATATATATTTAATATTTAGCCAATAATTATCCCTAAAAGTTTTCATTTCAGAAAACTATATTTTCCCCCAAAATTCCTAAATATTTTTCCCAAAAATGTTTTCCTAATTTTTTTCTAATCATCTCTTTTTTTCTTTTCTTTTTTTTTTTTTTTTCTTGTCTTTCCCTCCCCTTCTGTTCATCTTCTTCCTCTGCCCTTTCCCTTCTTCTCTCTCTCCGGCGCACTCTCTCTCTCGGCTCTCGGCTCTCGCTCTCCCTCTCTCTCTCTTCTCCTCGGTCGGAACAGCAGCGCAGCGTCCGGTGGCGATCGGCTACGGCAGGGGGGAAAAGAAAGGGAGGGCGGCGGCTTACCGGCACAGCGCACGGCACGGCGGGGGCGTGTTTCGACGCGGCAATGCGGTGCTCCGACGTGGCGAAGGCCGGCGGCGACGGTGGCGCAAGAAGGTGGTGACGGCGGGGAGTGAGGAGGGGAGAGGAATGGGGAAAAGAATGGGCTTATGCCCCTATTTATAGCCAGCGGTGAGAGAGGGAAGATGGGGGGCCGGCGGCAAGAGCGACGCGTGGCGCGGTGGCATGGGGGGGCCGGGCTCGGCGCGGTGCACGAGGGCGGCGCAGCGGCGGGCAGCACGGGTACGGCGACGTGGGCAACGCGCGGGCGGCGGCACGGCAGCGCGAGGCGGCGGCGGCGGCGGTCGGCACGGGCGCGGGCGACACGGGTGGCACGGCGGCGCGCGTGGCGGCGGCGCATGGTGCGAGGCGGCGCACGTGGCGACACGCGCGCGGGCGGTAGTAGGCCGGCGCGGCATGCGGGTGGGGGCCGGGCGACACGACGACGTGCGGCACGGAGCGCGAGGCGGCGGCGGCGCGCCCACGCGGCGTTCCCTGCGCAGCGTGGGCGGCGGACGTGCAGCACGACGCGGGCGTTCGCGCGAGTTGGGGCGGCACGGTGCGAGCTGCAGGCGCAACGCACGGCGCGCGGTGGCGAGGCGGTCCAGGGCCCCGGGACGGCGCGGCTCGGATCGAAAACTTGGTGCCCAATGAACAGTGCACTTTCTCTTTTTTCCCAATTTTTCCGATTTAAATTCTATTCTTCTCCATTCCTTTTTGCCTTCACCCATAAATTTAAAATATGATTTGATTTAATCATAAATTTAATTTAATCCTATATTTCCAACCCTTTTGTCCATTTTGATTATTGCATATCTATATCTATAACTATCTATAAAGCAAGTAGTGTTTCTACCCAAAATTTTCGTCCACCTTTATTTTGAGAAAACCTCTTACGTGTTTATAAAATTAACCCGCAGTCCCAATGCTGAAAAGAAAGAAAGCGCTTGGATGAAAAAAAGACCTCATGCGCCCTCTCCCGTCCCCTCCGCGCCGCGCTGCGCCCTCCCCTCCCGTTCTTGCTCGGAGCTCCCGCGTCACGCCCGCGCCCTTCCTCCCTCGCCGCTCGGAGCTCCCACGCCGTCGCTCGCTTTCCTTTCTCGTCGTCGTCCGTTGCAACGCACGAGCATTTTTGCTAGTTATATATATATATATATTATAGGTTTTATTTCCTCTTTTCGTTTTTCTACACTTCACCCATATTTAAAAGTGTAGCTTTGGCCTCAATTATACTTTAATTTTAGACTTTAATCTTTTTCCCCATATTATTATTATTACATATATTTTTACATATTCTTTTTACTTGTTCCCTTGCATATCATTTTATTATATTTTATCTTTCCTCTCTATTTCCTTACTTCATTTTATTCCTTTTTATTATGCACATTTTTGTACTTTCCATTTTATAGTTTTAATTTAAATTAAATATTTATCATTCTTAGTTTTCTTGTATAATTATATATATTTAAATATTTGATTTGGAGTTTTACTCTTAGCTAGGGTTTCACTCATATTTTAAATAAGTGCATTTCTATTTATACCACACAACAATCTTGCAAATAAGAGGCCATAAACATGTCGAGATGCAAAAATATCAAAAGTTTTTGTAAGTTTTGATTTTATAATTCCTGATTTTAAATTCTTCAATTTTCAGGGTGTTACAAACCTACCCCCTAACAATAAATCTCGTCCCGAGATTTGGGTCGGGTCCCGATTGGGAGTCGGTCGGTATAAACATATGGGATGGATCCATTAGGACTTCTCCTTAGCAGGATGACGAATAGGTTGGCTGCTTGGGGTGACGCAGGAATCTATCACTGAGTTTCTAAGGGTGGTCCACTTCGATTCTTTGTTTCTGATAACATGATATTGTCAGCTCCTTAATCCTTGGGGCATCCTTCAAGCGTACAAGATTTAGCATGTCTCTAATTTCCTTAAGTTGTATAATAGACTTGTTGTTCCAAAACTTTAGAGACCTTTAGCTCGTAGATGGGTGGTGATCCTGACATGATTGGGGTCTAGAGATTCCAGTAGGTGGCAAGAGGCTATCTAGAGAAGGTTTGGTTTTACCTAGCCTCAATATAGTTTCCAATCTGAGGGTCCAGGGTTATGTCACTCTACCCCCTAACAATAAGTTCAAGCTTGGCTTTAGGGTAAGGGCTATATCGGCATTTTTAGGCTTGGTTGGCATCCTCACCATTCCTAGATAGAGTCTACGCATAGGTTCCTAACATTCCCTCAAGATCTTGGCTTGTCCTTTTGGTCTATCCGTTGGTCTCACAAGCTTACTTTCAATCCTTGGGTAGGAATGGTTCACCGGGTTGGGTCCTCCGTATCTTGTCCGGGGCTGGATTTCCCAAGTCGTCGTTTGAGCTTTATTTGCCTCCGGGCAGGGTAATGGGAGATTTTTCCTAGGTCGTCTTTCCAGAGATATCGAGGTGGTTTCCTAAAACTGGAAGGGTTGTCTTAAACCTAGGTTAACCATTCTTGATCCATACTTTGTTGAGTCTTGATCCATGGTCATGTTTGTCGGTGAAACTTATGGGGTAGATACGGTAACTCTTCTCCGTCCACAGTCTAATACCCCTGTTCTTTGTTAACTAGTCCATTCCTGGTATGATGTCTAGAGTCTGGGTTGGCAATACCATAAGGTTTGATAGGAATACTACATCTCTGATTCGAATGGGCACACTAATGCATACGTGGAGTATAGTTATATCTTTCCCAGGTGAATCTACTATCATTGATCTCTTAAGGCCTACCTGACATAGGTTATGTTCTGTGCTTATTCTTGAGGTTATGAAAGAATGCTTAGCCCCAAAATCAAACAAAACTTTAATTAGTGCAGAATGGATAGAGAACATACCCATCAGCACGACCTGGTCCTTCTGAGCTTCTTCTGCACGCGCGTGGTTCATTTGACCACGGCGGAATCTGGTGGTAGCCTCCTTTGGCTCGGCGTTCTGAACAGGGCACGTCGAGGTGCCGGGGCAGGGGTTCCTCGTACTGCAATGGCGTTGGCTCCAGTACGGACGGGGTATTGCGCGGCTTAGGGCAATGATTGGCAAAGTGTCCAAACTCCCCACAGTTGAAGCAGTTCACATTCCTGGTCCCTGGAGCTGCCAAGGTAGGTGCCGAGGTGCGAGACGGTGTTGCAGGTGGCCTGCTGACGTTGCCGGGTGCGGCAGGGCGATTGGTTGGCACTATGGCTGGCTTCCAACCTGACGGGGTTGCTCCTTTGGGTCACTGGGATGTCCCTTGTGTTGGACGGGCCAGAGCAAGCCTTCTCTTTTGGTTGTTTTCAACCGTCCTTTGGTCATGCTCAAGCCTCACGACCTTGTTGATGAGGCTTTGGAAGCTAGCGTGGTCTTGACCGATCATCGGTCCTCTCAGCTCGTCGTTCAGTCCTTCAATAAACTTATCCATCTTCTCTTCTTCGTCTGCCAGGTCGCTTGTGGCGTAACGGGCAAGCTACGTGAACTTGTTAAGATATTCTTGCACCAAGGTGTTGCCTTGGCGCAACCTCCTAAATTCATTCTCCTTCATTCTCATAACCACAGCGGGTACAAAATTTTCACGGAAGGCAGCCGTGAATTCCTCCAGGTTGTTTCTCCGACATCTTCAGCCCGAGTCTCTTTGTAGGTGTCCCACCAGTCACTTGCAGGACCTTCCAGCTGATTGGTGGCAAAGATGACTCTGTCAGCTTCCCATACTCGGACGAGAGTCAACTTCTTCTCTATCACCCTCAACCAATCTTCAGCACCCATTGGTTCCTCTATCGTGGAGAATGTTGGCGGCTTGGCTCGCATAAACTCGCCTAAGCTTGATCCTCCGTGTTGTCCTTGGTTGTTGGCAATGGCTTGAAGCAGTTGGGTCTATAAAGTCATGGCTTCCGCTAGGGTGGAGGGGTTAGGCTCCGGCGGGTTCTCAGTAGCTGCTGAGGCTCTGCGACGGTGCGCCATCTGAGGAATATAAACGAGGTAAGAGATTGGATCGACTAAGCTCACGGTTCTAATCGATTTTTTTTCACTTCAAGTTATTTTTAAGTGATCTTCTGCACACAACAAGCATGGTGGAATAAACTCATTTAAGATATAACATAGAACTTTATATTAGTTCATAGATGTTACATCATAAGGGTACATCGGACTGCCATGCACAGTCCCACACAACACAATACAACAACAACTAACATTGGTCTAGGATCTTCATACATAAAGGGGAAGGGGCACAGTTATTGTTGTCTTAATTCCTTTCAAAGCAAGACCAGTGTTGCTGCAGATTTCTCGTCTAGTTATCCGGGTTGTTGCCTGATCTGGGGTTGCCACCTATAGCTGTTGCATTGGCACCAGTACGAGGAGAGGTGTTGCGTGGCTTGGGGCAGTGGTTGGCAAAGTGCCCAAACTCTCCACAATTGAAGAAATTCACCTTCTTCCTCAGTCATCAGGGAATCTTCTCGGCATCTCCGGGAGTAAACATTGTGCCTGTGACGATCATCTTGCTGGCACCACCTACATTCCATTTTGGTGAATTCCTCTTCTTAGAGTTGGATGGTGGTGAACCAAAGTCTTGGCTGGTTATTAGACTGGAATCTTTATTCCCTCTTGTGCATTGCATCTCTTCTTTGGTCAAGATCCTAGTATACTTGTCCCATGAACTGTTCCTTATGCCATGATCTTGCTCAACGAAACCATAGCAGGTGTCAAGTGCTTTCCTCCATCCTAATGGCGGGGTTGGTGCTATCATCTCTTGTGGACTTGACAGCATACTTGCGGGAGTCATCAGGGCTTGCGTCGAGACATACTGACGTTGCTCTGGGTACCAACCCTGAGTTTGCATCTGTTGCTGTTGGAACAGTTGTTGCATCTATTGCATCATCATGGTCATTAGCTGCGTCTGGTTAGCCACTACCTGGCCTAGGGTCGGGTTCACAGGGAAAGGAGGTGGAGTGTTCACAGGGTTGTTCTGAGTTAATCCACGGGGCTGCTGAGGTGTTGATTTATTGCCCTTGGTTTTACCCATCTGTTGCCGGAGAATACAGGAGAGGGGAAAGAAGAGGTTAAACTAAAGATGAGACCTTAATCTGCTTACTACTGATCTGATGTGGGTATACTTTTATTGTTTCTGTTGATTAAACAAACAACCTAGTATGGTCACATCCCCAATATAGATGTAAACCATACACCTGCACACAAGAAACAACACACGACCTAGGAACTATCGATGCTACTCTTTCGAGAAAAGATTGGGTTTTAGGTGAGCTCTGGAAACTTCGCTTGATCCTCGGGAGGCGCTGACTCGGGGCTGCTTGACTTGATCGCCTTGCTTGAAGCTTGGACTTGACTCAACTTCCAGATGATGCTCCAGGCCTAGCAACCAGAGAGTTGGGGGAAAAGGAGAGAAATTTGAAAATATTCCAGAGTAAGGGGGAAGCGAGAGCAAAACAAATTTTATAAAGAGATAAGGGGATAAGAGTATAAGGGAAAACACACTAGTACAGAACCTTCCATCCGTAACGGGCCCAAATATGCCCGGAGCACTTGGGCCATCAGAACGAAGTCATCTCAATTGGGCCGTCATTTGCACCGTTGTAGATGTACTCGTACAGCCCCAATTGCAAATAGCCTGTCAGCGATGAAACACATCTGTGACAGGCCCAACTATAAGCCCGATTGAGATAACCTAGGATATCTCAATCGGGCAATAGTACCGAGCCCGTCAGAGATGAGGGTCATCGGTGACGGGCTCAAAAATAAGGCCCGATTGAGATGAATTTATAGCCTGTCACCGATGACTCATATCGGTGTCGGGCTTTCATTGACGCCCATTAGAGATGTCTGTGCCCCGTTACAGATGTCGTTTAATTGGCCCGATTGAGATATAGTTCGGACACACTATAAATGCACCAGCAACCGCTGTCTAAATTCATCCCACTGTTCACTTTTTTGGTGGGAGGTTGGAGGGGGCGAATTATTGTTATTTTTTAAAAAAACAGGAATATATTAGAAGTAAGTATAAAGGTTGATTCTTTTTTACAATTTAGTAGTATGATAACTAATGTTTTGTTAAATTTTGTAGCGATGGATCGAAGTTGGATGAATGCGACAACTTTAAAGCATCATTGCAAGGAGTATAGAGATGGCGTTTTAAGTTTTATGAACGTCGCGGAGGAGGATAGGAGAAGAAGAAATAGCAAATACATGTGTTGTCCATGTAGAGATTGCAAGAATGAGATTTTGTTTAGCGGAGAGGAGGTACACTCTCACTTGATACAATGAGGATTCATGAAGGACTACACATGTTGGGTGAAGCATGGAGAGACAGAATTGGATAATGGTGCAGCTGCAGACAGCATCGATGCCGACAATCATGAAGATGAAGATGAGCGTGACATGTTTATTCCATCTCCATTGGGCGGTGAAATGGTTGATGTGGATCCTGATATGCTGCAAGAGATGTTACGTGATATTGAGGAGCAAGCTCACAACAAGAGAGATTCGTTGAATTTCAACCGTTTGGTCAGTGACTCCGAGACACCTCTATACGCCGGATGCAAGGCAAAGCACACCAAATTATCAGCTACCTTGGACCTAATGAAGCTAAAGGCAAGTAGTGGATGGACAGACAAAAGTTTTACAAAACTTTTGAGAATATTGAAGGCCATGCTTCCTGAAGAGAACACATTGCCTGAAACGACATATGAAGCAAAGCAGGTTATGTGTCCCCTAGGGTTAGAGGTTCGTAGAATTCACGCTTGTCCAAATGATTGCATATTGTACCACAAGCAACATGCGGACCTAGAAGCTTGTCCTATGTGTAAGGCTTCTCGATACAAGCGAAAGAAAAGTGCGGGGGAGGGAAAGAAGTCAAAGCGGGGTTGTCCAGCGAAGGTTGTATGGTATTTACCCATCATTGATCGCTTCAAGAGAATATTTGCCAACCCGAAGGAAGCAAAATTAGTGCGGTGGCATGCCAAAGAGAGAACAAACGACGGTTTGCTAAGGCACCCAGTGGATTCGATTCAATGGAGGAATATTGATCGAATGTACAAAGACTTTGCTTGCCGACCCGAAACATGAGGATATGTTTGTGTACGGATGGCATGAATCCTTTTGGAGATATGAGCAGTTCTCACAGCACTTGGCCCGTCCTTATTGCGAACTATAACCTCCCGCCATGGTTGTGCTTCAAAAGGAAATATATTATGTTGTGCTTGTTAATCCAAGGTCCAAAACAACCGGGCAATGATATCGATGTATTCCTAGAGCCTGTTGTCGATGATCTTGAGATTCTTTGGAAAGAAGGCGTGGACACTTGGGATGCATATTGTCAGGAGAACTTCAAGCTACGAGTTCTACTGTTCTGCACCATTAATGACTATCCCACAGTGGGCAATCTTTCTGGACAAACCGTGAAAGGAAAGAAGGCCTGCTCTGACTGTATGGAACATACACGCAGTAGGTGGTTGAAGAAATCCGGAAAGATGGTTTACATGGGTCATAGGAGATGGCTTCCGCTACGCCACGCTTTTAGAAGAAAGAAGAAAATTTTCAACGGTAGGAGAGAACTTGGAACTGCTCCCAAGGATCTATCTAGAGAAGAGGTCCATGAAATGGTCAAGTACATAACTAATGAGTTTGGGAAGAAAAGAAAACGTGGCAAGGAAAATGATAAAGCTATGTGGAAGAAGAAATACATATTTTGGCGGCTACTATACTGGAAAGACCTTGAGGTCCGACATTGCATTGATCTAATGCACGTAGAGAAGAACGTTTGCGACAGTTGTGCTGCTTAATATGCCTGGAAAGACAAAGGACGGCTTGAATGCTCGCCTAGATCTACAGGAATTGAACATTCGCAGTGAGCTTCAGCCTGTTACGGATGAAAATACAGGAAGAGTGCACCTCCCACCAGCTTGCCACACATTGTCAAAGAATGAAAAGATCGCAATGCTGTCATGCCTGTCTGATATTAAGGTTCCTTCGGGCTATTCAGCAAGGATAAGTAAATACGTTAAATTAGAGGATCTAAAAGTGGTTGGAATGAAGTCTCACGATTGTCACGTGCTGATCACACAGATCTTACCAGTTGCTATCAGATGTATTCTACCACCCAAAGTGCGTCACACAATCCAACGTCTTTGTGCCTTCTTCAATGCAATCGGCCAGAAGATTATAGACCCCGAAGATCTAGATCAGATGCAGGCTGATATTGTCAATACCCTGTGTCACTTGGAGATGTATTTTTCACTATCTTTCTTCGATATCATGGTTCATCTCCTTGTTCATCTAGTGAAGCAAACAAAAATATGTGGCCTAGCTTTTCTAAGGGAGATGTACCCGTTCGAGAGGTATATGGGAGTTCTTAAGTCGTACGTTCGAAATAGAGCAAAACCAGAGGGGAGCATCATTGAAGGGTACACGACGGAGGAGGTTCTTGAGTTCTGCATCGACTTTATGGCCGAGACTGATCCTATCGGAGTTCCTGCGTCTCGCCACGAAGGAACGTTAGCAGGCCTTGGCACAATAGGCAGAAAAAAATTGTTCCCGATCAAGCTACCAATGCTAAGGCTCATTCCCTGTGCTACAACATATGGCTGAAGTAACTCCATATTTTGAGGAGCATCTAGCGAAAGTCCAACAGGACAACATGGGTCGATCGACATGTGGATCAACAGAGAACATACTACTTGCTTCAATGAATGGTTCAAGAATCGTATCGCATGATCGACCGATGACCCAACTGAGATAATATGAAGGTTGGCAAGGGGCTCAAGCTGGGATGTTGACATATGGCAAGGGTATGATATCAATGGATACACATTCTACACCGTCACACAAGATAACAAAAGCACAGTGCAGAAGATAAAGCTGGATCGAACACATATTATGGTCGCATAGAGCAGATTTGGGAGATGAACTACAAGAGCTTCAAAGTCCCTTTGTTTCGTTGCAGCTGGGTGAATATTCGAACCGGAGTTAAAGTCGACAAGGAAGGATTCACTTTAGTGGATCTGGCCAAGGTTGGATACACGGACGAACCATTCGTCCTAGCCAAGCAGGTCTAGCAGATTTTCTATATAAAAGACCTCGCAAACAAGAAGCTTCACGTTGTTAGGGATGGCAAACGAAGAATTGTGGGGGTTGACAATGTCGTCGATGAAGAAGAATACAACCAGAATCTTCATGTGAGACTTCAGATCGAACTTGACGATGATCCCGAAGACGAAGTGGCATACGCTCGCTCAGACCATTCGGAAGGCATATCCTTGTAAATAGAGTCTTTGTACTAATATAATTTGTAAATTGATGAATGTGACGAAGTATTTTGTACCGGTGCCTTAATGAATGATCAGCATATCTTTCATGCCTTAATTTCTTATGGGTTTTTATAAATTTAATGGCAAATTTACACTATTTAAATAATTCATCTCGTTAATTATAATAATTTTTAAAAATATAATGGCAATTGTAAACTAATTTAATAAGGCATATATTAATTTATCATGGTTTTTTAAAAATTTAATGCTGAATGTACACTATATAAATAATTCATCCGTTAATTATAATATTTTTTTAGAAATATAATCCCAAGTAGAAACTAATTTAGTAAGGCATATTTTAATTTTATATGGGTTTTTTTAAATTTAATGGCAAATTACACTATATAAATAATTCATCTGTTAATTATAATAATTTTTAAAAATATAATGGTAATTGTAAACTAATTTAATAAGACATATTTTAATTTATCATGGTTTTTTTAAAATTTAGTGCTAAATATACACTATATTAATAATCCATCTATTAATTATAATATTTTTAAAAATATAATCCCAACTGTAAACTAATTTATTAAGGTATTCGATGCGGATGACACATATCTGTATCGGGCCTACTGTCATCGCCCGATGCAGATGACAGTCATCCGTATCGGGCGTTGTTTAAATGCCCGATGCGGATGATTGTCATCCGTATCGGGCGTACTATAAGGGCCCGTTAGAGATGACTCATCTGTATCGGGCCCTAATAGTGCGCCCGTCAGAGATGACGTTGACTAGGGTTACTTAGTCAATCCCGTAGATCCAGATCCACACCGCCGCCTGCTCTCCTCTCCTCCACACCGCCGCATCCTCTCCTCCATGCCGCTGCCTCCTCTCATCCTCTCCTCCACGCCGCCGCGTCCTCTCATCCTCCTCCACGCCGCCTCCTCCTCTCCTCCTCCCTCCACGCCGGCCGCCTCCCCGTCGACCCCGAGCCCGGACGCCTCCTCGCCGAGCCACGCTCGGACGCCTCCTCGCCGAGCAGAGCCCGGACGCCTCCTCGCCGAGCCAAGCCTGGATGCCTCCTCGTCGAGCCCGGACACCTCCTCGCCGATCCTAGCCCAGACGCCTCCTCCTCCACACCGGTTAGTATACACGCCTCCTCTCCTCCACGCCTCCTTCCTCCACGCTCACCGGTTAGTTGATCTTCCATTGCTCTTTTGTTGCTCTTATGGATGCTCAAGATGATTTACATACATATATTCTTGATGCTTGTGATGATACAGTTAGATTTATCATGCTTGGATGATTGTTAACTTTATGGAAATTTTATGCCCTTTTGCTTGGATGATAAGGTTATGATTGCTTGGATGCTTGGATGATTGTGATGATACCGAGTGGCCAGTGGGGTGTGCTAAACATGCAAAATAGATGCTAAACCAGTTAAAGTAAGAACTGATTGTTATATTTGCAATTCTTTAATTTACATGTGTATTAAATTGCTTAAAGACTTGAAACAAACTCCATAGATTTCGCTACACTCAAGAGTAACAGTTTTCCACAATGACATGACCAGATCAACGAGAAGCTGTTTTTTTATTCCTCTTAGGAGAAACTTTTTTAGCTTAGGAAGATTTTTTTTAAGTTATTCGTGGACAACAGCTTTAATAATTTCCATAAGACATGGGTGCAAGGAACTATGGATCGAAGGATATATCACTTTATACTTTGATTCTCCCCCAAATATGTACCTGGGGAAGTGCATAACTAGCAATAATGCACACTCTGTGTGGCTAATAGAAATCCTAATGTTCCAAAGTTTAGAGCGTAGTGCCACATCACCTACAGAATTCTAGGAACAAAAGAAAAATGAAGAACTGAAAAGGAGACAAATATTAGAGTTAAGTAGAAAGTTGTGAGTGAATCTGTATTCATTCAGAATATAGATAAAGTTTTGAGTCACACAAGATGCTAAAGGCAAATCTCAACTTCATTTGGTTAAATCAGTCTTTCTTTTCAGTATATCTCCCATATTATGCAGGTTGTAAATACAAACTGAACTTATTTCAGATTGTAAATGTTCAAATCTTAAATCAGTAAATGCACTTCCCCAGGGAAGCTTCTTGTATCTTTTACTTCCTAGGGAAGCTTCTGCAAGATCCTTTTGGATGCAACATGATGTGCTTGATGGGCTCAACAAAATATAGACAAAATTATCCTTCAACTACTCTACTCTACTGGCACCAGTAGCTATAATATTGTGCTTAGTAGTTAGTGCTCTGTATAGATTACAAGAGGTTAGAATTCACAAAACATTCTATGGATGTCTTTATCTAAATGCAGTTTTTTATATATACAGATAGGTCCCTTTTATATATATATATATATATGGATGGAGCCAGCCGCTTTGTTCCTTTCCTCACCTTTCTTCTATTCACTCCTCTGGATTTCTTCTCTCCTCTTCCTGGCCAATGATGAATGCTCAAGAACAGACCATAAGAACAGACCATCGACACTTGTTCTTTTTTTGTGGGCACTACAAGTTCTCTTTTTATGATAAGAACAAACCAGCTACACTTGTTATTCTGTTGTTGGGAACTACACTTATTTTGTTATTTTTTTGTTTGTACAAATGTTCTTTTTAGCAAAAATACAACCATCTACACTTGTTATTTTGATTTTGGGAACTACACTTGTTTTTTTGATAAAAAGAGAACATCTACACTTGTTAATTTGTTTTTTGGATCTACACTTGTTTTTTTTTGAAAAAAACAGCCATAGACACTTGTTCTTTTTTTGGGGGCACTACACTTGTTCAGATATATATTCATCATAGCCACAACCAAATTGATCCATTCACATATATATTCTACACTTGTTATTTTGTTTTTGGGAACTACACTTGTTTTTTTATAAGAACAGACCATCTACACTTGTTCTTTTTTGGGGGGCACTACACTTGTTATTTTTTTATAAGAACAGACTATCTACACTTGTTCTTTTTTTTGATCTACACTTGTTCTTTTTTTTGGATGGCAATACACTTGTTTTTTATAAGAACAGACTATCTACACTTGTTCTTTTTTGATCTACACTTGTTCTTTTTTGGATGGCACTACACTTGTTCTTTTTTTATAAGAACAAACTATTTACACTTGTTCTTTTTTTGGATCTACACTTACAAATGATTGTAATTGATGCACAATTTCTGAGCAAAACTGAGGCCACATCTAATACTTTCACCTTCCAACAGTTTAGTAATATGTAAAAGTTTAGTAATGTTATTTTTCTTCGATAGAAAATGTCAGTGACTACAAGTGGGACCACAACGAGCCGGGCTCCAAGATCCCAGAATAAGATCCCTAAGAAAGTGTATACAATAACGGAGGTAGACGAATAGGGATTTCCTACGGCCCCAGAGAAAGCCGTCAAAAAATTCGCAACAATCTGCGGAATCCTAGGGAGGCAAAACTTCACAATTTTGGCATACCACATCGATAGAGTCCCACAGGAAGAAAAAGATGAGGCCTGGAGAGAGTTCAAGGAGAGCTTTGAGTACCCAGAAGAGGCCGAGGAAAGACTGAAGGGGTGGGCTATGCGCAAGATGGGCAACTTGTGGAAAAATTTCAAGACCACGCTCATCACCGACTACGTCCTCAATCCATCCCAGCCAGAACCATTTAGGAAGTACCCATTCATCACCCAGGCCATGTGGGACGAGTTCCATGCCGCCAAATCAACCCCTGAGTCTCGGGCAAAAGCGAGGCCTATAGGGCGTTGCAGGCAAAAAACCTTCACCCGCACCGGCTTGGCACGGGAGGATACGCCGGGAAGCAGCAGGAATGGCAGAGGGAGGATCAAGTTGCTGCGGAATCTAACACCCCGCCAATTCTTGGTGATATCCCGACTACCCGAGCAAGGAACTGGGCAAGGGCAAGGGCGAAGAAGAATAGTGATGGAACACTGACGTTCCCAAACCCCGAAGATCAAGCGGTGTACGATAAACTTGTAAGTTTAACACATAAAACATCTTTCAATAGGTTGTATCGTCCTCTACATTTAATTAATCCTATCTGTACGGCAGGTCCAGCTGACTACTGAGAGACATTCCTCCTCCGAGGTCTGCTCACAAAGGTGCGAGGATGACATCCTCACAAAAGCCTTAGGAAATGAAGAACACCGTGGACGGACAAGGGGCATTGGCTCTGTTGTCCCATGGAAGTATGGGTTTCCCCAATTTCCTTGGCAGTACAGGAAGCACAAGCTATCAAAGACGGAGAAACAAGCACGCCTTAAGGAGCAACTTCGGGAGGAGCTTAGAGTCGAGCTCGCCGAAGAATTCAATGAGAAACTGGCACGAGTAGAGGCTCGGGTGGAGACATATGAGAAGTTGATCGCCGAAGCTCCGGCCACTGCAGGTCCCAGAGTAGAAGTGAGCCCCATGCAAAGGCGTAGCAGCTGCCCATCAACTGAGGCGGGAGCAGAACAAGCACCAATCCCCGCCGCGGTGGACCACATAACTGTAACAAAATTCAACAAATGTATATTTTGTATTAGCACCAAAGTACACCCTAGTATTAATGAAACGTACAATTCTATTGCAGGAACCCACATCGTGCACCCTAGTCGTTAGGGTGACCCAATCATTTGTAATTCCGGCTGCAGAGGGTCTTGCATTCAAGCCTACCCCTGAAACCGGGGTTCATGGGGCGCAGCTACTAGCCGGACATGCAAAAGTCCAAGTGGACTTAGTGAAGCCTGATTGGGTGGGCTTCACTCTCCAGCACCCACCGAACGATGAGGTTCTGACCCTTGGAGCTGCACATGGGACCTTTATCCAATGGCCCAAGCAGATCATTCGGATCAATGTAACTCCTAGGCCAGCACCAAGTTCTCGTTCGGTACCGTCACGTGCACATATTGATACTGTAGTTGCCCCTCGAGCCAGAGAACATGAACTTGTAGTTGCCTCTCAAGCCAGAGAACTTGTAGTTGCCCCTCCTACTGTTGAAGAAGATCTCCAATTACAATATGATACAGATTTTGGGGACGACGGTATGGAGGTGGACAACAGGCCGCACCAACCCCCTCCTGCCAAAAAGTTGAAGAAGGCGAGATCTTCTCCACCCGACATCGGCAGAAAGGGGAGAGGAGTAGGCAAGGTGCAAGGGGCCAAGAAAAAGC
Organism: Oryza australiensis; assembly: GCA_019925245.2. Taxonomy (NCBI): domain Eukaryota; kingdom Viridiplantae; phylum Streptophyta; class Magnoliopsida; order Poales; family Poaceae; genus Oryza; species Oryza australiensis. The sequence continues at coordinate 1,140,102 of JAIFGZ020000277.1, read as the reverse complement.
TTGATCTTGGCAAGGCATCATCAGCTCCGAATACTTTCACATTAGGCATGCCATTGGTCGGAGACGACACCTTATCAAGGATGGGGCCTGCATGCAAGGAGTTGCACGGGTACTACATGGAGAAGACCAACACAAAGAGGAAGCATAGAGATACCTCCATGTTGGGCTACCACGATAGTCAGCCGTTCCTCGGCCCTACTAGCTTCATCGACGTAGACTTTCAAGATCTATGGGACCTCTACAGGGTGCAAGTGATCGACACCAACCTCCTTAAGTGCTACTCTTTGTAAGTATTTGTGGGTACGAGATATGATAATAACTGTCCATATCTGACGCTAACCCAGACTTTGGTCTTGCTTGTAGGTTTACCTGGAAGCAGGTCCAAAAAAATCACCCTTTGTTGCCTTCTCGATCCATCTATCGTCAACGAGACAAATATGCACAAAACAATCGAGCTGGCATGGTGGAATATATCAAGGACTGCTTGTATGCCCGTCAAGACAAGGACTTCCTTATGTGTGCCTACAATCAATAGTAAGCGTGTACCCTACTTAGAATCAAATGCGCGACTCATATAGCTCTAGTATTTACCTTGCAATTTAATAATGTCGCACGGGTCATTGGATTCTTCTGGTAATAACGCCGAAGTGGAGTTTGGTACACTACCTTAACTCCAATATCAAGCCAAAAGTATACAACTGGTCCGGCATCGAAGCTGTCTTGAACGAGGCATGGGACCTGTACGTGGCAAAAGGCGGGAGGCATAAGGATGGGCATCCCAAACTCGGTCACAAAAAAGTCTTCCCAATTAAACAACAAGTGGGTGACCAGTGTGGGTTTCACGTCTGCCATAACATGCGAATCCTAGCAGACAAGGTGACATTGCCCGACCATGAGGTGTGTTTACAATTGTTAATATACATAGGACGACAACTTTCCAAGTATGTGGACTAACTTAAGCCTCACATGCAGGTTAAACTATCAAACATTCCGGATAACAACTTCGATATCATTAGAGAGGAGATAGCACAATTCATACTAGATGATATATTGTCTCCGAAAGGAATGTTTAGAGTAAGGTCCTAGGTAGCTCGATCGACGCAGAATGGTAGAACATTTGCAATGACAGTGCGACAAACATGTGATTTTTGTAAATATTCTTTGTAATACAATTCTGCACGTTGTTTCTGTATATACTTGCTTTTCTTTATAATACATTTTTGCAGGTTTTGATGCATCTGTAACTAAATTATTTCGCTCGATGATGAACTGGAGCCGTTCAGACATGTTGCAAATTGCAACATTCAAAACACGGTTCAAATTATTTAGGTGTGTTGTAGTCTGGGTGGATTCCAAAGATATCCGCATCAAACCTTGTGTCACAGGGCACGACGGATATCTTTTGGAAGCCACCTAAGCTACCACGACACCTCATACTATTACATATATAGTCTAGTTGTTCTGAGAGCAAAAAGTAAAGACCATTTTGGAACTACACTTCTTTTTTTTGGAACTACACTTGTTCCTTTTTGGAACAAAACAGACAATCTGTACTTGTCTTTTTTTAAGCAGTACACTTGTTCCTTTTTTTCGGTTCTTACACATGTTCTTTTTTGCAATAAATAAATAGCTATCTATACTTGACTTTTTTCTTTTTTTGGGGTTAGTACACTTGTTATTTTGCTGTGGCTGTGGCTGTGGAATATATATGTGATGAATATATATGTGAATGGATATGGCTGTGGCTGTGGTTGTGATGAATATATATGTGAATGGATATGGCTGTGGCTGTGGTTGTGATGAATGTATATGTGAATGGATCAACATGGCTGTGGCTGTGATGAATGGCTGGGGCTGGGGCTGGGCTGTGATGATATCGGTCCATTTTTTGTAGTGGGCATGGCTAGCAAAGGCCTGAGGCTAGCCAAAAAACAAATTTTATTTTTTTAAATAATAAACTCATCCCTGACGGGCATTGTGAAAAAGCCCGATAGAGATAGGACATCCATAACGGTCTCAACCTAAAAGCCCGATAGAGATAGATAGGACATCCGTGACGGGCTACTTAAGCCCGTTAGAGATATGTCATCCGTGACGGGCAAAAAACTGAGACATTATTTGACCTCGTGTTTGGTCAACCCTATCGGTGACGGCCCGGTAACCACAGCCCGTTAGAGATGAGTTGTCATCTGTGACGGGCTTATAAATAGGCCCGATTGAGATGTGTCATCCGTGACGGGCGTTCAACCCCACTGGTTTGACTTTCAAACTCATCTGTGACGGGCATTTTTTATGGCCCGATTGAGATAATGTGCATCCGTGACGGCCTTGTGCCCGTTAGAGATATTTTCTCACATCAGTGACCTTTTCACAGTGACGGGGGGCCAACCCGATAGAGATGAGGGTTAATGCCCGTTAGAGATAGCCGGTGCCGGCGTAGTGACACATTTTGTTTTGTAGACATAGTTTGTACTTAACATAATCCTAAGTAGGGATAGTTCCCTTTAAACAGCTCGACAGGGGGTGGGGCACCATTTGGTCTTATCCTATAGTCGCACTGCTCTGATACCAGCTCTGTAGACCCCCGTTTTTGGAACGGGAATCATTCGTGTTCATAGTACCATTTCCCTGGATCGAGTAGTGTGGTACCCACGAATACAGTACTGAATTACCAGGTGCAAAGTGCACGAATAGTCTTACACCACAAATATATTACAATACAAGGCCCGAAGGCAATATCCAATACGTGTAGGACTTACTGGTCCGGATACAACCAAAATCAAAGATTAGATAAGATAGCAGACGAAAGGCAACGGCATGTCGATCGCCTACAGGCAACGACTGGGGACTAAGACCTATTGCGCTCCATTGTCTTCATTCATCCTGGTAGTATGCGTATGGGTCCTCCAGGTCTTCCACACCTACATCTGTAGGTTTGTGCATATAGCAAGGATGAGTACCCAACGGACTCAGCAAGCCAACACGGAATGATGCACATGATAGGGTCATTCAAATGATGGCTGTGGTTTATTTGCATGAAGCCAATTTTTGTAAATCATTTCACAAACCTATCATCTAGCCAGGTCAAGTTTTAGTTCCAGAGTATATTAAGTTGGCGATGGTTCTGTCTACCATCCATCGTGATACCAAGGATGGCTTCCCGCCTCCGAGTCGTCATGGTTTTCTGGGGTATCTTCCCCTTATCTCATATAGAGAAGTTGGTTCCCCAGCACATAAATCATTATGCATACCAACCCATCATTTTAAAATTTATGAGTCTAGCCACAAGAGAAACTTGTCACGCCGCTCATTATTCGCGAGCACGGCTATTCGAATAGATTGATTTACTCACACTGCAGTGGATGTACACTTTACCCGTACTCCGCAACTGCCCATTGAATGAGCCTACATCCCTCTATATGTGACGGTCACGGCAAAGCCTTTCGATAACCTACTTTGGTAGTACCCGCTCCATGAACTTTAACCCTCTTGCACTCTAGCCGTCCTTTCCTAGCAGTGAGAGGAGTTCTGGCGCTCCCGGGGTAAGGGGAAACTCACCAAATTCTCATTCATTACTCAACACGTAGGCCGCAGCCTTATCTCAACAACCAGAACCACATCTCCACACAAGAACCACTATGCAGGGATACTGCCTCCGCTCGGCTATTTACTCCGCTAGGTCTATACCCATTCAAGAAGTACGGTTGTACTGGCTCGTTCCAGGTTATAAGTCTCATGGCTCGGTCCTTACTCGAGCATGGACGACACTTGCCTTTGCCGAAATCCACCCAAATCCATCCATCCGCCCCAGTCAAAAAACATTGGTTTTGTACTTTCATTTCTCCATCAAAACTATTTTCATCATGTTCAAGGAATTGTGGCGCTCATGTCTCCACATGCCATATCTCAACTACCTTCCCTAAGGTAGTTGCCCAAGCATATAGCTTTTGTAAAAATATGAGTATGCAAGATTCTAGTATAAGCATGGGTAAGCATTTTACCAAAGGTTTTCTTCGGTTATATCACATCGAGGGTTACAAAGATTTTATCTAAGGGTAAGCAATATCAAGGCATGGCACATCAAGCATAGGTATTTCGTGTATAGCATGCATATTTGAAGTTTAAATCAATATCATTTTGCAATTAGGATCAACATGTTCAAAGGGAGTGATGACTTGCCTTGCTCGCACGCTTGTTGGACGGGGTCTTCCGCGTAGTCGACGCCTGTTTCCTCGGATACTAATCATACGTGCGAAAAGGAAGGATTGAATTCGTTTAGAATTCAATAAAATCCAATAAAAGCCAAGTAAATTGTAAAAGCGGCTCCTAAGACGAATCTATGGCGTTAAATGAATTTATGTTCGAGTTTGGCTAGAATCCAAGTTAGAATGAGCGAGTTATGATAAATTGAAATTTTGTAATTTCCGATTTAGTTTATCTTAGTGGGGCATCATTTCGAGTTAGTTCAATTCAATCTAGGAAATATATGATGATCGATAATTTTGGAAATATTACTCTGGAAAGGAAAAGTGAAATCCAAGTTTTATCAAATTTACTCGGACCGATAAGTCCGGGATTTGAATTAAATGGGATTCCAAAATAATCAACCCTAGAGCCCGATATTATTTTAAATAATTTTAAGTTTAGCTTGTAGAAAGGAATTCATAAAAATCAATTTTGTTTTTACTGACAGAATAGCTTATAATTAATTTCTAAATTAATTTATGTGTTACACTGCCCCTCCATCGACTAACATCTTTGACATTGGCTTCCCGTTAACAAATCCTTTCACGTACAATGGTTTGAGGTGCCGATTGTCATTCCCCTCTGATTTTTCAAAAACAGCTTGCTCTGGGGAGAATGCTAGTTTTGCCAAGACATCTTCCACGCTAGCTGCATCGGCCTCTGTGGCACTGAATTCGGCTGGTAGTATAAAGACCATGTTAACCGATGCAGTAGTTTTTCCTTTTCCCTTAGCCGCCCTCCTAGCTTGGTCGGCAAGGCTCTCATTGACAGGCTTTCGTCGGCAGTCGGTGCTTGTCTCTTGACGCGCCATTATTTTGCGCCTTGCCGACGTTGTTGTTGTCGGATCATCTGTTGTACTTCTTCCTCTTACCCTTCGCTCTTGAGCCGCTGGATGGTCCTCTTTTGTGTTTTAGTGAAGAGGTTCGAAGGGCACCATTGGGGGTTAGCCGATTGCTCATCTTCGGCTTTTTCTTCATAGTATTCATCTTCGTCTTCGTCTTCGAAGAAGTCTTGGTGGATCGGCCCAAGCCGATCATGTACTGATTGTCGCCTCTGGTTAAGCTGCACGGCCCTGGGGATGAACTGGGCAGGGCTTTGCATCGGATAATCCCTATATTCGTCTTCATGATATTCGCTGCAGGCCGGGCAGTTGTCTATCATCGGCAGCTTCATCCCCGATTCCCAACAGAATCAAAAAAACTCATAGCGCCAGTGTGGGTCGTAACCATTGTGGTTTCTGACGAATTGGAGTCCCCTGACCTCAGGCTCCCTGACGTAAGGCTTGCCATGCCGGACCTCCTCTTCCTCACGAAAGCGTTGTTGAAAATGGGGCATGGGGTCCATGCGCCTGGGTTGCCGATCGGCCGATCGGCCGGTGGAATGCACCATATTGACTGGTGCAGATTGATCTCCAGCCAATTTCATTTCGGCCTTAACCCCTTTGAGAGTTTTGGCTAAGTCTTGCGTCACTCTGTGCTGCCGATCAGCTCGCCTGGGGCCGGCCTGAACCATGTTGACCGGGAAGGGATTGCCATCGACTTTCATTGGCCGAGGTGAATCGGTGAACTTCAACTTCCTGACTTCAATAGCCGACTGGATTTGCTATCTGAAAACTTTGCAGTCGTTAGTGCTATGGGAGGTGGAGTTGTGCCACTTGCAGTACTTCTTCTTTTTTAGTTCTTCAGCCGATGGGATCGTGTGGTTGGGAGGAAGCTGAATTTGCTTTCCTTCAGCAATAAATCAAAGATCCTATCAGCCTTGGTAATGTCGAAGTCGTACTTCTCTTCCTTAGCCGTTTTCAACAGCCATTGGCAGACGATGACCTTTTTATTTTTGGTCCACTCGGCTGCAGCAACTTCTGCATCGTCGTCACTTGTTTCTGAATCAGATTCGACGATGACGTGGGCAACCTTCTTGACGGCCTTCCTTGATTCCTGAAATCTTTGCTCGTGGGCCGTCACCTTCTGCGCCAGATGGGCTAAGCTGTCGAAGTCTTGAGCCGAAAACTTTCACGGATCGGCGGCAGCAGTCCATGAAAAGCCAAATCGTCTAACTGAGAATCAGACAGCGCCAGGCTATAACAGCGGTTCCTCATTTCTCTGAATCTTTGAATGTAGTCCTGAACCGACTCATCATGCTTCTGCCTAATGCTCGTCAGGTCCGACAGCTTCATCTCATGGTTGCCGGTGTAGAAGTAGCTGTGGAACTATTTCTCGAGATCGGCCCAGCTTTGGATGGAATTGAAGGGCAATAAAGAAAACCATGTAAAGGCCGATCCCAATAGCGAGAGCGGGAATAAGCGAACCCTCAAGGCGTCTGTAGCCGATGCCTCCCCGCATTGCGCCAGGAATCGGCTGACATGTTCGTATGTAGAAGTATTGTTCGGCCCTGAGAATTTGGAGAAATCTGGGACTTTGTATCAGTTGGGCAATGGCACCCTCTTAAAATGTTCCGGATACAGATAGCGACACATGTTACCGGAATCTTTTGGCTTGAGGCCGAATTGGTCGCGCATTATGTCGGCAATCAAGTCGGCCCAAGTCTTGTTATCTTGAGCTTGTTGTATCGGCTCATATTGATCGTATTGGACGGGTCCTTGCCGATACCGAGGTGGCGGTGTCTGCGGCCGGTAATGTTGGTCATGCTGGCCTCCCTGATACTAATATTGAGCTGGGTCGACAGTGGGAGGCAGCCAATTCACCGGCGGTGGTGATTGGTCAGGGAAGAGCCGACGGCCGCCGGCATTCTATTGTGCCCCTTGAATGGGGTTGGCGACCAGTTCTTGCTGCCGATTGAAGTCGAACATGCCGGCTAGTTGTTCCTGCGAAGGAGGTTGCTGCCGGTTTAGAACGACGGGTGGCGTCCTTGAAGCTGATGCAGATGCGTTCGGCTGACTGAGGACCCCTCCCGGTGGCCCTGGCTGCGCTGGTGGTGGGATCGGCAGATTCTGTGTTGCCAAGACCCTGTAGTTGGGGAACTGGCCATCAGTGAAATAAATCGGCCCCCGTTGCAGTTGATCGGCAATCTTCGAGTCGACCACAGTGGCAATCATGTTATTGAGGGTGTTGACTAAGATGCCACTCTGATTAACAAGAGCGTGATGCACGGCCGAGTCGATTCGGTCTTGTAAAGTGTGCAGTCCTGAATCATCTTGTTCTTGCTTTGGCTCCTCCACCTTGCGCTTTCCTTTTGTATCATCTGAGGAGGAAGCCTTGAAGTCGTCCATGCTGAATTTGTATTTCTGGTGGATGGCCCCAGACCTGGTCTGGGCAAAAGATTGCAGATAGTTGGCCTGTAGTTCCTCCACCATATTCTTGTAGTCGGCCAATTGCTCAGCCGACAATTGTTCCATCTTGACGGGAACCATGTTTTCCTCGCTGATCTCGGGGCTTTTGACGTTAACCATCATGTCGACTTTGTTACCCGAGTCAGTTTGTCCCACTGGGCATGCCAAGAAGCGTGTTGATGAGAAATCTTTCCTAAGCGCTGGCCTGGGAGATCTCCTTAACTCCAGTGCAGGTCCGTCCTTGGCTACCTTTGATGAATTAGGCGTGCCAGCTAGTTTGATCTGTTAACCAACAAGAAATAATGAACAGATACATGCGTTAAGGTTAAAGTTAGATCCTACCGGATCAGCTCAGGGAATCAATTTACATATATTGGCTATCCCGAAGCACATTTAAACTAAGTGACTGGGATAGATCGGCTATGCCGAGATAGTATAAATCACTTAATCTAAATACACATTAGGGTAACAAATATATGCATTCATAATCTAGCCGATGCTGCAGATCTAACGTGGATCGGCTATTACTTCGATGCATCTTATGAAAAGATATCAATCTGACCTAAATGCATTAAACCTAGATCAATCGGTTATCGGCTGATGCCAACAGATCGATACTGGCTTAAGGCATTTAACCAGATTGAGATCTTAATATAAGAGACAACTTTAATATATCTAATAGTGAATAATGCTAAAAGACAATTAAAACAGGTAAGGCCGGCTAAAACTCCGGCACTGTCTCTAATGATAAACATCCAGCCGAATATATCTTAATAATTCTAAAAGCAACTTAATAGTTCATGATGATGCAGCATTAAGTACAAAAAGAAGTACTAGATCTATATGGCCCGATGTAAACCCCTCGAGACGGTAGATACAACATATAAACTAGTTCAACATCTAGATCTAACTCTATCGGCTACTGCCTCCCGAGAGAAACGAGCCGATGACAAGACAGATCTAGACATTGCTCTAGATTATATGATGTATATGATAAATTGCGCAGTCTATAGCATTAAATCTAGAGTGTCATGACAATGTAAGCACTAGATTCAACGATACATACTACTAATGACAAGTATTTACCTTATTCGAGGGTCGAGATCGATGCAGCCCGAAGCGGGATCAAGAACTCGTCTAAAAGAAGAAGTTTTGGCGATGCGCCGAGATTGTATTAATGTGTGTTGTTGTTTACAAAGAGCCCTCGGGTCTTATTTATACCCAGGCATAACACTATCCATGTAAGACACGGTTTCTATCTAATCTACTATTTAAAATATGACAATATCTCGGGATACAGCTCCAATGTCATATCACAAAAGGAATATCTAAATAAAACCCTATTTTACATACAATTGTAGTTACAGGACTCTATCCATAGATGGCAATATCTTAACGAACATTTGGGAACCGCATCTTCCTTTTATCTCCAAGCCTCTTTATCGGAAACGGTTCCATCTTCTTCTTTGAATCGGAATCGGCTATCGGCCGTCCTATCCAATTCGGCCTCAGCCGACTGGTCTTCCAGCCGATTTAATCACGGCCGATGCAGCCTCTGTTTCTCCACAGATCACTTTCCCGATCCGATTCCACTTCAATTTCAACCTTGAACTTACGGATTTGGTTACCAAATTTGGTCGTTAACAGCCGCCCTTGGGAAGGGCGATTTTTGGCTGCAGGGGGCCCCCTACAAAAGGGACGGGTGGCCGGGGTGGCAAATTTGCAGGCGGCACCCTTGCCGCCCTCCCTAAGGATGGTTTATACTGTGCATGCCTAGGGATGGCCGGGGTGGGGGAATTTTGCAGGCGGCCCCCATGCTGCCCTCCCCAAGGGCGATTTTCCATGTGCAGGGGGCCGCCTGCAATAGGGGCGAGGGTGGCAATTTTGCATGTGGCCCCCTCGTCGTTCTCTGTAAGGGTGATTTTAACCCTGTGGGTATAAAAGCCATTCCCCCTCTCAAAAATTTGATTGTATTCGCTGAAAGTCCAAAAAAAGAAAAACTGAGAGGGGTGTGGTAGAAGGAGGAGAGCGGCGAAGCCTTGTCGGTCTGTTAACTCCATCGCAGGTAAATACAATATCCCGAAATATGTTTATAATTTTTGTTGCATACTAGTTTAAATACAATGTATTTGAAATATTTGAGTAGATCTGTAGCACGTAGATCTGGAGCATAGAACGAGTGTGTATAATTTAAGGCATGATTTCTTTTAGAAACTGTGACTTAGGACATAGCTAAAATTTTAACAATATACGTATGTTGGATGGTAGATCTAGAAGACAAACCGTATTTGTAGAATTTAAGACCTAGGATAGACAACATATTTGTAGAGATTTTAACTTAGGGAGCATTACATATTGATCCAGACAACTTATTGCTAGGATGAAATGAATTTAGTTTCAAACTTTTATTAGGCATAATGGCAAGTAAGGTCATATTTTAGATAGTTCATGGTCAAGGAAACATTATATTTGGTCCAGATGATGTTGATCTATCTAAATTTAGGATGACATCGAAGGGCATCGATAGGCCTGTCAAGAGAATATTTTAGTCAATTTATTGTTGGTTGCTACGAGGATTTAAAGTGGATCCAAGTGTCAACACAATGTCACTGTCTGTTGTAGTGAGTCGTGCAACTGAAGGCTATTTTTGGGAACTAATGCCGATAGATAACACTGAGTCTTGGAGAAATTATTTAGAGATGGCATTTGAAAAGTCATGGCCCCTTGTTATTTTTGTGTCGAGAACGATAGCAGTGTTGCAATGTAAACAGAAGATGTTGAGGGTCCTAGCAATGTGGTGGAGAATGTTGGACCATCGGTGCAAACTAGAGATAATCAAACAAGGGTGTAGGAGGCCATGGGCGTGGCGGCCGAGGGGGAGAGAATCGAAGCAATCGTTGAAAGAAATGGAGAGGGAAGATTCTGAAAATGAGCAGGCGGAGGGCAATGCATCATCCGACGAGGAAGATGACGTAATGCCCACTGATTGGACAAAAGCGGATTTCTCCGGACTTGTTATCTCATAGATGCAGCATGTACCCTGGGAATACAAGGATAACTAGGTAATTCAGGGTGCCAGGTATGCTCATAAGGAGGATATGAAAGAGGCAGTGAAGCATTGGACGATCTCCTTGCAGAGAGAGTTTAGGGTGGTGAAGTCAACCAATTTTGTGTACGAAGTGAGGTGCATGAAGGAGGAATGTACGTGGCATGTACATGCATATAAGGGCAAATGTAATGACTATTGGAAAGTAAGTATTGTGACCGAGCATAACTGTTGATTGCAAGGGGTGGAGAAGTATCACTGCAACATCACCTCAGCTTTTGTTGCCAGTGAAATGTATAGCGGTGTTGTATGTAACACTGACTTTGAATTGGACTCTATTATTAAGCATATTGAAGACAAATTCAAGTACACCATAAGCTATTCCAAGGCCTGAAGGGCGAAACAAAAGATTTTAGAGATGAGGTATGGCACATCTGAAGCATCGTATGATAATTTGCCTCGTCTGTTAGCCACCATTGCTCAGAGAAACAACAATACCTACTATGACATTCACACATTCCCATCTTCTCATGACCCGAGCAAGAGTGTGCTGCAAAGAGATTTTTTCTCGCCGGGTGCATGCATCAACGCATTTGTGCATTGTCGTCCTATACTGTGCACAGATGGTACATTTTTAACAGGCAAATACAGAGGTTAGATACTGACGGCAATTAGAGCTGATGGGAACAACCAAGTGTTACCTATGACATTTGCATTTGTTAAGAGTGAGAACACCGAAAGCTGGTACAGGTTCTTGGAGAGAGTTCGCTGTGAAGTCGTGCGTATGAGGCCCAATGTTTGCCTCATACATGATCATCATGCGGGCATGTTGAGAGCAATTAACTACCTGCAGAATGATTGGCCGGAGAGGGGACTTCCAGCTAGGTAACCTGATCTTCAGAGTAGATGGTGCATGCGTCACATGGGTGCAAATTTCTACCAACAATTCAAGAACAAGCATCTAATGGATCTTTTTAAGAGGCTCTGGTCAGAATCAAGAGAAGAAATTTAATAAGTTGTGGAGGAGGTTGAATGAGTTGACCACGAAGTAAACGGATGAGCAATCTCGTCGGCCACAGGATGACGAGCCTCCAGTACCTCTTGGTCCACTACATGACGACCCACCCACAATGAGAAGGAGATCCGCGTCATCAATCCATAATTTCTCTCATTGAATAGAGAATGAACTAAAAGAAAAGTGGTCTATGTTGTATGACATTGATGGGTCTTGATATGGTATAATGACAACCAACCTAACCAAGGTATACAACTGGGTAATGAGGGGAGTCTGAGGACTCCCATCGGTTGGTATTGTCGAATTTATCCTTCACGGCACACAGGCCTTCTTCAGACCGATGGTATTGTCCCTTAATGGTAGATAACAAGATAATTTTTGGGAATATAGTGACAAAGTATATGGAAGACAAAATAGCGAAGGCTATGAGGCATAGAGTTGTTCTCCAAGGTACCCAAGTCCATAGGTATGAGGTGATGTGTGTTGACGGAAGAAGGTGTGGCATCTATCACAACCAAGCTATGTAGGAATGTGTGCTGAATGTGGATGACGGATTCAGATGCAGCTGTATGAAGCCTAAGCTTAAACACCTGCCTTGCTCACACGTACTTGTCACAGCTTGGGATTGTGGCATACTTCCCCATGTCTATGTGTCACCCTACTACAGGAAAGAAACAATCTTTCATACATGGAGTGAGGAGATATGTGATTCGTGTTTGAGTTTGACCGTCTGCAGCCCAGCGACGTCGTTCGAGAGCCGTACACGCAACATGCCATCGCGGGGAGAGCTCCGTTAGGGCTTTCGTCCTTGTGCACGCGTGACGCGACGTACTGTCTCACGCTGGTACCGTTGGTGTTCGACATCTTTGACAAACCTCACTGCCTGCAGCGTGTTTTGAGGCAGTTTGGCCTTAGGCAGGCTATTCCAGCAAATCCATCAATGTCCATCCCCTCTACAGACCACCAGTGAGTAAAATATGTTCAATTCACAACTCTGATGTTTGTTCATGTTTTTTTGCAGGTTCACTCGCCGGGGACAGCAAGCTGGCACACTGTGGGCACCACGCTTGCAACAATACGTGGACGACTGGTTGCTAGCTCCTGAGGAGGTTCACGCTGAGCTCTGGTCAGACTCGAAATACAACTACCATGAGTCCCTACCGTGAGCTCTGGCTACCTCCTTTGCAGAAGAATCATATGGCAGGAGATATTTTGTTTGCCCCAACATAGACAACGACTTCGTTGAATGTCTTACATATTTTCAATTCCACTAACATCTGCATGATATTGGTACCCTAACTGACTAACTACGTTTTTATTTCTCAGGGCAATCTAAGGAGGTGCGGATTCACTTTGTCAATCCAACATATATTGGCCAAAAGATAACTGAGTGTGAAGCACAAGTAGAGTATCAGCGATTAAAGAACCACGAAAATGCAATACACATTGCACGCCGTAGAAAGGGTCCATAAAAAAGTTCAGGCTCGATTCATCGGGTCCAACTAATTTGTATCGTGTATCCATGGCACACGTTCCGTGGCTGAATTCTGAGAAAAAAAGTTATGAAACATATGACATGTTTTGTAACATCAATGAAATCTGAGTTATGCTTGTATTATTAGACAAGTTGTTTACTGTATGAACTGTTGAACTTCTCGAGGTCAAACTCATGCTTTAATAACTCGTGCATACTACTGAGTGTAACGAGGCTACTTTCCCTTCCTCTAGGCATCGGGGTTCTCCTCCAGTGCTGCCTTTGCTCAGTGCATGCTCAATTTTTGAGATGAACATTAGTTTTCAATTTTAGTTGAACATTTCAAAAAATCACATTGAAAGATTTAAAAATTGGGTTGAAAGTTTCGAACTTTGAGTCAAAAGTTTTCAAATTTCAAGTTGAAATTTTCAATTTTGACTTGAATTTATTTTTTAGTTGAATTTTTTTGGATTTTGAGTTAAATATTTTTAAATTTGACTTCAAAATTTTAAAATTTCTGAATGTTGAGTTAAAAGCTTTAGATTAACAATTTGAATTTATATTTTCAAATTTTTAGTTCAAAGTTTACTCTGACTTTTTACATTAACTTTTAAATCACTTTTGCACAGGGCAAAATCACCCTTCTATAAGGCGACAAGGGGGCCGCCTGCATAATTTCCTCCCGGCCGCCCTTTTTGCATGCGGCCCCCTTAAGCCACAATTCAAAATGCCCTTACCGAGGACGGCAAGAGGGTCACATGCAAAATTGTCACGATGGCCGCTCTTTTTGCAGGCGACCCCCTAAAGCGACAGTTAAAATCGTTCTTACCGAGGGCAGAAGAGGGCAAAATATAAATTGTCACACGCGCGACAGACAACGACCAATGACCGTGAGACACGTCACAAAAACGCCCTCTGGAAGGGCGTTTTTGAAAAAACGCCCTCTCGAAGGACGGCGGGCGACAACTTTTGTAAAATTTCAAAAACAAAAATTATCTTTACAAAACTTTTAATAAAAAAATTAAAAATCCCAAAAATTCATGTTTTGATGTCCTTCTGGCTTTAGTTCACTGTCAGTTTCTGATGTATCAATTCCCCTGAATATTAAACTCAAATAAGTTATGGTAAGCTCAGTTACCGTATATACATTTTAAGACTACTAGCTTTTATACTTGCTTGTACCCCATAAATGAAGTGAGAAATCAAGTATAACTCTTGTAGAACTGTTAAGCCTTATTTTTTTTCTCGTTCATATTATAGATTATTATATGAGTGTTTCTAAACTAAACGCGTGTTTTAAAAAATATTATGTATAAAAGTTTCTTAATAGTTAATTTAGTCGTTTGTACCCTTAAATTTTGTCAGAAAACCAGATAATCAATTCTATTCGGACAAAATTCATCAAAATAAAAAGAGAACAAAATTACCCCAAGCAGTAAGCCTAAAAGTATAATTATTCAGCGGCGGAGCTATAAACGTTAAAATATTTTGGTTAAAGGGGACCAATAATGTTAGTATTTTCTAAGTTTGCTAAAGTTACAGAAAATTTCGGTGTAAAATTTGAATCCAGGGGAGGCCAAGCCCCTCCTGTCTCCGCCCCCTGAGATTATTGTTCATTAGCAAAATCAAGACAAGACAAGAACAACGCCAGATGCACGGATAGTCTGAAGCCAGAACAAGAAGGCAATCCAGCCGCCACTCCCACTCGCATCAGACGTCACTGCTTTGCTATCTTCGGTTCCCTGGCGAACTAGTATATCCAAACCCTTCCTGGCAACCGTACCTTGTTTGACTTGTTCTTCTATAATAAAGAAAATCAAACTATAATTGAGCAGCGTGAAGTTCTTGGGAAACAAGGTCGTTGGAGAGCCAGGAGTAACAGGTACTAGCAGCGATGATTAATGAACTCACAGTGCAGTACCTTTCCATATGCAACTAGCCTGAAATGAGCTGCTTTTCCTAATGAATGATGACCTATATATTCCATCGCCTTTTCAGGCTGTAAGTTGTAACAATTGGACGTTGGGTTTACACGCTTCAGCTTACATAGCCTCCAATATATTTGGTGGCACCAAAAGAGATGTAGTTATAATTAATCACTGTTCATTTACAAAGCTATCTATTTTACATACGCTACCTCCGTGTTTAAATATATAACGTTATTGATTTTCAGATAAACCATTTATAATATTAAACAAATTAATATAAATATAAAAGATGTAAATTATGCTTAAAATATATTTTACTTACTATAAAACAAGATATGATATTTACATATAAATTGTAGATTTTCTATAAGTTGAGCGGTACTTCAAGTCTGGCATTCCACAACGTCACACATTTAGTAACTAGGATAGCGTTAATTGGATATTTAGATAAAGAGAGTTTCTAAGGCGTTTGGGAGACACAGCAGCCGTTGATTATTTTTAATCTGACGATATATAAGAGAAGGTACCTATATGAAGGTATTTAAAAATATGGGTCAGGTATTAACTTGAACATAAAATGGAAGATTAGATTAGTAATTTTGTAGTAGTGCCAGGCTAAAAAAAACTATATTTCTCCTCATCGAATCTCACTACTGAAGAAACCATCATTGGTTGAAGTGACAAAAAGCACAGTAGTCCAGGTTTAAGTTGCACCCGAGACTAGAGATGATCTCTAGTCCCGGTTTAAAAATTCAACGGCCCTCTAGGAATAATAGTCCCGGTTCGTGTCACGAACCGAGACTAAAGATCACTTCTAGTCTCGGTTCAAGGTTGTCGGCGCGTGTCGGGCGTCGGGGACCTTTAGTCCCGGTTGGTGTTATCAACGGGACTAAAGGTCCCCGACGCTCCGACACGCGCCGACAACATTTGAACCGTCACCTCTAGTCCCGGTTCTTGAAACGAACCGAGACTAAAGGTTCTAGAGAGTTGTTGAAATTTTTAATCCGTTGCCTCGAGACTAGAGATGGCATCTCTAGCCCGGGTTGGTGTTACCAACCGGGACTAGAGATTTTCTTTATATACTCCTTCCTCCTCCATCCCGAGCCAGCCACACTTGTACATCTTCAAAATTTTTCTCAGCTAGAGGTCTGCCAAGGTTAGCAACTTCTTTGGTGATAATACACAAATATTTGCTATCTATAAGGTTAGCAACTTCTTCCTCTTATAGATTTACAGTTGTTTTCTATATGTTTTGCTATCTACATGTTATGTGCTATCTACAATCTTAGCACTTTGCATTTTACGGTTGTTTTCTATACATTTTCATCTCTAGATTTGTATGCAAACATGAGATGTTTTCCCGCCTACTGAAATTCATCTCTAGTCCCGGTTGGTTTTAAAAACCGAGACTAATTATTACGATGCCTAATTATATTGTGTTATATTCATATATAATTATAATTAACATATGTTCATATATTCATATATAATTAACATAAAATATTATAAATTAAAATAATAACATATAATTAACATTTGTCATATTTCAAACTATTCAAAATTTAAATAATAATATATATTTAACATATGGCCTATTTGAAAAAAATTAAATTAAAATAATAACATATAATTAACATTTGTCGTATTTAAAACTATTTTAAACCATAAACCCTAAAACTTAAACCTAAATCCTTTAACCATTAACCCTTAACCTAAACCCTAAACCCTATTTTAAACCCTAAACCCTAAACCCTCAACCCTCGTGCGGCCTGCGTGATTGGCATGTAGAAGGACTGCGACATGAGCTGGAACATCAATGTCTTCTCCTCTGATCTAACATCGTCTCTCATGCTCTTGGAGGCTGCTCCATTCTCATCACTGTAATAGAGCAGTGGCATTCTCTAATGCTTATGTGGCAATTCACGAGAATAAGGCAGAAGACATTAGCAACAAGAACTTGAACATTGCCACTAGAACACAGAGAAAGCACATCTCTAAATCAGGAAGACCGACGGCAGCGGTGGCGGCGGGAGCAAAGACTGGGGCCGCGGCGGCGGTAGTACTGCTTGATCACGGCGGGCGGATAGAGGTAGTCCGTCGTCGTGCGCGTCACCGGCGGCTTCCATGGCGCCGCCGAGGCATTGAGACGGGAACAAGAGAGGCAAGCCATCATTGCAATATATAGACGCACTATCCAATCATTGCCATATCTCTCGCTATTCAAAGTTTGATGGAGATACATGAGTACTTCTACGCCGTACTCGAAGAAAGAGCAAGACAGAAAGATTATGAAGCAAAGGGAGAAAAGCAAGGAAAAAGACCGTAATTCGGATCATGAAATGTTGAAGAGACCAAGATCGGTGAAGAAAGCTACTACAATGGATCATGACATGTTGAAGAGACCAAGATCGGTGAAGAAGGTATGAGAAAAACGTCGGGGCCTCTCCACGGATCATCAGGAGCAGCTGGATGCGGATGTGGACGAGACGACTAAGATAAGCTATTTCATTGATCCCGACTCATTGGAGTGTGAGATTTGCTTCATGTCTCTCGAAATAATGGAGCCCAGCCAAAAACATAGGTAAATGCAGTTTTGTCTTGCATCATGCATATGGTTAACCATGCTCATCGCTGAGAAAATTTTATAGCAGTAGCTTCTTTTGGCTGTAAGACTGTCTTTGTTTATCTGTTTATATGTTATTGATCTAACCTTTTTTCATGAACTAGCTGGTGGCCTTATTGCACTAGCCTTTGGCCTGATAGTTACCTGCTTGAGGAGAAAGCTCTCTTCTCCAGTATCTCCTTCCCGGGCTTCCATCCCCAGCCATTCTGCTCTACTATCATACAAAGCAACGTTTTACAAAGGTATGATTCTTTTCTTTCTACTCGGATCAATGCAAGAATGATGCTCTCTTTTTTCTAATCGAAAAGGAATGGTGCTTTCTGGATTTGTGTTGCTTAGACACTTGTTTCTTGCCATGCAGACGAGCTTGGTGTCATCTTTGAAGATGATGTGCTGAAGTATTGGGATGAGATGAAGCAATCGGAGAACAAGGTAAAACAAAGTGAGAAGAGATCGCCACTGCTCTATTACAGTGATGAGAACGGAGCAGCCTCCAAGAGCATGAGAGACGATGTTAGATGAGAGGAGAAGGCATTGACGTTCCAGCTCGTGTCGCAGTCCTTCTACATACCAATCACGCAGGCCACACGAGGGTTTAGGGTTTAGGGTTTAGGGTTTAGGGTTTAAAATAGGGTTTAGGGTTTAGGTTAAGGGTAAATGGTAAAAGGATTTAGGTTTAAGGTTTAGTGTTTAGGGTTTATGGTTTAAAATAGTTTTAAATACGACAAATGTTAATTATATGTTATTATCTCAATTTAATTTTTTTCAAATAGGCCATATGTTAAATATATATTATTATTTAAATTTTAAATAGTTTGGAATATGACAAATGTTAATTATATGCTATTATTTTAATTTATAATATTTTTTGTTAATTATATGAACATATGTTAATTATATATGAATATATGAACATATGTTAATTATAATTATATATGAATATAACACAATATAATTGGGCATCGTAATAATTAGTCCGGTTTTGAAACCACCGGACTAGAGGTGAATTTCAGGTGGCGAAAACATCTCTAGTCCCGGTTGGTGGCTTCAACCGGGACTAGATATGCCCACCTACGGACACGTGGTCATCGCCATCTCTAGTCTGGTTGGTGGCTTCAACTGGGACAAAAGGTATGACCTTTAGTCCCGATTGAAGCCACCAACTGAAACTATATCATCGCTAGTCCCGGTTGGTGGCTTCAACCGGGACAATAGATGCCGTACCTATATATAGCAAGGGCTTCACTGGGATCCAAACACTTAGCCGTTTTCGCACAACGCATCGTCTTCTTCGTCGCCGTCGCCGAGCACAACGGCGTCGCCGCAGCACGCCGTCTCTGTCGTCTTCGTCGCCGGAGGACCGCCACGCCAAGGTCTTCGTCGCCGTCGCCGCCGCTGCCGCAGGTTAGCTGCCGCCACACCCTTTTTTCTCTGTGATGCGCGTTAGGGTTAGCCGCCGCCGTCGATGCCATCGCCATCACCACCATTGTCGTCTCTACCGCCGTCGCCGTCGCCGCTGCCCCCTCCCCTTTCCGCCCCCTCCCTGATCCCCACGCCGACCGGCCGCCCCCTAAACCCTCAAACCTTGCCTCCCCCTCCACGCCGCCGGCCGCCGTCTACATCATCGTCGCCGCTGTCGCCTCCCTCCCATGCCCCGCCCCGCCGTGGCCGCTGCCGCCGTTTGCTTTCCGCTGCCGTGCTATATGTTTAATGAATATGAATGTGAATGAATTTTTTGAATTTTGTGAATTTTATGAATGTGAATGAATGAGGAGGATTTGAATATGATTTCAATGTGTATGTGTAAATTTGTGAATATGATTTCGATGTGTATGTGTAAATTTCTATGGACTTTATATGTAAATGGACTGTTTATTTAAATTTTAATGCATGAATATTGTTAATTTAGAATTTTGAATGTGTATTTAAATTTAAATGCATGAATAGATTTAAACTTGAATGTGTATGTGACTTGTGAAGTTTGTATTTTTCAACGAACGAGAACGATAAAATCAACAAACGGATGTGAACGGACGAACGGACGGACGGACGTACGTACGTGGACGAACGGACGGACGCACGAACGAACACTCGTTCGTTCCGTCGGTCGGTCGGTCGGTCGTCCGTTCGTTCATTCGTTCGTTCGGTCGTTCGTTCGGTCGTTCGTTCGTTCGGTCGGTCGTTCGTTCGGTCGTTACAACATACATAGGCATGCAACGTCCTCTCTCTCTCTCCTCTCCTCTCCACTTCCTCTCCTCTCCACCTTATCTCCCTCACATCATTCTCATCTCTTTCTCTCCTCTCCTCCAGATGATCGTACTCACGGACGTCAACGAACGTTAGAACGAACGAACGATAGTTTAGGATTTGGGTTTGGGTTAGGGTTAAGGGTCCGAACGAATGGACGTGAACGAACGATAGGTTAGGGTTAGGGTTGGGTTTAGGGAACTGCATTTAGGGTTTAGGGTTTAGGGTTTAGGGTGAACAAACGAATGACAGAACGGAGACGTGAACGATAGATTGAACGAATGGTCGGTCGTTCGGTCGTTCGTTTGGTCGTTCGGTCGTTCGTTCGGTCGTTCGGTGTGGATGTAATCCAGAAAGTGACTTCTGAAAAATATCACCATTGTGGATGTGCACAATTGGATCTGGTGCCTATCGGATTTCATCTATTTTTTCCATCTTCTTCTTTTCTGACTATGTTTTTTTACGTAGACATACATGATATTCCTAAATAATTGATACATGTATTAACCGAATAAATTTTTTTAGAATTCTTTGATTAAGTCCTCAACTCACATCAATCAAATGGCGGATCGTGACGAGGAACAGTTTCTCCATGATGTGATCGCACGAGGAACAGAGTTTTACAACGAGGAGGGACACGAAGATCCAGATCAGTACCTCAACGAGGAGGGGAACGAGGGGGGAGACAAGCAGAGGAATGAGGAGAGGAATGAGGGCTCCGCCTCCGCCTCCGCTGGACAGAAGAGGCCACGCGGCCTCAGCAAGAAAATAGAGGGTCGACATGTCATAACGGAGGTGGCACCTGACGGTCGACCAATTGCCCCAGAGGACGACGCAAGGAAGTTTGTGGCGCACAGCGGATGGGTGGTGAGGGATCACGTGCCCGTAAGCGTTGCCAACTAGAGGCGGTCTACCAAAGGAGGAGAGGAGCAGAGCTATCTCCCAGACTGAGAGAAAGAGATGCTCTGGACGACAATGCTGCAGACGTTAACCATCCCAGACTCAGATCAGGCAAGTGTCAAGGAATGGACGTTGAAGAAAATGGCAGAGCTCTTCAGGAACTACAAGAAACAGTTACACAAGAAATATATCCTGAAGGGCCAGACACCAGACTTTGACAAGTTCCCAAAGCTCAGAGATCATTGGGATGCTTTTGTTGAGCACAAGACCAGTGAAGAAGCGCAATCTATCATAGAAAAGAACAAGGCCAACGCAGCCAAAAAGAAATACCATAACAGGCTTGGGTCAGGCGGCTATAGAAAAGCAATGGAGAAATGGGAAAAAAATGGAAGCCGACCTAGAACCATGGGATATCATTCCAGGCACAGCAAACTGGCCGGAACGATCAAAGAACTGGTTCTATGCTCACGCGGCTCACTAAATCCCGTCGATGGCACAGTGATCTTTGGTGATGAAATTAAAGAAGCCAAACGAAGGTTAGAGGAGGTGGTGCAGGCCAGTTCCTCGGGCTTGTTCAGGCCCGATAGAGAGAAGGACGAGCTAACACTCGGCCTCCAAAACCCAGAGCACCCGGGGCATACGCGAGGAAAAGGCGTCGTCCCCTGGAAATAAGGGTTGCAAGCTGACATCGACACATACAGGAGCCGAATGAGATCAAAGCGAGAGAATGATGCTAGATTCGCTGAGATGGAAATGAGGCTCTCGCAGATCGATCAGATTGTCGATGAAAGGGTGGCCGTAAGGTTGGCTGAGGAGCGGAGCTAGTGGGTTAGCCAATAGCCGGATCCAGCAACAACCGCACAACTCCAACAACAGCGCAGCAGCTGCGCGTCTACTGGAAATGAAGGTGAGCTGGCCCCACAAGCTCAACCGGGTCCGCCATGCCCCGTGGATGACATCACACAGCGGACCCCGTGTGATCTGCACATCCCGCTGAAAAACATAACAATAAAGGTATGTTCATACTTTTATGTTGTACGTATATTTTCTTGAATAACTTGTCAATCAAGGTTCATTTTAACTAATAAGCAATCTTCTCGAACAGGTCGCGTCAGGCATGGCTATTCCAGTAGCCCGAGACGACACCTACCACTCCCGGCCCGTTCCACCTTCATACTCGAAGGTTGAAATTGAACAAGTGGAACGTGGCAATGAAGATTTGGAGCTAGATATCCCCGGAGGAGACGAGGATACGACGCTAGGAGAAACGGCTCATGGAATATTTCTCTGGAGGAAGATCTTCATAAAATTCCCCGGACGAACAATGTCTCCTATCGTTCCACCGCCCTCGCCTCCACGTGGGCCGTCTCCTCCGCCTCCTTCGCCGCCTCCGCCTCCTCTGCCTCCTGCGTCGCCTTCACGAGCACCGACTCCTAAACGGCCGTCTCCAACTCCACTGCCTTCCAACCCTCCTCCGTCGCCACAACGAGCACCGACTCCTAAACGGTCATCATCCAAGAGCGCACCGTCAATATCAAGCAGTCGTCCAAGAAAGACTCAGAGTGTCAAAACTTGGTTTCGGCAATAGAAAATTGGGGGTGCAGTCAAGATCGCCAAGCACAATGGGTTAGGTGAAAAACAAGGATTTAGACAGGTTCAGGCCCTCTCGTGAGGTAATACCCTACTCCTGTTTTGGGGATTCGATCCGCCGAGTGTCTTTATTGATCTCGTAATCTTGTGTATCTAAAGCTGAAAGCTGATCTAACTTCTGATATCCCTCAAGGGACGCCCCTTACCCCCCCTTATATAGTCTTGGGAGGCGGGCTTACAGATCGGAAACCCTATCTTACTCTAAGTCGGTTTCCTCAATCTTACCAAACCGTAACTATGAGTCGTTGCCTTATCTAATCGGCAACGTAACACCCAAGTCATAGTTGGTTTACATAATTGGCAGGCGCAACCTATCCCTATCTCCAGTCAGATAAGCTTGCCATGTGGATATCCGATTCATAATATCCACAGTAGCCCCCGAGTCCTTTACAGTCGATGAGATAACTCAGCCTCGAACCAAGACAGTACACGACCAAACAACTCTTTGGCCAAGTGCTTTTGGCGCCGAGCGATTCCATCATCTCTGCCTGATTCTCCCAAGTGGCTCCAAAGACTGTGAAGGGCTGGAAAATATCCAAAAATAAATACCTAGGTACATCTCTTGATACACCCAATTAGGTGTAGCCCCCGACTGTGTGGTTAGCCAAAAACAAACCAAACATACAGTCAAGAACTATAAAAAATCATTCTCATGTAGATGCTTAGCTCAAGCTAAAGCAACCTCATCACTCGGCAAACTCGTGCTTATCCGAGTGAATTTGCCCGAGTCATCTCAGAACAAATAACTCAATCAACCCTCGTGAGTGAAAAACACTCGGTAAGCTTATGCTTATCCGAGTGGATCTGCCCGAGTTATCTCAGAACAAATATTCTAATCATCCCTCATGGGTAAACAAGTTTTTCAGTCATCTGAAAAATGCGACCAAAATATTAAATAGCTCCCGCCATAATATTGGTCTCAATCTAAAAAAAATCTTTACAAGGTGGAAAAATAGCATTGATATAATCATTTAATCAAATGCTTAAAAATCAAATAGTCCCTGTCATCAAGACAGCTATGAAAAGCTTCATTGTTTGTCACCTTTCAAATTGCATCGTGCTAACTTCTCATGAAGTTGAGCAAACCGTGGTATGAAAGGATTTTCAAAGGTACAGGGCACTCAGACACGTGCATATTGCCAAAGCAAATCTGCTTAAGTTCATCCACTTAAGTCCCTAAGGACACGCGTCAGGCCACACCTTAGCTGGGCCGTAGGTCTCTCATGGGCTCGGCCCAATCGCTAGAAAACCTAGCACAACCCTCAAATCTTTGTACAAAGCCTCGAGGTCATCCTCGCCACTTCCTCTTCCTAGAAAAAATTCCCCAATCGCGACACTGTTCGTCAGCTCGCAGCGGAGAACCCTAAGCTCTTGCGCGCCCCCAATCCACCGATCCAGAAGCCTGCGCTTCGCTCACAGCTAGCCTTCGCATCCATCTTCCCAGACCCCCATCTCAAATCCCCATCCTTCAAGCCAGATCTGCTCCCCACACAAACCACACTCATGGCGGGTGAGAAGAAAATCCCTTTTGAGCAGTGGGCCACTTCGGATGTAAGGGAGTCCACCCTCAAGGAGATGGTGAAGCACGGAGTGCTTCCTCCTTAGGAGATCATGGGCTGGTGCCCGGCGGCGGGTGAGGAGTTCCCCACTCCTAACACTAGTGAGCTCGTCGTTTTCACCTCTTTCTTTTACTGCGGCTTCAGCCTCCCCACCTCCGATTCTTTAGGGGGCTTCTTGATTATTATGGTCTTCAACTATACCATCTGAACCCAAACTCCATGCTCCACATAGCCCTTTTCATCCATGTGTGCGAAGCTTTTCTTGGTATCCTCTGAATGGTTACGCGGAGGCTACGCTAGCCGAAAACAAAAACTTTTAACCGTGCAAACCAGGAACACTTGCAAGTAAGGGCCGATAGATCGTTACCGATTGGAGTGTAGTGCAGCGGAATAGCCAATCAGGGCAATCCGATCTGGAACTGTGTAGCCGATTCCCGCAAGCCGACAGCCGATACCCGGGGACAGCCGATTCACCAATCAGCCAATCGCTCCGATTGCAGCCAATCCGAAGCCGATCAACAGCGCGCAACGTAGCAGCGCCTCTCCCGGTATCCACACGTCCGGGGACAGAACGCCGAACACCCGTGTGCTAGCACGCGATGCAAGGCTAGGGTTTGGCTCGAAAGTGGAGAGGGCTTCCGTGGAGATTGATCTCGGCGACTTCTGTTGCACGCGATGTAATTGACTTGATGTACTCCTCAGCTCTCCACCCCTCACCCCTTTATATAGAGTTGGCCGACTGGGACTCGTGGCCGATCAGGACTCTATTTTGAATCGGATCCCATCTGAATCTCATAGAGTTGGCTGCCCATATGTCGTAAGCCCATAGGACTCTATCCGATCGGATCCCTATCCGATCGAGCCGTATCCGAGTCCAACTCGAATATCTATTCTATCCCCTTAAGCGTGCGACCACTGTAGGTTCGGGTATACTCGGTTTCGGCTATAGTCTAACTTAGCCGATCGTCGGCTCGAGTCCAACTCACCGACCGTCAACGACGGCGCCTAGCGGCACATATTGACACCATAGTATACAAGAATAATATCGGCTCGAACCTGTAATGTGTACACAAATCCCTTTACCTCACGATACCGGTTAAGCTATAGGCAAGATGTGTGCCATCCCTTCAATAGCTTAACCATTCACTCGAACCGTATTGGATTATCTCATTGATTGACTCCTCAATCAACTTAGCATGGCCATGCATTTCCATAATCCATTACCTCGAGGGCCAGAGATATCTCTCCAAAGGAGGGGCAAATTCCATCTTGATCACTCACATCCCACTCCATGCTTCATAGCAAACCCGAAAACTACCTTTATAACTACCCGATTCTGGAATAGCGTTTGGTAGTCCCAAAGTAGGCTACTACACATGTTGGAATCCATGGTGATCTCGAGGTCTAAGGACTTTGTACCAACACTACCGAGACCAACTAATGGCACATTAATTCTGTAGTGTCTCATGGTGGGTCTATCCAACAATGTGATCTCCAACACATGTGTCCATGTTTATTGATTTGGTATCTCCATACCCATGATCTATGAGACATGATCATCAATCAATAGACATGGTAAAGGTAATGAAGTACTGATAACCACCTCTGGCCGTTGAGCTCATTGGTCCACATACATCAGTATGTACGAGTGCCAATAAGTCACTTGCTCTCTCACTATGTCCCGTGAAAGGTGCCTTTGTCATCTTACCAAGTAAACAAGACTCACATGTCTCAAATGATTCAAAATCAAAAGATTGAAGCAATCCATCCTTATGGAGCTTCTCCATGCGTTTCTTATTTATATGGCCTAAGCGACAATGCCAGATTAACGTGGGGTTTATATCATTAGAGAGTTGTCTTTCTGTATTAATGTTATAGATGGGAGACGCTTCAAGATTCAAAACGTATAATCCATTCACCAATGGAGCATGAAAATAGAACATATCTCTGAGACATATTGAACAACCATTGTTCATTGATCTAAAATCATATCCTTCCGCTTGCAAACATGAAGCGGAAATAACGTTTTGACATAGTGTTGGAATACAATAACAATTATTCAATTCCAAAACTAATCCCGAAGGTAGATGAAGTGGTGCTTGTGCGCAAGAAGCGTAGCAACGCTTGCTCCATTGCCGACGCGCGGGTTCACCTCGCCCCTTCTCAATCCTCTACTTCTTCTCATTCCACGCAACGATTTGCAAATATGAGCTACTGATCCGGTATCAAATACCCAAGAGTCGTAGGTGAAGTAGCAAGATTAATGTCTATAACATTAATACCGACGAAGTCGCACTTTGCTTCTTTTTGAGATCCTCCATGTACTTCTTGCAGTTCCTCTTCCAGTGGCTGTCTCCTTGCGGTAGAAAGCAAACGGCATCGATGCCGCCGACCCCTTCTTGCCCTTCTTTGCATTAGAGGCACTCGCGATCTCATCGGGAGTTAACTTCCTCTTGGTGCAAAGTTTCTTGACAGTGTTTTGCGCTTAGCCTATCGCATCATCATCACATGATGACCTTTTGATACTCTCCTCATTGTCTTTAGCATCCCATGCAATTCAGCCAAGGTTCTATCCATATTGTTCATGTGATAATTCAATATGAATGGCTCGAAGCTCGAAGGGAGCGGCGGAGAATCACATCGGTAGCCAACTCTTGGCTAAGGGAAAACCTAGTTTTCCGGACTCTCAATGTAGCCAATCATTTTTATCACATGCGGA
Source organism: Oryza australiensis (assembly GCA_019925245.2). Classification (NCBI taxonomy): domain Eukaryota; kingdom Viridiplantae; phylum Streptophyta; class Magnoliopsida; order Poales; family Poaceae; genus Oryza; species Oryza australiensis. Next base: position 1,113,410 of record JAIFGZ020000277.1, on the reverse strand, counting down.
TGACGGGATTCCCTCAACAAGCACGCACGCAAACAAGGACTTTGAGGTGTTGAACCTCTCGGCCCGAGCTTGTTCTCAAACATGCCACGCAGTCCCTGAATAATAGTGTGAACATCGTTGCTCTCATATTGCTTCGAAGCTCGGGGGACATTGTAGCAAGCATGAGACGGCTTATGTCTAGGGCATCATTAGTGTGCTTTTCGTAAGCTCTCCGTGCGTTGCGGTGACATTATTTGGCAAATCCTCGGGATAGGGTACTTCAAGAACGTACTCCTTACGCTCTTGCTTGAGAACAATTCTCAAGTTGCGATACCAATCCATAAAGTTTGTTCCATTTAATTTTTCCTTTTCAAGAATAGATCGCAAATTAAAGGTACTGGGTGTAGTATTAGCCGCCATTTATTCTACAACAGAAAAAGCAAAGTTTAGCACAATGTTTATGCTATGTCTTTTGTTAAACAATTTAACATAAGACTCCCATTACGTATTTTCCACCTTCCCTCTAGGTTACGTATTGGGTCAAGATCCACATGTTAGTTAATTTTCTAGTGAGCTTTGGCATCACTGCTAGAAAATTAGTAACATCGGTAAGCAACTCCTTGCTAATCACATCTCTATGTGACTCTTGTTGTTGGTGTGGCATCTCCATGCCCCGGCGCCAACCTATGCCCCAAGGCCCAAAACTGTTTTGATAGCCTTGTTAAGTAAACCAAATGCTCCTGCATGTATATGTCTGACATATACCCCCTCGTGTTATGATAGAGAATGACACTCTGCTTTGGCAGACCCACCATTGACGAGCATAACGGTGACGGGTGCAACATTTGGAAGGGCATCATTACTACTTAATATTGTGAGGGATGCTATCCTATCAAACAAACATATCACATATGAAAGCAAGTAGAATAGCATGAAATAGTATGGCCCCCTTCACATGGTGATCTCCATCTCCATGCCGGTGTAGAGGATCTCCATCTTCATCACCGTTCTTCCGAGTGCCGAATGCTTGATATCTTCAAACTAAGCTACTACTATAGAAGCTCTAATTGAAGATTACATCGACTCGCAGGTCGTGAAAGAATATTACAAGCATTGCACGTATGAAAGAATATTACAGGGATTGCACATATGAAAGAATATTACATGCATCACATGCATCTCATACATACAATAGGGCCATACCATCTCAAAGCATTCTCTGCAAAAACAAGTTAGGCGTAGAAACGTTTTCTACCTATCGCAGAGATACGGCACCGAGACGACCTATAAGGGGGCTTCCGGGCAGCGCCCGGAACACCACACGAAATTCATAGATCCAATCTATGAAATCGCTTACGGAAACCATGTCGGCATAATCATATTATGTCGTCCCGATACACTATCAAGGGAGATGGTTTGCGTAGGCGCGAGGCAGCTAACAAGATCGGACTACGAGATAGCTTCGGCATAATCACATTATATCGTTCCGATACACTATCAAGGAACGCTATCTCGAACCCAACTCAAACCGAGTTACATGGAAATTGCTTCGACGTAATCACATTACGCCGTTCCGATACACTATCAAGGAACGCAATTACCATTAACTCTCCTCAACAGATCCCGTAAAACCGATTGATCTAATCAACCCGTGTGCAAAACTTGTTCCAGATCCAATCTAAAACCCGAACTAAGCAAGATTAGCTCTGATACCACTGAAGGGTTACGCGGAGGCTACGCTAGCCGAAAACAAAAACTTTTAACCGCGCAAACCAGGAACACTTGCAAGTAAGGGCCGATAGATCGTTACCGATTGGAGTGTAGTGCAGCGGAATAGCCAATCAGGGCAATCCGATCTGGAACTGTGTAGCCGATTCCCGCAAGCCGACGGCCAATACCGGGGACGCCGATTCGCCAATCGCCAATCGCTCCGATTGCGGCCGATCCGGCCGATCAATAGCGCGCAACGTAGCGGCGCCTCTACCGGTATCCACACGTCCGGGGACAGAACGCCGAACACCCATGTGCTAGCACGCGATGCAAGGCTAGGGTTTGGCTCGAAAGTGGAGAGGGCTTCCGTGGAGATTGATCTCGGCGACTTCTGTTGCACGCGATATAATTGACTTGATGTACTCCTCGGCTCTCCACCCCTCACCCCTTTATATAGAGTTGGCCGACGGGACTCATGGCCGATCGGGACTCTATTTTGAATCGGATCCCATCCGAATCTCATAGAGTTGGCTGCCCATACGTCGTAAGCCCATAGGACTCTATCCGATCGGATCCCTATCCGATCGAGCCATATCCGAGTCCAACTCGAATATCTATTCTATCTCCTTAAGCATGCGACCCTGTAGGTTCAGGTATACTCGGTTTCGGCTATAGTCTAACTTAGCCGATCGTCGGCTCGAGTCCAACTCGACCGCCGTCCACACGGCGCCTAGCGGCACATATTGACACCATAGTATACAAGAATAATATCGGCTCGAACTGTAATGTGTACACAAATCCCTTTGCCTCACGATACCGGTTAAGCTATAGGCAAGATGTGTGACATCCCTTCAATAGCTTAACCATTCACTCGAACCGTATTGGATTATCATCATTTGATTGACTCCTCAATCAACTTAGCATGGCCATGCATTTCCATAATCCATTACCTCGAGGGGCCCGAGATATCTCTCCAAAGGAGGGGCAAATTCCATCTTGATCACTCACATCCCACTCCATGCTTCATAGCAAACCCGAAAACTACCTTTATAACTACCCGATTACGGAATAGCGTTTGGTAGTCCCAAAGTAGGCTACTACACATGTTGGAATCCATGGTGATCTCGGGTCTAAGGACTTTGTACCAACACTACCGAGACCAACTAATGGCACATTAATTCTGTAGTGTCTCATGGTGGGTCTATCCAACAATGTGTTCTCCAACACATGTGTCCATGTTTATTGATTTGGTATCTCCATACCCATGATCTATGAGACATGATCATCAATCAATAGACATGCCGATCTTAGAATCATATTAGTTCCAATAATATGATATATGATCAGGGATCATTTAGAAATAGATTCATACATATCGAGTCTCAGAAATAAGTCACGTACTTATTGATCAATACAAGATGTCTATTTCATGGAACTGAATAACACTTTATTCATTTATACATAAACATTGACGTGATATCCAACATCTTCATGTTGCCTCTAGGGCATATCACTAACATCCTCCCCCACTTTCAACTCTTCCGACGCATGTTCTATCTTAAGCCGCATCCGAACAAAGACCAGCCCTGCGTCGTTGGTGGGGCGGGCTTCCAACTCCGCGGATCTCTCCGCAAGGAGTACTTCTCTCTTCCCTTGAAATCCTCCAACAAGGGCTGGCACGCAAGCTGGTTCTATATCAACAATCTTGAGCCTAGCTTGCCAAACTTCGTTGGCCTTCCCCCCGTGCCCAGGCCTACCTGGAGCACTGTACCAGTAGCCCAAGATTGGGATGAAGCCAACAAGTTGCTAGCAAAGATCCTGGAGATGAAGCAAAAAGGTCTTCGCGGCGAACAAATCACTCGGCACTTTATCAGGAGCTGACTGGCGCCTATCAAGGAGCGGTCCAAGCCAGCCTTCGAGTACGAAGGCGAGAGGGACCCCAATCGGGAAGACCGTGACTCCCTCAGCTTCGAAATATTGAAGATCTGCATGTACAAGGTCTTCTCGACTGGAATTGCAGTCGAACGCAGCCTCATTCTGCCAGTCCTTCCCTTCAGTCTGTATCGACCTCCTCCTCCGGTAAGCCGACTTAACTTCTTTCATTGCCCTGAAACCTTGATGTCACACTCCTTAGTGTTGTAAGAATCATTCTTGCAGGAAAACGCCTCCATCATTTCGAAACCATACAAAATTCCTCATGACGACGCGCCGACCCGGCCTGCCAAGAAACCAACCGGTGGCGTAAAGATCCAGAGTGATCCAACCGGGAAGAGGGTGGCCCCGAGTGAAGATATCAGCAAACGGGCAAGCAAGAGGAGGCTGATCATCGATGACTCGGACGACGATGTCCCGACCCCTCAAGCCGAAGCAACCCCTCCAAGGCCGTCACCGAAAGCAGCGCCCAAAATCCGCCGGTCGACCAGGTACGTCTTATGACCAAAATCAAGTTGTTTGTTTGAAAATTCCTTCGTCTTCATCCCAACTGCGCTTGTCGTTCGTTTGGCTGGAGGCCTCAAGATATAGACCCTGCTGGGAAGAATGAGGGACCAACGCCAGCTGCAGCAACCGAGGCAGCAAGGCCTGCGGAGCCAAAACCCCGGAGCCCTCTCCCGAGCGAGAGCGCTCCGGGTGGAAGGACCTCACCTTCCGGCGAAGATACCCCGAGGAAGGAGCCCCCGACCGCCAACCGGGATACCCCGACTGAAAACTAGTCGGCTGCCGAAGAGCCCCCGACCGTTACTCCAAAGGCCCTGACTGAAGACCAGTCGGGCAAAAGCCAAGAAAGGAAGAGCAGCCGGGCAGTGCCGGTCAAAGATCCAGCCACCGAAACCCGTAAGTCTTGAATCAACCTCTTAACTTTTCGATCTCCTAGTAAATTCTTCTGTATCTTCATCTATCCCTTCCGATCCATCCAGCCACAGTAGAAGAAATCCCCAGGTTACAGTCTTCTGAGACCTGGATTCCCCTGATCAAAATCGAGTGGCGAGATTCGGAAGGCCAAAGACAAGGCATCATCTTGGATAAACAAATGGAAAGCGAGGAAAGAGATGCGCTTGTGAACAGCCTGAATGAAGCGACTCGGCTACTCAACGTAAGTTCTAATCCTTTTCTGTTGTAGCGTCATTATTTCTTTCCAGTCGGCCAACTTCAGATCTTGTGTACAGAGGGAGTACTGCCGATCCATGGCAAAATCCGAGCACTCGGGAAGCTGGTCCCACACCTGAACTCTCTGGAGAACATCCAGCGAGAATTGAAGACCACTCGAGAAGAGGCCGCATCGAGGGAGGCGGCCCTGAGGAGAGAAATAGCCGAACTCCGGGAAGAGAACCTCGATCTCCGGGGTTCAGTCGGGAGTAAGCTTAACCCTCTCAGTCTCTTTATGGCTTTTGTGTTGATTTTGGCTGCTGATAACCTTTCTTGTTTGTAGAAAATTCATCGGAGGTCCACTCGCTCCAGGTCCAGCTGGAAGCGGTCAACATCAATAAGGCCGAGCTGAAGACCGAGTTTGAAGGTGAGCTCCTTGAAAATAACATTCTTTGTACTGCTTTGTCTTCGAATGCTTTGTGTGATCATATTTCTTTGGCAGCTGACAAAGTCAAGACCTGAGCTCAATACGATGTTTTGCTTGAGAGGGTCAAACAAGCTGGAAAGGTCCGAGAAGATGTTGCTAACACGGCGACGCCGATCCTGCTATCCTTGTTCCATCACGGAGTCGGGACCAGCTCATTGGACCCAGTCGAGATCTTCGACAAGCTTAGGCGAGCTCCTGACCAATATTTGGCCAACATCTCCGAGGCGGCTGTCATGGGAGCGGGCTTCACCCTTGCTCAGGCGAAGTCACTCTACCCTCGAGTGGACATCAATTCAGTTGGGGAGGGCTTCGCTGATGGAACTTCAGATGAGCAGGCCCTCAAATTAATTAGTGAGGCACAGGAATCGGCCAAAAAGGTGGCCGCCGATGTAGTGAACCATTTCCGACCATGATTGTATTGTGGAACATTGTATGCAACTTTCTGATGTAAATTTTGTAAATATTCAGCTTATTTATGTTAATGCCTTGATCCGAGTTTTCATGTAAAATTTCTTAAGTAATTTTCGTCCGACTGTCACCAAGCCTAAGCTTGATTAGGTCATCAAAAAATTCTCAGTCCTTGAATATTGAACTCGAATCAAGGGACATTAGACAATGATAAACCAAATATGCACAGGTTGCCGAAGAAAAAACCATGCCTTATTGATATATGTACAGCCCCCGACTGCTAACTCAAGAAGTCATCTTGCTTGAGGTTGGCAGTCAAGAAGAACATGAGACTTAAGGTAATTTAAGCATAGTATTATCGAAGATGCTCGATGTTCCAGGAGTTCTCCACTATAGATCCGTCTTCACGCTTTAAACGGTATGCGCCTGGCCGAGTCACGTCGGCAATTATATACGGTCCTTCCCATAAGGGGATAACTTGTGACGGTCCTTGGTGGTCTGAATCTTGCGTAGAACCAGATCGCCAATGATAAAAGCTCGTGCTCGAACGTTGCGACCGTGGTATCGCCTGAGCCCTTGAAGATGTTTTGCTGACTGGATGAGGGCTGCCTCACGGGCCTCTTCCAGTCGAGTGAGGTCATCCACTCGGTCTGGGTCATATCGTTCGTCGTTGAAGTTGCGGACTCGGAGGGATTCGTACTCCATCTCGTTTGGCAACATGGCTTCTGCGCCATAAACCAAAAAGAAGGGAGTTTGGCCGGTAGCCCGACTGGGCGTGGTCCGCAGAGACCATAGAACCGAGGGGAGCTCTTGAACCCACTTGCCGGTATAAGGACTTAGGTGATCAAAGACGCGGGCCTTGATGCCTTGAAGAACCATGCCGTTGGCACGCTCAACTTGTCCATTGCTTTTGGGATGTGCAACCGACGCATAGCAGATTTTGATCCCAAAGTCTTCGCATAATTCCTTGAAGATGCCTCCAGTGAATTGAGTCCCATTGTCGGTTATAATTCTGTTTGGGACAACGAAACGGTGCACGATATTGAGGATGAAGTCCGTGCCTTGTCAGCAGTGATTGTAGCAACCGGCTTAGCTTCGATCCACTTGGAGAACTTGTCGATTGCGACGAACAGGTGTGTGAATCCTCCTGAAGCCTTCTTGAAAGGGCCGACCATGTCTAAGCCCCATACCGCAAACGGCCAGGATAATGGAATTGTTTGTAGCTCTTGGGCTGGGACATGGCTCTGTCGGGCAAAGAATTGGCAACCTTCACAAGTTCGTACCACTTTGTCAGCGTCGGAGACCGCCGTGAGCCAGAAGAAACCTTGTCTCTAGGCTTTGCCCACCAAGGTGCGTGCTGCCGCGTGGCTTCTGCATATGCCCGAGTGGATGTCTTGGAGTAGCTGTCGACCTTCCTCAGGTGTGATGCATCTCATTAGGACTCCGGAGGGACTTCTTTTGTATAAATCGGAGTCAACCATGACGTAAGTTTGACAACGACGTCGGACACGTTCTGCCTCATCCCGGTCTTCCGGCAGCTCTTGCTGTGTTAAAAATTTGATGAGTGGTGTCCTCCAGTCGGCGTCGACCATGGCGACTTCGGTTACAGCTTGCTCGTTGGGGGTTGGTTTGGCAGCAACAGTTGGTTCGTAGAGGTGTTCTACGAAAACATCTGTTGGAGCGGCTTCTCGCTTGGACCCGAACTGTGCCAATTCGTCAGCTGCCTCGTTGTTGTGTCTCAAGACATGGGATAGCTCTAATCCGTCAAACTTAAGTTTGCGAACTTCCTATCGATAGGCCTCCATGGTGTCGTTTAGACAGGACCAGTCCTTTATTACTTGGTTCACGACCAGCTGGGAATCCCCTTTTATGGCGGGCCGACGTATCCCGAGTGAAACTGCGAGCCGCAGTCCATGTAGCAGGGCTTCATACTCAGCGACGTTGTGTGAGGCGGAGAAGTGAAGGTGGAGGACATATCTTAGTCTTTCCCCAGTCGAGGAGATCAACACGACTCCTGCTCCCAAGCCGGTGATCCTCTTGGATCCGTCAAAGTGCATGGTCCAATATTGAAGGTCTTCTCGAGGTACATCTTCTTGCTGTTCGGTCCACTCGGCCAAGATGTCCGCCAGGGCTTGTGACTTCACAGACGTCCTCGCTTTGAAGGTTAGGTCCAGCGGCATCAACTCCAGGGCCCACTTCGTGATGCGCCCAGTCGCCTCCCGGTTGTGGATGACATCACCGAGTGGAAAGGAAGTAACGACGGTGACCGAGTAACCCTGAAAATAGTGCGCCAATTTCCTCGCGGTTATCAGAACACCATATAGCAATTTTTGTACCTGAGGGTAGCGAATTTTGGCTCATGCCAGCACTTCGCTAACAAAGTAGATCGGCCTCTGAATCTTCTGGACCCGCCCTTCTTCTTCGCGCTCGACCACGAGGACCGTACTAACCACTTGGCGAGTGGCTGAAACGTACAGTAGCAGGGGCTCCTGGGGCTGAGGTGAGGCTAGGACGGGCGACGTCGTGAGAAAATCTTTAAAATCTTCAAAGGCTTTGTGGGCTTCCGTAGTCCATTGGAAATCGTCGATTTTCTTCAGCAGCTTGAAGAAAGGCCTGCCGCGTTCGCCGAGTCGAGAGATGAAGCGGCTTAGTGCTGCCATGCAGCCAGTGAGCTTCTGGACGTCCTTCTGGTTGCTTGGGGGCTTCATGCTCAGGATAGCATTGATCTTTTCTGGATTGGCTTCAATGTCGCGATGTGACACCATGAAGCCGAGCAGTTTGCCTGACGGGACGCCGAAAGTGCACTTCTCCGGGTTCAACTTCATTCTGAAGGCCCGAATGTTGGCGAAGGTTTCTTCTAGGTCGGCAATCAAGTCTTCTTTCTGCTTGGTCTTGATGACGATGTCGTCGACATAAGCTTCCATGTTCTTCCCAATCTGCGTCTGAAAACACCTCTGGATCATGCGTTGGTATGTGGTCCCGGCGTTCATTAGGCCGAAAGGCATTGTGATGTAGCAGTAGGCCCCAAACGGCGTGATGAACGATGTCTTCAGGCAGTCGGATTCCTTTAAGCTGATTTGGTGGTAGCCTGAGTAACAGTCCAAAAAGCTTAAGAGTTGGCAGCCGGCTGTTGAGTCTACGACTTGGTCGATGCGGGGCAGCCCGAATGGATCTTTGGGGCAGGCTTTGTTGAGGTCGGTGTAGTCAACGCACATGCGCCATTGCCCCATCTTTTTTCGGACTAGAACTGGGTTGGCCAACCAGTCGGGATGTAGAACTTCTTTGATAAAACCGGCAGCTAAGAGCTTTGTGAGCTCTTTCTTGATGGCATCTTTTCGATCCCGTGCGAATCTGCGTAATCGTTGTTTGATTGGTTTTGCGTCATCTTTGACGTGTAAAGAGTGCTCGATCACCTCCCTAGGAATTCCAGGCATATCAGATGGTTTCCAAGCAAAAACATCTTTATTATTTTGGAGGAAGGTGACGAGCACGCTTTCCTATTTAGGAACTAGTTCAGCGCCGATTACAGCAGTTTTTGAGGGATCCGATGGATCAAGGGGGATCTTCTTGGTCTTGGCGTCGCCGGTTCCTGATTTGGCTATCTTCTTCGCAGGGATTTCACCCTCTGCCGAAGTCGATGCGGCCAATCGGATTTCTTGCTGGCCACGCGATCTCTCGCGAGATTGGGCCATGTCGCAGCTCTCCTTGTCGCAGGTGAAGGCTTGCTTCACGTCGCTACGAAGAGTGATGACGCCGTTGGGACCCGGCATCTTCATGCAGAGGTAGGTGTAATGGGGTATCGCCATGAACTTGGCGAGTGCGGGCCTTCCGATGATTGCGTGGTAAGCCGTCTCGAAGTCGGCCACCTCGAAAGTAATGTTCTCCGTCCGGAAATTCTCTCGAACTCCGAAGGTGACCAGAAGGGCGATGTGCCCGAGTGGCGTAGATGATAACCCCGGGATAACTCCATGGAAGGGGGCAGAGCTGGCCTTTAGTTCGGCCCTCGGGATATGCATCTCGTCCAAGGTCTTGGCGAACAAGATATTGAGGGCGCTGCCCCCATCGATGACGACGCGCTTGAGCTTGATGTTGCGGACCACCGGGTCCAAGACGAATGGATAGCGCCCCGGGTGAACCACTCGGTCGGGATGATCCGAGCGGTCAAAAGTGATGGCCACCTCTGACCATCGTAGGTACTATGGGACCTCGGGTTGCGCCGTGTTGACCTCGCAGTCAGTTAGCTTCTGTTTCCTCTCGGATTCATAGGCTTGCGGCCCCCCAAAGATGTGATTCAGCTCGCCCACGGGGTCTTGGAAGGGCTCGGCATCTCCAGCCAGGTTGTTCTTCTTGGCGCCCGATGGACCGGCTTCATTAGTCGGCTTCTTGTTGAGTTGTGCCGCATATTGCTCGGCGACCTGTTTATAGATAAAGCAGTCCTTGGCCGCGTGCTTGTGATTGGGATGATGCATGCACTGGGCGTTCATGATGGCGTCGTAGGCCACGACTCGGGGGCGACGTTGGGAGTTGGACGTCGCGGCAACCAGGTCCTCAGGTCGACGCTTGCGGTCCTTCTGGCCCTGGTTGTTGTTGCCGTTATCCTTCTTAGGATTCCGGCTTCCTCCCTCCTGCTTGTCGTCCCTCCTGTTGGGCCGGTCTTGGCGCGCCGCTTTGATGGCATCGTTGGACTTGGCGTATGAGTTGGCCGTCTCAAACATCTGCTTCACCGTCTTCGGTGGCTTGCGCCCAAATTTCTCGATCAACAGCTCATCATGGACTCCCTTCTGGAAGGCGGCGATGATGATGTCGTCGGTGATATTGGGCATCTTGTTGCGCTTTTCGGAGAAGCGCCGGATGTAGTCCTTCAGAGGTTCGTCCGGCTTCTGAATGACGTTATAAAGGTCGAAGTGGGTTCCGGGTCTCTCGAAGGTACCTTGGAAGTTGGTGATGAAGTGATCCCTTAACTCACTCCACGAGCCGATCGAGCCTCGTGGCAAGCTCGTGAGCCAGTTTCTGGCCGAGTTGGCAAGGGCCACAGGCAGGTAATTGGCCATGGCCTTACTGTCGCCTCCTACGGCACGGATGGCGAGAGTGTACACGGTTAGCCATGACTCGGGGTCGGTCTTCCCGTCGTACTTCTCGATTCCAGTCGGCTTGAATCCGTTCGGCCAATGCACTCGGCGAAGCTCCCGAGTGACAGCCGGTACTCCGTCGTCATTACTGTCGGGTGATCCCCTTTGATTTTCCTGGGTGCGTTGATCCCGTTCTTGGTAGCGACGATCGAGGACTTCCCGCAGATCACTCGGCGGGGTCTTCGGTAGGCTGCTTCGGTAATCGGAGCTGTTATTGTGGCAGACCCGGTGGTGGACGGGTGGACGTCCATGTTGCTTTTCACGGGAGTCGGCCGTTTGCTCCTGATGCTTGTGCGTGGTCTCGTGACGTGGGCCTCTTGACCTGGTCGCCGATCGGTCTGGCTCGGGCCTCTTTTAATCCCTTGACCTCAGCGGCGGGAGTCGGCTTCTGTCGGGCGTTTCTGCCACGGACTCAGTCGGTCTTCGGGCTGAGGTGGAGGGATGACCGTTGGCCGTAGCAGCAACGATGGTCTTGATCTTGTCCAAGATTGGGGTCACGTCGGGGGGCGCCGTCTCGATAACGGTGTCCAGGAGTGTGAGGGCAGCGACAGCGTTCTGCTGTGGCGTCTGAAAGATGTTGGTGTTGCGGACCCGCGTTTGAAGAATAGCCTCTTGAGCAGATCGTCCGGCTACCCTCAGATCCTGTTTCCTTCTGTCGGCTTCCTCTTTGCGCTTCTTCTCCTCTTCTGCCAGCTTGCGCTCTTGCTCAATTCTGGCTCGTTCTTCTTCCGCAAGCCTGCGGGCCATGGCTGAGCCGTCTCGGCAACCTTAGCCATGAGGATGTCAAAGCACTTTGGCTCGTAGCCCTTGTCGCAATCGGAGTCGTTGGCTTCATCCGAGGGGATGCCATAAAGGTCGTCAAAGCTTGAAGAGCTGAGGTACTCGTTGAGCTCCGAGGATGAGCATGAGCCGAAAGGCTGGAGGATGACTGCGACTTCCCTCGAGCCTGGGTTGCTCGGGTCTGGATCGTTCCAGTCCGAGTCTTAGCTTGATGATGTGGACTCCTCCGAGTGGGTCGACCTCGACTCGGGGAGAGGAGCTTGCAGTAGATTTCAGCGGCGTTTGGTAATCCAAATGGCGCCGAGAGGTCTTCTTCCAAGTAGATTGGCTCCGACGGGGAGATGAGAAGACCGTTGCAAATCTCAGCGACGTTCGGTAGTCTGAACGGTGCCGAGTGGGTTCCTCCGTTAGAGTAGATGAACTGCATCTTGGAATCCAAGATTTCATCGTAGATCTTAGCGTTGTTCGGGAGCCCGAACGGCGCCGAGTGTGTTTCCCCTCCCGACTGGTCCGAATCCGAGTCGAAGGAGGAGAACTTGTTGAAGTTGTTGGCGGCGAAGTCGCCAAAGCTTGAAGAAGATCCCATCGCGCTTGCTGGTTTGTTGAAGAAGTCTTGACGCGCGGGCCCCTACCTGGCGCGCCAACTGTCGAAACTTGGTTTCGGCAATAGAAAATTAGGGGTGCAGTTAAGATCGCCAAGCACAATGGGTTAGGTGGAAAACAAGGATTTAGACAGGTTCATGCCCTCTCATGAGGTAATACCCTACTCCTATTTCGGGGATTCGATCCGCCGAGTGTCTTTATTGATCTCGTGATCTTGTGTATCTAAAGCTGAAAGCTGATCTAACTTCTGATATCCCTCAAGGGACGCCCCTTACCCCCCTTATATAATTTTGGGAGGCGGGCTTACAGATTGGAAACCCCATCTTACTCTAAGTCGGTTTCCTCAATCTTACCAAACCGTGACTATAAGCCGTTGCCTTATCTAATCGGCAACGTAACACCCAAGTCATAGTTGGTTTACATAATTGGCAGGCGCAACCTATCCCTATCTCCAGTCAGATAAGCTTGCCATATGGATATCTGATTGCCATAATCTCCACACAGAGAATTGAGAAGACGCCGCCACCCGCACCAAAGCGGTCGGCCTCAAGCAGGGCGAAGAAAGCGGGCAAAGATGTACCCCAGCTTGGCATGCAGCCACAGAAGCCTATGGAGTTCAGCACGATTCCAAATATTAGACCTGATTTAAGACAATTCATTCAAGAAGCTGGAATTAATATGGATCAATTACACGGGCGTGCATCCTCGGCGAAGGCTCCGCTTAAATACAAGTTCAACCTTGGAAAGCCTCTCGTCAAGCGGATCTCGTGAAAAGGCTTCCAACTCGGATATACCGCTTTCATCAGTGGTACATGCAACGATCCAGCAAGGGTGAAGACATGATAATATGCAAATATTCAATTGACTACTTCTTCGATGGAGATGACTACCTCTATATCCGATTCGAAGATATATTCAACCTGTACCAACTTGATGTCCTCGACGTCTCACTTCTAACCGCGCGGGTTTTGTAAGTATCGCCCGGTTATTTCTTTTCTTACCTCCTTGAATTTAGCTGACTAAAATTCTTTTTAACCGTTGTAGAATGGCGATCCAATACTGTAACAAGCACGAATGCACCAAGCATGGATTCATGGATCCACGCAAAATCAACGACCCATTGGTTGATCAGTTTCCTAATGACACCGTGGACAACATATACAACACGCTTGTGAAGCAACCCTTCCGGTCCTTTATCCTTCTGCCCTACAATACTGCGTAAGTTTTTTCTTTCTTTCCGAACCAATTTCAATCCCATGCATACATAAAGTTTCATATGTGTCATCTAAACCAATTTACAGATTCCACTGGATTCTCGTTAGTACTTGATATGGGTCGGTTGAAGATCCATGTCTTTGACTCAATGGATAAACCGAGTCCACGTACTCGACATATTTGAACCGTTTAACAGTAATGCCATCTTACTTTCTATTGCATATATGTGGTTCTCGGATAATTACGTGCTAACTTTCAACTGCACGTAGGGCATGGGAACGATTTTGGGGCAATGTTCGCGGAAATTGGAAAGATAAGCTCTCTGTGTGGATGAAGTTTCCAGTGAGTACCATGCATGCTCCTAATTTGAGTTGAATCATTATTATGTTCTAAAATATGAAAAGCATATTAAATCTGTCGTCGTTTCTCTTTTAGTGTGCAAAACAGTCGCAGGGCACCAACCTATGTGGATATTACGTCTGCGACTACATTCACCGCTTTGTGACCGAAGTCAAAACTGTCGATGATCTAGATGTATGTATAACACCAATTCATACATTACGTCTCGATTTCTTATTCACTTCATATATTTATTTCTCGTTTATTCTAATTAATGACACTTATGCGAGTAAGAGACGACCTCCCCACGAGACTTTCATACAAGCCGCTCGGAAGATTTGATGAGATTTATTAACGAGCGGTCGTTGATCCCGCGGGGAGTTCTTCATTAGTTTTAGTAGCTAAACCACAACAAAGTAGATTAGAGATAATTTTTTATAAGCTAGCTAGGAAACATGTATGAATATTGTACATATTTTGGTAATATATGTATATTTCCTTTCTTAAGTTCGTTTAAATGTGTGTAAATTATATATTTATGTGTAATATAATATATATGTAATATATATATAGCAGTACTGCTGGAGAAATGACAAATTAAAAAAAAATTGCATCTTTAGTCCCGGTTTAAGTCACCAACCAGGACTAAAGATTGCGGAGCCGGCCACATGGCTCCGCCACCTTTAGTCCGGTTGGTGGCTTCAACCGGGACTAAAGATGCATCTCTAGTCCGGTTATTTAACCGGGACTAGAGATAGTCCATCTCTAGTCCCGGATTCGTAGTTCCAGTTTGACAACCGGGACTACTGAGGGTTACGAACCGGGACTAGTGTGGTTTTCTCCAGTAGTGTCTGCTCCATAATATCATCAAGCAGTAGACTAAGCAATGTTGTCGTCGCAGCTATGATCTGTGCAAATCAACTGTCGACACTATAATACGTAGTTATTACGTAGTAGTATAATACGTACTTGTTATGTACCACTACTAGATGACAAAGTAGGCAGGTGAAAAAAATATGATCTGATAAAGGCGGTGTGAAAAATCTGACCTGACAATGTTTAATGAGCAGAGTTAACTGTCATGGTTGATCATGAGTCATGACGTTCAGTAAATATACGGTGGCTCCTCCTACCAAGCAATGATTATGAAGGATAATTATGTGGTCTTCTCAATTTGTAATTCAGTTTCAGATGAGAATCAGTTGAAGAAGAAGAGATTAGTTTGTTTAAGTGGCTAAGTGGCTAAGTGATAGGATATGTATATCAGAATATATATCACAATTCATAACGTTAGTTACGTCTAGCGACAGATGGAAAGATCATCCAAGGTGAGCAACGTAGCAGTTGACAAAGTTCCATTTGATAATTGATAAAATACTAACAATTACTATCTCTAAACTATCCTTTAACAGATCAATGATTGATTTAATAGCAGGAGAGGTAATACCTTCCAAATACCGTAAAAGCTCTCTTAGATAAAACTATCGTATTAGAAAGATCTAACTGCTAATTTAAGCATATGTATTATCTTGATCATTGATCTGTACCGTGTACATATCACGATTTTGTGTTAAATAAAACATGACATTGCAACTACTATAGTCCCATGACTCTTTTTATCAAACCTTTATACACATTACATCTTTTTTTTTTACATTTATACACAGTGTTACCCTGCTTAGGGTGCTTAGGGCGTGTTCTTTATCCCCTTTTCTCAACTTTTACTCGCATGCTTTATAAATTGTTAAACAATATATTTTAAAATCTTATAAAATTGTTTTTACAAAATCATAGTAATATATTTTTAAGTTTATTTTGGTTAATACTTAATAATTATATGTTAATGGATTGCTTTTGTTTTACGTGTAGAGAAGTGAAAAGCTTTATTGGTTGTCCTAATAAGTCAAAGCCAAAATTTAAATTTTTTGTTAATTTTAAGATATTTTTAAATTTAATTTCGGTAAAAATACAGGCATAAAAATATTTGTAAATTAATTTTTATTTTTTTAATAAGTCGTTTTGATTTATTTGGGAATATGGACGAGCCCAGAAGTTTCCAACCTCAACACCTTCCAGCTCCAATCAGCGTGTTACCCTAACTGATGGGACGGAAAATGTTAAAAGAAGAGGGCCCAATACACGATTCGGCGATCTCACACCGTGAAACAATTCGATCCGACGGTCCAAACCATCGCAACGACATCCCAAAGAGGGATCGAGATCCCGTGAGCGCCCCCCGAAACCGCGGTCGCATTCGTCTGAATCGTCTCGGTAAAACGCATTCGCCCTCCGCCGCCGCCGCGGCGATCCCTCCACATCCACCTGCTCAGGACGCGGCCACGCAGTACTCGCGGAGAAAGAAACCGAAAAAAAAAAATCTAGCTACGCATCTCGGCGCGGCCCCCGCTTCCCGGATCCCCACGGCTCGCCGCCCCCGCCGTCCCATGCGCACGGCGCCGCCGCCATGAGCCTGGCCTCGCTCGCCCGCGCGCTCGCCCGCCGGTCCGCGCCCTCCTCCCGCGCGCGCCAGGCAAGTCATCTTCCGTGGCTCCGACCTTCCCTCTCCCTCTCTCTTATCTTCCCTGAATCCGCTCCGCCTCTGGGTTGGGGGACTGGGGCTGACTGCGTGGATGGCTTTTTTTAGAGTTTCTCACTCGGGGGGCTCGGTGGGACCCGGTCGACGCCGCCACCGCCGCTCCCGCCGGTCCATGGCGGGGAGGGCGGCGGGCTGGGATTGGGATTCGTCCGCGGGTACCTGACGGCGGCGCTGGGGAGGCCCGCCGCGGGGAAGGCTGGGGACTGGAGGTCACTCCTCGCAAACCCGCAGTTCCGGAGGCTCTTCTCTGACGGGTCCAAGAAGAGTAAGTCCCATCCGCCCTTTTTAGGTCGGTTCGGATGGCTCTAGGTGCTAAAAAAGTTTGTGTTTTTCATTTAGATTACGAGAACTACTACCCCAAGGGCAAGAAGGAGGCCCCGAAGGGGGATGGGAGTAACAAGTCTGATTCGAAGCGTAAGTTGCCGTCTTTTTTCTCATGTGCATCATTTGTTTGTGTAGAGGATGTTGATCATGCTGTGAAATTAATAGAATGCACAGCTTTTAATACAATAGCATCTAATTGGTGTACTGAGTGTGATTGAACCAACGAGATGAATAATTTCAATATGTTATTTTTCTTGCGTTGCAAGTGCTTGGTTGAATGATGTCAAAAGGAAAAATAGCCTGGACAGTGCAACTGAATGACGGCTTGTGAGCCTATGTTGAATAATAGTTTTTCCGCTTAACTTACTAGTCAGTGTTCTTAAAAAGCGAATGCAAACCAGATCCTTGTCAGTTTTAAAAATTTGCAGGGATACATTGTACTGAGTATAAAAAACTGAGGAAACTTCAGTGGTTATTTAACTTAAGAGGCTCAACTGGTGAACCGAATAAACGCTGTAGCACAGAAAGTTCCAGATTTTGGTCTTTGCTAGATCATTAGTTCTTTGGAAATTAAAACTTGCTGTTGACCTAGCACTTTCATCTTAATAATTTTTTTGGGAGACTAGTATGGGCTTTGATGGAGATTGGAGCCTAAATTTTAGTGGCGGGAACGCCAAGAGTCATTTTGAGGGCAACACAATGAACTCTCAGTGCATTTTTTGCATGGGCTAATGTCTAACTTGATATGCAGAAGATTCAAGTACAGATGATCAATGGAATTTCCAGGAGACTGCCTCAAAGCAACTGCAGAATTTTCTTGCACCTCTACTGTTTCTTGGACTGATGCTCTCGTCCATATCGTCGAGCTCATCAGACCAAAAGGAGGTAATTTTTCACTCCCTTCTGAGTTCTGACAGATTATATTCACTTGCTCTGCTATACACATGAATCACTTCCTGTAAATACCAGAAAAGTTGATGGCAGAAAGCTATGTTGCCTTCATAAGGACTATAAAAGTTGTACTTACCCCAATCAAATTCCTGCAATTAGCTAATGAGCATTCTATAATCAATAGCTCAATACAAGCAGTACCAGATCCAGATGATAGGAATACATTTTTCTCACTGTGAAGTTTTATCTTAGATTGACAAATGGTAGAGAATACTTGCAGCTTCTCTTTAGATGGCTTCACCTTATGTCTTGCACCAGCCAACATATAGCAAGACAACTGCTTTGTGGTTTGCATATTTATTCTTTTTAAATTTATGGTGGCAATTATTCTTGATATTAAATGGGATTTCAAGATATTATGCTTCTAATTTCTGCAGATAAGCTTCCAGGAATTCAAGAATAAGTTACTAGAACCTGGTTTAGTTGACCGCATTGTTGTTTCAAATAAATCAGTGGCAAAGGTCTATGTCAGGAGTTCACCACAGTCGAACAGCCAAGGTCAGAACAGTGATGCCATCATTACCGCCAATGATGTTCCAAGCAAGCATACTCCTAGCAGATACAAATATTACTTCAATATTGGAAGTGTTGATTCCTTTGAAGAAAAGTTAGAGGAAGCCCAGGAAGCTTTGGGAGTAGATCCACATGATTATGTTCCAGTAACTTATGTTGCTGAAGTAAATTGGTTCCAAGAAGTAATGAGATTTGCCCCAACAGTTTTTCTTGTTGGACTAATATATTTGATGAGCAAAAGAATGCAGAGTGGTTTTAATATTGGAGGTGGACCTGGCAAGGGTGGCCGTGGTATTTTTAATATTGGAAAAGCTCAGGTGACGAAGATGGACAAAAATTCCAAAAACAAGGTTTGTTCATTCTCTTCTTCTGTTCCTCTTTTAAGGCGACTGTTAAATATGAAATATATACATGCATAGTGATTCTCAAGCTCTGCTAGTTCCACCTGTTTTGATAATGCAGTAGGCCAATAGCTACCGCTTAACCATTGTTAGGGTACAATAAAAGCTATAGTGACATGCTTTTCTGTTGGTCCAGGTGTTTTTTAAGGATGTAGCTGGCTGTGATGAAGCTAAGCAAGAAATAATGGAGTTTGTCCATTTCCTTAAGAATCCCAAGAAGTATGAAGAGTTGGGAGCTAAGATACCAAAAGGTGCCTTGCTTGTAGGTCCTCCTGGAACAGGCAAGACTCTACTTGCTAAAGCTACAGCAGGAGAGTCTGGTGTGCCCTTCTTGTCTATTTCTGGTTCAGATTTCATGGAAATGTTTGTTGGGGTTGGACCATCCAGGGTACGGAACTTATTCCAAGAAGCCCGGCAGTGCGCACCCAGTATTATATTTATTGATGAGATCGATGCGATTGGTCGGGCAAGAGGCCGTGGAGGGTTTTCTGGTGCAAATGATGAGCGTGAAAGTACTTTGAACCAGCTGCTTGTAGAGATGGATGGGTTTGGTACAACTTCTGGTGTTGTTGTTCTTGCTGGTACAAATAGGCCTGATATTTTGGATAAAGCGTTGCTAAGGCCTGGAAGATTTGATCGACAAATAACAATTGACAAGCCAGATATAAAGGGTCGTGATCAAATATTCCGAATATATCTTAAAAAACTTAAACTTGACAATGAACCATCATTTTATTCGCAAAGGCTAGCAGCTTTGACACCTGGGTTTGCTGGAGCTGACATTGCCAATGTTTGTAATGAAGCTGCTTTAATTGCTGCGAGAAGTGAGGAAACTCAGATTACCATGCAACATTTTGAGTCTGCCATTGATAGGATTATTGGTGGTTTGGAGAAGAAAAATAAGGTAACGTGATTATGTGCCAGTTTGAAAATAATATACTTCAAACTGTTAAAGCAATAAATGCAACCTGCCAAACCTGATTAGTGCCTGATTTACATATTACTCAGGCACAGTTGGGTATAGTGTTCTCATGTGAACTGGTTATGGTCTATTTTTATACACATTTTTTTGCTGGTTTTAGTTGACTATCGAAGTTCTGTTTTTAGAAAACAAACAAAAGAATGATACATAATGACTAGCACCTTCATTAAGTTTCTGTTCCAGTGGACTTCATTAAGGCTGTGTTCGTTTGATTGAGTTGGGAACCTTCCCCTCCCCACGGAAAAACGAGGTAGTTCATTAGCGCATGATTAATTAACTATTAGAAAAAAAATTGAAAAATGAATTAATATGATTTTTAAAAGCAACTTTCCTATATTTTTCTTTTGCAAAAAATGCACTGTTTATCAGTTTGGGAAGCATACGCAAGGGAAACGAGGGAGGTGAAGTTGGGAACCTCAACAAATGAACTCAGCCTAAGTGATTTGGGAATGTGATATGGTAGTTAGTGTAGATCACTAGATGGTCGTCATGCATGAATGTTTAGGTGAGAGTGCTGTAAACAAGGTAAACTATATGAATAAGCAGTGGATCTACATGCAAATATTAAAAAACTATGTCTTAATGAAATGGAGGGCCCACTTAAGTGTACGCAGAATAATGTTCTGATTTCTCAATTTTGTGGCTTTGAACACATAATATCTGCAGTATGTTTCCCTTTGGAATACCCAAAACTATACCTGTTTATTCACCTTTAACTTGTTTCATACTAGTAACTAGCAAAAAACCTGTGCTTTGCAACGGATTTTGTTAAAAGTAAAAGCAAAAAAAAAAACAAGTTCACATTATAGCGTAGTAAGTAGATTAGCCATAAAATGTAAACTCATGTGAGGTGAGAAAGTCTGGGACTTGGGAGAGAGAGCCTGTGACTTGGAGTTGGTGAGAACAAGCAAAGGAGATGGACAATATGGGCCCCACTGTCAGTGGTGGCTGGCTGGCTGAACCACCACCACTGGCTTCTTTTAAGAATAGTGATAGTATAGATTACATAAAATATCTACTTTCAGTAAGGGAGTAATACTCGGATCAACGCATAGTAACTTAGCAACTTTCTTTTATATGACGTGACTTGTCCTCAATATGTGATAGTTATGTTTCTCCTTTTTTTTTCTTACCTCTTAACCTGTTAATTGAATTGCAGGTCATTAGCAAACTGGAGCGCCGCACTGTTGCTTACCATGAATCTGGTCATGCTGTTGCTGGATGGTTTTTAGAGCATGCAGAGCCTCTTCTGAAAGTTACAATTGTTCCCCGTGGTACAGCTGCTTTAGGATTTGCGCAGTATGTCCCAAATGAAAATCTTTTGATGACAAAAGAACAGCTTTTTGATATGACATGCATGACATTAGGTGGGCGAGCTGCAGAGGAGGTACACACTATTTCTTTTACAGTCTTATGACTAATTTATGTTAAATAGCTACCTTTTCTGGATATATCTTTCAAATTCCTATTTCTTTCAGTCTTCTTATGACAGCATGTGTGTTAAATGGCTAACGTTTTTATGAAAGTGGTGTTTGACTACAAGATTTTGCTGCATTAGACAACTGTAAAAAAATATGGTTAACTATGTTACATTTTACTCATTCAATAATTATGATGGCCTGGTGAATATACGAGTAATATTGTCACAATCTGGTAGTCAACTCTGGCTGGTTTGGTAAAACCAAGACTTCTAACCATATACAACTCTAACCAGAAAGGCAAATTATTGTTTGTGTGTTTTAATATCGCACTGTTGGTTAGCATGAATTCTTTGATGTTTGACATGGTACTTTTTTTTTGCTTGTATCATATGCTTATGAACGTTGAGAGTCAACATGCATTGCTGTCATGCCAGTTGATTAATTCACATCGGTTTTCTCTCATCATTTTCTAGCTTCTTCCATGCATTTTACTTATTTGTCATATAACAAATGCCAGCATATTGAAATAACAATCTCCACTCTATAAGCCAATGCCCAGTGCTGGGTTGTGGTATTGTCCATTAATGATTTCGCTGTCAAATTGTTCACAACATTGGCAGTGGAATGATCCCTAAAGTACTAATGTAGATGTTCCAACTGGCTTGTTTCAGGTTTTGATTGGAAAGATCTCCACTGGCGCTCAGAATGACCTGGAGAAAGTTACCAAAATGACCTATGCACAGGTTGCTGTATACGGTTTCAGCGAAAAGGTTGGGCTCCTGTCCTTCCCTCAGAGGGACGATGGTTTCGAAATGACCAAACCTTACAGCAACCAAACAGCATCCATCATTGACGATGAGGTGAGGGAATGGGTTGGCAAGGCATACAAAAAGACGGTAGAACTGATAGCGGAGCACAAGGAGCAAGTCGCCAAAATAGCAGAAATGCTGCTTGAGAAGGAGGTCCTCCACCAGGACGATCTGGTTAGGGTATTAGGAGAACGGCCTTTCAAGGCAGTCGAGCCAACTAACTATGACCTCTTCAAGCAAGGGTTCCAGGATGAAGACAGCAAGAACCAAGAGGCGGCCAAAGCCCCGCAGCCTGATGATGACGGAACACCCTCGCTGGGCGAGGTTGTACCCACGTAATTCTGCAGCATATTTACAGCTGTAAATTGCACTCCTATTCGATAGATTCTTGTTTGTTGTTGCAGCATAAAAATTTGTATAAATTAACGCCCTCGCCTAATCTCTGATGTGGGAACCCAGTTGGCTTTTCACCGGCCAGTGTTTCCCTGTTTTAAATGAATACAAAGAGCTAGTCGAGGATCATGATTTGAGCTTGTTCTGGCGTCAGCTTTTCAACAGGCTTTCGGACGTTTCGTTGTTGGTTAAGATTTCATGATCTCAATGACGAGAAGTCTCAAGATAGAGTCCTTCCGATCTGAAGTTTGACCTGGTAATGAAGCTTGGTAAGTTATTGGGGGCTATTATATGACGAGATCCCGTAAGTAATTAATCCAGAAGTTTTTACTACTATCCTTATTATGAATATCATTGTCATTGAATTCAATGGCGTTTCAGAAATCTGGCAGAGCTACTTTGAGGGCAGATAGCGATCTGCTATTTTGAATAAAAGGTGGATGCACATATAATTAAAGCAATTTTGATCTAAATTGGACCTAGAGCTCAATCCTACAACAAATTCACTTAGGGTTTGCTTGGGAAGTTTGTAATTTTTTCCCTGGTAACAAAAAAACTCCCGTAATTCACTGTTACCCATGATTTCCCGTTTAACTAAATAACCTTGTTTCAGTCTGTTTGGGGAAACAAATGCGAGAGCTTCCTTTGAGAAAAGGAAATAACTGACAAAATAAAAATCAATCGATCAACAAAATACTCCAGTTTAGATCTGAAGTGTTCCATAGCAATCGCAGAGCAGCAGAACCGAGGACCAAAAGTGAACTGTATTTTCTCTTCATATTGAATTCATTACCTCTTCGTATTGAGTTACATGAAACCAACCAATTTAGCCAAGCGATTAATTAAGCAAATGACAAAACATTGACAATTCAAGTATACATCAATAAGATTGTACTAGCTTTGCTTTGTCTGCCTTTGTCTATTGCAATTATTTGTTCAAATGTTAAGTAATGCTTATGTGTAAGCAGAACACAAAATTAAACATGTACACAAAGTTGTAGAGTACTAGAGTCCCAATTTCTAAAAAAAATATTTTGCTAATAACTAAACAGGTAAATGAACTGAAAATTGATATGGACATATGCGCCTGACATAAATCAATAACAAGGAGTACATTTTATTGCACCAAAATACACTGGGACAGATTACAAGATGCAAAAGCCAGCGAGCTTTGAGTTACAATAAGCAGTCCTAAGAGTCAAGCCCTGCCAATCAAAGAAACCAAATTTCCTCACAGCACCAAATTAAGATTTAAACTTCATGCAAAACACCGGAGCTAGCTGCTGAAAAACACACTGTCAATCACCTGAGAAATCAGTTTATCAAAAAAGCAACAAATGAAGCAAGCCTGTCGACGACGAGAAACCGAAGCAGCAAAACATCTGACGGACAACAGTAAGTGAGGGCTGTGTGAAGCGCGCGATGCAACCAATCTTGGCCCTTTGATCTCGAGTTTTATGCCTAGCACTTCGGGAGATCCAACGGCGGAGGTGGGAGCTTCTGGTCAGGACGGCTGCCGTCCAGCACCAGCCACGCCATTTTCAGTCCCCAGCTCATGTGCACCTCCAAGTGACAATGCATGAACCACACACCTGAAATCGTGCAATCGTATTAGCAAATAGCTAACCACAATTAACAAGCTTAACACAAGGATATTTTTATGAGTAATTAAGTTGGTGCCAATGTGCCATGGAATTGCAGGGGAACTGAAGTGGTACAGGGGACATGCCTGGGTTGTCGGCATGGAAGCGGATGGCGACCCAGCCGCCGGCGGGCACGCCGACGGTGTTGCGCTCGACGGGGTCGAAGAGGTTGAACTTGGCCGGGTCGTTGACAGGGTCGAAGTTGCCGAAGCCCTGGCCGACGACGAAGAAGTTGAAGCCGTGGAGGTGCAGCGGGTGGCTCTCGGCGCCGAGGATGCTCGTGTCCTGCATCACCAGCTCGACGTTGGCGCCGTACGGCAGCACCAGCACCTTGGTCCCGTTCATCACGTTGGTGTTGTTCGGCGGCGTGCCGGTGTAGTTGAACGGATGCAGCGGGTAGTACGGGAAGTTGGAGGCGTAGACGCCCTTGGACTTGCCGGCGAAGTGCGACTGGAGCAGCGCCGTCGTCGGGAGCACGAAGGAGACGTTGTTGATGGAGGCGGCGAACCGGGAGCCGTTGGGTCCCTGGCACGTCCGTTGACGGCGCAGGGGTGGGTGCCGAGCCCCACGGTGAAGAAGAAGCGGTGGTCCACCTGCTGCGGCACCGCCGCCGGGTACTCGGCGCTGGCCAGGCTGCGGAGCTTGGCGGTGAAGTTGGAGACGGCGTTGGTGTCGTTGATCTGCGGCAGCGTCGGGGAGAAGACGGGGACGCTCTTGCTGCTGGCGGTGGCGGCGGTGGGGCAGAGGTCCTCGTACTCGAGGATTCCGGCGACGGTGGTGTTGTCGAAGGTGCCCTGCGTGTTGGTGTACGGGCGAGCCAGCATGTAGTAGCTCGCGCCGGGGTACGTCGGCTTGGCGGTGAGCAGCACGTTGCTTGTCTGCCCCGGCGCGATGATGAGCGTCTCGACGGTGAACGGCTTGACGTAGAGCGCGTCGACGTCGACCACGGTGAGCGTGTGGTTGGCAATGGAGAAGAAGAGCTCGTCGTTGAGTGCAGCGTTGATGAGCCTGAGCATGTACGTATTCCCGGGCTTCACCTTCAGCTTAAACGTGTCTGCACTCAAACCACAACATTAATTAACTGAGACTTTGTCACGCGTCACACTCGTGTAACGCGCCAGTGGCACGACTAAACAAAATCAGTCACTAATCACCTTGGGCTGAGCAGTTGTAGAGGGGGCCAGGGAGGCCGTTGAGGGTGTAGGCGTCGGAGATGTTGGGCCCGCCGCCGGTCTGGAGCGCCTGGCTGATCACCGCCTCCGTGTCGTTCATCCACCACTCGCCGAACATGATGGGCACCTCCTCATGCGGCGCCGGGAACGGGTAGCCGACGCCGGCAGGGGGCAAGATGACCATGGCCCCGTGCACGGTGGCGCGCAGCCAGGAGATGTGAGCGTGCCACCACAACGTGCCCCGCTGCCCGGTGATGGCGAACTTGTACACATAGCTTCCCCCGGGCTGGATCGGGCACTGCGTGATGTACGACGGCCCGTCCGCCCACCCGCTCAGCAGCTGCCGGATCCCGTGCCTGCACGCACACGTGAAAACACGGTGAAAACACAGGTTTTTTTCGCGTCAAAACACGGTGGAAATCGCGTACCAGTGGATGCTCATGTTGTAGGGGGAGTGGTTGACGACCGTGACCTCGACGTGGTCGCCCTCCCGGGCGAACAGCGTGGGGCCTGGGTACTGCCCGTTCACCGTCACGATTCTCTTCGTGCTGCACAGCCGCGTCACGCTCGTCGTTTGCACCTGCGATGTCACGGCAAATCTGCGTTGGCATTTGGCCAAACTTGTGTATCGATGTGATACACCACACCATGGTTATTCACTTACATTGAATAGGTACTGCCTCGTGACGGCTGCAGCTCCCATTGCGCGCAGCATCATCAGTGCTGTGACGAGGAGGCAGCAACGAAGAACAGAGGAGGCTGCAGCCATTGCTACCTTCACTGACCTCTCTGTCTCGTTTGTTAATGAAGCTCCTAGCTAGCTCTGCTTGTGATGGTATGGACAACTCGAGGTACCTATTTATACAGGAGATCGAGGAGCTTAGCTTGCAATGGCGGAGTGTTGGGCCGAAGCATGTAAAGCCATCTACCCAAAAAAGAAGTCCATTGGTCCTTTTCTGGTGAGATAGCTACATATGCATGCTGGCTTCAATACTGTACTTAGTCTAGTTTTGTTTAGTAGCTTTCATTTGGTGATGGCCTGCTGGAATAGTCGATCACGCTGGATGGGCATGATCGAGCTGGGTCGCCTGAACGTCACACGCAGTGCAGCTTGCGGCACCACGGCCGATCGAGAGGTTGGCCATGCAAAGCATTCTCTGTAGCTAGCTTTGGAGTGTGGCTAAAGTCAACCTGCAGGGTGTCTAGTTGTATACTGCTTTATTACATTGAATAGTTGTTTAAGATTCTTCATGCCTTGATTATCACGCACAATCTTCTCTGCTGCAATTATCCTATAACTAAACACAACAATAATTATGTACTGCATTTTGATTATTACTTTTTAGATAAGGAAGAAAAGGCGAAGACATGAATAGACTGAAGCATCTCACTTACATTTCTAAGTTCAGCTTGGAAGAGTTCCAATATTTAATTCTAGTTTCTTATTATGTATTGTAGTGGGAATCACGCAAAATCTAAATTTGGAATAGCATTATTGGGCATGGTTAGATTTGATTGATTGAACTGAGCGACGGCACTACATAGCTCACAATTGAAACGAGAAAAGTGCTTAACAGAAAGTACAGGATTATTGGATTGACTATTTGAGAAAGAACAGTTATTATTGACCAATTGACAGTGTGGTTTTATCAGAAACTTTTTCTCGCACCTAACCATCAGAAACATGTTAAATCAACAGTGGTTGAAATTCTTGCTTTGATAGAGAGGGATTTTGGGGAAAAGTTCAGGGAACGAAGTGACCGCTTCTGCAGAGTATCCACTGCAAGTCAGGTCACAGCTTTTCTTCAGCTAGCTAAGCTAGCCTAGGTTTTGCTACCTCATTCTTACATGCCAAGCGACTGCACGAGCAATTAAGCAAGTAACAAAAGACTCGCAAGACAGGGACTTGACCAGGAGGAAGGTAGTCTGTTACTCTGTTGATCATCATCCTGTACTGCTTTGCAAATGACCAACAAGAAAACATTCTCTGCAGCATGCCGACATGCATGGGTTTCAATCAAAATCAAGATCAGTGAATTCGTGCGAGATAGGCTTAGCAGGTACTCGTCGCGTGTGAAGTTTGGTCATGTTTTTCCTCTTCCTCCAAGCCTCTTCCGGATTCAGAGAAGGATGCCTGAACAAACTCTTATCTGTCACTAGGATGATCTACTTGCCTCCATCCCCGCCAGATCTCTTCACTTTCCCTTTGAAGGTGTTAGGTGTGTATGCATACATGGATGTGAAGTGTATATTCTTCATTGAACTGCATACCTTAACAACTTTTCTCAATTCCCCGAAAGGAAAATTCTCTCATTTGTGATGTCCGTTGTCTATATTTTAGTTTGGTACGTAGAATGCACACGAGGAATTTAGTTCACTGGAAAGCATGTTGTAGAAGCCTGGTGGGTGATTACAACAACCAACCATAAGTACAGCTTCCCTGATCAAACGGCAATTATCTACTCATAGAGTTAGGGAAGTAGGTTCAGTTGCTGACATGTAGGAAGTACCGTATGCAATACGGTGCTGATGGCTAACTTCACAACACATGATCATTCAAGATTGTTTCTCTGAACCATAGGCAATTGTTTCACTCGATCAATATATATTCGAGTTCCACTCCACATGCTAAAAATATTTTTGTAATTGGCCGATGGAAGTGCTTAGATCTATTAAAACCTAATTGTATTAAAAACTAATTTGAAGCTGTCGAATATGGGATCCCAACAACGAGAAGTGAAAACCTCCTTTTTTGAAGATTCGGGCAGGGGTGCCCTACGCGCGTGAACCGAGCCAACGCTTCGAGTCGATAGAGACGAAGAGAGGGATGATAGATGAACACTCGCGATAGAGACGAGGAAGGCAAACTTTTTTAGACATGTTCGGCCTGATCGGATGCGTAATACCCTACTCCTATGTTCTTTGATGGATGGTGATGATAGAAATTACAATAAGATATTAGACTTGTGTTAGCTCTAATCCTCATCTATCTGTTGGTCTGGTTCCTCCTTTATAGGCAAGGAGAGTCCATAGTACCGATACATACGTGTCAAAGTGGGCGTGCCACGCGCTATCTCCTCTATTCCTTTGGTTGACGTGGGTATGCAAAAAGTTTCACACGGCGCCATGTCTTCTCAGCATGTAGGTGAGCTATACCACGAGTTGCTCTATCTTGGGGTTTATGCAAGGTGTTGACAGTTGTCGGTCCTACGGGCCCATCAATGCTCATTTATGGAGTTCCCTGAGGAGAGTCCGGGGCAAAGGGCGTGTTCGGCCTCAGCCCGAGGCTTCAAGACACCTATGCCTTGTTCCTAGATAACCACAATCTAGGGGCAGCCATGTGCCTGAGGCACGCCGTATGCCCGGGGCACCCAACATACCCAGGACACCCGCGACCGCTCCCATTACTGATCATATGTTTTTTGTTAGTTTGGACGAGCTTCTCGAAGATGTTGACGATGAAGTAGTTCAAGATGAGTGTGGTTTGGAAGAGTTGCCAATGCACCTGGTTTAGCACCTTGAAGATATAGATCTTGTAGGTCTTGATAGCGCTCCAAGTACAACCAACGGGGGGCCATGCCTGGAGGCAGATGTGGCCTAAGCACAGCCCACGGAGGCTGCATCCAAGGAAAAATTGACAGATGTACCCCAAGCACAGTCCATAGGGGGTCACGTCCGGAAGCGGATGTGCCTCGAGCACAACCCACGTGCTCCGTGCCTGAAGACAATGCGCCCCGAGCACAGCCTACGAGGGGCCACGCCTATCGATGGGTGGGTCGGCAGTCCTCAAAGGGGGTGCCCAAAGAGGTGAAAGAGAACGGTAGAGAAGCTGTCCCCCGATGGATCTGATGGTCGAGTCGAGTCTGGAGACAAGCCAAAGAGTAAGACACAGCGAATTATACTGGTTCGGCCCTCCCGAAGAATAATAAACCTACGTTCAGTGTTCTTTGTTGGGGTGTGATATGAACAAGAGTTACAACGAGGGGTTCTTGGGGCTTGAAAGCAAGCTAGCCAAGAACTGGGAATATGAAATCCTCCTTTCGGTCCCTGGCCCCCTCGCCCTGCCCTCCCTTTTATAGCTTAAGGGGGGAAGTTACAATTGAACTTGGGGGCTAAGAAAGCTATGTCTAATATGCTAAAAGGTGAGTACAAAACAACATCTGAAAAGGTACAAAGCGATCTGCTAGGTCCTATACACCGTGAGCATCTTGTGCTCTCTCTATCTTGCCTTGGGATAGCTCCTCCGTCTGAGATACCTGTATTGTGCTGTCGGGTGACATCAGTCTCTGTCGGGGTTGTCTCCTCCCTCTTCCTTCTTGCGCGTCAAGTCTTGTCCCGAGGATGGTCAAGGCCGTGCCGTAGTTGATGGGGTCGAGAGAGGAGAACCGAGGTCGGACTCGGGGTAAGGTCGGGACGTCCGACCCCGCAGGAGGTGGTCAGGCCATCGACCACGTCCCAAGGACTCTCGGTTTTCACTTCAGTGGGACATAAATTCCAGTCCATAGGGTACCCCGGGGTGACACCCTCCACAGCAGCCCCCGAGCATAAGGAGGAATGAAACATCCATCCTTAGGATCAGAGTTTCTTCTTTGCCACCATCTTCAGAGGATCCTCAAAGTATCGAGCCAAGGTTTTGGCAGGTGCACCGCCCAGGTGCACCTGTCAGGTGTAGCCCCCGAGCCTAAGGGCGAATGATACATTCGTCCTTATGGTCAAATTTCCTTCCAAGGTGCTAGTCCCTTGCAGGTTATCAAGGTTTTGGGAATTCTCGATTTTACAGGTGCACCGTCCAGGTGCACCTGGCAGGTATAGCCCCCGAGCCTAGGGTCGGATGGCACATCTGGGCCTAGGGTCAAGTCGTCTGAAGTGTCCTTCGTTGGCCTTCTGGCTCGGGTATAGCCCGGTGACCCAGCGAAGGCTCTTTTGGACCCAACAGGCTCACTTCCTGGGAGCATACAGTAGTCCTCGTGTTATCCCCACCATGGCCCGGAAGCCACTGCGCTGGGGTAATAAAGGTTGGCCATTCGGTCGGGACTACTGCCCGGAGGCTCACAGTAGTCCCGACCCTGCTGATGGGCTAGCTCAAAGCCCATGCGCGAATCCTCGAAATCCATTACCCTGAAGCAACGGAAACCAGCAATGTGGTCGGGACTACTGCCCGGAGGCTTATAGTAGTCTCGAACCCGGTGATGGGCTAGCTCGGAAGCCCATGCGCGAGACCTTGAAATCCATTGCCCTGAAGCGACGGAAGCCAGCAATATGGTCGGGACTACTGCCCGGAGGCTTATAGTAGTCCCGAACCCGACCGGAGGTTGGCCCGGAAGCCCACCCCGAGTAAGTGATTGCCACTATCCTGGGATAGTGGAGGGCTTCTGACATCCCTAAGCAGAGTCCTGCCACGTCCCGTTGAGGGCACAGAAGCCGGTGTAACATTCTGCGATGGGATGGGACAGCGGATGGAAGCCAAGCGGGCACCGTTGCCATTCTGGAGATTCGACGGTCGGGGTTTTCCTTAAGGACAATGTGGCACGCCAGGAAGACGGATGGACGGGGGGCGCTTCGAATGCTCCGTGCTAGTTATAAACGGCGCCACGCGCGTTTTCCGAGATTTACGCCACCCAGCCCATCGTTGTTACCTATTTAAACCCAGCCATTCTAGGTTCCTTTCTTCATACTCCACCTATCTCTTGAATTTTGAAAGAAGACCTCAAGGCTCCCGCCGTTGCTCCACAACCCTCTACTCCCTGAGTTCCACCGAAGGTTGGAGCTGGAGCGGAAGCCCTGAGAGACGTCGCCGACGGGTAAGTTTTGGACTTCATCTTTTACTCAGAAGTTTCTTGTTTTGTTGTCCTTTTTGTTCCTTTGTTAGGACCTCACCTGCCAGGTATTGATGCCATGACAGGATGTTGGTGCTCTGCCGCAACTGGATTTTGCGGAGATACGCATCCTCGTGGTGACGGCCAACCCGAAGGGGAAACGGAAGTTAACCGCTTCCATGGAGGTGGGACCGAGTGCTCGCGAGGAGGCGGGGACGGGCGTCGGGGCCCGCCAAGGCTTCGGCGTCGGAGGTAGCGAGGGTTGATGTCACATCCCGAGTTTTTCCCTAATTCATTTAAATAATTTACCTGAAATAATCGGAATTTTTGAAATTAACTTGGAGTCAACCTATAATTTTAAAATATAATTAATAAATGGAAATGACATGGTAGGATTTTTCTTGAATTTTGCATGTCAAAATACGCTAACGGGATTTTCTTGGAATTTTTAGAGCACTCTAAGTATTTTTAATCAATTAAATAAGAAATCGGAATTTAATTAAGTCCCTAAATCCCTTTTTCTTTTTCTTTTTTTTTTCCTTTTTCCGTACCGCCCGTATGGTTTTCCCGCCCTTCGCCGTGCCGGCCGTCGGCCCGACACTGTTCCGCCCGAGCCGCCTCCGCGCGCGCTCCTTCCGGTCATGGGCGAGGCCCACGGTGCGGCCGCGCGCGCGCAAAGTCTGCGGCTCCTCCCTTGCGCCGCGGCCACGAGTGGGCCCCCTGTCGGAGCCGCCTCTCTGCACCCGGCCGGCCCCACGCGCCGCCGCCATAGCCGTGCCGCCCTCCTCCTTTTCGCGCCGTTTCCGCGCGTCTCGCGCCGCGTGGGCCCCACGCCGGCTCCGCCCGCGCCGTCGCACCCGTGCCCGCTTTTCCCGCACGTCGAACGGCCGCCGCCGCCCGAAACGGCCGCCGATTTTCTCTCTCTCTCTCTCAGTCCGAAACGAACGGCGAGGTTTTCCCGCCATCCCGTGCTCGATTCGATCTCTTCTCTCCCTTTAAAACCCTCGAGCTTCGCCGCATTTTCCCCTTGTTGGCCGTCGGTTCTAGCCCCGAATCGCCGCCGTCTCCGTCGTTTTCCGTCGGTGAGCTCGCCGCCGTTCCCGTTTCCTTTTCTTTCGTTTCCTTTCGTTTCCCTTCTGCGCTCGTCGCCGCCGCGTGCCGCTCGTCGCCGCCGCGTGCCGCCGCCGCCGTCGTGCCGCCGAGGCCGTCGGGCGAAACCCTCGGCCGCCGCCGCCGCCGCCGCCGCCGCCGTGTAACCCTAACCCTAGCCTTCGCCCGGCCGTCCGATCGCCGCCGATCCGCCGCTCGGATCGCGCCACGTGGCGGCGATCCGCCGCGCCCGGCTCCCGTGCGCGGCCGCGTGCGCGTCGCCCTAGGGCGCGCCACCACTAACGTCATGCGACGTCAGCCCGAGGCGCGCGTGGATGACGTCACCGGGGACTTAATTGCGCAATAAATAATTTAATCTTTTCTGTTTAGTTTAAAAATCGCAATTAAACTTCTAAAATTCATATCTTTTGAATCCGAGCTCCGTTTTAGTCCATTCAAATTTCATTAAATCCAGAAAAATGTCAAGAATCCATTAAAAATACTTTTCAGTGCTGTTTCAGTAGACTTTTTAGGGTGTTTGTTGAGTGCTTTGTTTGTCGTGTAGATCCCGAGTTTTCCGGCGAGCCCGTTCTCTTCAAGTAGTCGCCGAGATTCCTCGGTCTCCGAGCAAGGCAAGTCATACCCTACATTGACCATATTGTACCTATTTTATGTAAATACCTCTTTTTCGTTCAAATACTGCATATGTTTTAGAATGTCATTTCATGGGATGTTCATGCCTATTTTACTCAACTATAGGATTGTTTACCTTATACCATTGATAACTTGGGGTCCAATGTGACTAGATGATAGCTTAAGGTTGCTTAGTTATGCTTAGCGCAACTAGCTCACTTAAGAGAATCACACTAATCGAGAGTATTACTAAAGTTGACCTTCCGATGGTATTAAGATATGACCTTGTTTTTAATAATATTGAATTATGAAAAAGGTGGGTCGTGAGCACATGGTTGGACTTTGGTTAGCGTGCTCATGACGATTAAGGACCGGTTCTCGGGAAACCCTGGAAGAAATGCCGTGCATACCACAAGCCAGCATGGGTAATGGCTGGGCCTGTAGCGTAGCTGTCTCTAGTCGACGTATCCCAGAGAGGGTGGGCGTGATGGAGTTGGGTCGGCCCCGGTTTTAAGGGTTGATCAGCTTTCGGATTCACCGCGGCACTAGAGGGGGCTGCCCATTGCCCGATGGGAATGGGAGCGAAACCTTGGTGTGGTACGATTGATTAGAGGGGGTTATGTGAAGGGTTCTGTCACAATTCCTTTCCGAGGCACCGTGGTGGTGCACCGGCGCACGGTAACGTGTTGTGGGATTGTGTCTTGTGGGTACAGTTGTACACCTCTGATCAGAGTAAAAACTATTCGAATAGCCGTGCCCATGGTTACGGGCGATCGACCAGATTCACCTTGATTAGTCTCATTTATTTTATTTGAATGAAATGTTGAAGTATGACTAGTGCAGGTGGATGGTTGGGCCTGTTGCAACGTGGTTTGAGCGTTGGACAGTGTTTATTTAATATTGCTTAAATATTACTACTGTTTTACGGTCTTCAAATATTATGATTATATACTGCAAATGCTGTTTATGCAAATTGAGCCCTTGACCTTTCCTTGTTATTTATCTTGCATCATGTCCCCTTTTCCGGTGTGACTTGTTGAGTACGGTGGTTGTACTCAGTCTTGCTTCTTTTCCCCCTTCGGTGCGAGGTTGAGATCGAGGTCTCGAGGAGGTGTAGGCTTGTTCTCGTCAAGGTTTAGCCGTGGAGTTGGTGTTCGCTTCGCTCGTGTCAAGTTTAGCTTAAGTCAGTTTTATTTTCCTTTCCGCTGCATTTGTGTAACTCTTTTATATTGTTTCTAAGACGAGGATTCTGTATTATCAATAATGTCGATTTGTGTACTCGGTGATGCCCGGATGAGGATGTAATGCACAAATTAGCTGCAAATTCGGTGTGAATTTCGGGCGTGACAAGTTGGTATCGAGCCTTCCGTGGCGTAGGACAAGCCAACTGGAAACCTTAAGAGCCCTCTAATTCTTTTCATGTGCATATGTTTTGAAAAAAAGGGGTGTTTTGAAAAGTGGAGGCGATCTAGGGTTTAGGAATTGCGAAAATGGGATGTTGGTCGTGGGTTTTGAGCATGTTTTGATTTTCCCACTCTTTTGTTTCTATAGATGGCAGGTTCCCCGCGCCTCGCGAAAAGGGATGACAGGCTTCGTGGCGAGCGGCGCGTATGGCCCTTGCGTTGGATATCCCGAAGCACCGGAGTATACAACGGTTGCGCCTCTCGGTGGCGAGTTGCCCTACCGTGTTCGGTTGGAGGTTCACGGGTTTGTGGGAACGTGTCTTCCCAACATGGAGGTCACAGCTTCCGGAGGCACGTCGGATCACGCTTGTCAAGAAGCCGCCTACCCGATGTTAGCGGGATGAGGGAGCGCATGACGCCGACCTTCGCACCTCCTCCTACCGCTACCATCCCCGTCGAGGTAGTTCCTCCGAGGTCGGTGCATTCAAGTCAACGGCGGAGGAGAATGACTCTACCTTCGGTCACATGTGCACCGTACTCAAAGGACTGGATCGATGCACTCGGACCTACACAAGGCTACCAAAGAGCCGAACGACAAGAAGATGCTTGAGGATCGCGCGACGGGACGAAGTGGTTCGTCGAAGAAGGAGGTAGCTAAGTTGAAGGGACTCCCGCCACCGGTTGAGGTTAGACTCCGCACTACGCCTCGGAAGACCACCACCGCGCTTGTCCGTATCCAGTGGCACCTCGGATTCCACCGCCTTCTTCAGCTCCACCCGCTCCAGTTCTAGCACCGGTTCCAGTTCCTCCTGCTGCAGGTTCTGCCCTCACCTTTGCTCCAGCCTCGGCGAATCAAGGCGGAGGTGGCGTAATGGTTGGATCTCCGTCTCCAGTGACTCAAGCTCGGAGAATTCGGCTGAAGACATGGACTCCGAAGAGACTCGAGATTCCTCGGAGGGAAGAGGCGGGATCGGTTGGGCTACGGCAACCGATTCGAACGTCCAAGTCGAGGTGACGCCGAGGACTCCAGGAGCCGTTCGGAAGAATGGGGATCTTCGAAGGAAGCGTTTCGACTCCTCGTCTCGTGGATCGTTCTAGTTGCCCTCCTTAGTTTTACCGTTTACCTTAGTTTGTCTTCTTGGTAGTTGCTGTGTGTTAGGCTGCTGTGTGTGGGATAGGCGGCGTCGATATCAAGTGTGATATGACCGACCAATTAAGGATGTTTGGTGCTTTTCCTTGTTTTTAGTCAAGATCGAACAACGCATTTGAATTCAAATAATAAAGATTAGTTCTAAGTCTGCTTTTTTTTCTTTCTCTCTCGGTCGGTCGTCTCCTTCAGATGGTGAACACCAGGACCAGCGGGGCGAACAGCAACAATGGGCAGTCAGGTGCCGACAACAACGAGGCTCACGACGCCAATGGCAATGCTCCTCCACCGCCACCCGAGAATCCCACCATTGCTCAAGTGCTCGCTTCACAGACACAGATGATGGCTGCAATGATGCAGCAAATGCAACAACAACACCATCAGATGCAACAGCAGATGCTGCAACAAATGCAGCAACAGCGCAGAACAATCGGTTGCCGCCCCACCACCCCATCCAAGCGCGAGTTCCTTCGTGTCCGACCGCCGACCTTCTCAGCCACTAATCCCATGGAGGCTAATGATTGGCTTCATGCCATAGAGAAGAAGTTAGATCTGCTGCGGTCGGATCGGAGAAAGTCTCGTTTGCCACTCATCAGTTACAGGGTCCTGCTTCAGCTTGGTGGGACAACTATTTGGTTACTCGCCCGGCGGGAGCAGCAGTTACCTGGGAAGAGTTTCGTCGCAGTTTCAGGACCGCACACATTCCTGCGGGAATAGTTGCACAGAAAAAGCGTGAGTTCCGTTCTCTTGAACAGGGTAACAGATCAGTTACTGAGTATCTGCACGAGTTCAATCGTCTTGCCCGTTATGCCCCAGAAGATGTGCGCACTGATGCAGAAAGGCAGGAAAAGTTTTTGGCTGGTTTGGATGATGAACTCACGGACAAGCTTATCTCGAGAGAGTATGCTAACTTTGAGAAGCTGGTTGACAAGGCCATTCGACAGAAGATCGGCGCAACAAGATGATCAAGAAGAGAAAAGTATTCCGACACGACCTCCTCAACGGCGGGAAATCGAGGCCGCGTTTCATGCCCGGAAGTCGAATGGACCTACCACCATGATTGTTCGTCAGCATCGACCTTATCACCCAGGGAATTTCCAAACTGGCAGTAGTGGCAGTGGTCAGCAACAGCGTACTCCAGCCCCGCGCCCTCCAACGGCGTCATCCCGGCAATGATCCACGCCACCACCTCCAAGGAAGGACTCGGAGGAAAGCCAGAGTCTGTTTCAAGCTGTGGTGACCCGGGGCATTTTGCGGACAAGTGTCCAAAGCCAAGACGCGCTGGGCCAAGGTTCGTCCAGGCTCGAGTCAACCATGCGTCCGCCGAGGAAGCACAGACCGCTCCTGAAGTTATACTGGGTATGTTTCCTGTAAACTATACTCCGCCACAGTATTATTTGATTCGGCGCTACACATTCTTTTATCTCAAAGCAATTTGTTGGGGCACATGGGTTGTCGGTAGTGGGACTTAAGATACCTATGCGGGTTCAAACCCCGGGAACCACTTGGAGACCACTCGATTGTCCCTTAGTGGCCATAGAAATCCAAGGATCTATGTTTCTAGCCAACCTTATCCTCCTTCAGTCCAAAGGCATAGATGTCATTCTTGGGATGGATTGGTTGTCCGGACATAAGGAGTAATTGACTGTGCTAGTCGCACCATTACTTTAGTCAACATGAATGGAGAAAGAATTGTTTTTCGCTCTCCCATGCAAGTCAAGCCCGTAGCAAGTTTGAATCATGTTTCCACCGGGGAATCGTCCGAAATGGCGGCCAAGACCCCTGTGAAGCTAGAGGATATCCCCATCGTCGAGAGTACCCAAGTTTTCCCAGGATTTAACTCGAGATGCCGCCAAAAAGGGAAATTGAATTCGGATTGACCTAGTACCGGACCGCCCCAATACACAAGAGGCCATATAGGATGGGAGCCAACGAGTTGGCAAGTAAAGAAGCAAGTGGATGAACAGTTGCAAAAAGGGTATATTCGCCCGAGCACATCGCCTTGGGGTGCTCCGGTGATTTTCGTGGAAAAGAAAGACAAGACCAAGAGAATGTGTGTGGATTATCGCGCCCTCAATGAGGTTACTATCAAGAACAAGTATCCCCTACCATGGATTGATGACTTATTCGATCAACTCAAAGGGGCCAAGGTATTTTCTAAGATAGACTGCGATCGGGCTATCATCGTTGAGGATTCGGGAAGAGGACATTCCCAAGACCGCCTTCACCACTGGTATGGGTATGCGAGTGTACGGTCATGTCTTTTGGGTTAACCAACGCACCGGCTTTCTTTATGAATCTGATGAACAAGGTGTTTATGGAGTTCTTGGATAAATTTGTGGTGGTGTTCATTGATGACATTTTAGTCTACTCTAAGTCGGAGGAGGATCATGAGCAACATCTTCGGACAGTACTCGAGAAGTTGAGAGACCATAAACTCTATGCCAAGTTTAGCAAGTGTGCTTTCTGGTTAAAGGAGGTACAGTTCCTCGGCCACATTGTGAATGCCCAAGGTGTAGCCGTGGATCCAGCAAATGTGGAATCAGTTACCAAGTGGACCCCGCCTAAAACGGTTACGCAGATCTGAAGTTTCCTTGGACTTGCGGGTTACTACCGCCGCTTCATTGAGAACTTCTCCAAAATCGCCAAGCCAATGACTCAACTGTTGAAGAAGGATGAGAAGTTTAAGTGGTCGGCAGAATGTAACAAGAGTTTTGAAGAGCTCAAGAGGAAGTTGGTGTCCACCGGTGTTGATCCGCCCAGACCCAAAAAGGACTTCCAAGTTTATTGTGATGCATCTCGCCAAGGGTTGGGATGTGTGTTGATGCAAGAAGGAAAAGTGGTAGCATATGCATCTCGTCAATTGCGCCCACATGAAAACAACTACCCCACTCATGATCTGGAGTTATCCGCAGTGGTTCATGCATTGAAGATCCGCGACACTACCTAATTGGTAATCGTTGTGAAGTGTATACGGATCACAAAAGTCTTAAGTACATTTTCACCCAACCGGATTTAAACCTCCGACGAGAAGATGGTTGGAACTGATCAAAGATTATGATTTAGGGATACATTACCATCCGGCAAAGCTAATGTGGTTGCGGATGCACTAAGCCGAAAGAATTACTGCACCACTCTCGGTGTCGAAGGAATGTGTGACCGATTGCGCGAATTCGAGAATCTAAATCTACAAGTGGTGGATTTTGGTTTTGTGGCTGCTCTGGAAGCCCAACCCACTCTCATTGATCAAATTCGGGTTGCTCGGGCGTCGGATCCCGAGATGGCCGAACTCAAGAAGAACATGAGAGTCGGAAAAGCTCGTGGTTTTACGGAAGACGACCATGGCACCATCTGGATGGGAAAGAGATTGTGTGTGCCAGAAGACAAGGATTTGAAAAAGACGATCCTTACGGAAGTTCACCAAACCCAATACTCAATTCACCCGGGCGTACAAGATGTATCAAGATCTTAAAGAAAAGTTTTGGTGGGTCGGCATGAGGAGGGAGATAGCCGAGTTTGTTGCACTTTGTGATGTTTGTCGGCGAGTGAAGGCGAACATCAACGGCCCGCCGGAGTTGCAACCACTTCGATTCCGAATGGAAATGGGAAGAAATTGGAATGGATTTCATCACGGGTTTACCCCGCACAACGTCAGTTTATGACTCAATTTGGGTCGTGGTGGACCGACTCACCAAGGTGGCCCATTTCATACCGGTACATACTACCTACTCGGGGAAGAAGTTGGCGAGCTTTATCTCGCGAGGATCATGTGTTTGCATGGCGTGCCTAAGAAGATCGTGTCCGATAGGGGAAGTCGGTTTACTTCCAAATTCGGAAGAAGTTGCAAGAAGAACTCGGTACCGTTTGAATTTTAGCACGGCCTATCATCCGCAAACAGACGGTCAAACCGAGAGAGTGAATCAGATTTTGGAAGACATGCGAGAGCATGCGCGCCGATTTTGGAAAAGCGTGGGACAAAAGCTTGCCCTATGCGAATTCTCTTACAACAACGGTTATCGGCCGCATTCAAATGGCACCGTATGAAGCACTTGTATGGACGGAAATGCCGCACACCCCGTTGCAGGATCGAGACGGGTGAGCGCCGGTTGTTTGGCACGAAGTAATAAGTGAAGCGAGAGGAAAAGGTCCGAGCGATTCGGGAAAGGTTGAAGATTGCGCGATCCCGACGGAAGAGCTATGCGAGATAATCGTCGAAGAGATCTCGCTTTTGAAGCGGGGATTTTGTGTATCTTCGCGTTACACCACTCCGGGAGTACACCGTTTCCAAACCAAAGGTAAGTTGGCACCACGTTTCGTGGGACCATACGAGATTCGGGAACGTCGAGGAGAAGTGGCCTATCACCGGAGCTTCCCTCAACATGACTGGTATTCACGACGTGTTTCATGTGTCCCTGTTAAAAAGTGTTTAAGGGTACGGAAGAGCGGCGAGTCCGGACTATTGAAATCCAAGAGGACATAACCTATGTAGAGACCACCAGCACGTATTCTTGAGGTCGGTGAAAGAAGGACGCGTAACAAGGTTATCGATTTTGCAAGGTTCAATGGACTCATCACTCAGGAAGAAGCTACTTGGGAACGAGAAGATGAGCTAAAAGCCGCGCACCCGCACCTCTTCACCGTACCTCCGAATCTCGGGGTCGAGATTCCGTTTAAGGGGTAGGTTGTCACATCCCGAGTTTTCCCTAATTCATTTAAATAATTTACCCTGAAATAATCGGAATTTGAAATTAACTTGGAGTCAACCTATAATTTTAAAATACAATTAATAAATGGAAATGACATGGTAGGATTTTTCTTGAATTCTGCATGTCAAAATACGCTAACAGGATTTTTACTGGAATTTTTAGAGCACTCTAAGTATTTTTAATCAATTAAATAAGAAATCAGGAATTTAATTAAGTCCCTAAATCCCTTTTTCTTTTTCTTTTTCTTTTTCTTTTTTTTCCTTTTTCCGTACCGCCCGTGCGGTTTCCCCCCCTTCGCCCGTGCCGGCCGTCGCCCGACACTTGTTCCGCCCGAGCCGCCTCCGCCGCGCCGCTCTTCCCTGGTCATGGGCCGAGGCCCACGGTGCCGGCCGCGCCGCGCAAAGTCTGCGGCTCCTCCCCTTGCGCCGCGGCCACCGACAGTGGGCCTCGCTGTCGAGCCGCCTCGCACCGGCCGGCCCAACCGCCGCCGCCGCCATAGCCGCGCCGCCCTCCCTCCTTTTTCGCGCCGTTTCCGCGCGTCTCGCGCCGCGTGGGCCCCACGCCGGCTCCGCCCGCGCCGTCGCACCCGTGCCCGCTTTTCCCGCACGCCGAAACGACCGCCGCCGCCCCGAAACGGCCGCCGATTTTTCTCTCTCTCTCTCTCCGAGTCCGAAACGAACGGCGAGGTTTTCCCGCCATCCCGTGCCCGATCGATCTCTTCTCTCCCCTTTAAAACCCCCTCGAGCTCCGCCGCATTTTCCCTTGTTGGCCGTCGGTTCTAGCCCCGAATCGCCGCCGTCTCCGTCGTTTTCCGTCGGTGAGCTCGCCGCCGTTCCCCGTTTCCTTTTTCTTTCGTTTCCTTTCGTTTCCTTCCGCTCTCGCCGCCGCGTGCCGCTCGTTGCCGCCGCGTGCCGCCCGCCGCCGCCGTGCCGCCGAGGCCGTCGGGCGAAACCCTCGGCCGCCGCCGCCGCCCGTGTAACCCTAACCCTAGCCTTCGCCCGGCCGTCCGATCGCCGCCGATCCGGCCGCTCGGATCGCGCCACGTGGGCGGCGATCCGGCCGCCCGCCCGGCTCCCGCGCGCGCGGCCGCGTCGCGTCGCCCTAGGGCGACGCGCCCGCCGACGTCATGCTGGCGTCAGCCCGAGCGCGCGTGGATGACGTCACCAGGGACTTAATTGCGCAATAAATAATTTAATCTTTTCTGTTTAGTTTAAAAATCGCAATTAAACTTCTAAAATTCATATCTTTTGAATCCGAGCTCCGTTTTAGTCCATTCAAATTTCATTAAATCCAGAAAAATGTCAAGAATCCATTAAAAATACTCTTCAGTGCTGTTTCAGTAGACTTTTTAGGGTGTTTGTTGAGTGCTTTGTTTGTCGTGTAGATCCCGAGTTTTCCGGCGAGCCCGTTCTCTTGAAGTAGTCGCCGAGATTCCTCGGTCTCGAGCAAGGCAAGTCATACCCTACATTGACCATATTGTACCTATTTTATGTAAATACCTCTTTTCGTTCAAATACGCATATGTTTTAGAATGTCATTTCATGGGATGTTCATGCCTATTTTACTCAACTATAGGATTGTTTACCTTATACCATTGATAACTTGGGGTCCAATGTGACTAGATGATAGCTTAAGGTTGCTTAGTTATGCTTAGCGCAACTAGCTCACTTAAGAGAATCACACTAATCGAGAGTATTACTAAAGTTGACCTTCCGATGGTATTAAGATATGACCTTGTTTTTAATAATATTGAATTATGAAAAAGGTGGGTCGTGAGCACATGGTTGAACTTTGGTTAGCGTGCTCATGACGATTAAGGACCGGTTCTCGGAAACCACGGAAGAAACGCCGTGCATACCACAAGCCGGCATGGGTAATGGTGGGCCGTAGCGTAGCCGTCTCTAGTCGACGTATCCCGGAGAGGGTGGGCGTGATGGAGTTGGGTCGGCCCGGTTTTAAGGGTTGATCAGCTTCGGATTCACCGCGGCACTAGAGGGGCTGCCCATTGCCCGATGGGAATGGGGGCGAAACCTTGGTGTGGTACGATTGATTAGAGGGGTTATGTGAAGGGTTCGTCACAATTCCTTTCCGGGCACCGTGATGGTGCACCGCGCACGTAACGTGTTGTGGGATTGTGTCTTGTGGGTACTGATTGTACACCTCGATCGGAGTAAAAACTATTCGAATAGCCGTGCCCACGGTTACGGGCGATCGACCGATTCACCTTGATTAGTCTCATTTATTTTATTTGAATGAAATGTTGAAGTATGACTAGTGCGGGTGGATGGTTGGGCTGTTGCAACGTGGTTTGAGCGTTGGACAGTGTTTATTTAATATTGCTTAAATATTACTACTGTTTTACGGTCTTCAAATGTTATGATTATATACTGCAAATGCTGTTTATGCAAATTGAGCCCTTGACCTTTCCTTGTTATTTATCTTGCATCATGTCCCCTTTTCCGGTGTGACTTGTTGAGTACGGTGGTTGTACTCGCTCTTGCTTCTTTTCCCCCTTCGGTGCGAGGTTGAGATCGAGGTCTCGAGGAGGTGTAGGCTTGTTCTCGTCAAGGTTTAGCCGTGGAGTTGGTGTTCCGCTTCGCTCGTGTCAAGTTTAGCTTAAGTCAGTTTTATTTTCCTTTCCGCTGCATTTGTGTAACTCTTTTATATTGTTTCTAAGACGAGGATTCTGTATTATCAATAATGTCGATTTGTGTACCTCGGCTGATGCCTGGAGAAGGATGTAATGCACAAATTAGCTGCAGAAATTCTAGTGTGAATTTCTGGGCGTGACAGTTGAGGCAGAGAGGAAGCTGGTGGCTGCCGAGGCGGCCAGAGACAAAGCCTCGGCCAACCGGTCGAGCTCTAGGCCGAGCGGTGGAGGCTATCCGTAAGCAATTAGCTTTTTATTTCTCTTACTGCTGACTCTGGAGTGTGCTCTAAACAACCTTTGTACTGACTAGGCCTGCTAGCGAGCACACATCGTCAAACCATCCGGCTTCGGGACAGCCTGAAGATAGTCAACGGGCAGTAGGAGATCTGCTCAAAGGCTGCCCGAAGGCTCCTTGCTGCGATCAACTCGGACATGTCGTCAGCCATCCCTAATGACGATGTGCTCCAGCGCGCACCGCCTCAGCGGTCGGGATCTTCTCGGACCTTCGCTCGGGACGTAGCGAAAATGGCAGCGACACATGTCCTTGGTGTGGTACAGAACCTGTACCCCCAAGCTGACGTCGAAGCGGTTGCTGAAGGGTGGCCTGTCGGTGTCGAAGAGGGTGATGTCGATGAAATCTACGCCGCCGTGGAGCCGACTGCGGAGAAGATTGTTGCTGCCATGGACCTATAGGTTAGGGGGACCTCGGGCCCTAAGTACGATCATCACCCCGCAAAATGTAATAAAGAAAACTTTTTAGTCTCCTTTGTATGCTGCCTGTGATTCGTGATATGTTCATTTTTTTTGGACACCCGACCCGTCGCTATGTGACAGACCGTCCGAGCGACCTTGTCCTTCCACAGTTCGAATCCGGAGGGCAGACAGTCAAACTCAGGAGGGAAGCTACCACTTCAGGTAGTTCGCGCCAAGTGACTTAGTCCGTCAATGGACCGTCAACCGGAAGGCTTCCGGTCAAACTCAAGGACGTCCGCCTCGTGGAGTAGATCCTGCTAAGTGATCTTGGCCCTCTATAGATCAAGTCCGAAGGGTTTCCGATCAAACTCCAAACAGATCCTTCTCCTTCATAGCGGGTCAGAACGAGAAGAGGCGGCCTTCTGTTTACCACATGACCGACCTCCGATACCGAGCGTTCTTCAGGGCTTAACAGATGGATTTGAAGGCTTCCTCAGTCTACTCGGATCGACTTAACCGAGTGCAGGGTGAATAGGTGGGCGGGGGAGGATTGGCGATCATCCGGCACGCGTATAACTCTCATGACCAAGCGGCGGAAGCCGGTGGGACGGATCTGGGCGGGCATTCACTTGAGCAAGGTCACTTAGTTGTGTACGTAGAGAATGAATGTGAGGTCATCATCGTCCGACCAATCTCTGTGTATCTAACCCTCAAAGTAGAGCCAGTTGGGCCATCGACAGACATTGTCCGGGTGACCCAAGTCAAGCTCCTGGCGTCTTAGTCGTACACACATGATTTAGGAGCCCCGAGCT
This sequence comes from Oryza australiensis, assembly GCA_019925245.2. Taxonomy (NCBI): domain Eukaryota; kingdom Viridiplantae; phylum Streptophyta; class Magnoliopsida; order Poales; family Poaceae; genus Oryza; species Oryza australiensis. The sequence goes on along the minus strand of JAIFGZ020000277.1, from coordinate 1,069,522 downwards.
CATTCGCCGACTCTTGAACGAAACACGGCCAGTCCCGACCCCAGTCAACCCTGAGTAGGAATGAAGTCACTACCCAAGGGACTCGGAGTCGAGCCGACCACGTTCAGACGAAGCGGGTAATGAATGAGCCCCCGAGCAGCTCAAGCTCAGCAAGCGAAACATCTTCTCTGGAACTCTTCGCTATCAAGCTAGGGCCACGTTACTCAGGACTTGCCATGAGTATGTTCACGCGAGAAAGGATCAACGCAGCCGGCGATACTACTCGGGAAGGCTACCGAGCCCCCGAGCCATTTGGGGTCAGGTAAATGACCTGCAAAAAGGGTCAAGGGGTGATCGAAACTGCTGAATTGACAGGACGAAGGGCTAGGCACTTAGCTGTTCACATGTATAATCGGCACAGGTGTTCGATGTTCCATGAGTTCGACACTTCCTGTCCGTCTTCGCGCATCAGCCTATAGCAGCCCGGGTGTGTGACGGCGGAGACGATGAATGGACCTTCCCATGGGGATGATAGCTTGTTCATGCTGGCCGAAGACTGCACCCTTCGGAGGATGAGGTCGCCGACCTTGAATGACCTCCCTTGGACGTTCCTGTCATGATATCGGCGAAGCGCCTGCTGGTACCGATCCATCTGGATTGCCGCCACCATTCACTCTTCTTCGAGGCTGTCGATGTCCTCGGCCCGTGTTTGCTCTGGCGTGCCTTCCTCATAGAGCCGAATCCTTGGGGATTCGTGGAGCATGTTGACCAGGAGAACTGCCTCCGAGCCATAGACTAGGAAGAACGGGGATCGCCCCGTGGCTCGGCTCGGCTGAGTGCGGAGCCCCCAGAGCACAGCAGGGAGCTCGTGCAACCAACGGCCTTCATGCTTCCAGAGTGGGTCGAGGATCTAGGCCTTTAGGCCTTGCAAGATCATGCCATTAGCATGCTCGCATTGCCCGTTTGCTCGGGGGTGCGCCACTGAGGCGTACTTGACCTCGATGCATCTTTCTTCGCAGAACTCCAAGAAATCATTCCCGGTAAACTGCGTACCGAGGTCGGTGATTGTAACGCGCTGGAAATCGGAGAATTTGAAAACCGGAAATTAAAAATCGGAACTCACAAAAACTTTCGCTTGTCGTTGCTTGATCGAGTTTTTCGCTTCTTATTTGCTAGCTTGGTTGTATAAATTTATATGTGAGCGGTTTATCTCGGTGTTTGAGAAAAACCAAATGATTTGGATTTCCATTGGGGAGAAAAATCTCAGAGTTTAGAGTTGGGAATTTTCAAATAAAATAGGAAGTGGGTGTGGATTCATGAAAATACATATTTGAGAAACAAAACGTTATTTTGATGATTGTGAAATATTAATTAGAAAATAAAATGGGCAATAAAATATTTTAGAGGATTTATATAAAGTCCAGAAATTAATTGGAATTAAAATTGTGGTTTATGGAATTTAAGAAAAACCATTAAATTAAATAAGGTGATATATATTTTTAAATAAATAAAAGTGGGTGAAAAGTTTGTAAATATATTTTTAAACTAATTTTGGGAATACTAGATTTCAGTTTGAATATTTTTAGAGTGAAGGAAAATAGAAATTGGAAATTAGAATTTAAAATCGGGAAAAATCGAAAAGTACACTCGTTCATGCGTCACTAGGTGCTCGACGCCGTACCCGACCCGCCTCGCGCCCCGCGTGTCACCCGCCGTACACGCGCCCGCGCACGCGCACGCCATGCGCCACGCGCCGCCCCGCCCGCTCCTGCGCGCGCGCCACGTCGCCGCGCTGGACCCGGCCGCGCCGCTGCGTACCCGATCCCGCCTCGCCGCGCGTCATCCGCCATACGGCCTCGCGCCGCGCGCGCACGAGCCGATGCCATGCCCGGCCCCGTGCCCACGCGCACCACGCGCCAACGCCCCGCGCCCGACCCCGCGCGTCGCCCGTGTTCGCCGCGTCAGCCCCCGCCAACCCGTGCGCCGCGTGTCGCTCGCCATACCGCCGCGCCGGTCCCCCCTCTCCCGTTCCCCTCCCCGGCCGCTCCTATAAATAGGTCGAAGCCCCATCTCCTTTCCTCCACCTCGCCGCCATCCTCCACCCCTTTCCCTCGTCGTTTCTCCTCGCTGTTTCCCTCGCCGCAAACCTAGCGCCGAGCGCCGCAAGCCGCCGAGCGCCGCCGCTATTGCCGTGAGCCGGTGCTCCGCCGCCTCCCCTTGCAGTCGCCGTTGCCGGTAAGCCCTGAGCCGTCGCCCCCTCGCGCTAGCGCCGGGACCGGTCGAAGCAGAGAAGGAAAGGGCACCGGCTGAATAGGTAGAGGAGAAGGAATAGGAAAGAAAGAAAAAGAGAAAAAGAAAAGAAAAAGAGAAGAAAAAGGAAAAGAAATAGGGAAAAGAAAAAAATGAAAAAATAGGGAAAAATTTTGGAAAATAAGGAAAAGTATTTAGAAAATATTTGGGAAAATATTTGGGCAAAAATATATTGTTTTCTCGTGTATTTTTCTCGATACAAATTCAAAAATAGAAATTGGATTTTTCGGAAATTTCGTTTCCGTCGTTTTAATCCGGAGTTTGTCTATTTCTTTTCTGCCATTAGAAATATGTTTCTTTTGGTGCTCGAACCTCCAAAACCTTGAGCATAAATTCCTTTGATTCGCACTTTTCAAATTGCTTCCTTATTTAAATTCGACCGACGCTTTGCGAAACCCTAACACCTCAAACTCGTCTTTAACTCGGATTTTATCCTAATAACTCTCGTCCGAACTTGAGTAAAATTTTAGGCTAAACGTTTGGAGTCATTTTTGTGATTCTTTTTGATCTCTCGGCATTTTATTGAATTCTGATCGAATTCAATTGATTTTTCGCACGTACGGATAGCAACCGAGGGAGCAAGCACTGACTACGTTGAAGACCCCGGCCAACAAGTGTGCGAGCAAGGCAAGTCAACACTTTCCTTTGAACATATTGATCCTACTTTGCGAAATGATGTTGATTTCAATTACAAATAACATGCTATACACAAATAAGTACCTATGCTTGATATACATTGCCTTGATGTTGATTACCATTAGAATTATTCTTTGTAACCTTCGATGTGATATGACCAAAGGCTAACTTCGGTAAAATGCTTAGCCCTGCTTATACTAGATCCTTGCATACTCATGATTTTACAAAGAAGCTTCGTGCTTGGGCAACTATCTTTGGGAAGGTAGTTGGAATACGGCATGTGGAGACATGAGCGCCACATTGCCCTGATCATGATGAAATTAGTTTTGATGAGAAACAAAAAGTACAAAACTAATGTTTTGGACTAGGGCGGATGGATGGATTTGGGTGGATTCCGGGAAAGGCTAGTACCGCCCCTGGTCAATTAAGGACCGAGCCATGAGACTTATAACCTGGAACGAGCCAATACAGCCGTACTTCTCGAATGGGTAAAGACCTAGCGGAGTTAATAGCCGAGCGGAGGCAGTATCCCTGCATAGTGGTTCTTGAGTGAAGAGGTGGTTCTGGTTATTGAGAAAAGGCTGCGACCTAAGTGTTGAGTAATGAATGAGAATATTGTGAAAGTTTTTCCCTTACCCCGGGAGCGCCAGAACTCCTCTCACTGCTAGGAAAGGACGGCTAGAGTGAAAGAGGATTTAAGTTCATGGAGCGTGTACTGCCGAAGCGAAGTTATCGAAAGGCTTTGCCGTGACCATTCCATATGAAGGGATGAAAGCTCATTAAATGAGTAGTCGCCGAGTACGGGTAAAGTGTACGTCCACTGCAGTGTGAGTCAATCAATCTATTCGAATAGCCGTGCTCGTGGTTAATGAGCAGTGTGACAAGTTTCTCCCGTGGCTAGACTCATAAATTTTAAAATGATGGGAATGGGATTAGCATAATGATTTTGTGTGCTGGTGGACTCAACTTCTCAAAATGCGAGAAGGGGTGGACTCCCCAGAAAACCATGACGAATAGGAGGCGGGAAGCCATCCTTGGAAATCACGATGGATGATAGACAGAACCATCGCCGTTTTAATAGACTCTAAACTAAAACTTGACTTGGCTAGACAATAGGTTTGTGAAATTATTTGTGAAAATTGGTTTTGTGCAAATGAACCTTAGCCATCCTTTGAATGACCCTATCATGTGCATCATTCCGTGTTGACTTGCTGAGTATGTTGGGTACTCACCCTTGCTATACGCACAAACTTCAGATGAAGGAAACGAAGAACTGGAAGACTCCTATGCTTACTGCCAGATGGACGATGGAGGAGAAGGCGTCTACTATGTCTTAGTCCACGGTCGTTGCCTGTGGCAATCGATATGCCGCTGCCTTCCGACTGCTAATCTCATCTAAACTCTGCTTTTAATTGTATCCGGACCAGTAGGTCCTATATGTGTTGGATCTTGCCTTCGGGCCTATTATTGTAATAAGTTCGATGTAAGACTATTCGTGCACTTTGCACCTGGTAATTCAGAACTGTATTCGTGGGTACAAAACTATTCGATCCAGGGATATGGTACTCTGAACACGAATGATTCCCGTCCTCAAAAATGGGGGTCGACAGAGCTGAGAGCAGTGCGACTGTAGGATAAGACCAACTGGCGTCCTACCCCTGAATAGCTGGTTAAAGGGAAAAAACCCTACATAGGATTATTTTGCAAATATAAACTATTTTCAAAAACAAATGTGTTTTCCCTCATAATATCCACATCTCCTTTGCTCAAATTATTTGATATTGTCCCTCTCTGACCCTAAGTTACTTTCAAAACAGATGTCGGACCATGTTGGAGTTTGGGAGATCAAGGTTCCGCGGGAAGAAGGATTCGTGTCACAACTCTAGCTATTGCTATGGTGCCTAAGGTACCCGGATGCACCCACCTATCGAATTAGAAGACATGGCACCGAGGGACACCCGGTATGGGAAGCCGCGGTTTCAGTGTAGGCCCGTATAGGGAGCGAGACACCCTATTGCTTCCACACCCGTAACCACAGAGATATGATAGAGGCAGCCCTTCAGGACGCAGCCCGCGAGGCATTCCTTCGCCTCAATGCCATTCACCGTGTTGAGCTTACCGTGACTGAATTCGTACACCATCCCTACCGAGAGGAAGGCAACCCAGTCTGCATCATGGAGGCCACCCCCTGCTGCTATAATCCTATGGTTACCCGTCTGTCTCGCTGGGCAGAAATAGAGGATGACTGCTATGAAGAGGCATTGCTCGAGATAGATGACCAACAGCGACGCCTCAATGATCTGGTGGAGGAACACCAAAACTGTGGAGATCAGATCGACTTGCTGAAGACCCAGCTGCAAGCCAACGGTGCCCAATACGAGCAGCTCTCTGATCGTTGTGTGGCACGTGGAGAAGCTTTGGTTGAGTTGGAGGAACAGCTTAGGAAGAGCCAGCAACAGGTCGGCCAACTAGAAGAGCAACTTCGCTTCAACCCTGTCCCCATCGCTGGTACTTCTACTGCAGCTGCACCAACACCCCCTGCCCCTGTGCCCGACCACTACTACCTCATGACTCCAGCATGCTTGACCACCTTTCAAGCCATGATGGAGCAAGCTTTCATGCTGAGCACAGAGTCAGGACCATACCTGATCGACCCCACTGCTGCTAACTCATCGGAGCCCACCCCGATTTCCACGGCTGTACCATTCGAGCCTGGTTCGGGAGAGGATAACCCCATCCAGGTCAACACTGACTCCGAATCCAAGACAGAACCTATGGAGATCAAGTGGGAGCTCAGTGACACAGATCCATCAGAGGAGGAAGCTCCTACTCGCCGCATGACACTCACCGGAGGTCCTATCACCCTCAGGACTGCCCGGAAGAGTACTAGGCCACCAAGCAAGAAGGTCGGACATGACTCCGAGGCCACTACCTCTGAGCCATGGGGGCTTCGATTCGCTTCGGCCAAGGATCACCCTCTGCCTGCACCTGGATCATGCGGATGGCTGGATGACTAGTTGGATACGTAGCCCTGGTCTTGCTTTGGATGGAGTTAAGACAGCAATGACCATTCCCCTACCCCTTTAATGTAGGAGACCCTAGAACGATGTTAGTAATGTTGTATTGTGTTGTATGGACTATATATGTCCAATGTATCCCCCCGATGTAACATCTATGAACTAATAATGAAGTTCCATGTTATGTCATAAATGAGTTTATTCCACCAAGCTTGCTTTGAAAGATCACTTCAAACAACTCAAAGAAAATTCCTTAGTATCGTGACGTTAGCAAGGCGAGTCTCTTACCTCATCCCCGTTGTTCAGATGGCACATCGTCGCAGAGCCCCAGCAGCTCCTAAGAACCCGCCAGAGCCTAACCCCTCCACCCTAGCAGAAGTCATGGCTTTGCAGACCCAACTGCTACAAGCTATCGCCAACAACCAAGGACAGCGCGGAGGATCAAACCTCGGTGAATTTATGAGGGCAAAGCCGCCGACATTCTCCTCGGCAGATGAACCCATGGACGCTGAAGATTGGCTGAGGGTAATAGAGAAGAAGCTGACTCTCGTCCGAGTATGGGAAACTGACAGAGTTGTCTTCACCACCAATCAGCTGAAAGGACCCGCAAGTGACTGGTGGGACACCTACAAGGAAACACGGGCTGAAGATGCCATGAACCCACTTGGGAAGAATTCACAGCTACCTTCCGTGAAAACTTCGTACCTGCTGCAGTTATGAGGATGAAGAAAAACGAGTTCCGTAGGCTGCGTCAAGGCAACACCACGGTACAAGAGAACCTTAACAAGTTCACGCAGCTTGCACGTTACGCCACAAGCGACCTGGCAGACAAAGAAGAGAAGATGGACAAGTTTATCGAAGGACTGAACGACGAGTTAAGAGGACCAATGATTGGTTAGGACCACGCCAGCTTCCAGAGCCTTATCAACAAGGTCTTAAGGCTTGAGCATGACCAAAGGATGGTTGAAAACAACCGGAAGAGAAGGCCTGCAATGGCCCGTCCGATTCAAGGAACACCCCAGCGACCCAAAGGAGCAACCCCGTCAGGTTGGAAGCCAGCCGTTGTAGCAACCAATCGCCCTGCCGTACCCGGCAACGTCAGCAGGCCACCTGCAACACCGTCTCACACTCCGGCACCTACCTTGGCAGCCCCAGGAGCCAGGAATGTCACCTGCTTCAATTGCGGAGAGTTTGGGCATTACGCCAACAGCTGCCCTAAGCTGCGCAACACCCCCAACCGCACCGGAGCCAATGCCATTGCAGTACGAGGAACCCCTGCTCCGACACCTAGACGCAGTTTGTTTAGAATGCCCCAACCAAAGGAAGCTGCAACAGGATTCCGCCGTGGTCAAGTCAACCATGTGCGTGCTGAGGAAGCTCGGGAGGACCAAAGCATGCTAATGGGTATGTTTTCTACCCCTGCACTAGTTAAAGTTTTGTTTGATTCTGGAGCTTCGCATTCATTTATATCGTCAAGAGTGAGCAAAGAGCACAACTTGCATCGAGTAGACCTTAAGAGACCCATGGTAGTACACTCACCCAGGGGAGATGTGACCGTACCCCATGCGTGCATCAATGTGCCCATTCGAATCAAGGACGTGGTATTCCTGTCCAACCTTATGGTTTTGTTGTCCCAAACCTTGGACGTCATACTAGGAATGGATTTGTTAACCAAGAACCAAGGGGTACTAGACTGTGGACGAAGAGAAGTTACCCTATCTACCCCATGGGGATCACCAATGACAGTAGCCATGGATCAAGACCCTATGCTCTGTGACCGAGCTACAGGAATATTCACCATGTTACCCATAGTTGGAATGCCAGTAATCCAGGATTACTCGGATGTATTTCCTGAGGAACTACTGAGAATGCCCCCAGACCGAGACATAGAGTTCATTATTGACCTCATGCCTGGCACCGCCCCCATAGCTAAGAGATCCTACCGGATGCCGGTGAACGAATTGGAGGAACTTAAGAAGCAGATAAGGGAACTGCAAGAGAAAGGCTTCGTACACCCTAGTTCTTCACCGTGGGGAGCCCCAGAACTATTTGTTAAGAAAAAGGACGGAAGCATGAGAATGTGCATAGACTATTAGTCATTGAATGAGGTTACCATCAAGAACAAGTACCCGTTACCTCGAATTGACGGCCTATTCGACCAACTCAAGGGAGCCCGAGTGTTCTCAAAGATCGATCTTCGATCTGGATACCATTAGCTGAAAATTAGGACTGAGGATATACCCAAGACTGCGTTCTCTACACGCTACGGCTTGTATAATGTCCTTCGGACTGACCAATGCCCCGACCTACTTCATGAACCTCATGAACAAAGTATTTATGGAATATCTGGACAAGTTTGTGGTAGTGTTCATTGATGATATCCTCATCTACTCCAAGGATGATGAAGAACATGCAGAACATCTGCGCTTGGTACTAGAGAAGCTGCGAGAGCACCAACTATATGCCAAATTCAGCAAGTGTGAATTTTGGCTTAAGGAAGTAGCTTTTCTTGGACATGTAATCTCAGCAGGAGGCGTAGCAGTAGACCCCGCCAAGGTCGAAACTGTTACCAAATGGAAAGCACCCTAGTCGGTAACAGAAATTAGAAGTTTCTTGGGATTGGCTGGATATTACCGGAGGTTTATAGAAGGATTTTCTAAGATAGCTCGACCCCTAACCCAACTACTGAAGAAGGAAAAGAAGTATGCGTGGACTGAGCAGTGTCAACAGGCATTTGACCAACTCAAAGAAAAGTTAACCACCGCCCCGATCTTAGTCCTACCGTACAACCGGAAAGACTTCGTTATATACTGTGATGCATCTCGGCAAGGACTAGGAGGTGTGTTGATGCAAGAAGGAAAGGTTGTGGCTTATGCCTCAAGGCAACTGCGACCTCATGAGGAGAATTATCCCACCCATGACTTAGAATTGGCCGCAGTGATGCATGCCTTGAAGATTTGGAGGCACTACCTGATCGGAAACCACTGTGATATATACACAGACCACAAGAGCTTGAAGTATTTCTTTATCCAGACAGATCTTAACCTACGCCAGAGAAGATGGCTGGAACTAATCAAGGACTATGACCTAGGAATCCATTACCACCCTGGTAAGGCCAATGTTGTGGCCGACGCTTTGAGCCGCAAAGCCCAGTGCAACCAACTAAGGATGGAATGTATGGCCAACGAGCTTCAAGAAGAGATGGCTCGGCTTAACCTGCAGTTGATTCCTCATGGACAACTGAGTTCGCTGGAGATACAACATCTCCTACGAAGTCAGATTAAGGGATTCCAGAAAGATTATGAGGAAGTCCGGCTAATCAAGGAGAGCATGGCTGAAGGACTAGCCAAGGAATTCACGGCCGACGACGATGGAGCCCTATGGTATCGTAAAAGGATTTACGTACCGGAGAAAGGTGGATTGAGGAAGCTAATCTTGAAGGAAGCCCATGAGTCAGCATACTCGCTACACCCGGGCAGCACCAAAATGTACCAGGATTTGAAAACGGAATACTGGTGGCCCAACATGAAAAGAGACGTAGCGGAATATGTGTCCGTATGTGATGTATGCCAACGAGTTAAGGCTGAGCATCAGCGATCGGCAGGATTGCTGCAACCACTCAAGATCCCTGAGTGGAAATGGGATGAAATAGGCATGGACTTTATAGTGGGACTACCCAAAACTACTACTAGATACGATTCCATTTGGGTAATCGTGGATAGACTAACCAAGACTGCCCGATTTATCCCGGTCAAGACTCGGTATAGCAACACCAAATTGGCAGAATTGTATATGTCCAGAATTGTGTGCCTACATGGAGTACCCACAAGGATTGTGTCAGGCCGAGGCACTCAATTCACATCTCACTTCTGGGATAAGTTTCACGAGGCGTTGGGAACTCACCTCACCTTCAGTACTGCTTATCACCCTCAGACTAATGGACAGACCGAGAGGACAAACCAAGTCCTTGAGGACATGTTAAGAGCCTGTGCATTGGATTTTACTAAGGACTGGGAGAAATTTCTGCCCTACACAGAGTTCTCCTATAACAACAGTTACCAGGCTAGTCTGAAGATGTCGCCGAACGAGGCCTTGTTTGGACGAAGATGCCGAACTCCGTTGATGTGGTCGGAGACCGGTGAACAAGCCGTATTTGGACCAGACATCATTAGGGAGGCCGAAGAGAAAGTTTGACTGATAAGAGATCGGCTTAAGGTAGCCCAGTCTCAGCAAAAGAGCTATGCGGACACTCGTCGAAGGGAGTTGGAATTCAAAATAGGTGACTTTGTGTACCTGAAAGTTTCGCCACTAAGAGGAACCAAGAGGTTCAAGGCCAAAGGAAAACTGACGCCAAGATATGTTGGACCTTTCCCGATAAGCGCCAGAAGAGGCGAAGTGGCCTATCAACTGGACCTGCTGAAAAATCTTTCCGATGTACACCCTGTCTTTAACGTGTCACAACTGGAGAAATGTTTGCGAATATCGGAAGAACAAATCCCCTCGAAAGACGTCCTTATCAGCAAAGACCTCACATACCCCGAGCATCCCGTAAAGATTTTGGACAAAGCTGAGAAAAAGACTAGGACCAAAACGTGGCGAATGTACAAGGTGCAATGGAGCAACCACACTGAAGATGAAGCCACTTGGGAAAAGGAGGACTTTTTGAGGACCGAGTACCTGAACCTATTCCGTGAACGGTAAGAAATCTCGGGGACGAGATTTATTGTTAGGGGGGTAGGTTTGTAACACCCTGGAAATCGAAGAAATTGAAAACCGAAAATTAAAAATCGGAACTCACAAAAACTTTCTGCTTGTCGTTGCTTGATCAAGTTTTTCGCTTCTTATTTGCCAGCTTGGTTGTATAAATTTATATGTGAGCGATTCATCTCGGTGTTTGAGAAAAACCACCAAATGATTTGGATTTCCATTGGGGAGAAAAATCTCGGAGTTTAGAGTTGGAAATTTTAAAATAAAATAGGAAGTGGGTGTGGATTCATGAAAAATACATATTTGAGAAACAAAACGTTATTTTGATGATTGTGAAATATTAATTAGAAAATAAAATGGGCAATAAAATATTTTAGAGGATTTATATAAAATCTAGAAATTAATTGGAATTAAAATTGTGGTTTATAGAATTTAAGAAAAAGGATTAAATTAAATAAGGTGATATATATTTTTAAATAAATAAAAGTGGGTGAAAAGTTTGGAAAAATATTTTTAAACTAATTTTGCAAATACTACATTTCAATTTGAATATTTTTAGAGTAAAGGAAAATAGAAATTGGAAATTAGAATTTAAAATCGAGAAAAATCAGAAAGTACATTGTTCATGCGTCACTAGGTGCTCGATGCCGTACCCGACCCGGCTCACGCCGCCGCGCGCGCCCGCCGTACCGCGTCCGTGCACGCGCTCGCCACGCGCCACGTGTCGCGCCCGGCCCGCCCGCGCCGCGCGCACGTCGCCGCGTCCGGACCCGGCCACGCTCGCCCGCCGCGCGCGCCCGCCGTACCCGACCCCACCCTTGCCGTGCCGCGCGTCATCCGTCATACGGCCCGCGCCCGCGCGCGCCACTCCGCCCGCCGTGCCCGGCCCGTGCCCGCGTGCGCCACGCGCCAACGCCCGCGCTCGCCCCACGCGCGCTCGCGTCGCGCCGGCCCCGCCAACCCGTGCGCCACGCGTCCATGCATAAACTAAACCAACAACTAGGATAAGCACGAAAATGAAAGCTTCGATAAAAACGGATATACCCAATACGTCGAAACTCATTGCCCAAGGGTAGAGAAAGACCGTTTCCACATCAAAAACAACAAAAACTAGCGCAAACATGTAATAGCGTATTCGGAATTGTAACCAAGCCCCTCCCATGGGTTCTATACCCGATTCATAACTAGAAAGCTTCTCTGGTCCTTCACGAACCGGAGCTAAAAGTGCTGAAATCCAAAATGCTAAAATAGGAATAAGGCTTGCTATTATTAGAAATGCCCAAAAATATCATATTCGTGAAGCGTAAACATAAATGTACTCCCATTAATGTGGAATAGGCGGAACTGAATTAGTCAATTCAAGTCAGCATTGTCAATTTATACAGAATTTCTCTCTTTTCCTCGGTGAAAGAAGAATCGGTTTTGCTCAAACCAAAGGGCTTAGTTTAGCCCTTGTTTCCTCTTTGCCATGTCTTCTTTAAAGATTCATCCAATGGAATCCCGACTCCCTTTCTTTTGATTTCTTTTCTATTTAGGTATGTTGGAGACATAATTCTTATAGAAACAAAACTCTCTCGCTTCACTTTGTCTCATTTTCTCTAGAATCTCTAGAAAAAAGGAATAAAAACGAAAATACTACGAATTAGAGCCTAATTAAGATAGGATGACTAATGTATGCAGCCTAATGAGGAGTAATTCTATAAAAATAAAGAACTCTATTTCAGAACGTAGATCGCTCGCCGTACCGCCGCGCCGGTCCCCCCTCTCTCCGGTTCCCCTCCCCGGCCGCGCCTATAAATAGGCCAAAGCCCCATCTCCTTTCCCCCACCTCGCCGCCATCCTCCACCCCTTTTCCTTGCCGTTTCTCCTCGTCGTTTCCCCTCGCCGCAACCCTAGCGCCGAGCGCCGCAAGCCGCCGAGCGCCGCCGCTGTTGCCGCGCGCCGTCGCCGCCGTGAGCCGGTGCTCCGCCGCCTCCCCTTGCCGTCGCCGTTGCCGATAAGCCCCGAGCCGCCATCCCCTCGCGCCGCTAACGCCGACGACCGGCCGAAGAGAAGGAAAGGGCGCCCGAAGCAGAGGAGAGAAGGAATAGGAAAGAAAGAAGAAAAAGAGAAAAAGAAAAGAAAAAGAGAAAAAAAGGAAAAGAAATAAGGAAAAGAAAAAAAATATAAAAATAGGGAAAAATTTTGGAAAATTAGGAAAAGTATTTAGAAAATATTTGGGAAAATATTTTGGCAAAAATATATTGTTTTCTCATATATTTTTTTTTCGGTACAAATTCGTAAATAGAAATCGGATTTTTCGGAAATTTCGTTTCGCGTCGTCTTAATCCGAGTTTGTCTATTTCTGTTCCGTCATTAGAAATATGTTTCTTTCGGTGCTCGAACCTCCAAAACCTCGAGCACAAATTCCTTTGATTCGCACTTTTCAAATTTATTCCTTATTTAAATTCGACCGACGCTTTGCGAAACCCTAACACCTCAAACTCGTCTTTAACTCGGATTTTATCCTAATCTCTCGTACGAACTCAAGTAGAATTTTAGGCTAAACGTTTGGAGTCATTTTTGTGATTCTTTTCGATCTCTCGGCATTTTATTGAATTCTGATCGAATTCAATTGATTTTTCGCACGTACGGATAGCAACCGAGGGAGCAAGCACTGACTACGTTGAAGACCCCGGTCAACAAGTGTGCGAGCAAGGCAAGTCAACACTTCCCTTTGAACATATTGATCCTACTTTGTGAAATGATGTTGATTTCAATTACAAATTGCATGCTATACACAAATAAGTACCTATGCTTGATATACTCTGCCTTGATGTTGATTACCATTAGAATTATTCTTTGTAACCTTCGATGTGATATGACCGGAGGCTAACTTCGGTAAAATGCTTAGCCCTGCTTATACTAGATCCTTGCATACTCATGATTTTACAAAGAAACTTCGTGCTTGGGCAACTATCTTTGGGAAGGTAGTTGGAATACGGCATGTGGAGACATGAGCGCCACATTGCCTTGATCATGATGAAATTAGTTTTGATGAGAAACAAAAAGTACAAAACCAATGTTTTGGACTAGGTCGGATGGATGGATTTGGGTGGATTCCAGGAAAGGCTAGTACCGCTCCTGGTCAATTAAGGACCGAGCCATGAGACTTATAACCTGGAACGAGCCAGTACAGCCGTACTTCTCGAATGGATATAGATCTAGCAGAGTAGATAGCCGAGCGGAGGAGGTATCCCTGCATATTGGTTCTTGAGTGAAGAGGTAGTTCTGGTTATTGAGAAAAGGTTGCGGCCTAAGTGTTGAGTAATGAATGAGAATGTTGTGAAAGTTTTTCCCTTACCCCTGGAGCGCCAGAACTCCTCTCACTACTAGGAAAGGACGGCTAGAGTGCAAGAGGATTTAAGTTCATGGAGCGGGTACTGCCGAAGCAAAGTATCGAAAGGCTTTGCCGTGACCATTCCATATGAAGGGATGAAAGCTCATTCAATGAGTAGTCGCGGAGTACGGGTAAAGTGTACATCCACTGCAGTGTGAGTCAATCAATCTATTCGAATAGCCGTGCTCGCGGTTAATGAGCAGTGTGACAAGTTTCTCCCGTGGCTAGACTCATAAATTTTAAAATGATGGTAATGGGATTTGCATAATGATTTTGTGTGCTGGCGGGTGACGTCAGTCTCTGCCGGGGCTATCTCCTTCCTCTTCCTTCTTGCGTGCCAAGTCTTGTCTCGAGGATGGTCGAGGTCGGGCCGTAGTTGATGGGGTCGAGAGAGGAGAACCGAGGTCGGACTCGGGGTAAGGTCGGGACGTCCGACCCCGCAGGAGGGGGTCGGGCCATCGACTACATCCCAAGTACTCTCGGTTTTCACTTCAGTGGGACATAAATTTCAGTCCATAGGGTACCCCGGGGTGACACCTCCCACAATGCACGGGTCAGGTGTGCCCCGAGCAGCATCCGTGGGGGTGGCACCCAGGGGTTGTGCCCGAGTAGATATGCCTTGAGTAGTCATGCTCGGGGCCAATGTGCCTCGGGCACGGCCCACGGGGGACCACGTTGGATCGGGTGTGCCCTGAGCACCTCCCGTAGGGGGCGACACGTAGGGGTTGTGCCCTGGTAGATATGCCTTGAGCAGTCATGCTCAGGGGCCAATGTGCCCCGAGCACAACCCACAAGGGACCATGCTCGGGAATTGGTGGCAGGAATGTCATTTATAGCCGATGATGGGGACCCTGGTTTCTATGTCTCCGACAATAGCCCCTGGCCTCGACTCGGGCATGGAGCCTGTAACATCCTGAAAATCGAAGGAGTAGAATTCGGAACGTGAAAATCGGAACTCACAAAAACTTTTTGGAATCATTACTTCTTATCATGTTTTTCGATCTTAATTGCCAGTTCAGCGATATAAGATTTTCTTCTAGAGTTACTTTGGGGTAAAATGGAATAAAACCCTAAGCATTGCAACGGTGAAAATAATTTCAAAATAAGCAGGTGTGTGCTTTGAAAAGAGCATATAGATATATATATATATGTATATAATATGGTGCATTACAAAAAGGGATATATTAATGTTTAAACTCTAATTGATGGGGAAAATATAATAAATAATTGGAATTGGATGGCAAAAATATTTTTGGAAAAAGAGAAATAAAATTTGAAATTTGGCTTAAATCAAAATTCCATTTTCTTGAATTTAAGAGAAGAGACAAAATAAAAAAAATGGAAAATATCTATAAACAAAAATATAGGGAAAAGTGGAAAATATAATTTTAGAAATGGTTCTGTGAATATCAAGATTTATTTGGGATTTTTAGGGATAAAAGAAATGGAAATGGAAAATAGGATTTCAAATTCGGGATAAATGGAAAAGTGCACTATTCATCGCGTCAGCAGGTGTTCGACCAAACCGTCAGCCACGTTCGCGCGCGCCACGCGCCGAGCGCCGTGCCGCGCCGTACCAGGACGCCCGCGCACGCGTGCTCTCGCTGACGACACCGTCCTGCGCGCACAGCCGCCGCCGGTACAGTCGCGCCACTCCGCGGTCGCCGAAGTCGCCGCTGACGCCGCGCTAGGCCGTCGCCATGTCGTCGCCGTACTGCCCGCGTGAGCGCCGCGCCTGTACAGTTCGCACGCACCGTCCTCGCCGCGCCCACCGTACGCACACACATCGGCTGCAGTTGCCGCACGTCGCGCACGATCTCCCCGCGACCGCGCCATGCCGCTGACGCCTGCGCCATTGCTGCCGTCGCGTCGCCCTCGCCGTCGACCGCCTATAAGAAGCCTCCCCAGACCCAGCTCCCAACATCGAAAATCTTCCCCAGTGCTCACTCGTGCTTTTCCCCCAATTTCCCCCAAAGATTAGCCACTACATTGCGCGAATTTTGGGAAAGATCGGAGCTCGGCCGGAAGAACCCTAATTCGACCGCCCGTGCGACACTCCGAAATTCGTCACCCTCGGCCGATTTCTTCCCGAATTAAAGGTACCATTATCATCCCCGTGCTCTAGGTATTAATTCCCCTAAGCTTCCCGAGCCAAATGGTCGCCGGAAAATCGCCGGCGACGAACCCCTCGAATTCCCCTGTCTCGGCCGCCGAACCACCTCGCCGTCGCCAGCCCGCTGCAGTGCCTCTCCGGCCGAACCAACCTCACCTTTAGCATCCCTAGGGTTCACTGATGCTCGTAGACCCCTCACTTTAGCCAGAACTTCGCCGGATTTTGCTGCCGACGAGCGCCACCGCCGCCGAACCACCCCGCCGTCGCCAGCCCTTTCCGCCGCTCCCCGGTCTCGGCCGAGTGGAGAAATGGAACCCTCGTGGTCCCAAGATGGTGTAGCGCCCCTCTTTTCCCTAGCTCCGGCCCTCCCTCGCCGTCGGCACCCTCCCTCACCGTCGGCCACGGAGAGAAAACAGAAGCGAGGGAAGGGAGGGAAGAAGCGAGAGGAAGAAAGAAAAGAAAGGGAAAAAGAAAAGAAAGAAAAAAATAAGGAAAAGAAAAATAGTAAAGGAATTAGGGTAAAGGTAAAAAAATTATTTTGGAAATATTTTAGGATATAAAATAAGGTTTTTGAAATATTATTATCTAGGAATGAGTATAATATTCTTTTTCCTTCCAAAAAAAATACTTTGTGAAAATAATTTATAGATTAAACTTTTCCTTTTTATGAATTCAAATATTGTCCGACCTCTAAATTGTTATCGAAGTTCACATGAGACATTTTTAAATATTGGTTAAGCATGAATGTCATTATTCGGTCGTTAGAATTACAAAACCCTAACAAATATAATTGCAACATTAAAGATCAATTATTGGAGATATGGAAATTAGAAATCTAATTATTCTAGGACATCTTCAAATTTAAGTACAAAATACATATTTATTACGAGATGGTTCGCTCGGTTTAACTGAACTCTTTTCGTTGATTCAACTCTTAAGATTTCCGAAGTTTGAGGTTGTGTTTGGAATCCGCTTTCCGCGATCATTTTGAGGTCTCTTTCTTTTTCGTTGATGTTGTTGAATTTTAATTGGAATCAATCCTTCTTTTCGCACGTACGGATAGCGTCCGAAGAAGTGAACACTGACTACGCGGAAGACCCCACTCAACCAGCGTGCGAGCAAGGCAAGTCTTCACCCCCTTTGAACATATCGATCCCAATTGCGAAATGATGTTATTTTAAACTCTAAACATGCATGCTTTACAGAGTTACCTATATTTGTTATGCCATACCTTGCTATTGATTACCTTTAGAATTACTCCTTGTAACTCGCGATGTGATACAAACAACCGAAGCATAACTTCGGTAAGCTGCTTAGCTATGCTATACTTAGATTTATGCATACTCATGACTTTATGAAAAAGCTTTTGTGCTTGGGCAACTACCTTAGGGAAGGTAGTTGAGATTCGGCTGTGGAGACATGAGCGCCACATGGCCATGAGAATGAGGAACTAAGTTTGATGAAAATTGAAAGTACTATACAAATGTTTTAGACGGGCGGCCGGATGATTTGGGTGGATTCCGGAAAAGGCAAGTGCCGACCCTGGTCAATTAAGGACCGAGCCATGAGATAGCCGGAAACGAGCCGTACAACCGTACTTCTCGAATGGGTATAGACCTAGCCGACTAGATAGCCGAGCAGAGGCGGTATCCTTGCATAGATGGTTCTCTATGATGTGGTTATGGGATGAGAATGAGGCTGCGGCCTTTGTTATGAATGGGTGGATTAAACTAATGTTAATTAAACTTAAAGATTGGAAATGTCTTCCCTTACCCCGGTGCGCTGAACTCCTCTCACCGCTAGAAAAGGACGGCTAGAGTGCATGAGGACAAAAGTTCATGGAGCGGGTACTGCCGAAGTAAGGTTATCGAAAGGCTTTGCCGTGACCGTCTCATGTGTTGAGGCGTAGGCTCATTTGTTGGGCTGTCGCGGAGTACGGGTAAAGTGTACATCCACCGCAAGTGTGAATGAATCAATCTATTCGAATAGCCGTGCTCGCGGATATTGAGCATCGTGACAAGACTTTCGCTTGGCTAGACTTTGAACTTAAAAATACTGGGATGGGTTTGCATGATGATCTTATTCGGGGCGGATCAACTTCTCGAGAATACGAGAAGGGGTGGACTCCAGAAAATCATGACGAACTGGAGGCGGGAAGCCATCCTTGGAATCACGATGGATGGTAGACAGAGCCGTCGCAAGGGTTAATGAACTATGAAATTAAAACTTGATTTGGCTAGTCGATAGGCTTGTGAAAAGAATTGTGAAAACTGGCTTTACGCAAAAATAACCCTAGCCATGTTCTTTGAATAACCTTATCATATGCATCAATTTGTGTTGGCTTGCCGAGTACGGTTGGTACTCACCCTTGCTATACGCACAAACCTCCACTGATGGAGTTGAAGAGCGGGAGATCCATACGCGTATCACCGGGAGGACGAGGGAACTGACGGCGCATATTAGACTTTAGCTCCTCCGTCGTTGCTGTGGCAATTGACAAGCCGCGCCTCTTCTGCCGCCTTATCTAAACTCGTTTTTATGTTGTATTCGGACCATAAGGTCCTCGTGGGATGAACAATGCCTTCGGGCATATTAATGTAATAATGGTATTGTAAGACTATTCGTGCATGCGCACTTGATTATCCAAGATCGTATTCGTGGGTACCAACTACTTGATCCAGGAAATGGTACTATGAACACGAAAGATTCCCGCCTCAAAATCGGGGTCCACGAGAGCTGGTATCGAGCCATGCGACCGTAGGCTAAGACCAAATGGCGCCCTACCCCTAACTAGATGGCTAAAGGGAAATATCCCTACGTAGGATCAGTTTTAAACTATTATTTCCGAAAATGCAAATATATCTTTCCTACATCCGTATTTCTTTTTACCGATGATTATGATAGCTCTTTCCCGCTAACCCTAAGTTGCCTCGTAAAGCGAGATGTCAAACCACGACGGAACCGGGAAGTCACTATTCCGCGAGACGAGGGGTTCGTGGTACAACTTCAGTCCCTACTATGGTGTTTGAGGTACCGGAACCACCCACTTATCACACGAAAAGACATGGCTCCGAGATGTATCCAGCGGGAGGCAGCCGTATCCATAGAAGCCCGCATGGGAAGCGAGACATCTTACGCTTCCACACTCGCTACCACCGGACCTAGCGTAACGGCTATTCAGATGCAGCTCGCGAGGCCTTCCTTCGCCTTAATGCGGAACACCGTGCCGAACTCACAATGACGAGTTCGTGCATCATCCTTACCGCGAAGAGGGCAACCTGCCCGCACTGGAGGCTACCCCTGCATGTTAACCCGATGGTCACGCGTCTATCGCGTTGGGCGGAGACAGCAGACGATCGCACGAGGAGGCCCCGCTCGAGATCAACGATCGCGATCACGCCTCAATGATCGGTCACAGCCACCAAGGCCGTGGAGACCGATAAACATGCTCGCGACTCACTGCAGGCCAATGGTGCCCAAGATGAGCAACTCTCGGACCGCTACATGGCCCGAGGGAGGCTCGTAGAGCTGGAAGAGCAGCTCGGGAAGAGCAAGCAGAGATCAACCGGCTAGAGGAACATGCGCACTCGTCCCGTCTACGCCGGTACTTCCACCGAGCCTGCACCATCACCTCCTGCCCCTGTGCCCGACCACTATTACCTTATGACTCCAGCAAGCTTAGATACTTTTCAAGCTATGATGGAGCAAGCTTTCATGTTGAGCACAGGAGCCCGCACTGCACTGTAGACCCCACCGCCGCCACATCCATGGGACCCACCCCGAGCTCCGTACAAGACCATCCGAGCCGGATCGGGAGAGGGTAACCCCATCCGCATCTACACCGACACGGAGTCCGAGGCGAGCCCATGGAGATCAAATGGGAGTCTAGCGACACCGACTCAATGGAGAAGGAAGTTCCCCCTCGTCGCCTGACTCACACGGGAGGCCCCCTCACCCGCCAGACTGCTCGCAAGAGTACGCGGCCACCGAGTCGGAAGATTCGGCGTGACTCCGAGGCCACCACCTCCGAGTCGTGGGGACTTCGGTTTGCTTCAGCAGAGGACCACCCACTTCCGGCGCCTGGCTCTTGCGGATGGATGGAGGACTAGGCGGGAGGACCTTCCCAGCTCGGCAGCACTTCCTATTTCCCCTTAATTAGTTGATGTAGTGGACGATATAATTATTATTGCTATCCTGGCATGAAGGACTGTGTGTGTACAGTCCGTGTACCCCCTTATGTAATATGATGAACCTGAGCATCGCCTTGCGATGTCTTAATTCGTATGCTTATTATTATTTTACCTTGTCTGTTGATTGAAGATCATTCAAAAGAACTTGAAGAAAGATCCCCCTGGGAACTATAACCTAAACTAGTCCGATCTCTTAATTCATCTACCTTCTTCAGATGGCACATCGTCGCAGAGCCGCAGCAACCAACGAAAACCCGCCGGAACCTAACCCCTCCACCCTGGCGGAGGTCATGGCTTTGCAGACCCAGTTACTCCAAGCGATTGCTAATAATCAAGGAGGTCGAGGAGGATCGAGTCTGGGAGAATTCATGAGAGCTAAGCCGCCCACTTTTTCCACGGCCGAAGAGCCTATGGATGCCGAAGATTGGCTAAGAGTGATAGAGAAGAAGCTAACCCTCGTCAGAATCCGAGAAGCGGATAGAGTTATCTTCGCTACTAACCAGCTGGAGGGTCCCGCGAGTGACTGGTGGGACACCTACAAGGAGACACGAGCTGAAGACGCCGGCGAACCAACATGGGAGGAATTCACGGCTGCGTTCCGTGAGAATTTCGTGCCAGCTGCAGTGATGAGGATGAAGAAAAACGAGTTCCGCAGACTGCGTCAAGGGAACACCTCAGTACAAGAATATCTGAACAAGTTCACCCAGCTTGCCCGTTACGCCACCAGTGACCTGGCAGACGAAGAAGAAAAGATAGACAAATTCATTGAGGGACTAAATGACGAACTGAGGGGACCAATGATCGGGCAGGATCACACCAGTTTCCAAAGCCTCATCAACAAGGTCGTCCGACTTGAGCATGACCAAAAGGTGGTAGACAATAACCGCAAGAGGAGGCTCGCTATGGCTCGCCCATTTCAGGGAACGCCACAACGCCCCAAGGGAGCCACCCCGTCGGATGGAAGCCAAATGTTCCGGCAACCGGACGTTCTCCCGCCTCCGACCATGTCAACAGTCGCTACACCTCGCCGTACGCCCACACCAACCCTAGCCGCTCCAGAAGAAGGAATGTGAGTGTTTCAATTTGCGGAGAATTCGGGCACTACTCCAATAGCTGCCCAAAACCACGCAACACCCCTGTGCGCACTGGCGCCAATGCAACGCCCGTCCGAGGAACCCCCACCCCTGCGGCGGGACGAGGTCATTCGGACCCCGCTACCCAACGAGGCGCCACCGGGTTTCGACGTGGTCGTGAATCATGTACGGGCGGAAGAAGCTCGGGAGGACCGGAGCGTATTGATGGGTATGTTCTCTATCAACTCGCACCGTTAAAGTTTTATTCGATTCGGAGCCTCGCATTCATTCATATCTTCCCAAGTAAGCAAACAACACCACCTACACCAAGTAGCACTTAAGAGGCCTATGTTGGTACACTCACCGGGGAGACATAACCGTACCCCATGCCTGCATTAATGTGCCTATACGGATTAGAGACGTGGTGTTTCTCTCAAACCTTATGGTGCTATCACCCCAAACCATAGATGTCATACTCGGGATGGATTGGTTGACCAAAAATAATGGGATTATAGACTGCATCGAAGGGAAGTCACGGTATCCACCCCATGGGGATCACCGATGAGCATAACTATGGATCAAAACCCAAAGCTATGTGAGCAAGCTGCGGGAGTGTTCACCATGCTACCCTTAGGCGGAATGCCCGTAGTACAAGAATACCCGGATGTGTTTCCCGAGGAATTACCCGGAATGCCCCGGATCGCGACGTAGAATTTATCATCGATCTAATGCCGGTACGCCCCCATATCCAAGAGACCTTATCGAATGCCGGCCAACGAGTTAGAGGAGCTCAAGAAGCGATAAGGGAACTACAAGAGAAGGGATTTGTACGCCCCAGCTCTTCTCCCCGGGAGCCCCGTACTCTTCGTCAAAAAGAAGGATGGGAGTATGAGAATGTGTGTGGACTACCGATCGCTGAATGAAGTAACTATCAAGAACAAGTACCCGCTACCTCGAATCGATGACCTATTCGATCAACTTAAAGGTGCGCAGTGTTCTCCAAGATTGATCTACGGTCGGGATATCATCGCTGAAGATTAGAGCCGGAGATATTCCTAAGACGGCATTCTCTACACGTTACGGCTTATACGAGTTCACAAGTGATGTCCTTTGGATTGACTAATGCCCCCGCATACTTTATGAACCGATGAACAAGGTATTCATGGAATACCTGGACAAATTCGTAGTGGTGTTCATCGACGATATACTTATCTACTCCAAGAACGATGAGGAACACGCGGAGCATCTACGACTCATACGGAAAAGTTACGAGGGCACCACTGTATGCAAAATTCAGCAAATGCGAGTTCGGCTCAAGGAAGTCGCTTTTCTTGGCCACGTGGTTTCAGCCGGAGGAGTAGCGTAGACCCCGCCAAGGTCGAAGCCGTTACGGGATGGAAGACACCCAAGTCGTGACGGAAGTTCGGAGTTTCTTGGGCTTGGCCGGTTATTACCGACGGTTTATCGAAGGGTTTTCCACCGTAGCCCGACCTATGACTCAACTTCGAAGAAGGAAAAGAAGTTTGAATGGAATGAGAAGTGCCAAAAGCCTTCGACCAATTAAAAGAAAAGTTAACCACTGCCCCAATCTTGACCTTACCCGACAACCGGAAGGACTTCGTGATGTACTTGTGATGCATCCTAGCAAGGATTAGGAGGAGTATTAATGCAGGATGGGAAGGTCGTAGCGTATGCCTCGCGACGCTACGACCCCACGAAGAGAATTATCCCACACACGACTGGAATTAGCGCGGTTGTACACGCATTGAAGATCCGGAGGCACTATCTCGATCGGGAACCACCGTGATGTGTATACCGATCACAAGAGCCTAAAATATTTCTTTACTCACTGATCTCAATCTACGACGAGAGGCGATGGCTGGAGTTGATCAAGGATTACGATCTAGGAATTCATTATCATCCCGGCAAGGCAAATGTAGTGGCCGATGCGCGAGCCGCAAAGCCCAATGCAACCACATGGGATTGGGAGGTATGGCCAGCGAACTTCAAGAAGAAATGGCTAGACTCAATCTATACCGATTCCTCACGGAGGAGTGAACTCGCTGAAATCCAACCTCTACGAGAACTCAAATAGAGGAAGCTCAAAAGGGAATGAGGAAACCCAGAAATCAAGGAACGCATGGCCGGACGCGCTCGGGAGTTTTCGTAGATGACAAGGGAATCTGTGGTACAAGAAAAGAATCGTGTGCCCGAACGAGGCGGTTTGAGAGGATTGATCTTAAAGGAAGCCCACGAATCGGCATATTCGTTACATCCCGGAAGCACGAAAATGTACCAGGATTTGAAAGGAGAATACTGGTGGCCCAATATGAAGAGAGATGTAGCCGAATACGTAGCCGTGTGCGATGTGTGCCAAAGGGTGAAAGCCGAGCATCAACGGCCAGCTGGCTTGCTGCAGCCACTCAAGATTCCCGAATGGAAATGGGACGAGATAGGCATGGATTTCATAGTGGGACTACCCAAAACTACGACTGGTTACGATTCCATTTGGGTAATAGTAGATCGGCTCACCAAGACCGCCAGATTTATACCCGTGAAAACTAACTACAACAGTGCCAAGCTAGCGGAACTATATATGAGTAGGATTGTATGTCTTCACGGTGTACCAAAGAGGATCATATCGGATCGTGGTACCCAATTCACATCTCATTTTTGGAGCAAAGTCCACGAGGCACTCGGAAGTCATCTCGCTTCGCACCGCCTATCATCCACGACCGATGGGCACGAAAGGACGAACCAAGTACCGGGAGGATATGCCGAGAGCTCGTGCATTGGATTTCACCAAGGATTGGGAGAAATGCTTGCCGTACGCCGAGTTCTCTTACAACAATAGCTATCAAGCCGCCCGAAGATGTCGCCAAACGAAGCTCTATTTGGTCGCCGATGTCGAACCCCATTGATGTGGTCGAAACCGGTGAACGAACCGTATTCGGGCCCGACATAATCAAGGAGGCCGAGAAAAAGGTTCGCCGATCCGGACCGACTACAAGCTGCTCAATCACGACAAAAGAGCTACGCGGATACTCGACGAAGAGAATTGGAATTCAAAGAGGGTGACTACGTGCATCTAAAGGTCTCACCACTACGGGGAACACAGAGATTCAAAGTCAAAGGGAAACTCGCACCACGATACGTGGGCCCATTCCTGATAAGCGCTAGGAGAGGAGAAGTGGCTTACCAATTGGAACTGCCCGAGAATCTCTCCGATGTCCACCCAGTATTCCACGTGTCGCAGCTGAAGAAATGTTTGCGGGTACCGGAAGAGCAAGCCCCGTTAGAAACCATCCATGTCCACAGTGATCTTACCTACCCGAGCATCCAATCAAGATACTAGACGAAGCGAAAAGAAGACACGAACCAAGTCGTGGCGCATGTACAAAGTACAATGGAGCAATCACACGTAAGAAGAAGCTACCGGGAGAGCGAAGAATTCCTGAGGACGAATATCCACACCTATTCAAGAATCGGTAAGAAAATCTCGGGGACGAGATTTATTGTTAGGGGGGTAGGTTTGTAACATCCTGAAAATCGAAGGAGTAGAATTCGGAACGTGAAAATCGGAACTCACAAAAACTTTTTGGAATCATTACTTCTTATCATGTTTTTCGATCTTAATTGCCAGTTCAGCGATATAAGATTTTCTTCTAGAGTTACTTTGGGGTAAAATGGAATAAAACCCTAAGCATTGCAACCCCAAAGTGAAAATAATTTCAAAATAAGCAGTGTGTGCTTTGAAAAGAGCATATAGATATATATATGTATATAATATGGTGCATTACAAAAAGGGATATATTAATGTTTAAACTCTAATTGATGGGGAAAATATAATAAATAATTGGAATTGGATGGCAAAAATATTTTTGGAAAAAGAGAAAGAAAATTTGAAATTTGGCTTAAATCAAAATTCCATTTTCTTGAATTTAAGAGAAGGAGGCAAAATAAAAAAATGGAAAATATCTATAAACAAAAATATAGGGAAAAGTGGAAAATATAATTTTAGAAATGGTTCGTGAATATCAAGATTTATTTGGGATTTTTAGGGATAAAAGAAATGGAAATGGAAAATAGGATTTCAAATTCGGGATAAATGGAAAAGTGCACTATTCATCGCGTCGCGGTGTTTCGACCAAACCGTCGCCACGTTCGTGCGCGCCACGCGCCGAGCGCCGTGCCGCGCGACCAGACGCCGCGCACGCGTGCTCGCGCCGACACCGTCTGCCGCGCGCGCCGCGCCGTACAGTCGCGCCACTCCGCGTCGCCGCTCGCCGCGCCGACGCCGCGCTAGGCCGCCGCCATGTCGTCGCCGATGCCGCGTGAGCGCCGCGCTGTACGGTTCGCACGCACCGTCCTCGCCGCGCCCACCGTACGCGCACACATCGGCTGCAGTTGCCGCACGTCGCGCACGATCTCCCCGCGACCGCGCCATGCCGCTGACGCCTGCGCCATTGCTGCCGTCGCGTCGCCTAGCCGTCGACCGCCTATAAGAAGCCTCCCCAGACCCAGCTCCCAACATCGAAAATCTTCCTCAGTGCTCACTCGTGCTTTTCCCCCAATTTCCCCCAAAGATTAGCCACTACATTGCGCGAATTTTGGGAAAGATCGGAGCTCGGCCGGAAGAACCCTAATTCGACCGCCCGTGCGACACTCCGAAATTCGTCACCCTCGGCCGATTTCTTCCCGAATTAAAGGTACCATTATCATCCCCGTGCTCTAAGTATTAATTCCCCTAAGCTTCCCGAGTCAAATGGTCGCCGGAAAATCGCCGGCGACGAACCCCTCGAATTCCCCTGTCTCGGCCGCCGAACCACCTCGTCGTCGCCAGCCCGCTGCAGTGCCTCTCCGGCCGAACCAACCTCACCTTTAGCATCCCTAGGGTTCACGATGCTCGTAGACCCCTCACTTTAGCCAAAACTTCGCCGGATTTTGCTGCGACGAGCGCCACCGCCGCCGAACCACCCCGCCGCCGCCCTTTCCGCCGCTCCCGGTCTCGGCCGAGTGGAGAAATGGAACCCTCGTGGTCCCAAGATGGTGTAGCGCCCCTCTTTCCCTAGCTCCGGCCCTCCTCGCCGTCGGCACCCTCCCTCACCGTCGGCCGCGGAGAAACAGAGAGGGGGAAAGGGAGGGAAGAAGCGAGGAAGAAAGAAAAGAAAGGGAAAAAGAAAAGAAAGAAAAAAATAAGGAAAAGAAAAATAGTAAAGGAATTAGGGTAAAGGTAAAAAAATTATTTTGGAAATATTTTAGGATATAAAATAAGGTTTTTGAAATATTATTATCTAGGAATGAGTATAATATTCTTTTTCCTTCCAAAAAAAATACTTTGTGAAAATAATTTATAGATTAAACTTTTCCTTTTTATGAATTCAAATATTGTCCGACCTCTAAATTGTTATCGAAGTTCACATGAGACATTTTTAAATATTGGTTAAGCATGAATGTCATTATTCGGTCGTTAGAATTACAAAACCCTAACAAATATAATTGCAACATTAAAGATCAATTATTGGAGATATGGAAATTAGAAATCTAATTATTCTAGGACATCTTCAAATTTAAGTACAAAATACATATTTATTACGAGATGGTTCGCTCGGTTTAACGAACTCTTTTCGTTGATTCAACTCTTAAGATTTCCGAAGTTTGAGGTTGTGTTTGGAATCCGCTTTCCGCGATCATTTTGAGGTCTCTTTCTTTTTCGTTGATGTTGTTGAATTTTAATTGGAATCAATCCTTCTTTTCGCACGTACGGATAGCGTCCGAAGAAGTGAACACTGACTACGCGGAAGACCCCACTCAACCAGCGTGCGAGCAAGGCAAGTCTTCACCCCCTTTGAACATATCGATCCCAATTACGAAATGATGTTATTTTAAACTCTAAACATGCATGCTTTACAGAGTTACCTATATTTGTTATGCCATACCTTGCTATTGATTACCTTTAGAATTACTCCTTGTAACTCGCGATGTGATACAAACAACCGAAGCATAACTTCGGTAAGCTGCTTAGCTATGCTATACTTAGATTTATGCATACTCATGACTTTATGAAAAAGCTTTGTGCTTGGGCAACTACCTTAGGGAAGGTAGTTGAGATTCGGCTGTGGAGACATGAGCGCCACATGGCCATGAGAATGAGGAACTAAGTTTGATGAAAATTGAAAGTACTATACAAATGTTTTAGACTGGGCGACCGGATGATTTGGGTGGATTCCGGAAAAGGCAAGTGCCGACCCTGTCAATTAAGGACCGAGCCATGAGATAGCGGAAACGAGCCGCACAACCGTACTTCTCGAATGGGTATAGACCTAGCCGACTAGATAGCCGAGCAGAGCGAGATCCTTGCATAGATGGTTCTCTATGATGTGGTTATGGGATGAGAATGAGGCTGCGGCCTTTGTTATGAATGGTGGGATTAAACTAATGTTAATTAAACTTAAAGATTGGAAATGTCTTCCCTTACCCAGTGCGCTGAACTCCTCACTGCTAGAAAAGGACGGCTAGAGTGCATGAGGACAAAAGTTCATAGAGCGGGTACGCCAAGTAAGGTTATCGAAAGGCTTTGCCGTGACTGTCTCATGTGTTGAGGCGTAGGCTCATTTGTTGGGCTGTCGCGGAGTACGGTAAAGTGTACATCCACCGCAAAGTGTGAATGAATCAATCTATTCGAATAGCCGTGCTCGCGGATATTGAGCATCGTGACAAGACTTTCGCTTGGCTAGACTTTGAACTTAAAAATACTGGGATGGGTTTGCATGATGATCTTATTCGGCGGATCAACTTCTCGAGAATACGAGAAGGGGTGGACTCCCAAAATCATGACGAACCGGAGGCGGGAAGCCATCCTTGGAATCACGATGGATGGTAGACAGAACCGTCGCCGGGTTAATGAACTATGAAATTAAAACTTGATTTGGCTAGTCGATAGGCTTGTGAAAAGAATTGTGAAACCGGCTTTACGCAAAAATAACCCTAGCCATGTTCTTTGAATAACCTTATCATAAGCATCAATTCGTGTTGGCTTGCCGAGTACGGTTGGTACTCACCCTTGTTATACGCACAAACCTCCATGATGGAGTTGAAGAGCCGGGAGATCCATACGCGTATCACCAGGAGGACGAGGGAACTGACGGCGCATATTAGACTTTAGCTCCGGTCGTTGCCTGTGGCAATTGACAAGCCGCTGTCTCTTTCCGCTGCCTTATCTAAACTCTGTTTTTATGTTGTATTCGGACCATAAGGTCCTGTGGGATGAACAATGCCTTCGGGCCTATTAATGTAATAATGGTATTGTAAGACTATTCGTGCATGCGCACTTGATTATCCAGTACTGTATTCGTGGGTACCAACTACTTGATCCAGGGAAATGGTACTATGAACACGAAAGATTCCCGCCTCAAAATCGGGGGTCCACAGAGCCAAACAAGGGCAGAGGTTGAGGCCTTTCTTGTCGATGTGGATCTGAATGTCTTTTGTGTTGACCGAGCTGGTTGAACATTCATCTGTGCCTAAGAACGGGCATCTTCTGTGACTAGGAGTAGAGAGAAGGTCCTAAGCGTGTGGACACGAGGTGGTCGACTGTGGGTCTTGGACTTCGGTACTGCCCGGAGTGAAACTGGCTAGACCAAGCACCGCAACCTGTCTCTGAGATCTAAGCTAGCCTACCAGAGGGGTTTTGCTCGAGACCTCCGGACTTTGGCAACGTTCGGGGCACTGTCCATGTTCTAGACACCTATCCGTCATACTCAGGATTAGGCCACCCTGCGCTCGTATGTGATCTTTCGTAATTCCATCTTGTCCTACACACAATTAAGCATAGAGTCTTGCTTGCAAGGGTTATTCATGGTCAAGCTACTTAGTTCACCCATCTCCGCTCTTCGGTGGCCCATTGGGAAACTAATCTTTGGTGACGCTTGAGGGTAAACAGGTAACTAATGGCACCTAGACTTTGGCAGTGTGGGGAGTGGAACTAACTAGACCGAGCACCACTGCCCATCACCGAGGTCTAAGTTGGCCTGACAGAGGGGTTTTGCCTGAGACCTTGGGACTTCAGCAATGCTCGAGGCACGGTCCATGTCCCGAACACCTGTCCTCCGTGCATGGGACCAAGTTAACTTAATTGCCCAAGTGCGCGCCACGACTAGCCCCCACTCTCAACCGAGGGAGAGAGGGACATTTCACTTGAGAGCATGTAAACTTGGAGGTAGTAAGAGAAAAGGAGGAAGAAATTCCCCAAAAAAAATATTTGAGAAAGGAAGCGATACTATAAAATGACCAGCTGGGTATACTTATCTGATGCAGCGGGCATGACTGGAGCCCCGGCCTGCCAGAGAAAGGGCGGCGGAAGCACCAACAAAGTCGAGCTCGAGACAATGACACGTCACTACGACACGTTTGTGCCCATCGTATGGGAAGGGGGTCATAGCCGCATGAGCCGGTCTCTCCCTATCTCCCTTGCCTTCCGAGGATGTAGCTTGCCCATGTAGGCATGATGAGGCATCGCTCGACGAGGTAGAAGTGGCGGAGGTAGCATCCAATGGGCCAACTCCACTTTCTGAGTAAAAAACACGACGGCAGCGACCGTCAGGGCGGAGGCTCGACTCCATGCATGTGTCCCCCTACCTGGCGCGCCACTTGTCGGAGATGAAATCCCTAACAACGGGGAAGTGAATACCCCCTTTGGAGATTCGGCCGGGGGTGCCCGGTGCAGAACCGAGCCAACACTTCGAGTTGATATAGACAAAGAGAGAGAGAGAGATGATAGATGAACATCGGCGATAGAGATGAAGAAGGTAAGCTTTTTAAGATAGGTTTGGATAGCTCGAAGGCGTAATACCCTACTCATGTGTTCTTTGATGGATGGTGATGGTGGAAATTACAATGAGATATGGGGCTTGTGTCAGCTCTAATCCCCCTTTATCTGTTGGCATGGATCCTCCTTTTATTGGCAAGGGAGTCCATAGTGCCTTTACATACGTGTCAGAGTGGGCGTGCCACGCATTACCTCCTCTAATTCATTGGTTGACGTGGGTATGCACAGAGCTTTAATGGCACCATGTCTTCTTAGCATGTAGGTAAGCTGTACTCCGAGTTGCTCTATCTTGGGGTTTATGTAAGGTGTTGGTAGTTGTCAGTTCTCCGGGCCCACCGATGCTCATAAATGAGATAGAGTTCCCCGACGAGAGCATGGGGCAAAGGGTGTGTTCGGCCTCAGCCCGGGGCCTCAAGACACCTGCGTGTTGTTCCTAGATGACCACCAAGGTCGGGGCAGCCGTGTGCTTGGGGCACGCCGGGGCACCTAACATACCCGGGACACCAGCGACCGCTCCCATTGTTGATCATAGTTTTTTTGTTGGTTTGGATGAGCTTCTCGAAGATGTCGTCGATGAAGTAGTTCAAGATGAGTGTGGCTTGGAAGAGTTGTTGATGCACCTGGTTCAACACCTTGAGGATATAGATCTTGTAGGTCTCGATAGCACTCCGAGCATAACCCATGGGGGGCCGTACCTGGAGGCAGATCCGGCCTAAGCACAATCCACGGGAGGCTGTAATCAAGAAAAAATTGACAGATGTGCCCCAAGCACATCCCATAGGAGGTCGTGTCCAGAAGCGGATGTGTCCCAAGCACAACCCACAGGGGCCATGCCCGAAGACGATGTGCCTCGAGTACAACCTACGGGGGGCCACACCCGGGTCAGGTGTGCCTCGAGCATCGTTCATTGGGGGCGACACCCAGGGGATGTGCCCGAGTAGATATGCCTCGTGCAGTTGTGCTCGGGACCGATGTGCCCCGGACATAGCCCATGAGGGATCGTGCCCAGGTCGAGTGTGTATCGAGCATCGCCCGCGAGAGGACAGCACTCAGGGGCTGTGCCCGGGTAGATATACCTTGAGCAGTCATGCTTAGGGGCCGATGTGCCTCGAGCATAGCCCATAAGGGACCATGCTCGAGAATTGGTGGCCTCGCCTCCTCTCCTTTCCCCAACAATGTGTGTCGCCGCAAGGCCCCTTCATGTCGCATCCTCCCCCAACCCCAAGCCGAATGACTGCTCTTCTTCTCTCCCTTCCTGGATTTGCCCTCGTCGCCCCCCTTCCCTCTCGGTGGCTAGCTGGCTGATGTCCTCTGCGAGCTAGCTGGCCGACGATCTCCATGAGAGAGAACTCAGAGAAGGGAAGATTGGGATGGGAAGGAAAGTGTGGCGACGCCACCGCCACCGTCTACTCCTCTCTGCCTACGTGAGACCATCTAATTTTAAAATATTTATGTAATTGAAATGCTATCTGTTAGCGTAAGCTGTATAGCCGGGTCATTCTCTTGTTTGTTATGCATGGATTAGCTAGCAGCCCACCCAACCATCTTGTACCTAGTCATATGGATATACCGGTTTGTAGCTCGGTTGTTCTTGAGGCTGTACGCTCATGCTATATATACGAGATACGCCACCATGTTTCGGTGTGACTTCACTCAAACATTCTTTCATGGTATCAGATTGATCTATCGATCCTACTTCCTCACTTCCGCATAACCTATTTCTTCTCTCCACTATGACCACCGACGCCGCCGCCGCGCGCCCAGGCATGCCGCCCGAGGCCGCCGCCAAGACTGCCGTGCCCAACTCGGTCACAAGCCATCGCAGTCCACATCAAGTCTCTTGTTCCCATCGTCCTCGACCTCAACAAGTGCAACTACACCCACCGGCGCACTCTCTTTGAGGTTGCCGTCGGCAAATTCGAGTTGTCCCATCATCTCTCTCCGGCCAACTCCTCCACCCCGCCCGACACCGACTGGAAACGCATGGACTTCACCGTCCTCTCCTGGATCTACGGATCCGTCTCTCACGATGTCCTTGGCATCGTCATGGCGCCCTCCTCCACCGCCGCCACCATGTGGCAGTCCATCGAGAACCTCTTTCGTGACAACAAAACCACACGCGCCATATACCTACAAGCGGAGTTCTCCAACCTGGTGCAAGGCGATCTCACCGCCACCGAGTTCGCCACAAGCGAAGACATTGTCCGACTCCCTCCGCGACGTCGGCCGCTGTGCTGATGAAACCCTCGTCCTCACAATGATCAAGGGCATGAATCCTAAGCACAAGCATTTGTCAGCTCTCCTGCCCATGATGTCTCCGTTTCCCTCCTTCATCAAGGCAAGATCGCTGCTCCTCCTTGACGAGCTCAACGATGATGTAAGTGATCCGGCCTCCAAAGCCACAGCCCTCGTCACCGACGGCCGCTCCTCGTCGTCACCCGCCGCCGACAACGGTGGCGGCTCTCGCAACTACAACAACGGCGGCAAGAAAGGCAAGGGCACGGGCAAGCAAGGCGGCAACAAGGGCTCCTTCTCCAACTCCAGCCCGTCGCCTCTCCCGGTGCAGCCGCACTGGAATCCTTGGACGGGCCAGATCCAACTCTGGCCTACTGCTGGCCTACTTGGGCCACGTCCAGGCGTCGCACCTCGTCCACAGCTACCTCAAGCCTACATGGGAATGGCCCCGCACCGCCGATGCAGCTTGGGCAGCCCATGACGCCATACTTCCCATCCATGGCTCCGCGGGCCGCCGCCCGGCGCCCATGCATGCCACTACGCGCATCCGCCGGCATCGCAAATCGACTTCGGCGCGCAGAGCAACGCCGGTGCTCCTCTACACCAACATGGGACGCCGCTGGCCTCGCCAACTCCCTCAATGCCATGACGCGCAGCACTCTGCCGACCAATGGTACATGGACACCGGCGCCACGGCCCATATGTCCTCTGGTTCTGGTAACATATCTCCCTCGTTGAAACCTCCCTCTCATTCACAAATCATTGTTGGTAATGGACAATCTCTTCCTGTTACCTCTACCGGCCACCACTCTATACTCACCTCGTCTCGTCCTTTGCACCTTGAACATCCTAGTCACTCCTCAAATCATTAAAAACCGGTTTCGTTCGACAATTCACCACCGATAACTCTTGTTACGTTGAATTTGATCGATATGGTTTCGTGTGAAGGACTTCCGACCAAAGCTCCAATTCTTCGGTGCAATAGCTCGCGAGCTCTACCCACTTCGGCCACCGCACGCTCATTCGACACCCACACCGCAAGCACTCGCCGCTTCCGCCGATCCCACCATCCGGCATCGCCGCCTCGGACATCCCGGACATCCAAGATCGCTTCGCCTCGCCGATAGCTCCATTATTTCCTGTGTTCCAAATAAAAACAGCTCGCTTTGTCATGCTCCAATTAGGGCGACATGTTCGCCTCCCTTTTTCATCATCTTCCACAAGAACAACTGTTCCCTTTGAATTAATTCATTGTGATGTCGGACGTCCCCAATCTCGAGTGTTTCCGGTTTTAAGTACTACCTTGTTCTCTTGGATGATTTTACTCACTATCTATGGACATTTCCCTTGCGTCTGAAATCCGAAGTGTTTCATATCATATCTACCTTTCACTCTTTCATTCGTACCCAATTCTCCGCCACCTTACGCGCCATTCAGTGCGACAACGGCCGGGAATTCGACAACACACATATGCGCACCTTTGCTGCTCACAATGGGATTCAGCTTCGTTTTTCTTGCCCCTACACGTCCCAGCAGAACGGCAAAGCTGAAAGGATGATACGTACCACCAACGATGTCGTCCGCTCCATCCTCTTCCAGGCTCACATGCCTCCACGGTTCTGGGTCGAAGCTTTATCCACAGCCACTCACCTCCTCAACAAACTCCCCACAAAAGCTCTTCCCACAGGAACACCACACGAACTCCTTTTCAAACAGCCACCAATCTATTCTCACTTGAAAGTTTTTGGATGTCTCTGCTACCCGAACCTCACGTCCACGGCTCCACACAAACTTTCACCACGCTCAACAGCCTGCGTCTTTCTTGGTTATCCACCGGATCACCGCGGCTATCGCTGCATGGAACTGTCCTCTCGTCGGATAATCATCTCTCGGCACGTCATTTTTGATGAAAACACATTTCCATTTGCAGCACACACACCACTGAACCTGCTCAGGAAACCTATGACTTCCTTGACGAGCTACCGTCATCGTTCCACCAAATATGCCTGAGACAACGGCGCCGACCGCCGCTCAACCCACCGTCCTGCTGCGCCGCTGGCCGCCGAGCCTACTCGTCGCATACAGACGCGCTCGCACTCCGGCATTCATCGCGGCCCCCGCGATCGTCTGAACCTCCATGCTTCAGCTACCGCGGCCATCTCCCCGCTACCCAAGTCAGTCCGTTCAGCCTTGAATGATCCTCACTGGCACAATGCCATGATCGAAGAATTCCAGGCTCTCACTTCTAACAACACTTGGGACCTCGTCACCGCACCGCCACGAGCAAATATCATCACCGGCAAATGGGTTTTCCGCCACAAACTCAATCCAGACGGTTCCCTCGCCCGTTACAAAGCGCGATGGGTCCTCCGCGGGTTTTCGCAGCAAGCTGGCGTCGATTTTGGCGAGACTTTCAGTCCCGTCATCAAACCTGCCACAATTCGAGTTGTTCTCTCGCTTGCACTCACCTCCCGGTGGCCGATACATCAACTCGACGTTAAAAATGCTTTCCTCCATGGCAATCTCTCCGAGACGGTCTACTGTCGCCAGCCCGCTGGTTTCATTGATCAACAGCGCCCCGACGCGGTTTGTCGACTAAACCGCTCGCTGTACGGACTCAAACAGGCTCCAAGAGCATGGTTCCAACGCTTTGCCACACATGTTCTTCGCCTCGGCTTCACAGCTTCAAAATCCGACAGCTCACTGTTCGTTCTACGAAGCTCCACCGGCACGGCATTCCTGCTTCTCTACGTGGACGATATCATCCTCACGGCGTCAAACAACACTCTTCTACAGCGTGTCATCGCCGCCCTCAACTCGGAGTTCGCCATGAAGGACCTCGGCCCACTTCACCACTTTCTTGGTGTCCAGGTACAACGCATCGGCGACAGCATGTTTCTACATCAAGCTCAATATGCTGCCGATCTTCTCGATCGTGCCGGCATGACGTCCCGCAAGCCATGCTCTACACCCGATCGATCTGCGGCTAAAGCTGTCCTCCGCCGCCGGCGCGCATGCGACGACCCTACGGCGTATCGAAGCATGGCCGGCGCTCTCCAATACCTTACATTCACAAGGCCGGACATCACCTATGCAGTGCAGCAAATATGTTTACACATGCATGATCCACGTGAAGGACATCTCAACCTGGTGAAACGTGTTCTTCGATACATCAAAGGAACACTTCGCCATGGCATTCTGCTCTCCGCCTCGCCCAAGCTCGACCTCACGGCGTATTCGGACGCCGATTGGGCCGGCTGCCCGGACACTCGCCGGTCGACATCAGGTTTCTGTGTGTTCCTTGGCACCAACTTGGTGTCGTGGTCTGCCAAACGACAGCCCACCGTCTCCCGATCAAGCGCTGAAGCTGAATACCGAGTTGTCGCCAATGCCGTCGCCGAAGCAAGCTGGATTCGTCAACTTCTCAATGAGCTGCACCAGCCACTTCGTCACGCTACAGTCGTCTTCTGCGACAACATCTCCGCCGTCTACATGTCGGCCAATCCCGTGCAACACCAGCGAACAAAGCACATCGAGCTTGACCTCCATTTTGTTCGTGAACGTGTCGCGCTGGGCCAAGTTCGGGTTCTTCATGTCCCGTCTTCATCTCAGTTCGCCGACGTCTTCACCAAAGGATTGCCGTCGTCGCTCTTCCTCGACTTCAGATCCAGCCTCAACGTTCGCCAACTCCCCGATGAGACTGCGGGGGTGTGTTAGCGTAAGCTGTATAGCCGGGTCATTCTCTTGTTTGTTATGCATGGATTAGCTAGCAGCCCACCCAACCATCTTGTACCTAGTCATATGGATATACCTGGTTTGTAGCTCTGGTTGTTCTTGAGGCTGTACGCTCATGCTATATATACGAGATACGCCACCATGTTTCGGTGTGACTTCACTCAAACATTCTTTCACTATCGACTAGGCTAATTCATTGCTACGTAGACGATACATAAAACTAAAACCATCTTCTACCTGAATAAGAGGGTTATTGTCCGGTTTGAAAAAGTTGTGTTAAATTTTATAGTTTTGGGGATAGTTCGGACTAACGTAACAGTTAGAATAATTCAGACTTTTTCCTTTTACTTACTCCCATGCACCCATCAGAAGCCATATACACGCATGGGCATGGGTTGCATTGCGTCGATTTACAGTGGAACTTACGCAATTTGATCAGGATATTGTATGAAAAGACCGGCTTTACGTGCAGTCACTTGACATGGACACTTTACTCGCTAAGACAATGTGCTTTTTGTCCATCTCTGTTATGCTTGATTGCTATCCAAGAAATAGGTTATGGTTGGGGGAGCAAAATGACGGCTCAGGCGATCGACATTAATTTGCAAATCACCATGCATGGCTCGGTATAATTAATTAATGGCCACGAACCCACCAGAAATATGCCAAACGTGCTTTGGAAAGAGGATGGACTCTTTAAATAATTATGGCTGAGGGCGGCAGCCATCAGTTAATTGACTGCGATTGAGCTTTATCCTCCTGCCGTGGGTACACATCAATGGAAACGGGCCGACTCAACTATTCATGTACGTGGAAAGATTTAGATGGGTCGGCCTTTGTAACGTTGGTTTTTCTTTTTTACTAACAAAAAATACATGTGGGTTGCAACAAATAAAGATAATTTTGTTGATTAATAAAAACTCTGTCAATTTAGTAATAAATCAAAACAAGACAAACAAAATAATAAAAAATAAAATAAAAATCATATACAACATTGAACCCGATTACGCTCGATTCATGCCTCATCACACAAAGAATTCTTCATATATATCTTTTTTTAGTCTCACAAATTAATCGGGTGGCTATTTCATAAGTTAATGCTTGACCAAAGATTAAAATTTTAATTATTCAATTAGTGAAATTTTTTATAGAAAGCATTTGCAAAGTAACAAGCTTATCGCATACACATCTTAAACAAATATAATTTTAAAAGAAAAATATTTATGAATAGAGAAATTTGGAAGAGAAAAAAAGAGAAAAAAGAGGATAAAAGAGAGGAGATTAGAAGGATAGGGAGATGAGAAAAAAACAAAAATGGAGAACAAAAAGACGTCGATCAGGTGAGGAGGGCGCGGTGCCGAGTGGAGGAGCCCAAGACAGAGCGGTGGGATGGTGTGGGTCGGTTGGGTTAGAATGAGATGGGTATATAATAGATATTCTATATTCACGTCGAATTAGATACGGATGACAAACTCAAAAACCAAATCAAACATGAATAACATATCAAAATTCTGACAAAAATATCTTCAATTTTTATAATAGTAGAGATTGGGGAATGTGTGTTTTAAAATAAGAGTAATAATTGGAGTGGTTTGTGTAATTTTGCTTTTAATTATGTCGTCATCAATAGCAAATTACGAGAGTACATAATTATTGCTTGTGTTTAGTTGTAAGACAATTTATTGAATCAGAGAAGATTGTGAGTAATAATTAAGAAACGAAGAATCTTAAACAACTATTCAATGTAATGAAACAGTAAACTAGGCAGGGCGGTCGAAGGCCACGTTTCATGCGTTCGATCGAATAGGGCCTCCAAAAAAGATAGATCCCCAAAGCTTAACAACCCAGTACGGTACACCAATTTCTGCAACTCATCACTGATTCAGGTATGTTTCAACGGCAGACACTCATCATGATTCAAGTATTTCTCTTTTTCGTTGTTTTGTGATGCAATCTAATATTGCCAATGGCGCACTGTTACTTTTTTTCATGGATTGACGATAATAACACTTGTATGAGAGAAGATTAATTACGAAGACATAATTAAAAATTTCAAATTTTATTTCAATAAATATTTTAGTCGAACATTAGGTTAGTACTATATTTATTTTTATATTAATATTTAAAGTATTTCTAAATAATTATGTAAAATGACCCATGCTAAAAATATATCTTTAGTTATATACTTATTATATACTTATATTAAATATATTTTTAATATTTAACAGTCATATTTTATATTTAACACATGGGCCTTCAATTCGTGGAGACGGCCACGCACCCTGCCGGTTGACTTTAGCCATACTCCAAGGCTAGCTACAGAGAATGCTTGCATGGCCAACCTCTAGATCGGTCGGTGCAGCTAGCTGCATGCGACGTTCAGGCAACCAAGCTCGAGTCACGTCCATCCAAAGATAATCGATCGAGTATTAATTCGAGCAGATCAGGCCATCACCAAATGAAAGCTACTAAACAAAGCTAGACCAAGTAGTGTCATACAGACTTGAAACTACCCAGCATGCATATGTAGCTATCTCACCAG
This sequence comes from Oryza australiensis, assembly GCA_019925245.2. NCBI lineage: Eukaryota > Viridiplantae > Streptophyta > Magnoliopsida > Poales > Poaceae > Oryza > Oryza australiensis. The sequence continues at coordinate 1,030,779 of JAIFGZ020000277.1, read as the reverse complement.
AAAAGGACCAATGGACTTCTTTTTTGGGTAGATGGCTTTACATGCTTCGGCCCAACACTCCGCCATTGCAAGCTAAGCTCCTCGATCTCCTGTATAAATAGGTACCTCGAGTTGTCCATACCATCACAAGCAGAGCTAGCTAGGAGCTTCATTAACAAACGAGACAGAGAGGTCAGTGAAGGTAGCAATGGCTGCAGCCTCCTCTGTTCTTCGTTGCTGCCTCCTCGTCACAGCACTGATGATGCTGCGCGCAATGGGAGCTGCAGCCGTCACGAGGCAGTACCTATTCAATGTAAGTGAATAACCATGGTGTGGTGTATCACATCGATACACAAGTTTGGCCAAAAGCCAACGCAGATTTGCCGTGACATCGCAGGTGCAAACGACGAGCGTGACGCGGCTGTGCAGCACGAAGAGAATCGTGACGGTGAACGGGCAGTACCCAGGCCCCACGCTGTTCGCCCGGGAGGGCGACCACGTCGAGGTCACGGTCGTCAACCACTCCCCCTACAACATGAGCATCCACTGGTACGCGATTTCCACCGTGTTTTGACGCGAAAAAAACCTGTGTTTTCACCGTGTTTTCACGTGTGCGTGCAGGCACGGGATCCGGCAGCTGCTGAGCGGGTGGGCGGACGGGCCGTCGTACATCACGCAGTGCCCGATCCAGCCCGGGGGAAGCTATGTGTACAAGTTCGCCATCACCGGGCAGCGGGGCACGTTGTGGTGGCACGCTCACATCTCCTGGCTGCGCGCCACCGTGCACGGGGCCATGGTCATCTTGCCCCCTGCCGGCGTCGGCTACCCGTTCCCGGCGCCGCATGAGGAGGTGCCCATCATGTTCGGCGAGTGGTGGATGAACGACACGGAGGCGGTGATCAGCCAGGCGCTCCAGACCGGCGGCGGGCCCAACATCTCCGACGCCTACACCCTCAACGGCCTCCCTGGCCCCCTCTACAACTGCTCAGCCCAAGGTGATTAGTGACTGATTTTGTTTAGTCGTGCCACTGGCGCGTTACACGAGTGTGACGCGTGACAAAGTCTCAGTTAATTAATGTTGTGGTTTGAGTGCAGACACGTTTAAGCTGAAGGTGAAGCCCGGGAATACGTACATGCTCAGGCTCATCAACGCTGCACTCAACGACGAGCTCTTCTTCTCCATTGCCAACCACACGCTCACCGTGGTCGACGTCGACGCGCTCTACGTCAAGCCGTTCACCGTCGAGACGCTCATCATCGCGCCGGGGCAGACAAGCAACGTGCTGCTCACCGCCAAGCCGACGTACCCCGGCGCGAGCTACTACATGCTGGCTCGCCCGTACACCAACACGCAGGGCACCTTCGACAACACCACCGTCGCCGGAATCCTCGAGTACGAGGACCTCTGCCCCACCGCCGCCACCGCCAGCAGCAAGAGCGTCCCCGTCTTCTCCCCGACGCTGCCGCAGATCAACGACACCAACGCCGTCTCCAACTTCACCGCCAAGCTCCGCAGCCTGGCCAGCGCCGAGTACCCGGCGGCGGTGCCGCAGCAGGTGGACCACCGCTTCTTCTTCACCGTGGGGCTCGGCACCCACCCCTGCGCCGTCAACGGGACGTGCCAGGGACCCAACGGCTCCCGGTTCGCCGCCTCCATCAACAACGTCTCCTTCGTGCTCCCGACGACGGCGCTGCTCCAGTCGCACTTCGCCGGCAAGTCCAAGGGCGTCTACGCCTCCAACTTCCCGTACTACCCGCTGCATCCGTTCAACTACACCGGCACGCCGCCGAACAACACCAACGTGATGAACGGGACCAAGGTGCTGGTGCTGCCGTACGGCGCCAACGTCGAGCTGGTGATGCAGGACACGAGCATCCTCGGCGCCGAGAGCCACCCGCTGCACCTCCACGGCTTCAACTTCTTCGTCGTCGGCCAGGGCTTCGGCAACTTCGACCCTGTCAACGACCCGGCCAAGTTCAACCTCTTCGACCCCGTCGAGCGCAACACCGTCGGCGTGCCCGCCGGCGGCTGGGTCGCCATCCGCTTCCATGCCGACAACCCAGGCATGTCCCTGTACCACTTCAGTTCCCCTGCAATTCCATGGCACATTGGCACCAACTTAATTACTCATAAAAATATCCTTGTGTTAAGCTTGTTAATTGTGGTTAGCTATTTGCTAATACGATTGCACGATTTCAGGTGTGTGGTTCATGCATTGTCACTTGGAGGTGCACATGAGCTGGGGACTGAAAATGGCGTGGCTGGTGCTGGACGGCAGCCGTCCTGACCAGAAGCTCCCACCTCCGCCGTTGGATCTCCCGAAGTGCTAGGCATAAAACTCGAGATCAAAGGGCCAAGATTGGTTGCATCGCGCGCTTCACACAGCCCTCACTTACTGTTGTCCGTCAGATGTTTTGCTGCTTCGGTTTCTCGTCGTCGACAGGCTTGCTTCATTTGTTGCTTTTTTGATAAACTGATTTCTCAGGTGATTGACAGTGTGTTTTTCAGCAGCTAGCTCCGGTGTTTTGCATGAAGTTTAAATCTTAATTTGGTGCTGTGAGGAAATTTGGTTTCTTTGATTGGCAGGGCTTGACTCTTAGGACTGCTTATTGTAACTCAAAGCTCGCTGGCTTTTGCATCTTGTAATCTGTGTATTTTGGTGTAATAAAGTTGTCCGTATCAAATTTCAGTTTATTACATGGTTAGTTACAATGAAACATCTTTGTATAGAAATAGGGGAGTCCACAAACAGATGAAGGCGGAGAAAGCAAAGATTATAGTATATATTAAAGTATAAGTAAATTGCCTGTATTTTCTCATTATAAACATCGGTGTGGTAATGGAGTCGTGGCATTGTGGATGTATGACTATACGCACTAGGATCTAAATTTTGTTGTCCATAAATTTGCTTGTCTGTATTTTCAGTTGGTGTAGAGAGTAATTGATTATCAATGCACGTAACTCAAATATGATTGTCAGAGCTTGGGGCACCTCTAGCGGGAAGGCAAAATACCCTCCCTTTGTGAGTGGCCGGGGTGTTATAAGCTCGTGTTCGGATTGCATGAAAAGATCAACACGAGGAAGTATACAGGTTCAGCCCATATAGATGTGTAATACCCTACTCCTGTCTTTGTTCTTCTGCAAGTGATGAAAATGGATTACAAGGTGGAATGGAGAGAAGTTCTAAGCGAGAGAGGATGAAACCTTCTTCATTGAGTTTGAACCTAACTTTGTTCTTCTAATTGTTTGAATCCTTTCTTCGGTGGCATGGATCATCCTTTTATACATGAAGGGGAGTCTGTCAACGGACTATGCCTCCTATGGTATTTGTAGAGTATGGAAAATGTTAGAACCAAGGTATATACGAGATTGTATTAAGAACAAGGGAGACAAAGATTTATACTGATTCACGCCCTCAATAAGAGTAATAGACCTAATCCACTTCATATGTATATCTGGAAAAAACACCACACAAGCTACAATGAAGGAATAAGATGTCACACCCCGATTTTTGTTCGGGATTAAAACTCGCTAAATAATTCATTTTCTATAAATTAAATAAAAAGTAAAAATAAAATATCAAGTGAAAGTAATAAGAAAATTAAAATTTCCTTAAAAATCATGGTGGAAAATATTTTTATAATATTCTCCATGCTCTAGAGTATTGTTTAAATTTTTTGTGAAATTTTGGAGCTCCGAAATAATTTTAACAATACAAAGTTCATTTATGTAATTAAATAAAAAGAAAAATAAATTAAATTTCCCTTCACTGGCCTAGGTTGTTTTCGACCCAATCCGAAAAAGTCTAATTTGCCTCCCTTCTCTCTCCTCTCTCCCGCCCTAGCTCGCCACTCGCTCTCCCTTCCCTCTCTCTTCTCTCTCTCGGGTCAGCCCGGCCCGCTTCGGCCACCGGCACGTCTATTCCCTCCCTCGCGCAAAGTCTACCTTACGTCCTCCTCCCTCCCATGCCACTGACAGGTGGGGCCCACCTGTCGGGCCCGTCCCCAACCTCCGGCCGCGTCGCTCCCGACCCCGCGTCGCCTCTTCGCCGCTCCCCGCGCCTTCCCGCTCGTCCTACTCCCGCGCGCCGTGCCCGCCATCATCGCTCGCCTTCCCCGCCCGTCCCACACGCGTCGCGCCCCCGTAAAGGCCGGATTCGAATTTTCAAATCCTGGCCATTACTCTCTCTCTCTCATCACTTCGGCGAGAAATCCACCGCCCTCCCGTGCGTTTCCGAGCGCCCCAACCCCCTATAAACTTTTCTTGTGCTCCTCTCTTCATTCCCCTTTTCCGCCACTCGCTCCCGTGCCCCCGAGCTCCCTCATGCCATCCCGCCCGTCCGCCATCGCCGTGCTCCATCTCCGGCCACCGTTCGCCGCCGCTCCAAGCCGCGCTGAGCCATGCCGCCACCACCTCCAGATTTGCGAGGACGAGGGCTACCTCGTTCGCTCACCCATCATCGTATAACTTATCATTAACATTGACAGAGGCCACAATGCCAATGATGCATGCAGGAGTGAGACCCACTCCACTGAATTTGGTAAGATTAGTCTTGTTGTTGTCCCTCCAAGAGAGCTGACTATATGTAATTGTTAGTGATATGCCCTAGAGGCAACATGGAGATGTTGGATATCACGTCAATGTTTATGTATTTATGAATAAAGTGTTATTCAGTTTCATGAAATAGACATCTTGTATTAATCAATAAGTACGTGACTTATTTATGAGACTCTATATGTATGAATCTATTTCTAAATGATCCCGATCATATGTCATATTGTTGGAACAAATATGATACTAAGATCGGCATGTTTATTGATTGATGATGATGCCTCATAGATCATGGGTATGGAGATACCAAATCAATAAACATGGACATATCTCGTTAGAGAACACATTGTTGCATAGACCCACCATGAGACACTACAGAATTAATGTGCCATTAGTTGGTCTCGGGTAGTGTTGGTACAAAGTCCTTAGACCTGAGATCACCATGGATTCCAACATATGTAGTAGCCTACTTTGGGACTACCAAACGCTATTCCGTAATGGTAGTTATAAAAAGGTAGTTTTAGGGTTTGCTATGAAACATGGAGTGGGATGTGAGTGATCAAGATGGAATTTGCCCCTCCTTTGGAGAGATATCTCTGGGCCCTTCGAGGTAATGGATTATGGAAATGCATGGCCATGCTAAGTTGATTGAGGAGTCAATCAACAGACAGATAATCCAATACGGTTCGAGTGAATGGTTAAGCTATTGAAGGGATGGCACACATCTTTCCTATAGCTTAATTGGTATCGTGAGGCAAAGGGATTTGTGTACACATTACAGGTTTAGAGCCGATATTATATTCTTGTATACTATGGTGTCAATATGTGCTTGCTAGGCACATTGTTGGCAGTCGGTGAGTTGGACTCGAGCCGACGATCGGCTAAGTTAGACTATAGCCGAGACCGAGTATACCGAACCTACGGGTCGCACGCTTCGGGGATAAGAACGGGATTTCGAGTTGGACTCGGATACGGCTCGATCGGATAGGGATCCGATCAGATAGAGTCCTATGGGCTTACGACGTATGGGTGGCCAACTCTGTGAGATTTGGATGAGATCCGATTCAAAACAGAGTTCTGATCGGCCACTAGTCCCAGTCGGCCAACTCTATATAAAGGGGCGAGGGGTGGAGAGTTGTTGCATCGCATTGAACCAAATCCGTAACAGAAGTCGCCGAGATCAATCTCCACGGAAACCCTCCCCACTTTCGAGCCAAACCCTAGCCTTGCATCGCGTGCTAGCACACGGGTGTTCGGCGTTCTGTCCCCGGACGTGTGGATACCGGTAGAGGCGCTGCTACGTTGCACGCTGTTGATCGGCTGTGGAGGAATCGGCTGCGGTCGAGCGCATCGGAGCGAGGCGCGAGAACACAGTCGGACGACTCGGATCGGCTACGGCATCTGCGAATCGGCTCATTGGCGAATCGGCTGTCCCCGGGAATCGGTTGTCGGCTTGCGGGAATCGGCTACACTGTTCCGGATCGGATAGCCCTGATTGGTTGTTTCCGCTGCACACTCCAATCGGTAACGATCTATCGGCCCTTACTTGCAAGTGTTCCTGGTTTGCGCGGCAAAAGTTTTTGTTTTCAGCTAGCGTAGCCTCCACGTAACCCTTCAGTGGTATCAGAGCTAATCTTGCTTAGTTCGGGTTTTAGATTGGATCTGGAACAAGTTTTGCGCACGGCTTGATTAGATCAATCGATTTTACGGGATTTGTTGAGGAGAGTTGATGGTAATTGCGTTCCTTGATAGTGTATCGGAACGGCGTAATGTGATTACGTCGAAGCAATATCCATAGAACTCGGTTTGAGTCGGCTTCGAGATAGCGTTCCTTGATAGTGTATCAGAACGGTATAATGTGATTATGCCGAAGCTATCTCGTAGTCCGATCTTGTTTGCTGCCTTGCGCCTGCGCAAACCATCTCCCTTGATAGTGTATCGGGATGGCATAATATGATTATGCCGATATGGTTTCCGTAAGCGATTTCATAGATTGGATCTATGAATTTCGTGTGGTGTGCATACCCCCTTATAGGTCGTCTCGGTGTCGTATCTCTGCGATAGGTAGAAAACGTTTCTACGCCTAACTTGTTTTTGCAGAGAATGCTTTGAGATGGTATGGCCCTATTGTATGTATGAGATGCATGTGATGCGTGTAATATATTCTTTCATACGTGCAATGCTTGTAATATTCTTTCACGACCTGCGAGTCGATGTAATCTTCAATTAGAGCTTCTACAGTAGTAGCTTAGTTTGAAGAAATCAAGCATCATGCACATTGGAAGATGGTGCCGAAGATGGAGATCCTCAGCGCCGACATGGAGATGGAGATCACCATGTGAAGGGGGCCATACTATTTCATTATATGCTATTCTACCTGCTTTCATATATGTGATATGTTTGTTTGATAGGATAGCATCCCTCGCAAAATTAAGTAGTAATGATGCCCTTCCAAATGTTGCACCCGTCACCGTTATGCTCGTCAATGGTGGGTCTGCCAAAGCAGAGTGCCATTCTCTATCATAACACGAGGGGGTATATGTCAGACATATACATGCAGGAGCATTTGGTTTACTTAACAAGGCTATCAAAACAGTTTTGGGCCTTGGGGCATAGGTTGGGGCCAGGGCATGGAGATGTCACACCAACAACAAGAGTCACATAGAGATGTGATTAGCAAGGAGTTGCTTACCGATGTTACTAATTTTCTAATAGTGATGCCAAAGCTCACTAGAAAATTAACTAACATGTGAATCTTGACCCAATACGTAACCTAGAGGGAAGGTGGAAAATACGTAATGGGAGTCTAATGTTAAATTGTTTAACAATAGACATAGCATAAACATTGTGCTAAACTTTGCTTTTTCTGTTGTAGAATAAATGGCGGCTAATACTACACCCAGTTCTTTTAATTTGCGATCTATTCTCGAAAAGGAAAAATTAAATGGAACAAACTTTATGGATTGGTATCGCAACTTGAGAATTGTTCTCAAGCAAGAGCGTAAGGAGTACGTTCTTGAAGTACCTCCGTCCGAGGATTTGCCTAATAATGCCACCGCAACGCACGGAGGGCTTACGAGAAGCACACTAATGATGCCCTAGATATAAGCTGTCTCATGCTAGCTACAATGTCCCCGAGCTTCGAAGTAATATGAGAGCGCGATGCTCACACTATTATTCGGGAACTGCGTGGCATGTTTGAGAACCAAGCTCGGGCCGAGAGGTTCAACACCTCAAAGTCCTTGTTTGCGTGCGAGCTTGTTGAGGGAATCCCGTCGATCCGCATGTGATAAAGATGATTGGCTATATCGAGAGTCTGGAAAAACTAGGTTTTCCCCTTAGCCAAGAGTTGGCTACTGATGTGATTCTCCAGTCGCTCCCTCCGAGCTTCGAGCCATTCATATTAAACTATCACATGAACAATATGGATAGAACCTTGGCCGAATTGCATGGGATGCTAAAGACAGTGAGGATAGTATCCGAGAAAATGGTCATCATGTGATGATGATGCGAGAAGGTTAAGCGCAAACCACTGTCAAGAAACTTTGCACCAAGAGGAAGTTAACTCCCGATGAGATCGCGAGTGCCTCCAATGCAAAGAAGGGCAAGAAGGGGTCGGCGGCATCGGATGCCGTTTGCTTCTATTGCAAGGTGATAGGCCACTTTGGAAAAGGAACTACAAGAAGTACATGGAGGATCTCAAAAAGAAGCAAAGTACGACTTCGCCGGTATTAATGTTATAGACATTAATCTTGCTACTTCACCTACGACTCTTGGGTATTTGATACCGGATTAGTAGCTCATATTTGTAAATCATTGCGGGAATGAGAAGAAGTAGAGGATTGAGAAGGGGCGAGGTGAACTGCGCGTCGGCAATGGAGCAAGCGTTGCTACGTTCTGTCGGCACAGATACCACTTTATCTACCTTCGGGATTAGTTTTGGAATTGAATAATTGTTATTGTATTCCAACACTATGTCAAAACGTTATTTCCGCTTCATGTTTGCAAGCGGAAGGATATGATTTTAGATCAATGAACAATGGTTGTTCAATATATCTCAAAGATATGTTCTATTTTTATGCTCCATTGGTGAATGGATTATACGTTTTGAATCTTGAAGCGTCTCCCATCTATAACATTAATACGAAAGGCAACTCTCTAATGATATAAACCCCACGTTAATCGGCATTGTCGCTTATGCCATATAAATAAGAAACGCATGGAGAAGCTCCATAAGGATGGATTGCTTCACTCTTTTGATTTTGAATCATTTGAGACATGTGAGTCTTGTTTACTTGGTAAGATGACAAAGGCACCTTTCATGGGACATAGTGAGAGAGCAAGTGACTTGTTGACACTCGTACATACGATGTATGTGGACCAATGAGCTCAACGGCCGGAGGTGGTTATCGTACTTCATTACCTTTACCGATGGTTATATCTACTTAATGAGGCATAAGTCCGAGTCCTTTGAAAAGTTCAAAGAATTCCAGAATAAAGCACGAATCATTTAGGAAAAACAATCAAGTTTCTACGATCGGATCGTGGAGGAGAATACTTGAGCCAAGAGTTTGGTAATCATCCGAAAGATTGTGGAATTGTTCCACGCTTGACTCCGCCAGAACTCCACAATGGAACGGAGTGTCCGAACGAAGAAATCGCACCTTGTTGGACATGGTGCGGTCGATGATGAGCCAAAGTGATCTTCCGTTATCCTTCTGGGGATATGCTCTTGAAACAGCTGCGCTCACACTAAATAGAGTTCCATCTAAGTCGGTTGAAAAGACACCATATGAGATATGGACAGGGCAACCCCCTAGTTTGTCTTTTCTCAAAATTGTGGGATGCGAAGCTTATGTAAAACGTTTGATCGACAAGCTCACACCCAAATCGACAAGTGCTTCTTTGTGGGATATCCTAAGGAAACTAAGGGATATTACTTTTATAATCGGGAACAAGGCAAAGTGTTTGTCGCCCGACACGGTGTCTTCTTGGAGAAAGAGTTTCTTTCAAGAAGGGTTAGTGGGAGCAGGGTGCATCTTGAAGAAGTTCAAGAAACATCGAAAAATGTTTCGGCGACCACGAACCACAACAGGAGGAGCAAAGTGTTGCGCCACCGGTTGTAGATACACCACCCACGGAGTCGAAAGATCACGTCGTGCGCGACAGTACACGTGCGGAACAACGTGATATATTGTTGTTGGACAACGATGAGCCTAAGACCTATGAGGAAGCGATGGTGGGACCCGATTCCAACAAGTGGCTTGGAGCCATGAAATCCGAAATAGAATCCATGTACGACAATCAAGTTTGCAACTTGGTTCATCCACTGATGGTGTCAAAACCATTGAGTGTAAATGGGTTTTTAAGAAAAGGCCGATATGGATGGAAATGTTCACATCTATAAGGCGCGATTGATGGCGAAATGTTTTAAACAGATTCAAGGAGTTGATTATGATGAAACCTTCTCGCCCGTCGCAATGCTTAAATCTATTCGGATTATCCTAGCGATTGCTGCATATTTCGATTATGAGATATGGCGAGATGGATGTCAAAACGGCTTTCCTAAATGGAAACCTAAGCGAGGATATATACATGATACAACCTCGGGGTTTTGTCGATCCACAATCGCTGGAAAGATATGCAAGCTACGAAATCCATTTATGGATTGAAGCAAGCATCTCGGAGTTGGAATATTCGTTTTGATGAAGTAATCAAAGGGTTTGGTTTCATCAAAAACGAAGAAGAGGCCTGTGTTTACAAAAGGTCGTGGGAGCGCAATTGTATTTCTAATCTTATATGTGGATGACATATTACGATTGGAAATGATATCCCTATGCTAGAATCCGTCAAGTCTTCATTGAAAAATAGTTTTTCCATGAAAGACTTAGGGAGGCAGCATACATATTAGGCATTCGGATCTATAGAGATAGATCCAAGAGGCTAATTGGATTAAGCCAAAGTACATACATTGACAAGGTGTTGAAAAGGTTCAACATGCATGATTCCAAGAAAGGTTTCTTGCCCATGTCACATGGCATTAATCTTAGCAAGAATCGGTGCCCTCGGACACATGATGAGCGGAATAAGATGGGTATGATTCCATATGCTTCAGCAATTGGATCCATCATGTATGCCATGCTTTATACACGCCCGGATGTCTCGTACGCTTTGAGTGCTACGAGCGGATACCGTCGAGATCCAGTGAAGGTCACTGGATTGCAGTAAAGAATATCCTTAAGTACTTGAGAAGAACTAAGGATATGTTCCTAGTCTATGGAGGTGAAGAAGAGCTCGTTGTAAGTGGTTACACCGATGCTAGCTTCCAAACAGACAAGGATGATTATAGATCGCAATCTGGGTTCGTGTTCTGCCTAAACGGAGGCGTAGTCAGCTGGAAGAGTTGCAAGCAGGATACTGTTGCTGATTCTACAACGGAGGCCGAGTATATTGCTGCTTCGGAAGCTGCAAAGGAGGCTGTTTGGATCAAGAAATTCGTTTCTGAGCTTGGTGTGATGACTAGTACGACTGGTCCAAGAACACATTATTGGATAGACCCACCATGAGACACTACAGGAATTAATGTGCCATTAGTTGGTCTCAAGTAGTGTTGGTACAAAGTCCTTAGACCTGAGATCACTTATGTGACCTTTCTAGAAATATTTACATTTAGCCATGCTTAATTACCCTAGCTCACTTAATGAGATAATCACATTAACTATTTTAGTATAAGACGAGCTGCGAGCTCGAAGCACCAGGCCATATTTGTTGGTCATAATTATTCAACTAAAATATGACCTAATGATGGGTTGTGGGTGCATGGTTTCTTTTGCCGCACCCATGTCAATTAAGGGTCGTTTTGCGGGAAACCCTAAAAGACTTACCATACTTACCACAAGCAAGAATGGACAACTGCTGGACTTGTAGTGTAGCTTTTCTCTGGCTGACGTACCCAGGCAAGAATGAGCGTGATGGAGATGGGTCGGCCAGGGCATTCGGTTGATCGTCTTCCGGATTCATCGCGGCACAAGGGGGCTGCGTACCCTGGATTTAAGGATAGGATGAAACCTACAGTGTGGTATCACTTGGTCAGGGGAAGTTATACGAAGGGTCTTGTCACAATCACTCGTATGGTAACGTGTTCGGCCAGGCACGGTGACATATGGTGGATTGTGTCTTGTGGGTACAGTTGTACACCTCTGATCAGAGTAGAACTATTCGAATATTCGTACCCATGGTTATGGGCGATCGATTAGATTCGCCGTGATTAGACCCACCGTTAATAATTTGACTTAATGGAACAGGTTTAGTTCAGGTGAAATGGTTGGACCTTTTCAACGTGGTTTAGCGTTGTTCAGTGGAGAATTAATCTTGACCTAATATATCAACTTTTCCTGTCTTTAAACTAGAAAGGCTTACAACAACATTTATGCAAATAGCCGCAAGCCCCTCTTTCTCTCCCTTTGAACGTCTGCATCCTCGACGTGGCTTGTTGAGTACGGTGGTTGTACTTAGCCTTACTATTTCCCCCCTTTTCCAGAAATGTTGTGCTTTTGAGTCAAAGACAAAGTTAGAAGACCAAGGCTCATACCCCTGTTAAGTTTGCTTGTGGAGTGGAGCTGAAGCTCCCTAGGATCGTCCTTTTTCTGCTGCTGCTTTCTTTTGGGTGCAAGTACTAAGTGCCTCTGCTGTAAGTATTTTATGCTTTAATTTACATTTGGATCTGTTTATTGATTTATCATTTTATGTACCCTGGTTGATTCCTAGATAGGGATTTAATACACAAAATAGTCTGGAAATTTGGCTAAATTTCTGGGCGTGACATAAGATGGCTAATCTAATCCGTTGACTAGGATCCGTCGAGAACGTCCTGACAAGATCTAATTGGCGACTAGGGCATTGGCTTCCTTCGGATTGTATATTAATGTGACTCTGGCTATGGCTTGTAATTCGATCATCCCCCTCCATGAAGGGGCCTTGTATTTATAGCGATAACCACCTCCTTTTCAAAGTAGAACCCGAACAACTAGGACAAGATACGAGCTTAAGTAGAACTTGTCTTTCTTGAATAGGACTATAACACCTTCTATCTTGAGAAAATTTTCCATACTGCCTTAACTTACGTATACCTTTTTGTATATCATTCAGTATATGATATTTTGTATAGCACAAACTCAAGCATAAAAGGTATAACTTATCATTAACATTGACAGAGGCCACAATGCCAATGATGCATGCAGGAGTGAGACCCACTCCACTGAATTTGGTAAGCTTAGTCTTGCTGTTGTCCCTCCAAGAGAGCTGACTAGATGTAATGGGCACACCTACCAACTGACAAGTGAAGCAAAGAAGTCAAAACTCTTCATCCCAGTTGTCTTCGGGCCCACTTGTCAGTCATCAATGAGGGTAAAGGAGGGCCCATGGGATAGATGCTGAGGGCACGCCATGTTGCGCCCCCATTTTCTCCAAGACAATATGGGCGTGTGAGGGGCTACATGAATCGCCACGCTTTCCACGTTGTTGATGAGTTGTACACAAGATTTCTGTCATCCTACAATTAATGTGGGGTGATGATATAAAGTAATCCACTTCTACGAGTACTCTACGAATGGTCAAGGTACGACTACACTCCTGGTCCTCAACCAGCGCGGTAGCGATCCCACCACCTCTACGAGTGGTTGAGGTACGACTATATACCTGGTCCTTGACCAATATGGTAGCAATCCTTCCACCACTTTCATGAGTTCTCTATGAGTGATTGAGGTATGATGGATACGGCTACACCTAGTCCTCACTCGACCAGTGTGTAATGATCTTACTATCCTCATGCATTAATGTTAACGTCAAAATTTGGTAAGCCTCTAAGTCTTCATCGGTTTAAAGTCAATATCGGCCTCAGAGTCATGGAAATGGCTGATGGATATTATCAGTCGCCAACGGTCGGATTCTTAGTAAATTCGGTTAAGAAAATTAATCAATTAAAGGAAATTTATCCAGAAGAGACCAAGTTCAAGAAGTATGCGGTATGACAATTTATCTATTAATTAGACAGAGTCAGATAGTTTCCTTTTTATTTTTAGGAAAGATTGTTAGAGTCCGATCAGGACTTGTATCTTTACTTTATCTTTAGAAAAGTCTGTGTCGTGTCTAATAAGGACTAATATCTACCCATGGATATAATATGTACACCCGAGGTCTTTGTATCTCATCTTCACAGATCAATATATATATACTTTCGACGCATCATTAAAAAATGAGGTTTTGTTTTGATGAGTTCTTGTTTTCACGCATGGGCTGCATCGATTGAGTTTGACCTCCAGCAAGAAGTGAGTTCTGTCATCTTCGCTTGCACTGGCGTGGCTAGGACTTCCTCGGTTGAGTCTGATGTTCTAATCGGGTCGATGCAATTGTTGTCTATCTGGTATATCATCTCTATCTTTAGTTTTATTACTATTTATAGTCACATCGTCTTAGTTAGGACTTCCTCGGTTAGGTCCAATATTCTGATCAAGTTGATGTTTCTTTAAACATAATGTCGCTTTAGATAGATTTGTTATATCCATCACATTAGACAAATTTATCGACTTATTGAGTATTAAATTATCATATACAATCTTGTGCTGCATCGGTTAGGTCCGACCTACTAGATTGTTATTGATAATCTAAGTCTTGTTAAGCCAATAAGTTTATGCTAATGTTTCATCAGAGGATTAGCCGATCTTATCTCATGTGTTAAATTTATCTTTGATGGTTTTACTGGTTAAATTTAATACATGACCACTTTAATCGGTGTCATCAGGCAATTACCAACCTTATACTACATCGGTAAGGTCCGACCTATGAGGTTATGGTTGTAAGTTATATTTATTTAAGTTAGTAGGTATCAATCATTGTTTTATCATGGTTTCAGCCGATGAGTTATCTAGATAATATTTAAGTGTTGCATCGGCTTATAGAGATTATATACAAGTTGGTTTTAGCCGATTGCAGCAAAGGTTTTATTAATCACTTAATCATTTGGATTTAATGACATTGGATTTCTAATCGATATATGCTTTAATCATTGGATCATAATTATTCTATCATACCATTATTGCCCGACTGGTTTCTATTGGATTACATTATCATTAGCCAATTGACTTTATATCATTGTTTATTCAAGTATCAGAATCTACATCGGACATATAGTTGATTGCTAAAAACTTATCGGCATCGGCTAGTATCGCTACATTGGCTTGTTAGCCAATCAACTATTTGATCATCAATTTATATATCTTATCAGTTGCAGGATCAAACTGACTGACACGTTCGCATCTCATCAAAATTCAGGACCTGCACTGGAGCTAAGCAGATCTCTCAGGCCACTGTGTTTGTCGATATAGTTCACGTCAACACAGATTTGGCACAATCGGATGAGCGTGAGTTTTTTGTTAACAATTAATCTATGTAAGTTTTTATACATATTAAATGTGTAATATTTGTCTGTTGATCCTCTGTTCTCATATCGCTATCGTCCTACGTTAAGCCTAACTAATCACCGGGTCTCAGAACCTTGGTTGGCGACTTCTGTTACTATTGGATTAGTTGGGTGCTGGAGGGTCAAACAACCATGTCAGAATTGGTCATGTCAAAGTACACAATGCTACGTATTAACTAGTTATGTAATCGGGAATTGGTTTTCCCAACTTCATAGCTGGGGGCTAGGAATTCGCTATTTCAGCATAGTCTATTATAAGATTCAAGCTGTTTTTATGAAAAAAATTTCTATAAAACCAGCTGGGGGCTAAGAGGAGTACACAACTCAGCTGAGAGCAGCTCTGGTGAGAGTACTTGTTTATTGTCACATATAGATATAATTTATTTTTAATATTTTTAATTCATATCATGTTACTCCTAAGTGTTTGCTTGGGGGCTTTTTGTCTAATAATTTGTTCTAAGAATTGATTTCAGAAAAATTAGATATCAGAGCAATTGGCCTTCTTGAGTAAAAGAGACTAGTTGAAGGCTTTTTAGTAGTTAACATCTTGTCTTGACTAAATGGAGCTCAAACCAACAATTTTTGTACTCGACTAAAAGACATATACTAATCCTAAGACACACAGTAGTCGGAATTTATTTTTGACTAGATGAATGTTGGATTAGTGACTTCAAGTCTCAGTACATATAAGAAGAGGTCCCATGACAGAGCAAAGTCAAAGAGTTGTCTTGTGGTCGTACTTTATATCGACTACAAGAAGCTCAAAACGACAACGCTATAGTATGGTCGCATATCTTGTATGGATCTGAGAACAGAAAGATTAAATAAAGTGATGGTTTACCCGACAATATGATATTTTTTATCTCAATCCAAATTCAAACAATTGTCATGTTCTCTATCATAAAAAAAAAAAGACTTGTCGGGAATTCCATGTAGACAGAGACTAGATTAGCTTTAAAAAAGGGAAAAGGGTAAATTTGTTGTAGTCTGTGCTGTGCTCCAATAATCCATTTAAATCAAAATGGTCTAATATATGTGCGTCCACATTCGAAAACACCGAATTCTCTCAAAATGTTAATGATCACATGCAGTTTTCATAATGTTCCCGTAACATTCGTTCAAATATGTTTGTTGTACGTATATCAGTGACAAATTGGTTAGAAAATGTATATGATGTTAAACGGTATATCTTACAAGGAAAGAAATGTGGGACATGTTTTCAACAAGATTTTAGTGAATTCAGGATTTACCGATCCATCTTTGTCACTTTAAGCATGTGTTTGGGGTATAATCAGGCGTCTGCGCACGTAGTTGTGTGTATATGTACGTCTTGAAGGTAATTAAGCAAACGAAAAAAATCAAAATCCAAAACCACGATTAATTATTTAAGTAGGGTTTACTTAATAATAAACACGGGTAATATAAGCTAATGCCTCCCTAAACAAATTAATCACTGGTTCTTCAAACCTGGCAATGCATCAATTGTTAGTATTCGAGTTGAGACAGATGCTAAAATGTAGTAAGTACTCTACCCAACATTATACATGTAACCTAGAATCCTAGATACATCTCGTTTCGTGTGTGAAATTAAACAGCTAGCTAGCTGCACTAGTGCAGAGAGTATCTTTCCATGCGGCCAAAACTCAGATTTAATATACGGTTGGATCGTCCATCTCTCTGAGATATATGTAAAAATTAACATTTTTCATGTGGACAGCACAACCACGTAAAAAAGTGATCAGTTATGTCGCCCGCCTAAAAAACAAAAATCGCAAAAAAATCAAAAAGTTGAAACCCTAGGACCCTAGCCGCTGTCATCGTCGATGCAGTCCGCCACCACCGTCGTTGTTGTCGAGACCCTGCTGCACCCAAGACGAGAGGTGGTGGATTTGCCCCTCCTGGGGCTGGGATCACTGGATCCGCCATCAAGCAGCTTGTCGCTCTCATTGTCATCGCCGAATCTGTGAGGAAGGTCGACGACAGCGGATCCGCCCCTCCTGAGGCCGCCGCCGTTGGATCCATAAGGGAGAAGGCCGGCAACGTCAGATTCATGAGAAAGAAGGCCACTGCCGCTATTTATGCACATCGCTGCCGCCGTCGAAGCACGCCTCCTCCGTCGGCCTCCTCGCACGCCGCTGGAACCGTTGTCGATGCGCGCCTCCTTCGTCGGCCTCCTCGCGCGCTGCTGGACTCACCGCGCCGTCATCACTACAGTTTGTCGGCCTCCTCACGCGCCCCGCCAGCCTGCAGAGTAAGAGGGAGAAAGACGATGAGGAGTGGAGGAGAGAGTAAGAGGGAGAGGGAGAGGCGGAGGAGTTATCGTCGTCGTCGTCGCCCCATCCGCTAGCGCCGAATCCGCCCGTGATCGCCCTAGCTGCTGCTGCTTCCATTGGCCTTGGGTGAGGGGAGGAGGAGGGGTGAGAAAGGGGGTGCTGGAGGAGGGGGTGAGGAGAGGAGAGTGTCGAGTTAGAAGATTTTTTTAACAGATAAGGGATGAGAGAAAAGAAGAGGGAGAGGGGACCGGCCGGTAGCTGGCATGATGTCAAGCGAGTCTCTTAACATGCTCGCCTCGTATTTTAGTGTTGGTAGGAGTATTTATATTTTTTCCAACGATTTGTGCTCTCTTATTGTTTACTTGTCAATCATTCATGCTTAATACATGTGTTGAAATAAATGGATGGAGTAAATCAACTTTGTTGGTTACATGTATAGATTCCACCAGCAGCCATTCTCTAGAGTTACCTAGAGGATAGAATGACGGTCCAATCAATTTATAGTCCTACACAAGATCTGACAATTTGCACAACGAAAACAAATGTTTGCCATGGTGGCACTACTTAAAAAAAACTCATAGTTATCAGTTCAAAAGGTGTCGGTTCAATTAAATCCGGCACCAATTATATCTATAGGTGTCGGATGAATAATAGAACCGATACCTATACTATAGGTGGCGGTTCTTATTACGAACTGCCACCTATTCTTCGCGAATAGGTGTCGGATGAATAGTAGAATCGGCACCTATACTATAGGTGACGGTTCTTATTACGAACCGCCACCTATTCTTCGCGAATAGGTGTCGGATGAATAGTAGAACCGGCACCTATACTATATAGGTGGCGGTTCATAATAAGAACCGACACCTATTCTCAGAAAAACACTATTTTCTCGATTAGTACCATACCGTTTGCCGAACAAGACCAACACCAGCTTAAATATGCATCTCTCATGCGCATGGTCAGCTGGACTCAGTCGCTCGTGCCTGTAACTCTAACTCGCGGGCGCGAAAGAGGGCCTGCCATCAAGGTACGTAGTTGCGTGGAAAAATTTGGTAAGTCCGGTAAATATGATGGGTCAGGTTAAAGGAGTGGGCCCATAAAAAGGAATTGGGAGCTTTCGCGCCCGCCATCAAGGTACGTAGTTGCGTGAAAAAATTTGGTAGGTCCGGTAAATATGATGGGTCCGGTTAAAGGAGTGGGCCCATAAAAAGAAATTGGGAGCACCTCGTTGAATGGGGTTCGGTCCGTATATGTGTCGAATAAATAGGTGCTGGTTCTACACGAACCGATACTTATTTGCCTGAATAGGTGCCGGTTGAAAAACCGACACCAATGATTTTGATCATTGGTGTCGACCAATAGGTGCCGGTTTGCCGGTTAGGGAAACCGACATCTAAGGAGGTTTTCCAACCGATAGCTTTGGCCTCTTCTGTAGTAGTGTGGTCAACCCAAGATCAGTTCAAGAATTGTTTTCGTCGTTGGATATGCTTGGGAGGAGACGCAAACTGCTACAGACTGTGGGTATCTATCTCGGACCTTTTTACACTACTCTCATAATGCACCAATGAGAAGCCATATATATACACGCATATATGCATGCAAATATTCCATTGCATGTACAGTGGAACTCACGCAATTTCTAGATATTATAATAGAATACCACCTTTTGTGTGTGCAGCACTTGACATGGACACATTGCTCGCTAAGACAATATAGTGGGGCAGCGCTACAAATCGGGACAGTATTGTATTACATATAAAAAAATATTTCATCGATTTATAAAAAATATTTCAATAAAAACATTTTTATCAGACAGTATTACATCATATATATTTATAAACAAATATTTCACCGATCTATAAAAATTTCAATAAAAATGGTTTAGTTGTTTCTATCTTGGAGAGAAAATATTCTATCATTTTTAAGAAATATTTCAGTCGTCAGAATATAATCATATAAAATTTTATTATAAAGATTTAGTTATAAAGAATAAAGATACAATTAGTTTGTAATTCAAATAAATAGTTAAAGAAAAAAATTACTTTGAAAAATATTATGAAGTTTTATCACTTTTATGCAAATAGTAAGAGAGAGGAATATAAATAGTAAGAGAGAAAAAGAGTGACGTGTATTGCATGCAGAGAGATGGATAATAAAAAATACTAGTAGTATCTCTCAGCTATAACATATGTGTGTAGGCGTCTGAATTTTTTAATCTATCAGATCTACGAACAATATTAAGCATTTTCGAGAATGCTTACTTTCGATCCTCCGATGAAAACGAAGTATCGGACACCCATAAAATCCATCGAGCCCTTTCTTTATGGCACATTCATACGCATGCAAACATTTTCAAAATTTAAATGATTTTTCTTTTAAACTATTTATTAAAATTTCAAACTAATTATATCATTAAATTAACAAGATATCATATGATTATATACAAAGACTTTTTAACTTTTTAAAATGTTGCACATGTTGTTATTAAAATGTTTCAATGAGTATTTATTGATGTTTCACTAATGTATTTGTAGTTTTATATTATCTTTTTATATATTTTTATATATTTTAGCAAATTTTTTTATATTTTAATAATTATTATAATTTGATGTTTGACTCAATACTGTATACATCAATTTCTGTATACATTAATTTAATTTTTGATGTTACAATTAGATATTATATTTTGCTAGAATATTTTTCTTTAGTAGTGAAATATTTAAACAATTTTTCGTTAAAATAAATTTTAGCAATGCATGAAATATTTTTAATAATACGGTGCAACATCGTCCGATGATTTGTATTGAATCGAACGTAGGAGTAGCGGTCTCGCTCCGAATTAAGGGCGACCGCGTCGTCGTTAATGTCGCCAACCACGTCCCCTACAATATCACCGTTCACTGCTACGCGCGCAAACACATCCATCGCCTCGGATGAATCACGTACGACGCGTTACGCGGTTTTCAGTTTTCACCGTGGTTTGACCCCAAAAACCTCACAATCCTTTGCACGCAGGCACGGGATCCGGCAGCTGCGGAGCGGGTGGACGGAGATTGTTTGATCTGCTGCGTGTAGCTAGACACGTTCAAGCTGAAGGTGAAGCCCGGGAAGCCGTACACTGCTGCGCCTCATCAACGCCGCGCTCAACGACGAGCTCTTCTTCGCCGTCGCCAACCACACACTCTCGACGCCAGCTACATCAAGCCGGTCACCGTCGACACCTTCGTCATCACGCCGGGCCAGACCACGAATGTGCTGCTCACCGCGCTGCCGACCTACCCAGACACCGGCGCTGCCAAGTTCCACATGCTGGCGCGGCCGTAAACGGTACACCACGACGGCGCCGGGGACCTTCGACAACACTACAATCGCCGGCGTCGTGGAGTACGAGGACAACGACCGGGACACCTCGTCGGGCACCGGAAACAAGAACCTCCCCGCCTTGGCACCGACGACGCTGCCGGCGATCAATGACACGAGGTTCGCGGCCAACTTCGCCAGCAAGCCGTGGGCATGCATCGTTAGCAAGCGAAGACACTAGGGGCCAGGAGCTGCTATATCTAGGTCTCGAATGGATTCGGCCAACAACAGGGGCAAGGTGGCGGAGGAGTATATAAAGTGGACGCTGATGAAGTGTGTTTAAATGAATCTCTAATTCTGTTTTGGAAAAAAAAATTTAAAAAAGTTACTTATGAATCTTTAAAATTATAGGTTTTCTAAAATAAAGATGTCATGCTCAAAACTGATGATAATAAAGTTCTGATTATCTAAAATAGCTCTCGCCACCATAAGGATTATTTTACCATGAGACACACACGAAAAAATAGATCTGGGCGACGGAACATGCGCCTGCGCCAATGCTGCCTGCACCAACACGCCGTCTGCGCCAACGTCTGCCACGTCGCCTGCCCTGTCGTGCGCTAGCAGCTTGCTGCCGTCCTGCGCCAGTACCTCTTGCAGCATTTGCACTAGCCGCTTTTGCCCCTGTTGCGAAATCAATCTGCCTGCTGCTTACCGCATCGGCTACCGCCCAACACTATGCTCTGATATGTTGTTGTCGCTTTTGCTCTACTGTTCCTGCTGCCGCGCTCTGCTGTTGCTGATGTCGCGTTGCTGCGGCACACTCCTGCCGCCGTCAGCCCAAGGAATCTATCGTTACGCCATGGAAAAAAATTGCAAAATTATACCGTAACGATGATGGCCCTAGTTAGTTAAAAGATAGAGATTTAGTTTTAAGAATATGTCGTACCAATTTTGATTTTATTCTCTAAAAATTCTCTATAATAGTTTTTGAGAATTGATTTTTAGAATATGTTGGGCATGCTTTTAGGCTGCTTCTCAAAATTACCTCAGTGCCGTTTTTTACGTGGCAGGGCTCTCATGCAACATAAGATTGACAAGACGATTCTAGCATAAAAGTAAATAAACGAGTAGCGTATTAGATTTTTATTCATTATCTTAAAATATATATGAATATAGGATTATACTCGCATTTAAATATAAGGAATATAGGATTATATACTCGCATTTAACGAGTAACGTTACATGAGCAATCGTCTCATTTCAAGGCTCATAAGAGTCCACAATGACGTAAAGAAACTAAGTATATGGAATCTTGATCAACTTTTTAAAGTGTCTGCAGTTCAAAAAAAGAAAAACTTTGATAAGTTTCTATAGCTGATTGTTCTTTCTACACAGTTGTGAGCCTTTAAAAATTGAATCGCTAACTGTGAGCTTACAGTAGCAACATAGTTTCTGTCGAAAATAGAGATGGCTTTGTACAGCCCACCAAGGAGAGATGGTAGGGTTGGTAAATAGTGACTCTCCTGTACCTTGGTAATTCAAACGAACTGCAAAAAAATGTGTTTCCTATTTTCCTTTAGGAACAGCAACCTTAAGTTTAGACGCATCAGGTCTCCTCGCCCACTTCAGCACATTGCTAGTTGTTTCTGCAACGTAGAAAACTAAAATTACATGCATGTCCAATGCCACATATTCTTCCGAGGAAATATTTCTTTATCTAAAAGAATTTCAAATAAATTTAAAAAAAAACATATTTAAAGGACCAACATGCGTAAAAGAATTCCCTATAAAAATAAAACCGTGGGTGATGTACACTTGTTATCTAAACTTGATGACTACACATTCTGTATGCAGCATGGAAACATTCATTTTTTAAAAAATATGGTGTCACAGATTCATACCTGAATGCTACAGAATTAGATTGGGTTGCATCCAACTTTGTTGTATGCGCAAAGTTCATGGTTAAAGTTTCCAATCCAATCATATGCTCATCCAGTTTCTTCCCTTGAATTCTTGAAACACCAGTACTGGCATTAGCACTATCGGAATTCCCGCAGGCAGATTTCATTGTAGTATCACAAATGCTCATTTCATCAGATGAAAAATCCAGATGATTTTGAACAGTTTTCAGTACAGCCAATCTTTTCGACCTTAGTCGATATGGAGGGGAAACATCAAAACTCCCTGAAGCAGTAGAAAACCCTTGCTCATCCATAGGACCCAAGGACAAAAGTGCTGCAGTTTTGAATGACTGTGGGCTATCTGTAGTACACTTTCCTATGGGAGTGTGAAAGTTATCACAGCTTAATCTGCCAATCTTCAAATCATTATCTTCAGCAGGCGCCGGTTTATCTC
This sequence comes from Oryza australiensis, assembly GCA_019925245.2. Taxonomy (NCBI): domain Eukaryota; kingdom Viridiplantae; phylum Streptophyta; class Magnoliopsida; order Poales; family Poaceae; genus Oryza; species Oryza australiensis. Next base: position 1,007,837 of record JAIFGZ020000277.1, on the reverse strand, counting down.
TTTTTCTTCTTCTTAGTATTGAAGGAGTATCACGGAATTTTTCAGCAGCACTTCTCAATATGGATTCAACACTAAGCTGATCTGATCCTTTTCCATGAGTTGGCGATGGAGTAGTATAGCCATTGGGTGAGTGCATTACATTCCTAGAGTGTTCCCGTACATAATTTGATGTAAACACTGGGGATTGGGCAGGAGCAATGTCTTCTATCTTAGGTGTCTGATAACAAAGAGAACCAACAGAGTGAGCCTCACTCTGCAAGAATGGTCGGCCACTATTAATGGCTGCTTCACCGTCTCTCTTAGCTTGTTTTGAACAGCCCATTTTATCTGATATCTGATTAAGTTTAAGTCCCTTGTCACCAAAAAAGTTGATTCCCTGAACCTTCCCACAAACAAAATTGTTCCCAATGCCCTTGTCATGAACAGAATCCATTCTCATTGCCTGTGTTGCTAGATCAAAAGCAGAATCATCAGCTGCGGAAGCCTCACATGAAGTTACTGGCTGACCAAGTGAGAGGTAATCTGCACAGCCCTTAAAGTCTTTCAAATTGGATGCCCGTTGATGAGAGGTAGGGTCAGAATGAACTACTCCTAAGCGGTCTCTTGAACAGATAATTGGCTCTTTGTTTAAGTCAAAATGGTTGTCAGCAGGTGGCCGCTTTGGTAACTGTTTCAAATCATCACCAACAACCGACAGTTGAACTGGCAGAATATTTCTGGTATTGTAGTCATCTAACTTTTTTCTTAATGAACTGTTCCAATGGTTTTTTATAGAGTTGTCTGTCCTGGAGATAAGAACAAACAAACATCGGTGTAAGGTGAATATAAAGAAGCCTAACTATTTGAGTGGTAAAGAAAGGTCAAATTCTATATGAACTTAGACATGAAAATAGCATAGAATGCAGAAGGACATTTACAGGAAACAATATGTACTAAAAAAACGAAGTACTTTCAATTCTAACAGCAATAGGCCTAGTCCACATCATCTGTTCAGAACAGCAAAGCAGCAAAAGTCACAAAATCCGATCACCAGATTACATTTATATATGTCACAAATAATGTATTTATTCAACAATTTAATTTATTACTCCCTCCGTTTTCTTATATATGACATATTGACTTTTTAAGATACGTTTGATCATTCGTCTTATTCAAAAAATTTATGTAATTATCATTTTTTCTTATGGCTTGATTTGTCACTATAGGTTCTTTAAGCATGGCTTGTATTTTTGTATCTTTGCACAAAAATTTTTGAATAAGACAAATGGTCAAACATTTGTTAAAAAGTCAACGGCGCCATATATTAAAAAAAACAAAGGTAGTAATACACAAGCCAAGACGTTACAACTGCTAAAGACAAAAGCAAGCACAAAGAATCTATAAAATGTTGCCATGAGCAGTGCCGTTGGTGCATTTCTGTTACAAATGATTTGATATTTTATGTATTATTTTAAAATACAAAAGGCAGTCTATTAGTCTAAAGCATCTTTCAGGAAAAAGGCTCCCAGATCATAAACTGATGAGCACGAAAATCAGTCTAATTTACATGAGTAAACAAAAACATTTTACACAATAATACTGCGGATTAGTACCTTCCAGGAAGAAGTTTAGCAATTTCTGCCCATTTATTCCCATACATACAATGAGCACGCGCAAGCACACGCTCCTCTTCAACAGTCCAGGCTTCTTTCCTTATTTGTGGGTCCAAGTGATTATGCCACCTAATTATACGGGTACATCATAAGTGAACTGACTTGTATGTTATGTACTTTATTATGGCAAATTTATAAATAAACAATAAATATGTAAGAAACCTTACTACAGTTTTATAATCTCAATATGTGATTAGTACTGAACTAATACAGAAAATTTAGCTGGATGGCCAACTGACCATTTAAACTGTCCTATTTTAGGAAGCAAGGATATGTTGACTAAAATTTAACATGGAGAAAAATCCTGTATTTCTCAGGCTAGGCAGATTACTCATGTAAAAATTGACATCCTGCATAAATTTTAGTAAGGCACAAGAATGTTCAAATTCCAAGGACACCAAGAGTTGATGTTGTACGGCCTTAGTGTCCCTTCACTTCTTACCTCATGTACCAGAATCTCTAGCCCACAGGGTAAACTAAACATATAGTGCTGTTTCACATATATTAAACACAAAAGGCATCAAAGGGTAAATTTAAAATCAAGCAGAACAGGTGTATTGTGTGAGACTGCCAAGAGATTTGCCAACATGAAGCATGCAGTTGTACAGAAGTGTTGTACCCAATGTGGAATCAGAAGTTGTATAGTGTATAGGATCTGGAAGTATATTGTGGGTCATGTCTAGCCTCAGTATAGGCATTGTGGTGGTCAAGGATTAGTTTGTGCCAAAACAATTCTTGGGAGGACGCCAAAATTTGGGGCATTCCTGCTTACAAAATAAAACCGCAAAGCTCCCAAAGTGGTGATTCAGAAGTACCATTATATCTGGACCTAAATTAGATGATAACCTCAATAGGTGTCATCCAGTTTGAATCACTCAAGTATGCTCAAAGAATCTTTGACTAGTTTTTTTCACAATTTATCTCATCAAGAAAAATCAAGAATTGCTAACTAGTCTACAAAAAGTGAATGCGGCATTTCACTGGTAATAGTTGATTGCAATTTGCAACATGCACGGTAATGTTCTCAAAACAAATACCTCTCTCGGCATTGTTTACCAATCCGACCATTTAGTGACCTTGCTATAACAGACCATTTTTTTGGTCCATGCTTCTTTACCATATTGATAATGACATCATCTTCCTGCAAAAGAATTCAATTAACATGCAGGATATACAAATTTGAATTTATGGAAGTAAACAAAGATATTTGACAAACCTCTTGGGTCCAAGGACCTTTTATGAGTTCAGGATCAAGAACTTTCTGCCATCTATGCAGACATTGTACTTCTGTCCTATCAGAGAAAGATTCGGCTGCACATATATACACAGTAAATAAACAAACACTGTACAGTTTTCACAAATAAGCATGAAACTGACACTAAGTTGACTGTCCAGAAGTTTCTTAAAAGTGCAAATTCCATAACCCCACCCCACAAACATAATTCACATGTTTTCGAATAGATCAAATAATTTGATGTACTGGTACTAAAATACGTTTTACATTTTTAATATTGCTAAAATTATGTGTTAGAAAGTGTCAACATTACCCAAATAACTGATAAAGGTATAGAAACCGCTTCTAAGCCTTAATTCAAATAATTTAAGGCTTTGAACCTTGCTAGGCTAGTTCACTGTCGCACTGGTCTAGCTCCAGGCCCAAAGGATTGCAAAAAACCATTGTAATAGCGTTTGCGTGTGTCATTGGAGAGTATTTGCACGATAACTCTAACTTATGGGTGCAAAATAAATGAAAATTTGATGCTGGAGGCAAATTGGATGATAAAACAGGTGACTCATATGTTTTATGGATTTGTTTTCCCTCTTTGAAACTGTTAATTGAATATTATGCACAAGATGCAGACAAGAAAAGAGAAGCAAACCTATCTTCTTCCAGTTTTTGCCGTTATAAATATCAACTGCCTTCCGCAATTTTTCATCCTGCAACCAAGTGACAAGAACTAGATAAACAAACAATTCAGCATTTTGAAATGGATGCTGTCATACCCAAAGGAAAAGATCCACACATAACAATAGGGAAAGGTAATGGTAAGTTTCAAATGCAAAAGGTTAACAGAGCACATGTTAATACTGCAGATAGAGCGATCAGTGAACAGATAGGAAATATAGTATAAACTAGCTAACCTCTTCTGGTGTCCAACCACCCTTAGCTCTCCTTACAGGGCCACTTTTTCGCCTAATATGTAAGATTCCATCAGCACCACAAATATAAGATAATAAATTATTAATAGCTCATGTAATTAGGGAAAATTTGACTAGGATCCAGTACAGTACATAAAATACATGTATGTATAATTAACTTAGTTACAGGCTGTCCAATTGAAAGAAACAAGCCAGGATAGAGGAAGATGACAAAATCAGTAAATTCTAGTAATCCAGATTTTTCACGTGCCCTCAGGCAGGGATGCGGAAATGCCACCCGTTTCAGAAAAAGCGATGTACATCAAGAAACAAAAATCTACCTGACTGTCCTGATCCCATTTTAGGCAGGATATGTGTAATCATACTTGTTACATATCCAATTAATTAAAAGAAGTATAAAAAATAAATTTTACCAATCCGTCTGGAAAAGACCAAGTACTTCTGGTTACTGCCAAATGCTCATTCCCCCCAGAAACCAGGCAAGTCATTTTGGGGGGAAAAAAACTAGCTGACTAGTTTCCCCTTTTTGACCAGTACCAGTTTCATAAATTAGTCTTAAGCCTCAAGAACAATTGTTTTACTTTACTCTTATTAAACCTGTAGCTGCTTATAGCTTACTGATACAATAGGCACTCCCTTTTAGGGAGTTAATATGATAAAGTAGTGCCGGCTTAAAAAATGTGTTGTGAGATTAAAATAGACAGTCAAAGGAAATAAGCATAGTCATAAAAAAGAACACAACTTTGTTATTGCTTACTATCATCAGACTGTAAAGCCCCTATTAGACCGTGTTACTAGTTACTACATGATCCAACACTTATATGGGATACCTTTCCACGGGATATGGTTGCTGTCTAAAGCCCTTCATCACACTCATTTCTTCCCCCACCACATCATCCGCCCGCTCGCTCGCTCACTCACTCACTCCGGTTTTTTAAGTAGAACAGCAAGCTGGAGAGCAAGGCAGCGGATGGAGCAGTGAACGAAAGATAGCAAGCAGTGTATAGGTCACTGTGCAAGGGGACAGGCAATCCACAAGGGCACTCCATGTGCGTTGGAGGCTTGAGAAGCAAAATGTGATGCCCTGGTCAAAGATAAGCACAGACACGTAGAGCATGCTGCCAATGGCCTTTGGCATGGAAGTTTGCTAATAGTTTTGAGCCAGGTCCAATTCAGATTCACATCCATGGTCTCCATGGTTGAAACATGGTTGGTTTTGCATTTCTTTCATTAGCAATTTGTACTGGCAATTTTTAGTTGGAATCTGCAAAACTTTGAAAATTCTCTGGAAGCATGAGACTTGGTGAAACTGATTTAGACTTGCTGAAACACTCTTGAAACTCGATTGACCACTTATTATACTTATGTAAACACTCCGGGAATTGCTGAAACACAGTGTTACTTAGTGGAATTTCTTACGAAGGTTGTCAAACCTGTTGACACATTATAAAACTTGGATTTGAAACTTGACGTTTCATTTTTTAAAACCATCTAAACATGATGTTTCAGTTTTTGAAACTCCCAGAAACTGCAATGAAGTATTGGAATGCAGTGAAATGGGGTGGAACGTGCCGACACTTTCCTATCCTGTTGCATCGGCATTTTCTTTTTTGCAACAAGTAGCGTCTTTATAAAAAAACATAAAATAGCTCAATATCTCTTGGATGAACCTTTGTCTCCTACATAGCAATCTTGATGGGTCAACTCATATTCCAGTACATGACAAATCCAATAATATAGCATTACGCATCATTCAGAAACTGCAAGTCATCTATTACAGGCTCCAAAGACATGACTCAAAAAATTGGTACAACCATTTATCTAAAAATGGCATAGTTTCATGGCATTAGTGGAGATTTCCTGAAACATCATGAATAACAAAACAACTTATAAAAAAATGGTTTCTGCATCCAGAACCATCAGCTTCTGAAAAGAAAAAAAACTATCCACATACTGAATATATGCCCATCCCAAAAGCAAATGTCGAGATAAAAAATGGCATTTTAGATAAACAGGCTGCCTGAAGTATGATGCACTAACTAGTAACACACTGCAGATATGCTAAACAGTATCCTAAAGAATGCGGATACTTGCAATTTAAATGATCAAAACACACACCTGAAAACAAACATAGACGATCATTTTTTTACTCATTTTGGCAATCACTGCAAATCAACTCCACCTTGCCTCAACCAAGAAAGCATAAAACAAGCTATACCATTCCCATTATTGAAGTGTTAAAAGTGTGATGGAACAAAATTCATTCAGCAAAGACTACAGCTGAAAACATCTGCAACGGCAAGACACATGTTAAAGGCCTACCTACAGTCCTGTCCAAACAGCAGTCATACTGCAAAAGGACCACGTTTCCTATCAGGAATAAATCCAAAGGTCACAGATTTCTCAAGAACGCGAAAGCAGCGATCACAATCCAACCCAGCCGCATCTGCTAACGAGACAAGCATAAAAACCCCACCTTTCCCAGGCAAGCATAAGCAGCGACCCCATCCGGAGTTCCGGACCACAGCCCAAGCAAGCGAGCATCCGAACAGCAACAGCACAGTGACAGAGTTGAACGCGGCGCGGGGGATCACTACCTGCGACCGAAGATGGAATCCCCCGGGGTGGACGCCGCGGGCGACGCCAGCGCGTGCCCGCTCCCCTCCGAAACCGAAGGGCTCGACGCCACCGGATTCCGCAGACCCCCCTCCGCCGATCCATCCTGCTCCTCCTCCTCCACCTTCACCGCCGACATCGCGCCCATTGATCTACCGCCTCATCAACACCACCGCCTAAAAACCACACGCCAAAATAATTTTAAAAAAACAAAAACACTCCCTGCTTAACGCCCTCGAAGAAGAAGGAACCAGACGCCGCTTACGAGGGTCCCCCTGCCGCCGCCGCCGCCGCCCAGATCGGGGCAAGTAGAGGATCGAATCGAGGAAGCGGGGGAAGGAGGGGTGGCCCGAAACCCTAGGCAGGGCAAGGGAGCGAGCTCCTCCTCCTGCGCGGCTGCCCGTGGGGGGGTGTGTCGCGGCGCGGCGGCTTCGATTGTGTGTTGGGAAGGAGGAGGAGGAGGAGGAGGAGGAGGAGGAGATGGGGGAGGAGGAGTCGAGCTTTCAAAAAACCTCGCCCGTTGAAGGAAGGAAAGGGAAAAGGAGGCGAGGAGTTAGCAGACCGGGGAATAATTTACTCCCGGTCCAGGCTCTTTTTCAGATAGGGGCTTCAGGCTATTGATAATTCTTGTTGCCGGGTGAGTTGTGAGTACGTTAGTTACTAGCTTCCGCCTAATGTTTTATTTGTAATGTGTACTAGTTAATATTAGGGAAATTTTGCTCAGAGACACTGAACAATGTTGTTATTTGGCGCTGGACACCGCCAACTCGATAATCGGCTGAGTACCATTATAAAAGCCAGTTTCTTTGCCAAAAGACACCGCAGCCAATATTTTAATCCTTTCCGTGGTTTGGGAGAGAGAAAATTTTGAAAATGACATCGGTTGCCCCTGGATCAATGCGGACCCAAACCCACCCCAGATGCGGACCCGAACCCTTGCCCTCCTTTCACTCGGCCATAGGTCCCGCCGCCGCCTTCCTTTCACTCGGCCACAGGTCCCGCCGCCGCCTTCCTTCCCGCATCGACGAAGCTCCGGCGACCTCGTGCCTTCCGCCGCGTCTTCCACCACGGCTCGTGCCCGTTGTTTGATGGACCGGTGAGGATGGTGTCCCTGCGAAAGTGAAGCGCTGCGCCCAAGTGTAGATTCACCTTCGAAGGGGCTGAATCTAGCATGGGTTCCTGAAGGGTACGCCTATTCTTCCCCTTTTCTGTTGATTGCGTTTGTGGGTTGGGTAGTCGTTTTGCCCATTTGATGAATTCCTCTTGCGCATCTTAGTGTTTGTCGGGCCAAATCTAGGGATTTCATGTTGTTTTGTTGATGTTCATTTTTTAGGATGGATAATAGTATTGCCTGCCGGATTAATGTGCGGGCCACTCCGAATCTTAATGCTTGTACAGATAATTTCGAACTAGTGGTTGATAGAGATACTACCAATTTGAAGGATCTTACTGACGATGTAGCTGCTAAGGTTGCTTGCGGGCATAATCGGGGCTTGAATCGTGTTATTTCGACAAGCGGAACAAATGTTACTCTACTCTGATTACTGACTCCATGTTGATGGATGCTATTGACATGTATTGGGATCTAAGGAGGCTGGTTGTGTATGTGGGGGTGTATGACACAGTTCCAGTTGCATATAGTCAAAGTGTTTCTGTCGAACCACCTGCACTGGATTATGTAGATGCGGGATCTTCTGTTCAACCACCTAACAATGATGATGCAGACCCAGTTGCATATAGTCAAAGTGATTCTGTCGAACCACCTGCACTGGATTATGTAGATCCAGGACCTTCTGTTCAACCACCTGACAATGATGATGCAGACCCAGAAGCTTCTGATACTGATGAAGAGGAGGACAGTGATTCTGATGATGAAGCTGGCAGTGGTGAGAAAAGTGTACCAAGGTCAAAGAAGAAAGGAAAGAAGAATGCGGTGATGATGGTGAGCCACGGGAAGAAGATGAAGAAGAATATGTTGGGTTGAATGATGAAAACCAATACATGGCTGACTGAATGATGGCAATGCAGCAGTGGATGGTTCTGACACTGACTGTACTGATAAGGATGATCTTTATGTTGATGATGAAGCAGGTTGTGAAGTTTGTGAACATGTTACTAACTTAGAAAACCCAACCATTGCTTGTGGGGTCACATTTGAGGATGGGGATACCTTTAAGAGAGCCATTAGGCAATTTGCAATACTAAATGAGTTTGAAATTGCAGGTCTTTATAGTGAGTCAACTAGGTACAGAGGAATTTGCAAGGGATCAAAGAGCAAGAAGAAGAAGTGTAAGTGGAGGATTCATGCATCTCAGCTGCAAGATGGCAAAACTTGGCAGGTAGGCATTGCAAGAAGCATCTATGGCCATGTTGCAGGGCATATAACCAGCAACAATATGATATCCATTACAACATAATGAAGAAAGCTTCACCAAAAGCAATCAGTTGGATAGAAGCGAATCATAAGCACTTGTGGAACAGATGGAGGTTCTCACCTGCTAGCAAATGTGACTATGTCACAAACAACATTGCAGAGACATTCAATAGTTGGATTAGAAACGAGAAGTCGCAGGGAGTAATATCCCTAATGGATAGGATCAGGCAGATGATCATGGAGAAACATGCAGTGAGAATGATGCTAGCAGATAGGCTCACTGATAAGATTCTACCAAACATCACAAAGGATCTGAATGCCAGGAGCAGAAACTTGAATTATGTCATACACAAAGGAGCAAACAACACAGCAGAGATTCAAGGCACCACTAAGGAATTGAAAACATGGAGACACACTGTTGATTTAAACAACAGAACATGCAGCTGCCAAAGGTGGCAGATAACTGGGCTGCCCTGTACTCATGCACTATGCTTGATCAATGCATTGAGGAACAACAATGTTGAGGATTTTGTAGATGAATATTACTCTGTAGCCATGTTCAAGAAGACATATGAAGGGGTTATACAACCCATGACTGATAGAAGCCAATGGCCTAAAGTGGACATGGGTTTTAAACTTTGGCCACCCGTGTGTAAAAGAGCAGCATGAAGACCAAGGACAAGAAGGTTGAAGGGAGTGAAGAAGGTGGCAAATCAACTAATAGAAAGGCTGCGATTGCAAGAGATGTGGTCAATTTGGGCACATGATGAAGACTTGCAATGAGACAGTGTATGACTCGAGATGCACCTCCTCCTGCGCAGCGCTAAGCCCAAAAGAACCAAGAAATCCAACCCATCTACTACAATCTCCCCACCAGTCTCAAAATGATGGATGCGGTGCAAGTGTAGGAGCTCCTTCTATCCACTGCACCAACACTAGAAGGTAACCGCAACCCTTTGTTTGACATATCTATATTTTTCATGCCTATATACTAACGCAACCCTTCACACATTGCAAAAGGATGGTGGAGATTACGGATGGAAGTTCATCCCCTACCAAGAAGTGAAGAAAGTGTGCATCAAGAGGACAAAAGAAGTAGCAAACTACCGAGAGGACTGAAGCATTAGATTCAAGTCCTGAGTGCACGAAGCACATGCTTTTGTTAGCATTTGAACCTGCTTTTGTTAGTAGATGTCAAAAACAATTGTGGCATGCTTTTGTTAGTACCTATGATGTCAAGTAGTGTCATGCGAGACTTGTTCATGTTATCTAAGACTTATTCTGTATTCTCAAGTACTAAGACAATTGGTTCACATTGTCAATTTTCACGACATTGCACACAACCATAACAAATGTATAGGCACCATGTCATTTCACATACATTTCACATGCCATCGCGGTGACACCGCGGATCTAGGGTTGCAGCTCCAGATCGCAGAAGGGAGAGAGAGACAGATAGGCGAGGCGACGAGTCGACGACTTGGTTCAACCGAACCATATAACGTGCCAGGGTCAATATTGTCCATTCACCGCTGCTTCTCTCTCCCAAACCACGGAAAGGATTAAAATATTGGCTGCGGTGTCTTTTGGCAAAGAAACTGGCTTTTATAATGGTACTCAGCCGATTATCGAGTTGGCGGTGTCCAATGCCAAATAACAACGTTGTTCAGTGTCTCTGAGCAAAATTTCCCTTAATATTAATATTAAGTTGAGTAATGATATACGTACTTAAAAAATTCTTTAAAATCTCATTTGATTGAGTCAGTTAGAAGTTATAAAAATTCAAGAGTCCATCATGATATAACATATCAAAATCTGTAAATTGTTTGTAAAAAGTTGTACACTCTCATTTCATCCTATTATAAATCATTTTGAATTTTAATTAGCTTGACTCATGGTTGTCAAAAGTCTGAGTCGAGGTAGCCTGAAACCGACTTATCAATTTGGTTGACTAGTCCACAACTTGGTCATATAAAAACAGAAGATGTAATATAATCTTTACTTTTACTACTATTATATTGTGCAAAGCAAAAGCAATATGTATATAGTATAAACTATGGACTATAAAGTAGAAGCAAGACTATAAGTCAACGAGAAATAAAACCAAAGTACTAAACATAATAAGTCAATTAGCATGATGAATTGATGATTTGCTACAACTAATCATGACTAATTTAAGTCGACTTTACAACTAATGGCACGACTTGCTATTTGGCCAAGTCATGGCTATCTAGTCGACTAGCCGACTTTATGTCTGATCATGTCTAGTCGGACTAGTCGGACGAGACTAAGGTTTATAGAAAAATATAGCAACACTTTTAACATAAAAACAAGCATATTATCAAATATATATTCAATGGTATATTTAATAAAATTAATTTGGTGTTGTAGATATTGTTAAAAAAAATTATAAACTTAGCCAAACCTAAAAAATTTGAATAGAAAAAAGTCAAAGTTATAGTATGAAACGGAGGGAGTAGTACGCATATCCTTTCCCTATTAGGCAAGCTAGGCATGTAAATTACGCCAAATCATTTTGTTATTGGCACTGCGTATCAATTAATGGTTTTTCAAAACATTATATAACATTAGATAAGGTTTTCATTACGTTATTTTAGATGAACTTTTATTAATTGATGTTATCACGGGAAAAAGTAATTTCTATAACTATCTATAAAGCAAGTAGTATTTTCATTTAAAATTTTGTTCTCTCTGGCTATTTTGCAGAAAACCCCTTGAGTTTTTTCGAAATGAAGGGTCACGGCTGTAACACCCTGAGGTGTTTTTCCCTGTTAAAAATCTAAAAGAAAATCGTAACAGAAAAATCATTGGAATTAACTGAAAAGAACAAATAATTTTAAAAGAAAATTGCTAAATGGAAATGGCATGGTAGGATTTTTCTAAAATTCTACATGTCAAAATACATTAACAAAATTTTCGGTGGAATTTTCGAGTACAAGAAATAATTTTTAACCAATTAAAAACCAAAATCAGAATTAAAAAATCCCGGGAAAATCAGTTTTCTCTCTCCTCCGTCCTTTCCCGCCCATTTTTGGTGTGTGGCCGCCGGCCCAGCCGACGCCCATCCTCTCCCGCGCGCCCAGTGGATCAGGCCGTTCTCCCCTGACCCACGCGCGCCCTCCTCTCCTTTCTCTCGCGGACCAACCGAAGGCCATGGCCTGTCAAACCCTCGCGCCCGCAAATAAGTCTATTTCGCCTCCTCCTTTATCCCGGGACGCCGATAGGTGGGGCCCGCCTGTCAGGCCGTCGTCCCCGACCCCGGCCGCCTTTGCGCCATTTCCGTCGCCTCCCTCCGCTTGGATCTAGCGCGCCCGCCTTCCCCGCGCTTCGGGATCCCGCCGCCTTAACTCCCCACTATGCCCGCCGGCATTCAAAGCCCCCGGCCGCCGCTCCCGCACGCCCTAATGGCCGGATTTCATCACCGGCCATTACTTCCCTCAAATTTTCGCCGGCGAGTAATTCCGGCCTTATCCGGTCGCCGCCGACCTCCCATCCCCTATTTAAGCACCCCCTCGCCCTCCCCGAGTTCCCCCCACACCTTCACCCGAGCTAATCCTCCTCTCCGTCGCCCCCGCGCCGTGCGCCCTCGTTTCGGAACTCATCGTCGGACTTCGGTCGCGATATCCCGTCGCCCCGAGTCGTCCCGGACCTAGCCGCCGTCTCCTTCCTTCTTCCCGGCACCCGCGCCACCTCGGCCGCCCTTCCCCGCGTCCGTTCGTGGCCGAATCATCCGCCACCGTCGTCATCTTCCCCAACTCCGGCGACCCCGCGGTGAGTCGTCCCTCTTCGCCCCCTCGGCCGTGTTCGCGCTACCGCCCCGGTGCGCGTGGCTCCGCCCGCGCGTAAAGCCACGGCGTCCCGCGCCGCCGCCCAAACGGTACCGGTTGGCCACCGGCCGTCGTGCGCCGCCGCGCCGTACCGCCCGTATTACCGCGCCCCTTCCGGCCGTCCGATCGGCTTCGTCCAATCGGTGCCGTCTGTCCCAGCTCGCCCACGTGGTCGCCACCTCGGCACCACGAGTGCGCCACGTGGTGCACCGCCCCGTCCGGTCGTGGACCCGGTCCATCGTGGACCGGCGCTCCCGCGGACCGCTGACGTCAGCCCTAGCCGCTGACGCCTCCCCGGGTTTTATTGCGCAATAAATCAATTGAGGATTTTTTCTGTTTAATAAAAAAACCCAGAAAACTTCTAAAAATCATATCATTTCAATCCGACCTCCGTTTTAGCCCATTCAAATTTCATTAAACTCATAAAAATGCCAAGAATCCATTAAAAATGGTTTTGTCCCCCTTTTAGTAGCTTTTTAGCCTGTTTTGTTGAAGTGCTTGTTTGCGTGTAGATCTCGGTAGTTTCGCCGTCCGGTTTACTTGAAGTCGTCATTGAAGTCCCCCAAGTGAAGAGGCAAGGCAAGTCATACTATATTATTGATCATATTGCTCTTATTTTGCCAAAACACCTGTTTTATTCTATGAAATTGCATGTATTTTTATAATGTCATTTCATTGAAAATAGTACACCTTATGCTTAGTTTATGCCTTAGGTTTGACACCCCAAACCCTTTGATTAAACTTGGTAAAATAATATGATTAGATTCAGGACTAGGTTATGTTTAGCCTAGCTTAGACTCATTAGCTCACTAAATGGGTCATTCTCACTTAATATGTCTCTCCTGAACTTCTGTTATACGAAACATTGGTAGTGGGGGCGAAACCTTGGTGGGGTTCGCTTGGTTAGTGGGGGTTATACGAAAGGTCCTATCACAGTTTCTTTTTAATGTTTTTAAGACGTGGTACTGTAATATCAACTATTGTCGTATGTGTACCCTGGCTGGTCCTAGACAGGGATTTTTAAATACACATATAGCTTCGGAAATTTGAGTCTGAATTTCTAGACGTGACAAGTTGGTATCAGAGCCAATTTCCAGACCGTAGGAAAAGCCAAACGGAAAAACCTTAGGAGCCCTTTGAATCTTTTTATATGCATAAGCCCTGGTTTTTGAAGTCGTTTCGGGAAAATGGGTCTTGTTTCCTCGGGGTTGGGAAAAATTTTAAGTCTCTCTCAAAACAAAGAATTTTGAAACTTGGTCAAGTCTAAGTGATTGGATTTTAGAGTTAAAATTTGGAAAATCATTTGATCTCTTATTCAACCGCCAAGTTGGTATTTTCTAAGGGATCCAAGTCCTAAGTCGAGATAGGAGGGAACAGTCGTCAATTTTATTATAACTAAGCATCTATTTTGCATCATCATCTAGGGGATGTCCTTAGAAGTTTTACTTAGGCTCATAAAAATGTTTCTTAAAAACCCTCTTTTTCTCATTTACTTTACTTGAGTCGTTTATCGTTTATCTAACTTGGGTTTGAGCATGCATTGATCCCCTACCTTGTCTTCTCTAGATGGCAGGCCGTCCAGTCACTCACAACGGTCAGGGATTGAAGGGTTTCGTCGCAGAGCTGGCGAGGATGGCCTTGGCAGTGGGCTATCCGGATGCACTGAGTACACTGTCGTCTCACCATTCGGCGGTGGTGTCTCACCAAGTCCGCTGGAGGTGCACGGGTTCGTCGGCACCAACATCCCGAACATGGTGGTCACTGCGTCGGGAGGAACAGATGAGCACGCCTGCCAAGAAGCTGCTTACCTGATGTTGGCTCGGATGAGGGAGATGCATGACTACCATCTCTACCACTCTGCCTACTGGTACCATCCTCAACGGGGAACTTCGTCAGCAGTCAACACCTTCCAGTCTGCTAAAGGCGAGAACGACACACCACCTTCTCTCACATGAGGACGGTGATTGAAGGGTGGATAAGATGCATGTAGATCTCCACTGGCGGCAAAGGCTTTGAATGACCGAAGATCTTAAGGATCAAGAGTTTGAAGGATGAGGTGGATCGTCTCAAGAGAGAGATCGCCAGTCTGAAGGGACTTCCACCTTCCAACATCCTTCGGATCAGGATCACGCCGCGGAAGAACACCAAGGCTCCTGTGCGGATGCAGCTGGCGCCCAGGGTTCCACCTCCTGCACCGCCACCTTCCCCAGTCCCTGCCCCAGTGCCAGATCCTACTCTTGCTCTGGTCCCTGCCCCAAGCGGAGGAGGAGGATGGATCTCGGTGTCCAGTAGCAGCAAAGGCAGTAGCAGCGGCAGCTCCAAGAGCCCCGGACGAAAAGAAGAGTTAACAAGCTCTCGAAGCTGCTCAAAGGAAAAAGGAATACGGGAACTCCCTAGGGAGTGGGTTTGACTCCTCCGACCGCGGAAGCCGCTCCGACCTTAGAGCGTCGCCACCCTTAGTTTACCGTTTTCCTATTTTCCTGTTTGCTTAGTTGCTGTGTGTTAGGAGTGTTGTGTGGGGTAGTGGTCAACCTTGTATCAAGTGTAGATACGGATTGTCCAATTAAGGATGTTGAGTGTGTTTTAAGTGTTTTAATTAAAGAACAAATCAAAACAAGTAATAAGATTGGCTTCTCTGTCCAACCTGTTTTACTCCTTCTCCCCACCTTGGTTGTTCCGCTTCTTCAGATGGTGAACACCAGGAATGGCAGCACCAGTACTGAGTCAGCCGAGAACAACACCCGTGCTAATACCAACAACCCACCTCCTCCACTGAGAACATCACTTTGGCACAAGTCCTAACCAACAGGACCAGGATGATGGCTGCAATGATGCGGCGATGCAATGGCAATCGCGGATGCGGTTGCAAATGATGCAACAGTTTTAGCAGCAGAACCAGCATCAGCACGACCACTTCGTACCACCACCTCCCCCACAAAGCAAACTGTCAGAATTCCTTCGAGTCCGACCCCCTACTTTCTCCAGCACCACCAACCCCATGGAAGCTAACGACTGGATCATCGCCATAGAAAAGAAGTTGGACCTTCTCCAGTGCACGGACCAGGAGAGGGTGTCTTTCACCACCCACCAACTCCAAGGCCCCGCCTCAGCCTGGTGGGACAACCTCTTGGTTACCCGTTGGGCGGACGCACCTGCAGTTACTTGGGCAGAGTTTTGCCACCAATTCTGGAAGGCACACATCCTAGGAGGGATAGTAGCCCAGAAAAAGAGGGAGTTCAAATCCCTGGAACAAGGCACTCGGACGGTCACCGAGTATCTGCACGAGTTTAATCGCTTAGCGCGATATGCTCCAGAGGACGTACGCACTGACGCCGAGCGTCAAGAGAAGTTCTTGGCCGGGCTAGACGATGAGTTAACAGACAAACTCATCTCCGGTGAATACGTCGACTTCGAGAAGTTGGTCGACAAAGCCATCCGTCAAGAAGATCAACGCAATAAAATGCTTCGAAAACGGAAGGCTACCCAGTTTAGGCCACACCCTCAGCCAGGGAATCCCCAGCGGCCGCGTTTCACTTCGGGTGGTCAGAGTGGACCTACCACTATGATCGTTCGTCAGCATCGCCCGTACCATCCCGGGAATTTCCAACCCAGCGAAATCCGACTCCGCATCCGCCAACGGCGCAGCCGCCACCGCAGCCCAAGCCAATGCCACCAAAGAATGACTCGGGATTCAAACCAGGTAACTGTTTCAACTGTGAAGAACCTGGACATTTCGCAGACAAGTGTCCAAGACCAAAAAGCGCGCCCAGGTTCATCCAAGCAAGAGTGAATCATGCTTCGGCAGAGGAGGCACAGGACGCACCGGATGTCATACTGGGTATGTTCCCTATGAACTCCTTTAATGCATCAGTCATGTTTGATTCGGGTGCAACCCATTCTTTCATATCAAAAGCATTTGTGGGAACACATGGGTTGTCGATGTTAAAACTTAAGATACCCATGCGGGTTCAAACTCCCGAAAACCATTTGAACACTGCCCACTTTTGCCCTTCAGTGGCAATAGAAATCCAAGGATCCCCCTTGCTAGCCAATCTTATCCTTCTAGAATCAAAAGACTTGGATGTCATCCTTGGGATGGACTAGTTGACCCGTCATAAAGGGATGATCGATTGTGCAAGCTGTACGATCTCCTTGACCAATGACAAAGGGAAGAAAGTGATTTACCGCTCCCCTAAACCATTGAGGGCAGTGGCAAGCCTGAATCGGATCTCGGCTAAGGAGAAAACCGAAGAGAAAGGGAAGGACCAGGTGAAGTTAGAAAATATTCATGTGGTTTGTGAGTACCCGAAAGTCTTCCCGGAAGACCTAACCACAATGCCTCCTGAAAGAGAAATAGAGTTTCGGATTGACCTAGTCCCTGGCACTGCTCCGATCCACAAGAGTCCCTATAGAATGAGAGCCAATGAGTTGGCAGAGGTCAAGAAACAAGTAGATGAGTAGTTGCAGAAAGGTTATATCCGCCCGAGCACATCGACCTAGGGTGCTCCAGTAATATTTGTGGATAAAAAGGATAAGACCAAAAGGATGTACGTCGACTATCGCGCACTCAATGAGGTCACTATCAAGAACAAATATCCTCTTTCTAGGATTGACGACCTGTTCGATCAATTAAAGGGAGCAAAAGTGTTCTCAAAGATAGACCTGCGGTCAGGCTATCACCAGCTAAGAATTCGAGAGGAGGACATTCCCAAGACCGCCTTCATCACTCGGTACGGTCTGTACGAGTGCACGGTTATGTCCTTCGAACTTACAAATGCCCCAGCCTTTTTCATGAATTTGATGAACAAAGTGTTCATGGAATTCCTAGACAAGTTCGTCGTAGTGTTCATCGACGACATCTTGATCTACTCACAGTCGGAAGAGGAACATGAGCACCATCTCCGGTTGGTACTCGAAAAGTTAAGAGACCACCAGCTCTATGCTAAGTTTAGCAAATGTGTTTTCTGGTTGAAGGAAGTGCAATTCCTCGGCCATATCGTGAATGCCCAAGGAGTCACAGTGGACCCTTCCAATGCGGAGGCAATAACCAAATGGACTCCACCCAAAACCGTCACCCAGGTCAGAAGTTTTCTAGGACTTGCGGGTTATTACCGTCGGTTCATCGAGAACTTCTCAAAGATTGCCAAGCCATTGACGCAGTTGTTAAAGAAGGATGAAAAGTTTATATGGATTAGTGCAACCGAGTTTTGAAACACTCAAGAGAAAACGGTGTCGCACCGTATTGATCTTGCCGGATCAAACCAAGGATTTCCAAGTCTATTGCGACGCATCTCACCAAGGGTTAGGCTGTGTGTTGATGCAAGAAGGAAAAGTGGTCGCTTATGCTTCCCGCCAGTTGAGACCTCATGATTCTAACTACCCAACACATGACTTGGAACTAGCAGCAGTCATCCATGCTCTGAAAATATGACGACATTACCTCGTCGGTAATCGCTGTGAAATATATACGGATCATAAGAGCCTAAAATACATCTTCACCCAACCGGATTTGAACCTCCGTCAGCGACGATGGTTGGAGTTGATCAAGGATTATGATCTAAGTATACACTACCACCCTGGCAAAGCTGACGATGGTTGGAGTTGATCAAGGATTATGATCTAAGTATACACTACCACCCTGGCAAAGCTAACATGGTAGCTGATGCCTTGAGCCGAAAGAGTTACTGCAACTCTATTCACATAGAAGGGAAATGTGAACAGTTACTACAAGACCTAGAGCACCTAAACCTGGGAATTGTTGAACCCGGATTTGTGGCCGCTCTTGAAGCCCAACCCACACTCTTAGATCAAATTCGCATAGCTCAAGCCTCGGGTCTTGACATAACTGAGCTTAAGAAGAATATGAGAGTGAGAAAAGCTCGTGACTTCACGAAAGATGAACACGGAACCATAAGGATGGGCAACAGGATATGTGTGCCAGAAGTTAAGGAATTGAAGAAGTTAATCCTTGCTGAAGCACATCAGAGTCAGTACTCTATCCATCCGGGAAGTACCAAAATGTACCAGGACCTTAAAGAGAAATTCTGGTGGGTTAACATGAAAAGAGAAATAGCAGAGTTCGTGACACTATGCGATGTATGCCAGCGAGTAAAGGTAGAACACCAGAGGCCTGCTGGGTTATTATAGCCACTTCAAATCCCGGAATGGAAGTGGGAGGAAATCGGGATGGATTTCATCACCGGTCTACCCCGCACATCATCAGGACACAATTCTATCTGGGTTATCATCAACTGCCTCACTAAAGTAGCCCATTTTATCCCAGTGCTTACCACCTATACGGGCAGAAGGTTAACGGAATTGTACCTTGCAAGGATTGTGTGTCTTCATGGGGTACCCAAGAAGATAGTATCTGATTGTGGTAGTCAGTTCACCTCCAAGTTTCGGCAAAAACTACAAGAGGAACTTGGCACCGGGTTGAATTTTAGCACGGCTTATCACCCACAAACTGATGGTCAGACAGAACGTGTAAACCAGGTTTTGGAAGATATGCTGCGAGCTTGTGCTCTGGAATTCAGAGGAGCTTGGGATAAGAGCCTGCCCTATGTAGAGTTCTCCTATAACAACAGTTATCAGGCCAGTTTACAGATGGCCCCTTTCGAAGCACTTTATGGACGAAAGTGTCGAACCTCACTTTTTTGGGATCAGACCGGCGAACGTCAATTGTTCGGGACTGAAGTGTTAAGTGATGCCGAAGAGAAAGTCAGAATCATAAGAGAAAGGCTGAAAGTTGCACAGTCTTGTCAAAAGAGTTATGCAGACAACCGCCACAGAGAGCTAGCTTTCAAAGTCGGAGACTATGTATATCTTCGTGTCACCCCACTTCGGGGAGTGCACCGATTCCAAACCAAAGGCAAGTTGTCACCACGCTATGTGGGGCCATATCGGATTCAAGAGCGACGAGGTGAAGTGGCATACCAACTCGAACTGCCACCCACCATGGCAGGAATCCATGACGTTTTCCACATCTCCCAACTCAAGAAGTGTCTGAGAGTTCCAGAAGAACAAGCCAGTTCAGATCAGATCGAAATCTAGGAAGATCTGACTTATGTGGAGAAACCAGCACGGATCCTCGAAACTAGTGAACGGAGGACCCGAAACAAGGTTATTAGGTTCTTCCGAGTTCAATGGACTCATCACTCCGAAGAAGAAGCAACCTGGGAGAGGGAAGATGAGCTAAAGGCCGCTCATCCCTATCTGTTCGCAAATACCTCCGAATCTCGGGGTCGAGATTCCATTTAAGGGGGGTAGGTTTGTAACACCCTGAGGTGTATTTTCCCTCTTAAAAATCTAAAAGAAAATCGTAAAAGAAAAATCATTGAAATTAACTGAAAAGAACAAATAATTTTAAAAGCCAATTGCTAAATTGAAATGGCATGGTAGGATTTTTCTAAAATTCTACATGTCAAAATACATTAACAGAATTTTTCAAAGCACAAGAAATAATTTTTAACCAACTAAAAACCAAAATCGGAATTAATAAATCCTGGGAAAATCAGTTTTCTCTCTCCTCCGTCCTTTCCCGCCCATTTTTTGGTCATGGGCCGCCGGCCCGAGCCGACGGCCCATCCTCTCCCATGCGCGCCCAGTGATCGGCCCGGTGACCAGGGCGTTCCCCACCGACACGCGCCCCTCCTCTCCTCCCTCTCGCGGGCCGGCCAAGAAGCCACGGCCCGTCAAACCCTCGCGCCCGCAAATAAGTCTATTTCGCCTCCTCCTTTATCCCGGGTCGCCGACAGGTGGGGCCCGCCTGTGAGGCCGTCGTCCCCGACCCCGGCCACCTCGGCGCAATTTCCGCCGCCTCCCTCCGTTCGGATCTAGCGTGCCCGTCTTCCCCACGCTCCGGGATCCCGCCGCCTTAACTCCCCACCGTACCCGCCAGCATTCAAAGCCCCCGGCCGACGCTCCCACACGCCCCAATGGCCGGATTTCATCACCGGCCATTACTTCCCCCAAATTTTCGCCGGCGAGTAATTCCGCCCTTATCCGGTCGCCGCCGACCTCCCCATCCCCTATTTAAGCACCCCCTCGCCCTCTCCGAGTTCCCCACACCTTCACCCGAGCTAATCCTCCTCTTCGTCGCCCCCGCGCCGTGCAACCTCGTTTCGGAACTCACCGCTGGACTTCGGCCACGATATCCCATCGCCCCGAGCCGTCCCGGACCTCGCCGCCGTCTCCTTCCTTCTTCCCGGCACCCGCGCCACCTCGGCCGCCCTTCCTCACGTCCGTTCGTGGCCGAATCATCCGCCGCCGTCGTCATCTTCCCCAACTCCGGCGACCTTGCGGTGAGTCGCCCCTCTTCGCCCCCTCGGCCTTGTTCGCACTACCGCCCGGGTGCGCACGGCTCCGCCCACGCGTGAAGCCGCGGCGTCCCGCCACCCGCGTCGCCGCCCAAACGGTGCCGGTCGGCGCTAGCCGCCGTGCGCCGTCATGCCGTCTGCCGTATTGCCACGCCCCTTCCGGCCGTCCGTTCGGCGCCGTCCGTCCCGCTCGCCCATCGGCAAGCCACGTGATCGCCACCTCGGCACCACGTGTGCGCCACGTGGTGCACCGCCCGTCCGGCCATGGACCCGGTCCACCGTGGGCCGGCGCTCCGCAAACCGCGCGTCGGCCCTCGGCGGGCGTCGGCCCTAGCCACGACGCCTCCCGGGTTTTATTGCGCAATAAATCAATTAAGGTTTTTTTGTTTAGTAAAAAAACCCAGAAAACTTCTAAAAATCATATCTTTTCAATCCGACCTCC
The DNA here is from genome assembly GCA_019925245.2 of Oryza australiensis. Classification (NCBI taxonomy): domain Eukaryota; kingdom Viridiplantae; phylum Streptophyta; class Magnoliopsida; order Poales; family Poaceae; genus Oryza; species Oryza australiensis. The sequence goes on along the minus strand of JAIFGZ020000277.1, from coordinate 986,427 downwards.
GTTTTAGCACATTCAAATTTCATTAAACTCATAAAAATGTCAAGAATCCATTAAAAATGATTTTGTCCCCTGTTTTAGTAGCTTTTTAGTCTGTTTTGTTGAAGTGCTTATTTGTCGTGTAGATCCGTAGTTCCGCGTCCGGTTTACTTGAAGTCGTCCGAAGTCCCCCAAGCCGAAGAGCAAGGCAAGTCATACTATATTATTGATCATATTGCTCCCATTTTGCCAAAACACCTGTTTTATTCTATGAAATTGTATTTATTTTTATAATGTGATTTCATGGGAAATAGTACACCTTATGCTTAGTTTATGCCTTAGGTTTGACACCCCAAACCCTTTGATTAAACTTGAGAAAATAATATGATTAGATTCAAGACTAGGTTATGCTTACCCTAGCTTAGACTCACTAGCTCACTAAATGGGTCATTCTCACTTAATATGTCTCTCCTGGACTTATGTTCGAAGGATTAATGGTTAGAAATTCAGGTGAACCGGACTAATAACTAAAATATGACAAATGGTGGGCTGTGGGCGCTATGGTTTTGGTTAGCGGTGCCCATGGCAATTAAGGACCGGTTCACGGGACCCCTCGGGAGAATGACCGTGCAAACCACAAGCCGAAATGGGTAAGGTAGGTCCCGTAGTGTAGCCTCTCCTAGCTGACAGACCCATCGGTAAGGGTAAGCGGGATGGAGTTTCAGTCGGCCCCGGTTTAAGGGTTGCTGGGCTGCCGGATTCACCAAGGCACTCGGGGGGGCTGCCCATTCCCAGGGTCCGGGAGTGGAGACGAAACCTTGGTGGGGTTCGCTTGGTTAGTGGGGGGTTATACGAAAGGTCCTATCACAGTTCCTTTTTCGGGGTACCGCGGTGGTATTCCGGCGCACGGGAGACCGTGTTGTGGGGCTGTGTCTTGTGGGTACAGTTGTACACCTCTGATCAGAGTAAACCTATTCGAATAGTCGTGCCCGCGGTGATGGGGCGATCGACCGAGCTCTCCGTGATTAGTCCCACACTTTTACACCCTAATTATTGGAACATGACTAGTTAGGTGGATGGTTTGGGCCTGTCACAACGTGGGGATAACGTTGGACAGTGTTGGTGTTCAAAATGCTTAAATTACTTAAATTATTATTGTATTGTATGTGTTCAAAATTCTTTTTTTGGAAAAACCCCTGTTGTTTGCGCAAAAGCAAACTTTAGCCAAACCCTTGTCTTCCTGCATTCATTTTTCTCCCCTTCCGTGTGACTTGCTTGAGTACGTGGAAGTACTCATCCTTGCCTCTTCACCAGAACCTGAGCCAGAAGTTGAAGACGAAGAGGAAGTGGAGTAGGCTTTGTCATACACTCTGGATTCTGCTTGTGGAGTGGTCAAAGCCGCGTGGCTAGCGTCAAGCTTAGGCTTAGGCCCCTTTTTCCTTTTTCCGCTGCTCTTTTGTAATCTTTTTGTAATGTTTTTAAGACGTGGTACTATAATACCAGCAATTGTCGTATGTGTACCCTGGCTGGTCCTGGACAGGGATTTTTAAATACACATATAGCTTCGAAAATTCGGGTCTGAATTTCTGGGCGTGACAACGGCCCAAGCAGCGATCCACCTCGAATTTGATCTAATTCTGAGGCCATCTCGTGCCCAACACGAACCAGGCCCGAAATCCCTAATGGACGACCAGGTGCACGATCGACTATGAGTGCGACCACTTCCGTTTTCGGCTCATTGATTGTTTTAGAAATTTTCTTTTTTGGCCCAGCCTCTGCGGTCAATTTGACCCGTTACCAAATTTGGCTGCACGTTTTCAGACTTTCTCTTTTGTAATTTTTTATGAACTTCATTATTTAGCAGGCCGGCCAATTCATTCACACACACTAAATCGGGCTTTTTTAGCCAGCCTACTATTTAACCTATGTGTATACACTTTGTATAGGTACGTACGCAAACAAAGTATATATATTTATATCTATATCTATAATCTATAACTATCTATAAAGCAAGTAGTGTTTCCACCCAAAATTTTTTTCTGCCTGGCTATTTTACAGAAAACCCTTTGAGTGTTTATAAAATTAACCCGCATTCTGCCTGCCTATTTTGCAGAAAACCTCTTGAGTGTTTATAAAATTAATCTGCAGTCCTAATGTTGAAAAGAAAGGGAGGACTTGGATGGAAAAAAGACATCATACGTCCTCCCTCCCTGCGTCCCTCCCTCCCATCCCTATCCACGTCGCGTCGCGCCTGTGCCCCTCCCTCCCATCGCTGCTCGGAGCTCCCGCGCCGCGCCTACGTCCCTCCCTCCCGTCCTCGCTCGGAGCTCCCACGCCGCCGCCTGGACCTTCGTCCTCCGCCTGCTTTCCTTCCCGCGTCGTCGTCCCTGCATCGACTCACCGTTCGGTTGACTCAGAGACGGACGCCCGGGGCCAGGTGAAAGACATAAAGAAAAAATATAAATTAAAATTATATGAGACTTCAAACTTGAATAATTATGATAAAATAAAATGACGCTCGTTGCAACGCACGGGCATATTTACTAGTTATCTATAAAGCAAGTCTACCCAAAATTTTCGTCCGCCTGACTATTTTGCAAAAAACTCCTTAAGTGTTTATAAAATTAACCGCAGTCTCAATGCTTAAAAGAAAGGGAGGACTTGGATAAAAAAGACCTCATGCACCTCCCCCCGCCCGTCCCCATCCGCGCCGTGCCTACGCCCCTCCCTCCCGTCGCTGCTCGGAGCTCCCGCGCTGCGCTTGTGCCCTCCCTCCTGTCTTTATCCACGTCGCGCCCCGACTTCATCCGTTGTAATGCACGGACATGGTTGCTAGTATAACCTAAAATATGAGGTGCACTTAACTCAAAAGTTACATTGTGTCTTTTACGTTCAGTTAAATACTAACATTTTAAGGAAAAAATTTGCACTGTAGGTGCCTAAACTTACTCCAGCATTAAAAAAATGAATAACTAGTGTCCAAAGAGAAGTTGAGAAGATCAAAGTGTATCCTATTAATTAATAGAAAAATAATATTGGTCGGTGTATAGGCAAGGGATATTGATTTGATAAAATATGTCGGAGGTAGGTAAGAAAAAACATTTATTTTGAACCAAAATTTGAACTATAAAAACGTAAAGATTGTTAAGATGGAGGGAGTAGTAAAATTTTAAGATGGGTCCGTGGCATTGGGAAGGCGGAAACCCGCATTTTTAGCACAGCGCATCAGGGGGACGAAGAACCACGCAGAAATTATCTACAACTTCAGGGGGGCGTACGGAAAGACGCTGGGCAGCGAGCGTGACCCAGGGACGGAACGAACCGAGCAAACGGAAAGGAAAGCGACGACGGGGCGCGAATTCACGGCGCGGTAACGGCACCGTCGTGGTGCTATGCTACGTAATACTCGGTATTCAGGTTAACCCGAAAATTCGGGTCGGGTAGTTTGAATTTTTAGAATTTTAGGCTTTTAAAAATAATATTCGAACTATTACCCGAACACTTATTACCCAAAATTTCGGGTACCTATTATTTCGAGTTCGAATTTTGGGTAACTCGGAGTACAGTGGTGTGGTAGCGGAGCGGAGGAGAGGGAAGGCGATGACGCGTGCGCGCGACGGCGACGGTGACGGCGCAACCGCATGACACGACGACGGCGACGGCGCAAGCGGCGAGCCAGAGGAGGAGAGTGGAGGCGGCGGCGGGAGAGATCTTGGTCTCAGGCCTCTCGGCGCATCTCACGGGTGAGTCCGACGACGGCGCGATGGCGGAGCGCCGAGGCGGTGGCGGTGGCGGCGGCCGGGGCTAGCGGTGAACGGTGACGGTGCGAGGACGGAGGCGGCGACGCGCCGTCGGCGGCGGATCGGAGAACGAGGTCATGGGGTGCTCGGCTCTCTCGGTTAAGGTTAGGGTTAGGGTTGGAGGCGCGGCGCGTGCGGTACGGGCAAGGATTTTTTATTTTTGGCATGGCAGGTAGGGCTAGGGTCGAGAGCTGGCTGGGCACGGTCCACGGTAGACTCGGGTTATTCGGGTCGGGGTTGCGATGCCGGCGCTTATGTCGTGTCGCCGCCAGCGGCACGGCGAATTCGGCCGAAATCGCGAAAGCCACAAATACCGCCGGCGATGAACAGTGACAAATTTGAATTCGAACGATTTCGTGCGTACCGCGAAAACCACGCAAAAACCGCGAAAAACGCGCAAAACACGCGAAAACCGTGGAAACCGTAATTTAAATTTGAACCAAATTTAAATCCGCGTCGTGCCACGGTTTTCGCTCAAACCGCACGAAAACCGCGCCATATACCACGGTTTTCGTAGCAAACATCGCGAAATTTATATTTTTATATTATATATATGTGTGTGTTAAAATATTTTTTTTCAAATTTTTTGAATTTCCATAAAATTATTTAAACGAAACCACGGAGATGTCGTGCCGCACCCCCGCGAAAGAGGCGAAAGCGAGCCGGCTTTCGCGAAATCATCAACCCTGATTCGGGTTATCGGGTACCACGATTTATAAACCGAAATAAAATCGGGTTTTCATGTTATCAACCCGATATCAGTTTTTGGGTTTCGGGTATCGGATAATTCGGATTCGGATTCGGGTTTTGGGTTCGAGTTTTATGCCCGCTCCGTATGCTATGCGATGCGATGCGGCCCCGCTAAAATCAGCAGTTACCGTTGCGGGTCAGCAGGAGGCTGGTTTCTGAATTGACCGTTTGAACCCCTCGCACGGGTTGCGTGCGGAGTGGGTGGGCGGGGGAGGTTGCTGCCAGCGCGCGCATGGACCGTCTGATCCTTCCATGGGCAGCTCCGCGCCGTCCGATGATCTCGGCGGCGGTGGGCCGCGTGGCGCTCCTCGCGATCGTCATGGACTACGTGTGGTGCGGTGTGATGCTGAGTCGTTGACTCGGGAGGAAAACAAGAGATGGTACCATTAATGTCTTTTTGTTTGTTTGTTACCGTATTACGCGCACTGACGTCATCTATCGCTTCCAAAAGCTCGGTGACATTGCAAAAACGGAATTGCGTAGATAATTATCACGTTGGTTAAGCAATTCAACGGGAAACAGTGTTGACACCGTCACTGTTTCGTCCTCCAAAAGCATCTGTATTTCAGGTTGTTGGAGAAAGTGAGGAACACCTCTCACTCGTAGATTTTCGTTTTCTAGTCGTTTTGAGGCGTGAAGTCGAAGAGGGAGATGTGATGATTGAGGTTTTGAATAAGATAACTTTTGTATTTTGGATTGAACATTTTCTTTTGTTTTTTAAAATAGTAAAAATGTTAAATAAAAGATGCAGGGTTGAACCAGGGGTTATATCAGGTGTGCACCGACATACCCAAGAAAACTGAAAAAAAAATAGGATTAGCTACTCACTAGCACTATGGCCTAAATGGCTAAATCCAATAGATAAAAGGTTAAGCATAGGCCAGAACAGTTCAAGCAGGTTAAGCACAGGCCAGTACAACAGGTCAAGCAGGTTTGTAAGCGTTAAATAGACTCGTAGCAAAACAACAGTGCCTGTGCGATGCATGCTAAATTGTCAAGTGTCGACACGAGTTTTTGGTTAGCGCCGGCAATGGCCGGAAGGATTATGTATTCGCAAACAGAAGAAGTTGTGCATGTGTCGTCCTCAATCAGCACAAGCACATAATTTCTAGCCTTCAGTTTACTTATTTCCACCTTCTCTCCGCCTCTCTAGAGTCTAGTAAGCATGTTTATATAGTTAAAAAATACAAAAATATATTTATGGAAGGTCATAGACAAAAAAAATATGAAAAAAACTTATCGGGTTGGACTGGAACATCAACGCGGACAAACGCTCAAAAGCGAGCCTCCACTAACAGCCCTAGCAAAACCAAACTCGCCCCACACAGCCGGCAAAATGAAGCGTATATGGCGACATCCACCAAACCTACACTCAACCAAACGTCGAAACCTTATAGCAGAGCTCAAAGTCAACTAGGCATTAGGGGAAGACAGACTACAGTGCACCGAAAGGGTCCTTGCCACGTAATACCCGTCGCCGCTATGCCGCTGCAACGCTAAACCCCACCCGACGGGGTGAAACCACCAGATTCGGATCTCTCATAGGACTCAACACGAGGCCTCGCCACATCCACCGTTGGACACCATATCGCCGCTCGCGGAGGCCGCGTCACACCCGCTGCTGCACTCCTCTTCACGGGGGCCACGTCATATCCACTACTGCACTCCTCTTCGTGAGGGCCACGTCACACCCGCTACTGCACTCGTCATTACGAATTTGTTTCTTTTATCACCGTCATAGCGAGAGATAAATTGTCCCGCTTCCCTCGATCTCCATCGAACATCTAAGCCGCCGCAGGACCTCTCCGTGACACCTTGCATCGCAACCACGAGCATGTCGCATCTCGTCGCATCATGCCGGTCTCCGCACAGGCCGTACCTCGACGACCACCTCCGCCGTCGACCACGTCTTCGCATCGCGTGCCATCCCGCATCGTCATCGTGCTGCAGCATCCTGGATCTGTTCTTTTTTCTTTTTTCCTCTTTTTTTCTGTTTTCATTTTTCCAATTTCCTCTTTTTTTCCTTTATTTTTTCTCTCCCTTTTTCCTCTCTTTTTTTCTTTCTTCGCTCTTTCTTCCTCTCCCTTAATTTTTCCAAAACCGAAAAGCCTCGGACCTCTCCTTTGCATGCCACGGCGCCGCAGGACCTCGTCGGTGATGTCGAGGAACGATGCCGTCACGTCCACCTGCAGTGGCTTGTTGGCGTCCTGCGCCGGCACGGTGGCGAGGAACACCTTGCCGCCTTGGTTGCTGAGAAAGAGCCGGCGGTGTCGAGTGCCACCATCGTAGCATCAGAGACGATCCCGAACGCCACCACGCTGTCGTGTACCCGTTCTGCATCGACGACAACATGAGCGACGGCGCCTACTACTGCGGCTACCCGAGCCTACGCCTGGAATGTCGCCGCAACACACCGGTGCTGGCGTTCCCGTCGGGGGAATACATGGCACCATTCCAACGTCTTCCGCGATGGCGACTACCGCACGCCATACGGGTACGTGGCGTTGTGCTAGGACGTCATCGGCATGCCGGTGCTGAGGAGGTCCCTCCTCGTTGAGTTGTACAATCAACCTCTTCGTTGTCGGCCTCAGCCTCGGCTCGTTCCACAGGAAGGACGACGAGGCGGACGGCACGGTCAGCGTGCCCATCAACGTCGACGCCGACAGGTGCGTCCGGGCCCTGCGCCATGTCGCCGTGGTGGCCGTGGACGTCTCCATAGCGGCAGAACACGGGGACGAGGCGGACACCACCACGCCACGGCCTTGGCATCCCTCCGCCGTACCCAAGCATGAAACCGCCGCCGCTGAGCTGCATCTTGGTCGTGGCGCTAGGGCTCATCCTCGCACGCACTTTACTTGGGTCGTGTCACGTGCGTGGCTCACACAACTCACGAGAGTCTTGGATGAACGTCGCCGTCATGTCGGCGCTCCGATGCGCCACCACCCTGCCGCCAGTTCCGGCCGCCGCCTCCACCACTATTCCCGCCACCCATCGCCACTCCGACGTCGTCCCCGGCGCCAACCGCTGTCCCTGCTGCCAGATCCGGCCGGCGTGGCACGGATCTGGCGAAATCGGCACCGGCGAGACCCCTCGAGGCTGTACAGTGCGACACCAACGAGCAACACCAACGCTAGCGTTCACGCCTCTGAGCAACACCAACGCGCTTCCGAGCAACGACGCCAAGACTCATCATGCCAACATGCCGACCACCGCCGCCACCATCACCACGGGCGACTCCTCGGGCGCTCGGGCTTCGTAGTCGGCAAGAAGCCCCACCACCGCCGTCCTTACAGTCGCACGTCTTTGTCGGCAGCCGCTCGGGCGACGGCGAGGCGGAGAAGGAAGGAGGGGGAGGAGGGGCGGTCGGGTCGTCGCCTCCCGAGCCGTCCCTAGGGGAGGGCAGCGCGAGAGGTTTCAAAATTTTGTTCCATCAAACTGAATCACTAAAAACTAAAAACATTTTGTGATTTCTATGCTTAAATTAAGTTGAGTGAGCAAACACATGTGAACAGGAGCAGTGCCAGTCTATTTTTTAAAGAAACACAATATAAACACAGGTGCCCATAACACGCGCACACTCATCCCTATAAACACACATATGCATACCCTATCCCTATGAACACCTCCAGAAGAATGAGCCAACATATCTTCATATTGACGAAATCACCACGGGCATCTCCTAACTCTACGAGCATCTTTGAAAGACTGAGCCGACATATCTTGAGATTGACGAAGTCACCACGAGTGTCTCTTATCCCTATGAGCACCTCCGGAAGACTGCGCTGGCATACTTTGAGATTGACAAAGTCACCATGAGCGTCTCGCTGTCAACGGATACATCACTTGTCATTGAAAAAATAATTAGCCGTAAATACGAGCATCCATGTCAAATCTAGGATTTGAAACATAACCAATAATCAGTTGAGTTACACTCACTACTCACTTCATGTAATGCTAGTATGGAATCTGAATTCTTCGGTGCACCAAAGAATTCAGATTCTATTCTTACAAAATGCTTTAATTTATATTTTTTCATTACATAGTTACAATTATATCTTCTATCTGACTATCTTTGTTATGTATCAGCGTTTGAGGCTTATTTGTTCAGATATAACATTTTTTTCTTACTCACTCATGATTCAACGGACGAAAATCATAATCTACTTCTTAGTTTTATATTATTTTTTATTTATATTGTGTGTATATATGTATGGATTTAATTGCGAAAGGTTATAATAAGAGGTTTGCATGCATGTTTAGATTTTAAAAGAAGTGATTCATTGTATTATTGTAGCGTTAATATGAAAATGTTATTATACATATAAAAGACTTATATATTGTTTTTTCGGGGTCCACCACTGAGAGGTGTTACGCTTTTTTTCGTTGTGGTTCTGTCGAGCTATTTTACCCGTAAAGTTTAATCACTAGATTTGAGATGGATTCGTATGGTAGAACGACTACACCTAGGCTACGACAACAAAAGATCGAACCACTAAAAAGAAAAAAAAAGGACAGGATAAAATATTGGCTAGTAACTATGAAGCCCTAACTTTTAAATGTAAGGGTACCAAACGCCTCTACTCTTCCTTTCTACCTATCCGGGATGAAAAGGCAAGCTTTGTCCTTTTCTTTTTACATATTTTTATCAATAAAAATATAATACGGTAAAAAATTCAAAAATTAACTAAAAAGTTAACTTTCAAAATTTAAATTTTGGCTACGAAGTAATCACTGTATGTACTCTTGAATCTTGGAGCTGGCTATAAACAGAACTGAGTTGTTTCTCCATGAAGTCCAAATCAATTGGCATTGAAAAGCAGACAAGATTCTCCAGTGAACTGGTTACTGACCAGAACAAGATTTGATCACCGTTGCGTGTTGACAGTAGTATCTCGTTCTGGACTTCTGGTAGCTGTAAAAGGAATAAGTTCATCTGACGTCCTTTAACTTTACACCGAATCCGATATTTGTCCTTACACTCTAAAACCGGATACAACGGGTCCCTGAACTGTCAAAACGGTGAAATATAAGTTCGTCGGTGGTTTGGAATGGAAGGCGGTTTTGGCTGACGTGGCATCTACGTGGCTGCTTTTGACTCGGTCTTCATATGACGTGGCATTTACATGGCAATTTCATTTGAAAAATAATAAAAAATGTGGGTCCACATGTCAGTTACATAAAAACATAATTAAAAATGGTGGGGCTCACGCTAGCCCCACATGTCATTCTCACCCTTCCTCTTCTTCCTTCGGGTGAAAATGACATGTGGGGCCCGAGCTCACCATGTTGTACCTGAGCATGCGGTGGAGCGGCCCTTCAGCCGGCGACGCCGGTCATCGCTAGTCGCCGCTCAATTTGCTCCTCGCGAGTGTGTGCTTCTCTGCGTCGCCGTCTTCCAGGCCACGAACGGCGGGCTGCGGCGCGGAGAATATCTTCTTGGGCCGGTCCGTCGAGCCGCGAGTCATCGCCGACAGCTTGATGGACAACGTCTCCCCATAGGCGCTGCACTCCGGCTGGCCGTCTGTCCGTCGACACGACGGCTAGCAACTGCAGTATCTCGGAGCACTTGTCGTAGGCGACGAACGGCGTGTCGACCACTATCGCGCGATAGATGTGACAGGTGCGACAACGGTTGAAGACGATGGTCCGCTCCACTTCGCCGGCCTGCTCCGGTCGTCGCCGCTCCGCCCTCTGCTCTACCCTGCTTCGTCCCTTTGCTCGCCCGCCGCCATCCGCTCGCCCGCCTCGCCGTCACCCCGCTCAGCCGTCGCTCGCCCAGCCGCCCCTCGGCTCGCCGCTCGCCTCCGTCCCTGCTTTGCCGTCGCCGCTTGGCAAGTCGCTCGCTCCGATTGCCGCATAGCCCTCACCCCGCCGGTGCCGCGTGTCGCTGCCACGGTGAAGAGGTTGGGGTGGGCGATCGAGAAGGCGGTGGCGAAGTTGTAAGGCAGGCTGAGGTCGAAGCGCAATGCAGAGGGTGGGGTGTCGGCAGAGGAAGCGGAGCACGGGAACGCTGAGCCCGAGCGGTTTCTGGAGGCGCGCGAGGGAGCGTGCCGGCACGGGCGACGATGATGGGAGGCACGCGAGGTGGTTGAGCAGCAGGCAGGACGCCCGGATGGAGGTCGCGCGAGCAATGATGTGGCCCAGGCCCCGGTTCGTCGTCCACTCGAGCCGCACTTTTCTGCATCGCTGTGGCGGCGAGGGTCGGTGGCCTAGTGGGGAGAGGCAGCGGCGCGGGTCGGTGGCCTAATGGAAGGAGTAAGCGGCGGTGGGGCACACACGTGCTGTTTGGTGAATTGCGGAGGAGGGGGACGAGGCGAACTGGCGAAGCGGGCGGTTGGTGATGACGTGGCATCCTAACATGTGGGGTTCACATGGGCTCCACCATTTTTTTTATTATTTTTCAAATCAAATTGCCATGTAAGCGTCACGTCAGGCAAAACCACCTTCCAAACCGCCAAGAGACCTATATCGCACCGGTTTTAACAGTTCAAGGATCCGTTGTATCTGGTTTTGGAGAGCAAGGACGAAAATCGGATTCAGTGTAAAGTTAAGGGACCTCAGATGAACTTATTCCGCTGTAAAATAGTAAAAAGCCCTTGGCGCTCTGAAACTGCTGGTCTCCTGGGCCGTAAGGGCCCACATAGGCTGGGCTATGGGCCGGCCTCTCTCGGCCTGAGAAGGACGGGCCCCTAGCCGTGCGCCGTCGGCTGCCGCCGTGCCGCTAGCCCTGGTTGGCACGACGGCACCGGCGCTGTGCCTGTGTGGCACGGCGAACACGCGGCCAGTCTCCACCGTGCAGCTGGCGGCCTCACCTGGCGCCCGCCGTATCCCGATCTCGAGACCGAGGTGCCGCGTCGAGTGGCCGGGGCGGCGGTCGGGTCCGCGGCGACATGGTCACCAGGCGACCACTGAAGCGCGTCGTCGTGGCAGCCATTTCTCTTGTTCTGCGCCAGTGGCCCGGCTCGGCGCCTCGGAGCCCAGGCGCGTCTCTGTCGCGCATCCTCGGTTTGACGGAGCTCGGTGGCAATAAATGGCGCGCCACTGCTCGGACCACGCAGTGCTGCGTGTCACTCTGCCAACCATGCCGGCGGCCGGCGTCAAGGTGAGATCACTCCTCCTCTTCTTGGAACAACCGGGGAGGATTCGGCTTTGAAGGGAGGGAAGTATGCTGCCGTATGCGTACATGGACAAGGATAACGGGTTTCGTTTTACGCTGCAGCTGCAGCTGCGGCCCATGTGTTCGAGGGAATTCCCCTGAGAGGTGTCTTGCTGGGTTGCTCCATTTGATCTGCAGATTTGGAGGTTTGGCACTTACAGCTGCACCTTTCACCTCTAAATCTAAGTATTTAGCAGTTGACAATTAGTATCTCTTGCTTGTTTTTGGCTGATCTCGTTCGTGTACATGGGTTGACTTCTGCATGCTTGCTTTCCATCGTTAACTTCTGTCTGCTAGGCTAGTGCAATTTGCAATTCCATATGTTTGATGTGCTAGTTGTGCATACTGATAGTCTCCTTCATTAGCCCGAGCGATTTTCTATCCTAGTTCTGGGCAACGATTTTTGTATCAATATTTTTAGTGGAGTTCTGCTCCAAAATGGCATCCAGTAGGTTGGACGCTTGTAGGATTGGGTTTGTCCTTAAATGCTAACATGGGGCAGCATGTCCCCAGAATTCAGCCAATAACTTGCTTTTGTATAGAAAGAAACAGCTTTTAAGCCTCTTACCCAAAATTAGTTTTTTTTTACCTTGTAGCTCATCATTTCTGCAAGCAATCTCAGCAGTTGTTTGTTGTGTTTTTCCGATTTTCCTTAGGAAAGGTTGAGAATTGAACGTTGAAATGCGGCTGCACAAATAATAAGCATAGAGCCTTAATTGGAACATGGAACATGGTTATCCACCAATGGCTTGAAATTTGGAAAAAATAATTGATAACATCTATCTATCTTAAAATGGACCATTCTTGTTGTTTTTATTCTTCTATATCTTCCTACAAGACTATATTCAGTACTTAATTGTTGTTGAGTGACTTTTCTCTTGAACTCCATTTTTCCTCAAGTTGTACACTTATAAGTGGTTACACAATGTGCTTTTCCAGATGCTTTCATATAACATAATTTTTTGAGGGAAATTCAAATATCATAAATTCTTCTACCGATTCAGAGTGTTCTATTTCATTCATTTCACAGTCCCAGCACACAAATTTTGTTCACACGGGACAGAATTAATGGTTTTAAAGTTTGTTCTCCATCTAAAATTTTTGTACTCTCACACTGTTGTTTTTCCCCTTTTAAGCTAGCTCTTCTTGGGGAGCTTACAGCCTTGCACCATTCGTATAATCCTGCATTCGTAGTTGTTTTCAGGCTTAATTCCAACAGCTTTCTTCCATTATATGGACTTGGTAGCTCTGATTGTGACGCCCTCTATGGTACCCACAGTTGATCTGAGCATAGTTGTTGGCCTTTCAAATCATGATCTTTCAGGTATATTGATATCACTAAGCTACACATAACTGAGGATTGATATAGACTAGGTCATCTATATGTTGCAAATGGTTGTTGCACTGGAAAAATCACTATCTACCTGCACATTTTAGCTGTACTTAGCTTAATATGAGCCATCAGATGGGAGTTAGCTCGCCTCGCACTCCGGTGTGATCCAAACCTACAAAGAAAAAAGAGTTCTTCATTGCTAGCTTCCAAAGCAATGAGCCTCAAGTTGGAGTTGGAAATAAGTACAAAATTTGGGAAATGAATGGTCAACAGCTCTTCACCGAAATGACAAAAATTACATGTTAACCCACTGATAGAAAGTAGTCTTATATATATATATATATATATATATATATATATATATATATATATATATATATATATATATATATATATATATGCTCTTGTGTGGCGCGCCACAGCCATCCCGTGTGGCGTGGCCGAATCTCTAATTTGAAAACTCAAATTGAAAATCGAACCGTTCAAATTGTTCTACATATTAATATGGACTTGTATACCAAATTTTATATTTTTTAATTTTTACTATTTTATCGGATAGGTCAAAAATGCAATAAAATAGATACTCCAGAATCGTTGAATTATTGCATTTTTGACATATCTGATAAAATAGTAAAAAATTCAAAAAATATAAAATTTGATATACAAGCGATATTAATATGTAGAAGAATTTGAACGGTTATTTTCATTTGAGTTTTCAATTGAGATCGCCACGCCACTGATGACTGTGCTTGGCGCTCACAAGATATCATCTCTCTCTCTCTCTCTTATATATATATATATATATATAAAGAAGAGACATGAATACAAACAAAAAGAAATGGTTATTTTTGGGCTTCCAGTACACTATTGATTTTTCAGTAAGCTGTAGTTGTGCCAAGCTAGCTATTAGTTGTTGTGCTGTCGATGTTGTAATACTTTTGCAATGAATTCTCCTCTAAGCATGCCATACTTTTAACTTCGAAGTGTAGGAAGAGGCATCTGCGGCCGACAGCTCTTTATTTGTCAAGATCCTTACTTGATCAGTCTCAGACAGGTCACAGGCCTGGCTTCAGGGGATTCACTTTCATAGCTGCTGTGACTTTGCAACGCAAACGAAGCTTCAAGGTAACGGCTCACCTGATCTGATTAAGATTGCTGCTGCTGCTGCTTCACAAAGGGGCATCGCAAGATCGTGCTGTTTTCTCTCAGGATCAACTGCTAACAGGTATGTTCATAACTCTGTTTTGCGTAGCTCTCGCTTCTATTCCTCTCACTATCTGCCAGCCATGGATCAACTTTCTTCTTTCTTGCTACTTTTGGTTTCTCCAAGAAATTAGTCCACTTAGGAAAGTAGCATACTAAAGAGCTGAATTAGATTTAGATTCAGAAATGCGCACTACAAAACAGGATTGCAAACTATTCAGTGTTCTTTCACAGAGCCTATAATCATGCGCCACCTTTTAAGCGGGCACAAGGAAGCATCATCTTAGCTGGGCTGCTGTGTGTAGGGCAGGCTGCACGAAAAAAGGAACCAGAAGAAAACTACACGCAAGGACCAAAGTAGGCGCGCATGCGTGCGTCCGTGTACACAGCTATTAAAAAAAACACAGGCGCAATTGCTCCTCCTAGTTCTTATAGGACATTGCCAACAATTGCCTCCGCGTTGTGTGATCAATCCAACAGATTACATAAATGCTAAAGCTAAGCTCTTCCTTAATGCCCAAGTGCCCCTTCACTCTGAGTGACTGCAGCTTTGTGGTGTCCATGTATGGTAGTACCAGCAGCAACACTGCAACAGCAAGCTCAGCGAGGAGAAGAGGAGAGGAGGTGGTGGTGGTGGGCCTCGTCATTACAGAGTACAGACTTTTCCCTGGGGCGCCGCACAGCACAGCTCAACTCAGTAGTAGTTTCACTCCATCAGCGGCAGCAGAAAGCGGATAGCTGCAGCAGCGCCGAGCAGCCATGGCAGAGGAGAGGAAGAAGGAGAAGGAGAAGAAGAAGAAGCACAAGGAGAAGGAGAAGGAGAAGGCGGGCACCGGGGAGGCGCACTTCAAGCCGAGCGGGGAGGTGAAGGGGGTGCGGTTCGGCGGGCAGTTCATCGTGAAGTCGTTCACGGTGCGGCGGGCATCGCCGCTGGAGCTGCTGCGGCTGCTGGACATCCCGCCAGCGTACCTGAGCGAGTGCCAGAGCCTGCCGTTCCCGTCGACCACAGCGTACATGCCCACCAGCTTCACCATCCTGGCGCACCAGGCGTGGCACACGCTCACGCTGGGGCTGGGCACCAAGAAGTCCAAGGTGGTGCTCTTCGTGTTCGAGTCCGAGGGCATGAAGGCCGCCGTGGACCAGCTCTGGCCGGCCATGATCCCGCTCGGGGACGTCAACAAGAAGCTCATCCGGGGGCTCACCGGCAGCGAGATGGCGCGGTTCAAGTTCAGGAAGGGCTGCCTCACCATCTACGTCTACGCCGTCCGCCGGCTGGGCGCCGCCGGCTTCATGTGCGCCGACGACCTCCGGAGGATACTCGAGTCGGTGGTGGAGCTCAAGGATTTCTTGGATCACACCGCCATGCTCGCCATGCCCAGCCAGAAGAGCATCACCTTGCAGTCCCGGGTCGCAGTGGCTCATTGATCCAACCCTCCAAGTGCTCTTGATCGTTTCATCAGTGCAGGTACTCCTGGCTTGCAAACTGCAGAGGAGTCTAATTCTTTTTGTGGTTCAATTGGTTTATTACAGTGTCGGTGTTCCACTTCCTCTGCTGGAAAGAGTTGTATAGATCTACTGAGCAAAATCTTTCGACGAGTTAAGGATAGGTTTTTGTTTCAAAGGCATTTCTTCCCCAAGGATCATACACCTTGGTATACTGTTTATCCATGAAACAAAATAATCCATCAATGAGAACCATCTGTACTATGACATTCTTGTCGCATTGTACAGAACCCCCAACTTGTTACTAGTAGTACTCTTTATTATGGTATTGTACAGGTTTCCCGTTCTCTCCTTTACCTTAGTTCTTACTCCATGAATACTCATCGCTTGACACAATTACAAGAGAAACCTCTGAATTGCCCTTGTGTTCCATGAATACTCATTACTTCACACAATTACAAGAAAAACCTGTATTGCAAACTGCCTGGTGTTCTTATTAGTACTTTTTTTCTGAGATGCTGTCATTAGAGATGGGAACTATCCAGAGTGGAAAGTGAACAGTAAAGTTCACAATCTGAGAGAAAGTGGGTGCTAATCTCTGTTTTTGTGGGACGTAGCCATCATGGAGTTCATAGAAAAGGAGGACAAATGCTCTTCTCTTACCTGTCTGCCTGCCAGGTCCATTATTCTTATATATGGAGATGCCAATGTAAGGATAATTTTGACCAAGAGTTCATGCTCGAGATTGTGCATTTTTCACTAGGGAAATACAGCAAAGCCAAACCCCAAAAAAGGACAGATGGGTGTTGGCCATGATCATTGAAGGAGTTAAAAAAAAGTTTGTTGAGCAGGGACGCTCGATTCAGTGTCATGATACAAGTGGTTGAGCAGCATGGGCCACCCCCCACTATGGCCTGAATCATTAACAACAAAAGCCATTTCATCTCATCTCCCACACACCAGTTCCACAGAGGGACAGCGCACCCCTTGCTGTGACCTGCATTCTTTAGTTTAGTGCTGCTGTTACTGGTTGCTGATATACTGTTATGTCATTTATTTGCAATGCATGTACTGTTATCTCTCACCATTCTGTCTGTAAGTTTGTATTACTGCATGGGCCACTTTGGTCGAGTCAATCACCCAAGATCGTCGGTATGCTGGCCTGCCATGAATCGGCATGTCCAGCTAGTAGTAGAGTTCTTTTTACATGCCGGAGCTATGCCCAAAAAATGAGGGGACACCTGCATTGCTGCCTGCCTGCCAGCGAGCCCCACCGCCGCTGTGTTCTTTCCCAAATTCAAACTCGTTGTATTTCGTACATACGTTTTTCAAACAGTTAAACAATATTTTTAAAATAAATTTATACAAAATTTATTTTAAAAAACATATTAACCCATTTTTTAAAAATAACTAATAGTATTTTAGTACTTCGTTTTTCTACGTTTTCTAAGTATAAGGAGAAAGTTCTCAACTACCAAGAGCACAGCCTGAATCGTGCCGCCGCTGGATGGCTCCGCCAATTATGCCGCCGGGGCCCAAACCGGCTGAGGAGAGGAGAACGGATGGGGACGTATTTATGCGCCCTGAAGTGGATGGCGGTGCATGGTATACAATACAACGCGTCCCTCGATGTCTTCTTCGGCTGCTAATTACAAACATCGGCGAACCAATTTTAGGTTTTGGTGAACCGAGAAGAACGACGATGATGAGACAAGAGTCAGCGGGGGTTGTTCAAGCCGAAAAAAATTAACATGCCACATATATAATGGCCAATATATATTTATAAAATTTACTTAAAAGACATCAACAAGAAGTATTTAAAACTAAATTTGATACAAAGAAACTAACCTGATCTTGGCAGCAAACTCGCTAATGGCTTCGTTAATGGTTTCATTGGTTCCTGTACTCCTGAAAACTATGTATGTCCAGTTAACTAAAAATTATGGAAATTCACTCGGAAGACTGTATGTAAACTATTGAGAAATTCAAAAAAAATATAGTTTTCGTGCTAGCAACACATCCATTAATTACTGACGACTCGAAGTCGAAATATATATCCATTTTTCTGTATAAATTTTGGATGAATTTGAGAAGAGAAGGAGAAAAATCAGACAAGAACCATAAACCTTTCAAATATACTCTGCTCATTATCCTGGGTCTTTGAAATCTGGATTGGAGTTGCCTGTTGTGTAACACCCTCATCCAGCTCCTCGTCGGCTCCAACCTCGTCCAGCAGCCGGACACAGTAAGCAACAGCAGCCGAGTCGAGATCACCACTCGCCAGGAATCGCAACTAGCGATCGGGATTCGGGAATCGCCAGTTGCGCGCGGCGCGCAGGATGACAGGAGACGAACTGTCGCCAAAGATCATGTAGGAGACAAGTTGCAACAGGGTGTGGGGTTCGGGTGGGCCACGGCCCACCCGGACCACCCCATAGGTCCACCCATGATTGCAAGAGACCTTTCTTGCCCAAAGTTTCACACGCTGCCTTTGCTGTACTTGATCAAGCAACGACCTAGCCAACGAGTTCATGGTTAGCTTGTGCTGTGTTTGATGATAGTCTAGTTTCTCAGAGCCTTGTTTTTTTATTTCTAGTTTATTTTTTAAATTTTATAGCTACATATTCTCATAATTCAGAAATTATTTAGGAAGCTAAACATAGAATAAGTTACAACGAACTAGAAGCCTAAATATGACCTTAAGTAGTATTAGCTAGACTGTTGAGGGGTTAATTTGTGTGATGACACTGTATGTCTGCATCGCAGATAGAGCTTACGGCTATGAGCCTTTCTATCAAGGGAGGATCTATGATTGAGAGAGATGCGAGTGGATGGGTACGGGCATTAGTACAGGGATCTATTATTGCTCTTGTCCCAGGCTTTATGGATAGCTTTTTGACTCGAGCCTTTGCTTTCGCTTTTCGTTTTAAAAGATTTTAGTTGGATTTTCAGGAAACTCACCAACTTACTGTTGACAGATAGTCACCTCATGACCTCAAACCCAGCAACAGGATGCAATTTTCTTTTATTTCTTTCTTAAAGTAAAAGTTCGAAAGTTCAGTTACTATGATTTTTGGTGACACGGTTCCAAGGCTTTACAAAAACCCAACCCCTGTATATATTGAGTATACATTTACTTAAAACCTGCAATCTTTTCGTACAATATTTTATAACATGTTAGATTTTAGTATATTTAGAATTTACTATATAACTTTTATTCATATTTTCCGTATATACAATTGTATTTTATAAACAACAAAATTGAATTTGGTACAATTGTAGCTATATTGATCAATATATATCGTTATAATTCTGATTCACCACCTACCGTGTGAATTTTTAGACCTCTAGAGAACGAATATATTATAACACATATAATTTCATTTTACAAAGTGCCTACAGAATTTTTAATTATTGTTGGTTTAATTATTCCAAGTTTTGAATAATATTGTTGCAGATGTGCTTAAATCTACATGAGACTTGAATAAGGTAGGATTCCATAAAACTTTAGACATTAAAATCTGTATTTTTTAAATAAAATCTATGGTTATGTACCACAAATTACAATGCATATGGTTTCCTGCAATTTTGACTATAAAACATGTGTTTTCTGAAAATGTTTATTTTTCAAAATAGTGTTTAGTACTCAGTAGAAGGATTTGTTGAACTTGCACGCACACGTGGGTGCATTACTGTATGGTTGGATGGGAAAGGGCTGATCGTGATTACGGCCCAGCTAATCCGAAATCCTTCCTGGCCCAGTCATCAGTAGGACAGGCCGGAAAGCTATCCAATCCAGCCCAGATCACGGCGGCGACGCAACACACGGCGGCGGCAGCAGCAGCAGCAAAGCATAGCCATCTCCACCGGGCTCCACGTCTGAGTGGTCCATCGGCCACCGCACACCGCCTCCCGTGTTCAAAATTCGAACCGCCTGGCCGCCTCCTTCCTAACGGTCGCCGTCCTCCTCCCCGTCCTCCACCCCCGCCGCCTCGCCCCACCAACGCTCACCGACGCCCAGAGCCCAAACGCCTCGCCCGCTCTCTGGTCGTCTCCTTCTCCTCCTCTGTCCGCCGCTAGACTGGTCCTCTCTCCTGCGATGGCGACCGCCGCCGCTGCCCCGCCGCATCGCAGTCGCAGCCGGTGCGCGTCGTGCTGCGGGTGCGCCCGTTCCTCCCGTCCGAGGCGAGCTCCTGGGAGGGGCCGTGCGTCGGGCTCCTCGGAAGCCACCCCGGTGGCGAGGTCACCGTCCAGCTCAAGGACCAGTACACCAGGTTCGCTTCACCCTCAACCAACCCCACCCCCTCTTCTCTGTACGGATCACATTGAATTCCCCATTTCGCAGCATCCTCAGGAAGATTGCTGCTGTTCTAGTTTGCCTGGAAATTGGTTGCAAATTGTTCGTCGACTAGTAATGGTTCAGATGGTCTGCGAGGCGTCGTCTTGCTTTTTCTCATGCCCCTTCCTTTGGTAACACCACTTCCGCAGCCGGAACGAGTGCTACAAGCTGGACGCTTTCTTCGGCCAAGAGAGCCGTGTCTGCGAGATATTCGATCAGGAGGTCAGCGCCGTGATCCCGGGGATCTTCGAGGGGACCAACGCGACGGTCTTCGCCTATGGTGCGACCGGCAGCGGAAAGACCTACACGATGCAGGTGCCCATTATTTTTCACGACGGCGATGTGTTTGATGAAATTCCGCTGCAGGGGAGTTGAACCTATTGCTGACATTGAGGGAACCTTGTTGCTGTGCAGGGCACGGAGGATTTGCCGGGGCTCATCCCCTTGGCGGTTTCGACCGTGCTGGCGCTATGCACCGGCACATGGTGCTCTGTGGAGATATCATACTATGAGGTGTACATGGAGCGGTGCTATGACTTGCTAGAGCCCAAGGCGAGAGAGATCATGGCGCTGGATGACAAAGATGGCAACTTACAGCTAAAGGGCTTGGCCTGGGTAATGCGCTATGGCTTGATTATACTTACTTGTGTTTGCTGCAATGCATTATGCATCATAAATTGTGCACTGTGCTTACTTTCGTCTTTTCATGGTTGAAGGTGCCCGTGCGATCTCTGGAGGAATTCCACGAGATATACTCTATAGGAGTGCAGAGGAGAAAAGTTGCCCACACAGGCCTGAACGATGTTTCAAGTAGGAGCCATGCTGTGCTATCGATCAGGGTTAGTACTGATGTTGTCAAAGGGAAGCTTAACCTCATCGACTTGGCTGGTAGGACTCTTGGAAAGATGGAACAAGTTGCATATATTTAATTCACCCTTTCTGTTTATAACCATGTTGTGTTGGTTTTACATTTCCAGGTAACGAGGACAACCGGAGGACATGCAATGAGGGGATCCGGCTACAAGAGAGCGCCAAGATCAACCAGTCGTTGTTTGCATTGTCGAATGTCATCTCGGCTCTCAACAAGAAAGAGCCACGGATACCGTACAGAGAGAGTAAATTGACCCGCATACTACAAGATTCTCTAGGAGGCAATAGCTGTGCTGTCATGATAGCATGCCTTGTGAGCTTTTCTTCAACTTACTCTAGACATTTCATCTCGAGGGTATATACTGATTTTTTTTTTGTTTCAGAATCCCGTGGAATACCAGGAGGCAGTCCATACAGTAAGCTTGGCTGCTCGTTCACGCCATGTTGCAAACCACATGAGTTCAGCAAGCAAGCAAGAGACTCCTAAAGATAAGGTTGACATGGAAGCCAAATTGCGAGCTTGGTTGGAATCCAAGGGGAAAACGAAGAGCATACAAAGAATGGATGGACTTCTCTCCCCAAATGCAATCAAGACTCCTTTATCCATGAGCCATAAGAAGCAATCAGCATCTGTCAGGGTTTCAGGCAGAGGTAAAGCAATGGATCAAGATGGTGGTAAAATCAAGAAGTTAGTGTCTACTGTTTTAACCATTAACTTTACATGAATCAAATGGAAACATAAAGAGGTTAGCTTATCTTCTGTTCACTTTTGCACAGGGTGCTTTTTGACTCAGCAGCCCGTATTCCAGCTGAAAACTTGCAGAGAGTAGGCACGCAAGATGAAGTAAATACAACAAAGAAGGGTATGTGTTTTTTAGACATGCAGAAATGTTTGTATATTTATAGTGAACAGAGGTTTCAGTGTGTATTAAGGTCAATAACCCAGAAACTGAAAGCAAAAATATACAGAAAGAAAGATCTTTCAGTAATCATACACAAGCTACTTGCAATTTACAAACAGCCAACTTTGGATCTCCACCTGCGGTTTCATATGCTAGTCTAAGGTGTACAGTATATTGTATATTGTGCAGTGGTGCTCTCTTCATCAACTCCATGCAAAGAGGACAAAACTGGAGCATCTCTTAGGAAGGCACTTTCCCCAATTTCTTCAAACATGGAGCCTCAAAAGCAACGAACAACTGATGATAGCAATTGCATGATGTTATTGGAGCCGAGAACTCTGATGGGATTGTGCAACATAGTAGGGAAGGTCGCAGGTGCTACACCCCTTGATAAATTTAATGCAATGGGTTCCAGCCTGAAGGTCTGTATGCTTTCCCTCCCCGTTCAGTATACAAGTATTACTCCAGCAAACTGCTATTGTCTAATTGATCTTCAAATAATTGTCTTACACAGGAATCTCTTATTCAGCAATACCTTGACTTCTTAAATGTTGCAAACAAGTGTGTGCTACAAGTTCTCTATTCACTTACTTTCTTTACATAGATGAATTATATCTCATATTTGATATGTTCCACCCTTTCTGATTATTCATTCTGTTTATTTGTGGATACAGGGAAGAGCTACAGAAATTGAAAGTATGTTCCTTGCTTCTCATCATAATCTGGAGGCTAATATAGCAGCCTGCTCTTTCTGACTTTTTTTTTCCTTTGTTAGGGAATTGGTGAAAGGAGAGCAGAGTACATTCTTGAGCTTCGAGAAGATTCACCCAGACCATTTAAATCTGTAAGACTTATAGACTACTACTATTTTGATTTGACAATCCTGATAGTGAGATTATTGGGCATCTTCTAACACATTTTGATTTGACAGCTTTCAGATTTGGGAAATATTGGTCTATCATCAAAACAGGTAACATTTTGCTCTTGTTTTCTGTACGCATTATCACTTCGAGACGCCCCTTCTTTTATGTACTAAAATAAAACTCCTAACTAATTCATTTATGTTGCGCATCGAATAGATACAAGATATTTTGTGCAAAACAGCCACTGGAATCTTCAAATGATCACCAGAATGGAAGTACCACAGAACTCTACCACTTTGAAGATGCAGATCCCTCTTGTATTCCAACTTTAAGCAATTTGTAGTTTGTGTACCATCCATGATTCCTTGGGTGTAATCATAGCTGTAGTTTTAATTGTCGGGCTGCTTCTGATGTAACTTCATAGAGAGCAATGGTTGCTCTTGTCTGTTGTAGATTTTCTCCGAGAAAACTGCCGTTTAATTTGAACTTGCACGAGCAGCAGGAAATGAAATTTGTGGAATATTTCTTGGCGCCTTGAGCATTGAATCCATGAATTGCTTTCATGTTTTGATGAATTCGAGCACCAGTCTTTTTTTTTTTGCAGATTTTCTCTGAGAATCCGTATTTTTACTTGATCAGTTCATTCTGCTGACCTGTGCATTTGCAGCAGGAAATGAAGCTGATAGAATATTGAGCGTGTTTGGTAGTCATAAAAGCGGGCTGATAAGGCAAGTCATTGGTTTCTTTGTGAGAAAAATATTGTTTGAGCGGTGATAAGCCATTATCTGAACAAGCGAACACGGTCATTTCTTGGTGCCCCCAGCAGTAGATTTTTACTGTATTTACTTGATCAGTTCATTCTGCTGATCGTGAATTTAGGCACCAATGCTGCGCATTTTTTAGTGTATTTAACTACTATTGATAGTGCGAGCAAACTTGCATGATTTTCTGTAGTCCTGAACACAAAAACAAGAGGCTGGTCCAAAAAAATCAAACAAGCGCCCACCGTGGGGCTCGAACCCACGACCACAAGGTTAAGAGCCTTGCGCTCTACCGACTGAGCTAGACGGGCAACTTACCATTTTAAAAGCAAAATTTTAAATTTTTCGGTACTCCTGAAATGTGGCTAAAGTTTTCTTCAGGTTCCAGCCCATGCCTTTGATAGATTTTGTCCTTCTTGTGATTAAAGCCATTGGAAGCACCCACGATCCTGATTGAACTATCTCAAAAGATCATGCACGGTAGGAGTATATGATATGATATATCACCTAAAGCTTTGGCATCACTTATATGCAACCAATTCTTACGGTGATTGCACGGAGACAGCTTTGAGCCATGAAAAAGACACCCGTCCTTCTCTTCAGCTATTTTGCTACCGTCCTGGACAGGGTCGCCATTTATTCATCAGCAGTAACTTCACAAGAGACCAGAGTCAAGAACTCCTAAAACTGTTCCTGCCAAATTACTGAATTGGACCAAGACGAAAAATCTTCGATTTGCATATACCTGTTGGCCTCTCCTTCTCTCCTTGCATAACCAATTGATGCTTCTACACAAATAAGTCCTAAAATACCAACTACCCACATACTTTTTCTCTGTCTTATAATAGAGTAACCTCATAATGGATTAGATATATTAGATATATAGATTCGTAATACTATCTTGTGTCTGATTGAGACGAAAAAAATTATATCATCTTTTTATAATTTTGCCATAGTATGCTTGTCAGCAATGGCAACAGATAGATAGATCAAGCATTTATCACAAGAAAATAAAATGCACCAGTAGTTGTGTCCATTGCCTGGATCCAACACCAAATCCTTGATCGGTAGGCCACACTGTTCCCTTTCATGGCTACCTTCATTGCTGACAGTGTCGCGATCAGGCGTCGCTGTCCCCAATCTCCTGACGCGAACAAATAATGCCACGCTTATCCGGCTAAAGTCGCATGAAGCACACACTGTAATTGACTCGTGATGTGTTTTTCTTCCATTTTCATCTTTCGAAGGACTGCAGCTCCGTTCGAAATTGATTAAAGTATAGATTTTCTCATAATTTTTATTATCATAGTTTTCAAACTACTAAACAATATATAAAAAAATTTTATATATAAGTTATGCTAAAATTTCAGATAACTTTATTTTTCCAAATATATAATAATTAATTAATCCCAAATTAATATTATCTCGTTTAACATGAAAGGTTTAATTTCATACTTATTTTTTTAAAGAAAAAACACCACCTATATGTGTCTGGTGAGTTTTCACAGACGCGAGGCCGGCCATTTCCCGGCGAGGGAATGCGCCCATTTTTTGTTGAAACTACGAATAGAGAAGTGCCAAACAAATCATTGAAAAGTACAATTAAAATGTTTTTGACCAACATTTTGCGTATCGTTTTAAATTTCAAAATCTTTTCGATTTGAAGCCCAATACGATTACGAAACTCGAGTCGTGCCCGTAGGCCACTTCGGGCCTCGCGCGGGCGGTCACGTGCCGGGCACTCGACTCGCGCCTCCTCCCCCGCTCCCTCGCACCGCCATCTCCTCTGTCCTCTCTCCCATCTCTCTCGCTCGCCTTCGCCTCCATTGCTCGCCGCGGGAGCGGGCGACCGCGGCATCGCGCGCGGGCAAGAGGGGGATCCCGCCGGCCGGTTCGTCGCGGGAGCTCCGGGAGAGGCCCCCGATGCCGGGCCAGACGTACAGCCGCCTCGGCAGCTTCGGCGGGGCTGCCGCGGGCGCGGGCGCGCCGTCCCCGCCGCCGGTGCCACCGGCTGCGGCGGCGTCGTCCCTGCAGAGGGGCGGGGGCGGAAGCGGGAGGAGGACGCCGGCGAAGGGGGGCTCCGCGTCGGCGAGGGGCTCTGCCTCCGCCGCGGCGGCGGTTGGGTGGACTGGGATCGGGTGCGGCTGCTCCGCGAGGAGGGCGGAGAGGGCGGTGCTCGCGGCGCTGCACCGGAGGCAGGCAGTGTTCCTCTTCGCGCCGCTGCTGTACGTCGCGGCCATGCTGCTGTACATGGGGTCCATCCCGCTCGACGTCGTGCCGCGGATCATCGCGCGCCCGGCGCCCGGGTCGGTGTACCGCAGCCCGCAGCTGTACGCGCGCCTCCGCGCCGACATGGACGCCGACAACTCCACCGACGCGGTCAGTGGCTCCTTCTTGCAAGTTTACTGCTGTGTGTGTTTATTTCAGTTGCAATGTGGCACAAATGTCTGACCATTATGATGATTAGTTGTGTCTGCTCTGTAATGTTCGTATGCGTTTGGTGTGGGTAGTGACATAGTGTTCAGTAATGTGGTGGATAATCAATCGGAGATATATACAGTGCCTTTGGCTAGTTTTCCCTAACTCTGAGAGTTTGTTTGCTCGTTCGCAAATTTATGTTGCTGCGAGGTGACAGGGGCAGCTAATGTTATATCAAATCTGAAAAATGGACGACTTAAGCTTGCATTACAAAATTCTCATCCCTTGCAAGGCCATGGATTGCCTGACTGAGAATTGTTTATTTTCTGCTACCCTTCCAGTTGTTCTAAATTGCGTAGTGGGTAGATTAATCTTCATCAGCTACATGAAGTGACTTAGTGATGAATCAAACTAGAACTAAGTGGGTGTGTATTCTGTACCCATCTTATGATGCAATACTTATGCAAAGGATCTTCAGTAAAAAGTATTAGTTCGAGTGGTGTACAAGAACATGTGTTTCATCCTTTGGTTGTAACATTCTTTTTCATGTGTTTGCAGATGTTTTCCTTTTCTATTTCAACTTAACTGTAGCAATGTTCACTTGTTATTTACTTGTGTGCAATTTCAATCTTTGGTTATTTACTGATATTTTTCTAGCTTGCAACCCTGTGGAGGTACAAAGGCGGTCTCTGGCGATCTTGCATAAACAATGCTACCGATAGTATGTCATTTACTGGACTTGACCTTCTCTTTTCTTTACGGAACAAGAAACAGTAGATGTTAAAGTTTGCCCATGGTCCTGTTTTCTAAAATTGCTTATTTTTCCTTCGGGAATGTTTTTAATGTAATCCAAGTGAGTTTTACTTGTTGTTTTTTCCATAAACATATTACACTTATGATGTCATATAATTGGTAATTGGGTAACATAGAAAGAGTTAGCTTATGAAGAATTTAGATACATTTGAACATGTTCAACGTATGATTATATCTCCTTTTGTTTTTGCAAATTTCATGCCATGTGGGTGCCTTTTTTACACAATTGAATGCTGACAGTATTTCAGGTTACCATCTTACAATCTTTTGTTACATTTTTATTAGGTCTGCCTGAATCAAATGGATACATATATATTGAGGCAAATGGTGGTTTGAATCAACAAAGGACATCGGTAATTGCTTCTCCTCAGCAGTTCATTCCTTCCAACAGTTTACATTCGTTCTCGCCATGCCTTTTGTTTGTCTATCTTGAGTTACTCACTTGTGTTTCACTTGTGTTTTTCTTTCTGGTTTTCAGATATGCAATGCAGTTGCTATCGCTGGTTTCTTGAATGCCACTCTTGTTATCCCAAACTTCCATTTCCATAGTATTTGGAGGGATCCCAGGTATTATCTTATTAGACTTAGCAGTTAGCACCTGAAAAATCTCATGTCACACAAATCTGGCACAGAGTTGGACCCTCTCGTGAATTAAATGCCATACACTAATCACCTTCTAACAGCAGAGAATAAATAATGATTGCATGCATAACAAAGGATGTAGGAGGTGTTAACAGAACATAAATGTGTGCTTGCATGGTTGTCAACTTGTCTTACATTGTCATCCGCACTAGTTCTCCCATTCTCTGGCTGCATATTCTTAAGAAGACATATACCAATTTGGAGATGTGGAGTGACTTGTACATGATTGCACAAGTATCACATGAAAAGACCAAAGTTTGTAATGGTTGATTCTTAGTTGTCTGTCATATCAAGTAAGAGTTATTCTGGCTGAATAATGCTCAGTACTACTGATAAAGTTATAAAAGTATGGGATTAATCAATCCTAGCAGACACATTGGCTGACTTGTTTGTTGAATGGAAATAGCTTTGGGTCACCTGTTGCATTCTCATCAAGTTCTTTAACGATCTTTTTTTAAATGAATTCGATTGTTCTATACACCTAGTAAACGTTGATCTACATGACTGAAGAAAGTATCATCTATGGCTATTAGAAATTGATGCTTATGGTAACAAAAAAAACAGTTACTGATATATCTTTTTGGATACAGCACATTCAGCGATATTTATGATGAGGATCACTTTGTAAAACGTCTTCAAAATGATGTGCGAGTAGTTGAAAAGGTGCCTGATTTTATAATGGAGCGATTTGGCCACAATCTTAGCAATGTATTCAATTTCAAGATAAAGGCTTGGTCCCCTATTCAATACTACAAAGATGCTGTTCTTCCTAAGTTGATTGAGGAAAGGTGAGATAGAAACCAATCCAATTATTTATTTAATGACTTAAACTTACATATGCACCTGATTTTCCCGTATCCTCACTTGGACTAGGCTGGCTCAATGCCTATAACATTTTGGACTCACTTGTTTATTATCATAACATGTAGATTTCGTTTTGTGTTTATAATCTTAGATGTAGTTAACATAACCTCATTATATGATTACTAAAAGAGTATAAAACTTAGAGAAACAGTACTAACAGGGAATCACCAAAGAAAGTTGATTCAGTATTTGACATTAAAATATATATTAGGTTGATACAACATGATATCTTCCGTGACCACCACATAATTTTGTTTTTACTCAATGTGATATTGACCTATAATTATTTACTGTAGGGCATCCTAATAGTAACAGTTTTCACTCACCTATAGTGTGTATCATCTTTTTAACCCATATCATTAAATTTGTTCTAATGGGATTCCAGAATCTGGGTATTAGCCATAGGAGTTTGAGTCACCATTCTAAAGAATGTTGAATTGTTTACAGCTTGATGGCTTGATGCTTCTCTTTACATCTGGATGGATCAATAAATTATGAAATTTGAAGTGTTAATAGCGAAGGACTGTTTCCCTGTTCACATAGATACATAGTCAAGACAACAGTGTTCCATTCTGTGGAATTTTGCCTGATGCTGTTTGTTTAAAAAGTGATATCTTTTACTACTATGCAAAGCACAGGCTCATCAGGATTTCACCCTTTGCGAACCGGCTGTCATTTGATGCCCCTCCAGTTGTTCAACGGTTGAGATGCTTGGCTAATTTTGAAGCTTTAAAATTTTCCAACCCAATTGCGACTCTGTCTGAGACCTTAGTCTCTCGAATGAAAGAAAAAAGCATGGCAAGCAATGGGAAATACATCGCAGTGCATCTCCGTTTTGAGGAGGTTGGATTCTTTCCTAGAAGATTTACCTTATCTTTAGTATTGCAAAAAACGGAGGTATCCACTAACTGTTTCCTTGCAGGATATGGTTGCCTTCTCATGTTGTGTCTATGATGGTGGTGATGAGGAAAAGAAGGAAATGGATGCAGCCAGAGAAATAGGTTGGAGAGGGAAGTTTACTAAGCGAGGACATGTAATAAGGCCAGGAGTGATAAGAATGAATGGAAAGTGTCCACTCACACCTTTGGAGGTACTACCGTGCCTAATAGCCGAGATACTGCCCATAGTGGAGTTTTAGAACTTTTTTCTCAATCTTATTCCGCTGCCCGTGCAGCCGTGCTCTTCTCATTTTCTTTTCACCCATAACATCGATTTAATTTAGGAACACTGCAGGATTTATCAGGAAGATTTACTTGTTTGTGTTACAATTTTTTAGGTTGGATTAATGCTTCGTGGAATGGGTTTCAGCAATAATACTGCAATTTTTTTGGCTTCTGGAAAAATTTACAGAGCTGAGAAGAACATGGTTCCTCTTCTTGAAATGTTTCCTCTCCTACAGACAAAAGAAACTTTAGCATCTGCTGCCGAACTTGCTCCATTTAAGGTATTGTGATATTAGCTGCAACTTTTCTTTGTGTGGTTCTAGATTTTGTTCTTTTTATTGCTCTAAAGGATTTTTGATCGCCAGAATTTCTCCTCAAGGATGGCTGCTATTGACTACAGTGTTTGTGTCCATAGCGATGCATTTGTGACTACACAAGGTGGAAATTTCCCCCACTTCCTTATGGGTCACAGGAGATACTTGTATGGTGGGCATTCAAGGACAATTAAACCAGACAAAAGAAGATTAGCCATACTATTTGACAATCCACGTATCGGGTATGATGTCGTGCTGTGCATTTACTTTTATGTACATTTTTTCAGACCTTATAACATTTGCTGCCCTATAAACTTCATGTTGATAGTCTTTTTTTTCACCGGGCCTTCATGTTGATAGTCAATTTTCTCCTGTTTCTCTGCAGGTGGAAATCATTGAAACGGCACTTGCTTAATATGAGAACTCACAGTGATGCTAAGGGGGTTGAAATGAAAAGGCCTAATGAATCCATATACACCTTTCCCTGTCCGAACTGCATGTGTCACTTGAACAGAACAGAGCATTCTAAACCCAATCTAACTAGATAGCATCTCAAGTGCCATTTCAATGGACCAACTTATTCTTTCTGGTTCATGGTATAACTGGTTCTGGTTCATTACTTCAGTTAGCGTTACCTCCCACATCATTGTACATTAAACCATTCTTTTCCAGTGGCAGTTTTTCTCTATCCTTCAACCATAGTCCATCCTGGAGCTAACAACTAACAATACATTTGCTCATTTTAGCATTCAACAAACAGATCTGACACCTGTAGAGCTGTAGTTATAGTTAATGAAATATCAAACAGTTTGATGTAGTTCCTTGTACATGTGGCTAGCTAACAATATGATGTATGATACTATACAAATTTTGAATAGAGAACAAGTATTTGTGAATTTGATTTTTGGTTTTTCCATCTTGCTTTAAAAGTGGAAGTTACCACCGTTTCCCCCTCTTTTATGTGTTCTATAGTTAGGTCTTCTCCTCTGTTGCAACTTCGTCTGACACTGTACTCTTTTCAACTGAAATACTAGCAAGGCTCTACTTGATTCTCTCTCATGTTGAAACAAAATATCATCGCCCTTCTTGTCAAGTTGTTTGGTGATGAGAAAGAAGCTCTGAAAGATTACCCCCACTGATCAAGTTGTTATCATCTGTTCATCTTTTTCACAAGGTAATCATTCCTTCCTTGTTTGTATATTCTGAATACTTCATTCTGTTGTAGTAGGACCGAACATTCAACTTTGGCAGTGCCAGCAGCAGGCTTTGGTCACTGAAGTCTGAAGGTGGCTCACATGCAAGACCGTTGGTGAGCAATGGGAATCTGGGTCTGACGAATACTCGTTCATATTAAACGACAAGGCTTGACGAGATGAAGTCAGTCTGCCTGCCAGTGAGCTCAACATGTCTGATTTTAGCTCTCCTTTTCTTTTTCTTAAAAATGGCAGATTTAGAGTAACCCTTTTCATCGTCCTTTCTTATCAGCATCCTATTTTTGGGGAGGCGCATCCATGGAGGTACTTCCCAACAAGGCATCGCTGTGCTGGTGTGCTCAGGCTTATCCGAATGATGCATTTGGCTACGCGCGTCTTCATGGTGAGAAAAAAAGGTTTTCCTTTCCTCTTGCCTTTCACGTGCTTTGTTTCGTCCCCGCAAAGAAATCTCTCTATTGGCAGACAAACAACTGAAGCCAGCATTAGAAAGAACAAAAAATCATTAGCCAAAACTATTCTTCATAGGTGCCTTTTTCCAAAATGACTTTAGTCTAGATCTCATGCAAGTACTGATCTGTAGGTCCTGGGCAGTTTAATGAAGGTGTTCTGGCATTTTTTTCTCCCCTCTATTGGGCTTGATGTTTGATGTTTCATTACATAAGATATGGTGGGTAAGAAATGGAATCCGCTCTTCATGAAACACAAACGGCAACAGCAAATAGGAGACGTATTGTTGTCTTGCACTGTTACCTGATTCTTGATTCTTCCATGTAGAATGCGCGGCATAATCTGATTAGGGATAATTTCTACTCCCATTGTTTGCTTTCCTCGACACACTCTTCAAAGAGAACAAAAGCATTTTACCGTAAAGCTGCACTTTTGCATCATTTTGCCTGCATACTTATGTCAGTCCCATGTTATGTAATCAACGATCAGACCCACAAAAGATTCTCCTTTCTAGTATGACGCAGTCCTCAACGAGTTTTTGCTCTTTTCTCTACGCCATCCGATGGCAATGGAGGTGGAGCTGCTGAATGCCTGAATCGGATCAGGCCATGTCCGGATTTAGTAAAACAAACACTGAGCCTACCATTTTCATACAGAAGCGAGTAAAACCCCCCAACTAACACGCCTACCTGTTAGTGGGCCCCACCCAGCATTGGACCCACCTATCACTACCAAACTTTTTCGCAAAAAAAACTGCGTCGAGGCTGGGCCGGCTGGCTGGCTGGCTCCGTGGTTCGTCGCTGCTACTACAATCCAGGCCAAGCCACCCACCACGCCCGACGCCATTAATTTCCCCAAAGCACAAATCACAACGCGCGGCACGAAAACTTTGCACTGAAATCGATTCGAGAAAAAAAATCCAAATGGTTTTTTTCTTCGTGAAAAAATAGAGCCAAAAATAAAATATTCCTTCCGCTCGGCTCGGTCACCTCCCCACATCACCCAACACGAGCTCACCCCCCCCCACCCACCCACCCACCCACCTCCCTTTTTTTCACGGAAAAAGGAAAGATGAATTTCACCTCACTCCCCTCCCCCACTCTTCCCGAGTCGGTCAGTAGAGTGAGCTCCCCTCCCACCACTGTGGCAGCGAGATGCGGGGGCGACAGATCCCTCCTCCCGCCGCCGCCGCCTCCTCCCGCGTCTTCATCGCGGCGGTAACCGCGCTGCTGCTCGCCGCGGCGCTCCAGCCGCTGCCTGTTGCGTCCGGTGTGGACGTGGCGGCTGTACTTGCGGCGTTCCCGGACCTCGCCGGTTTCGCGCGGTTGCTCACGTCCAGCCCGGTGGCCGGGGAGCTCGCAGGGCGGTCGTCGCTGACGCTGCTGGCCGTGCCGAACGGGAACCTCCGCAGTCGCCGTCGGCGTACGCCGCGGCGTCCGGCGCTGACCTGGCCGACGTGCTCCGCTACCACGTCCTGCTCGAGTACCTCTCCCCCGCTGACCTCCGCCGCCTGCCGGCATCCGGGAAGCTGGTCACCACGCTGTTCCAGACAACCGGCCGCGCCCCCGCCGACCTCGGCGCCGTCAACGTCACCGCCGCGGGGTCGTCCCTAGCCATCGTCCGGTCGCCGGCGCCGTTCCCGGGGTCGAACGCTACAGTGCTTGGCGTCATCACCGCCGTGCCGTACAACCTGAGCGTGCTCGCCGTGGACGGCCTCATCGTGCCGTCGGGCTTCGACCTCGCGGCGTCGGAGTCGCGGCCCCCCGCCGCCGTCAACATCACCAAGGTCCTCGCCGACGCGCGGGCCTTCAACGTGGCGGCATCCATGCTGGAGGCCTCCGGGGTGGCGGACGAGTTCGAGGCGGACGAGCGCGGCGCCGGCATCACGGTGTTCGCCCCCACCGACGACGCCTTCGCCGGCCTCCCCGCCGGCGATCGCCTCCAGTCCCTCCCCGCCGAGCGAAAGGCCGTCGTGCTCCGCTTCCACGTCCTCCACTCCTACTACCCCCTCGGCTCCCTCGAGTCCATCGTGAACCCCGTCCAGCCCACGCTCGCCACCGAGTTCACCCAGGCCGGCCGCTTCACCCTCAACATCACCCGCGCAAATGGCTCCGTCGCCATCGACACCGGCGTCGTGCAGGCAACCATCACCCGCACGGTGTTCGACCAGAACCCCGTCGCCGTGTTCGCCGTCTCCAAGGTGCTCCTCCCAAAGGAAATGTTCAGCCGTAGCGACTCCGCCATCGTCGCCGTCGCCTCGGCGCCCCCGCCGGCCGCACTGCCGGCGGAATCACCCGAGAGCGCGCCGACAAAGCTATCGTCACCGCCCGCGCTGCGCGACACCGCCGGCGATTCGAACCACACGGCAGCGGCGGCGGTGGCGGCGGCGACGACGACGAAACCGACAATTGGCCGGTGGTGTATAGCATTGTTGTATCTACTACTACCACTACTGCTACCTCTGGTATGAGATCCGGTTCGTTTGCTTGTCCATTACCATCCTTGTTGAGCTCGAATTTTTGCTTTTGCTTTTGCTTTTCTTTTTTTCTTTTTGTTATAACCTGTACACTGGGGAGGGGGAGAAGGTTGAGAAGAGGTGAATTCAGATTGAGCTGCAAAGCAGCATTTTTTTTCGCTTCCTTTTTCTTTTTGTTCTTACTAGCCGCTTCATGTTGGCAAAAGGGAAATAATGGTAGTAATGTACCATCCTGTAAAGATCCAACCGATTCCATCTTGTTCTGCCTGATGCTTCATCCATTCATCCCCATCTCGCTTGGAAGATTTGCATGGGGTTGGGGAAGAAGGTGGTGAAGTGACCGGGGAGGTGAGGGGAGTGGAGGGTGGGGTGGCAGTGAGCTGGCTGGGTAGGGGACGCCGCGGCCGTCAGGCCGGCGTCAGCGCTGCCCCGTTAGATTCGATCGACTTTTTCCTCTGCTCGCGTCGTCGCGCTGGCCCTTCCCTTGCCCTTCTGGCACTTGTTGCGTCTGCTTCCTGTCGCCCCGCCACGTCACCGCCCGGCAGGGCAGGGGTTCCACCGGAGCTAGCCATCGATGGACGGGTGGATTAGATATAGCTAGGAAGCTGATCGGACGGCTGAGATGCAACCCTGGCAGTAGTACTAGCATTCATCTTCATGTGAAACGTGTGCACTCTTCAGCTGTTAAGTAATGTAAGCTGTAATAAGTCTGTAACTTGATAAGGGCATGTACCGCTCACTCTCGAATTGATCGTACAGACAGGTGGTAAAAGACAGGTAAAAACAGGACATATAACGGTCTATTTTGTTGTTTACATGTTGTTTAATGTTTTGTATGTAGTCAAAGTAAATGATAAATTAATTTTTGTACATCATTGTGTTGTATGTAGCTTGTTGATCAAACACTAGCCTTGCAAAGGCACGTCCAGGTGTTCTGCAAGTCACATGCATTCCAACAGTTTTGGATATGGAACAAATAACAGTGATCTGCAAGTCTGAACATATGGATAAAAATGATCTGTGGGTCTGAACATAAATAAAAGTGATAT
Source organism: Oryza australiensis (assembly GCA_019925245.2). Lineage (NCBI taxonomy): Eukaryota > Viridiplantae > Streptophyta > Magnoliopsida > Poales > Poaceae > Oryza > Oryza australiensis. The sequence continues at coordinate 951,631 of JAIFGZ020000277.1, read as the reverse complement.
TTTCAGAACTGAAATCCCCAAAAACACATTCCCCACCAATTGAAATCACCAACATGGTGAGATCAACTACAGCAGTGAGTGAAGTCACAAATATTCACAAGTATTCAGTCTAAATTTTCAAACAAGCTGCAGCAGCAACATCCATTAAATATTCAGTTTTTTTTTCAAAGGATGATAGCAGCAGCCTCCAGTAAATATTCAGGTATTTTTTTGCAAAGGATCACAGCAGCTAGCATCATAGTTCATAGCAGGATGACACTAACATGCTTAGTAGTTCATAGTTTTCAGAAAATTAGTGCAACGCCTAAACAGAAACCAATGAAATGCACAAGTACAGGTACCACCTGTCATCATTCAGTGCACTAGTAGAAAACAAGCAAAACTGTCATTTCACATTCAGACTCACACTATTAGGTAACATTTCAAACAGATACACTAGTTTTCAGAGAACATATAGACTAGTTTTCAGATAACAATAGTAACTGGTGTCCTTTGACAATGACTAAAATTTCAGAAAAGTAGCAGCTTGCAAAATCATCCACATAATCCGCTTATCAGTCCTAACCATTTCGTTCTCGTCATCATTCACTAGAACAAGTTGCTGCTAGTATTGGTTGACAACAACTGCTAGTATTGTTTAAGAAAAATAAGATCACTGCTGCTACTAGTGTTCAAGCAAAATAAGATCGCTGCTATTTCAGATCACTTCAGATCTGTTTTCAGAAAAAAACATGCAGTAAGATAATGAAAGCCATGTACTGATAATCAAAATTCAGAAACATCTATTGATAATCAAAGCCGCCCCCACCATGGCTAGTGAAGCGGCCTATATGGGAGGATTGGGGCGTGCCGGATGCAGCCATGAATGAGGATGATGCTGATGTTTGCCGTTGCCGCCGCTGATAGGGAAGAGAGGCGCCGCCGGGCCGGATACGCCGCCAAAAGGGAGGGAGGTCGGCCGCCAAGCCATATCTGCCTCCAACGGGGAAGACGCCCGCCGCCCTGTTGGATCGACCAATGGAGGAAAATGCCCGTCCGCCACCGACCTTGCCCTTCCGCCCCGCCGCCACTCTCACCGCGGCGCCGCCACCGTGGATTTGGCGCGAAAATCCATTCTCGTGCGTCCTCAACTTCCTCTACGCGCGCCTCCGCAGTGGATGGATCCTGCCCGCTCGTCGACTCCCCCGTACAACGTGACTCTAGAGAGACGAGAGCTTCTTGGACCACAAGCCACGCTCGTCGTCTCGCGAAACGACGGGGCGAGCTCGTCTCCTCACAACCAGGGTTCTTTTTTAAAATATATGACGTACAGACGAGGTGTACAGATGTTATCTATATGTTCTAAGAGAAATTTACAGCACATACGTACATGCTCTAAGAGAAATTTAGAGCGCATATCTGATGTACATGCTCTAAGAGAAATTTACAGCGCATGAATTTCGTTGGAAGGTTTTGATCCTAAATCCATGTGTTCCAAGTAGTCCGCTAGGGTGGGTGGGTTGGGGGTGCTAACATATGGAGTCAGTCGATGCTAGTAGAGCAGCGAATATGGGTTTGCCTAACATCCCTGAAGACAAGATGCTTCTTGGTTCAGTGTGAGCTGGTGATGTTTTGGGTCCATTCGCCGTGAAATGTCGCGTGGTGGCGCGAGAAGACTTGCTTGTAGTCTTGCAGTCTTTGCTAGGGTTCGCTTGGCAGAGCATTATGCATGCGTGCTGTGCCCCCTGCTTTGCCGGCGTGTGCCAGCCTCGCATGTGCTCTGCTTTCAGCCACCGTCTGATGAGCGCGCAGTGCCTAATGGCAATTTACTGGCGGCGGTTTATGTTCTCAGGGTTACAAAACCTGAAAACCCCATGGCAATTGATGGAACACAAATTGTGGCATTTCTATTGGTGGAGTGAGTTCCGTGTATCTTGTAATTTTACCCAAAAAATTACTACTAGCTAACGGGCGGTAAGGGAGGACGATTCATTTAGGCTGTTATTATTATGTGTTTCCAACCTTTTCTCACTCTGTTTTTCGCGTGCACATTCTCAAAAGTATAAACGATATGTTTTTTTAAAAAAATATAAAAAATTGCTTTAAAAATTATATTAATCAGTGTTTCATGTTTTTAAAGTTATTATTTAATTAATTATATGTAAATTTGTCACTTTATTTTCCATGCGGGGAGAGTTCCCAACTCTCATTAGCGGACACAGCCTTAGCTTCTTTGTACATTTTTGTATTTAATTGCGCTGGTCAAGATTCAAAATTGAGAACTCTGGTTTGATATCACATTGAGTTTGCATTTTTCAATTCAAAAGCTTAAACTGATGAGCAAATGCGGACAAATCAATCATACTGGTTAGGAATGGAGGAAATTTTGCAGAATTTTCACATGGACCAGTAATGAAAAAATGGGAAGGTATACGCAGTTCGGACCCTTTTTTTCTTTTGCCATCGAGTTCTCGCAGTGATAAGTACTTTTATTTCATGGTGATCCTCACTGCATGTGTAGGAGGCCAACGGGGAATTTTAGAGAATTTTTGCGGTAGTTCAACTTACATACATAAAAGTTCAGCAAACTTAATATGTTCTGAAAGGAGCCCTGAATCTGTTTTACTGGAGGTTTCCATGACCGTTCTGACCGTTGATATTGTTGAATTGAGCCTTGGTGTACGGGTTCGTTCTTCATTTCTTTCCAGACAAGAAGACCGGTGCAGTTATCACTGTCGAGTCCTCCTCGCTGTAATCTGATACTACTAGTAGTACTTCACAACAGTAACAGTCCTGTTCAGCACTGTTCTATCACGTCTGTGAGGCTACTTCTCGTACAAACAAATCCGAGATGCAGTTGACAATAGCACTGCCATGCCGTGCCACGCAGGATGTGACTTTGATACTGTCTAGCTTCAAAACAGAAGTCAAACACATACGTACATGCATACATGGATACGTACATAAATACATGCGTACATACGCCCATGTCCATTTACGGCTTTGGGCTTTCTCGCGCTTGATTGATTTTAGCTGGGAAGCCGTCGCCATTGGGCAAGTACGACTGCACGGGGTGCAGGTATTTTCCGTATGGGGGTGGTCACGTGGTGTATAGGGCCAAAGCCGGTGCCATAATTGTACTGCTGGATTATAAACAGCTAGCGTACACCATGTCTCGCTCACGAAATGATTAGGGTTCACAGCTCAACCCAGCGGCCTGCTACACCAGTGATGGAAACAGTGGTCCGTCCGTGCCTACAGAGTACCACTACTGTGTGCCCGTAAACAAGAAGTTAGAATAGTGCCATAGGATATTACTGGTCTTGCAGGTAAGCATAGCATATTGTGCAGTGGCATACTTGATACTTGTAAGTTGTTGCAAGATATAGTTAGCTCTTCAGAGATGGCAATAGGGATCCGTTTCCCATTTTTCCGCGGATAATTCTTCTGTTAGGAGTGAGGATGGTTCAAATTGGTTCTCAATGAGAAATTAAATGGAAGAAGCCATGTCCCAAACGGGTATCGTGGGAGCAGGGATGATCCTCCATTCCATGTCCAAATTTAATGTTTTTTTACTTATATCATGTGATTATATTACTTGTAATCTTTGATGAATATATCGACGGGCTATACCCGTCTAGGTTATTTGTAGAGTATAAGGATCGTTGGTGTTAGAGTATACGCAAGATTGAGGTGAAAAAAAGGATATAGAGATTTTTATACAGATTCGAGCTTTTTAACTGACAGGTAATAGCCCTACTCCTGTTGGTTAAAACCGATGTTACCTTTATATATCAATATCACACGAGTATAATGTTTATATGACCTAATCTAATTTTTATTTCCTTAAATACGAGATTGGAGTTGTCTTGTATTGGCTTGTCTAGATCTGTATTAACTTGAATTCGTCTTTGTTGATGTGTCATCTCTCCTCCTGAGGGATCTTGTATTTATACCATCGGTTGGCATGTCCCCTCTCCTTCTTGGAGGGGTCTTATGTTTATATCCTCTGTTGGTCTCTTGTCCAAGTAAAACTAGAAAACTAAGTATAGATATGATCCAAGTAGTCTTTATCATGTGATGTCTAAGTAGGACTTTGCTTCTATTTTTTTATCTAGAACATCTTTCGTATATGAGGCATGATTCCATATAAGACTTGATATATGATGGGTCCTGTCGAGCCTGACACAAAAGCATTAGGTATGTCTTATCTATAATACTGACAGTAGCCCCCGAGCTCAATGCAAATGATCGGAATAGCGTTCTCGACCATGTGGCCCGAAGATCCATCATTGTCAGAATCATCTAGCCGTTCTTGGAATACCGAGTAGGCATGGAATTCCTGACAAGACATCTTTTCTGGCCATGATAGAGAACGTGACCATTGTTTAAATTTGGATCGAGGTTAAAAAATATCATCTCGGCGGGTAACCATTGCTTTATTTAATCTTTGTTTCTCTTTATATAGGTTATCAGATCCATACAAGATATGTGGCCATGCTATAGCATTGTCGTTATGAGTTTCTTTGTAGTCGGCACAAAGTGCGATCACAAAACAACTCTTTGACTATGCTTTGTTATTTAATTTCTTCTTATATGTACTAAGACTCGAAGTCACTAATCCAGCGTTCATATAGTCAAAAATAAATTCCGACCACTTGTAAAAGCGTTTGAGTTGGTTATTACATGTGTATCTCATGTGGCCAACATGACTTCACATACCCAACTTACAAGCATACCGTTCGCATTCACAGTCATGCGAGGTGATCAAGCCGACAACGTTCGCGAAGAGATTGTACATATCAACCTTTTCATAAATAGACTGGGCGTGATTAGTACTAGATGTGAGGTAGGTCGTCGATCTGTTAACGACCAAATTTGTTAAGCCAATTATCAGATTTGGAATTAAGGCCGAAGCCGATTTGGAGGGAATCGGGTTCTTCGTGAAGACAAAGCACATGCCAAGTGCAGACCGAAGCGGCTAAGAAGTTCGTCGGCTGATGACCGAATCGACTAAGGTAATCGTCGGCCGATGCTGAATCGAACAAGGTGAGCCGATGTGGCCAATTCCGGTAAGATAATATTGGAATCGTCTTCGGATTCGTTTGAAGTGTTTAATGGGGATTGCCATACATGGATAGAGTCCAGGAAAGGCAATTGTATCTGTTAATTAGGATATTTTAAATAGCTTCCTTATAGATAATATCGGTAAAAGTTCGTTTTAGACATTTATCTGTAATTTGAATTATAATATAGATAGGTGTCATGTCCATTAAGAACTTATCTTTTATCTGGGTATAAATACGACCTAGGACCTTGTAAATCAACAATAATCAGTTCAATACAATCTTCGGTGCATCGCCACATTTTTCTTTTAGTAATTTCGACGAGTTCTTGCTTCTAGTTGGGCTGCATGAGTTCGATCTCCAGCGAAAGGTAAAGCTTGTTACGATGGCTTGCGCTCTCAGGATTAGTGCTTTCATCATTATGATACTCTAATCATGTTTATGTAAATCATCGACTTATCATATATACTATATAACCTAGATCGATAATGCGATCTAACCCTAATCGGCTAGCTTCTGTTGCCAGATAATAGCCGATAGGGTTAGATATCATCATTGATTTAGATTATATAGTATATCTACCATCTCGAAAAGTTTTCATGGATTTGCTTAGATTTTATGCTTCTTTTTTATACTTAATGTTGCATCGGTTAGGTCCGACTTAGAATCATAATATCTATCTTATCTCATGGTCATTACTGGAGATAGTATCGGGTTTTCAGCTGATCTTACTTGTTTTAGCTGTCTTGTTTATTTTATGTTCACTTTATATGCTAAAACCGTCATTTATATTAAGATCTCACTGTAAGTAAATATGTTAAGCTTGTTATCGATCTGTTAGGTTAACTTAGCACTTGGTCAAATCATGTTTAATGTATTTATTTTGCATTGATATTTTAGTATAAAGTGGTATCGGAGTACTAGCCGGTACGCATTAGATCTATGACATTGGCTATGCTATAAATATGTATAATCTGTATATTAAGGTATTTTTGGACTTAAGTGATTTATATTGTCTCGGTACGCTACCGATCTATTCCAATCACTTGGATTAAATGTATGTTGATATTTAGATTATATATTGTAAATATCTACAGCCGATCGATTAGGTTTAATTTCTCCTGCCGATTCAATGCATACTGCATCGGCTTACCATCGAACGATACGTCATCGACCACCAGCCGATCGGCTATCGTTTGCAAACTAACATTTGCTTTCTTTTTTGTTTTTGTTGGTTGCAGGATCAAACCAACTGACACGCCTACAAACCTAAGAAGTAATATTTTGGACCTGCATTAGAGTAAAACAAATTTCTCAAACCAGCGCGTTATTTTCTAAGTCAACATATGATTTGGGATCAACACGATCTTTATTGGTAGGTTTGGTCCAGCAACTCCATTTTTCGAGAATGTTCTCGACAATGGGACGTGCTCGACCGCTGCTTACTCGAGTGCTTGATTGTTCTTGAAAAATATTTTCTAGAAGGTTATATATATAACAGGAATATTGAGCACTTACTTGAAAAACTATATAAATCTTCTAAATCTTCTAGGATATAATAAATATATTTAAATTAAATATCAGGTACTGTATATACCATAAACGAACATGATTTATAAAAAACAGGATGAACTCGCATAATAGATATTGTAAAAACATATTAAAGTAAACATAATTTATTCTGAAAATAGGTATGGAAAAGTATATAAAAAGTATTGTGTATCTTTGTAGATACATGTTGTGTATCCATAAAATTAGTAAATTAAATAAAATAATCAGTCGACTAAATATCTCTGTCGGTATATATATTTCCAGGCAGTCAGCGTGCATATATTCAGAGCAAACGTGTATATGTATGTTGTACGGATATGTAATGACCAGTCGGAGTATACGTACTGATCCCATACAAATAAACGTGCTCAGTCTGAGTCCTTGGCGTGCCGGCGTACTTGATTGGTTGGTGGAGATCGATGGACATGCCTTGCACCAACCATTGTCGCGGGAAGGATTTGGTAAGGCTATTCCTAGTAAGGAATTTTATCTCGCGATAAAAAAGGTTTGAGTGGATGAAAGAAACACGATCTCCTAATACAAAGTTTTATTTTGTCGTTTCATAGACTAGACATATCATTTAATTGTAAGGCATGTGATTGGACGTGATGAGATGGGAGGAAGCTTTCTGTTTCCCAGTGCTAGTTTCATCAGGTTTCACTCTTGGAAACAGATGAAACTCTTTTCCTCTCTCTCTCTTAAATTTTTTGTCATGTCACCATATGAGCTGATGTGTCAGTGTATTTAATGTGCATGAAACTACTATAAAAATACTATTGGGAATAGTCTAAGCTAGTCGAACGACATGTAGTTGGCCTCGGTCTGGGTTAGGCCAATGCATCTGAATCTGATAAGGACACCTCATCGGTTTCCAGATTAGGGTAATCGTCATATCGATTTTCGACAGATGTAGTTCGTCGAATCTTTTGATGGCGGAAGTTAGCTCTAAGTAGTCAGTTGTGAAGCCTCACGATCGATAATATTTAATTGTTATTATTCACAACTGTGATGTTTTGAAACTTTTGCCGATCTCAGTAGATCGAGTTGTCGGACGATGATGTTTCTGATCCACAGTGAAGTTGTCGGATATCGATAACAGGATACCCAGCAGGAGAAAATTATGGGTCGTGAAGGCTAAGGCGCTTGAATGCTTGGGCGGATGATCCCCAACCTCAAGGGAACGGGATTCGCCTCACCCGGTCCCGAGGAAACGGGCTACGCCTTGCCTGGCCCCGAGGAATGGGCTCCACCTTGCCTGGCCCCAAGGGAACCCGACTTCGCCTCTCCCGACCCTGAGGGGACCGGCTCCGCCTCGCCTGGCCTCGAGAGAACGGGCTCCGCCTCACCCAACCCCGAGAATGTGGGGCCCTTGATATGACCTGTGATGTCTCCTAATCATTACGGACGTGGGATAGTAGTACCCTATTGATAAGAAATTTCTCTCACGCGCTGGCCTGGGAGATCTACTTAACTCCAGTGCAGGTCCTTCTCGGCTACCTATGCTGTACAAGGCGTGCCTGTTGGTTTGATCTGTTAACTAACAAGAAAAATAGAGATACATGCGTTAAGTGTTAAGTTAGATCCCACTGGATCGGCTGCAAGAGTCAATTTACATATATATGTTATCCCGAAGTGTGTTTAAACCAAGTGACTAGAATAGATCGGTCGTGCCGAGATAGTATTAGCCACTTAATCCAAATATACAATGGGATAATAAATATATGCTTTAACAATCTAGCCGATGTCGTAAGTCCAACTGCAAATCAGCTAATACTCCGATTTATCTTATGAAAAGATATTGATCTGAGCTAAATACGCTAAACCTAGATCAGTCGGCTATCGGCTGTAGCTGACAAACTGATTCTGGCTTAGGGCATTTAACTAGAGCAAGATCTTAATATAAGAGGCGGTTTTAATAAACTTGATAGCAAATATCGAAAGAATACTAAAACAGATAAGGCTGACTAAAACCCCGGCACTGTCTCTAAACATATACATCTAGCCGAATAGATCATAAAAGCTCTAAAAACGACTTAATAGATCAATGTTGATGCAGCATTAAGTATAAAAAGAACAATCTGATCTATTGTAGCTGATGTAAATACCTCAAGACGGTGGATATCGCATATTATCTAGGCTAACCTTTAGATCTAGCTCTATCGGCTGCTGATTCTTGACAGAAACGAGCCGATGTCGAGATAGATCTAAACATTGTTCTAGATTATATGCGATATATGATACTAGCGCAGCATAAATCGTCGAATTTAGAGTGTCATAATGATGGAAGCACTAAATTCGACGAGATACACTACTAATGACAAACATTTATCTTAACTAGGGGATCGAAACGATGCAGCCCGAAGCCAGATCAGTTGGTCGTCTGAAGAAAAAGGAGGCGATGCGCCGAAGGTTGTATTGATTGTGAGAATATCGTTTTACAAGGATCTCGGGCCCTATTTATATCCAAGAATAACATTATCTGTACAGACCCTGAACTCTATCTAAACTGCTGTTTAAAATACGACAATATCCCCGGATAAGGACCCATGCCGAATTACAACAAACAGTCTACACAAATTCCTAATTTACAGATACAATTGTCGTTACAGGACTATATCCATATATGGCAATATCTTTTAACGCGCAATTTAGGAACCGAATCTTCTATTTATCTTCGACCACTTTCATTGGAAACGGTTTTATCCTCTCTTCTGACTTAACATTGGCTATCGGCTATCCTTGTCCGATCTAACCCCAGCCGATTGACCTCGTAGCTGATCGTACCGCAGCCGATTCGACCTCTGTTCTTCCAATCCGATTTCATCTCTGTCTCATCAAGGATTTAGGGATTTGGTTACCAAATTTAGTCGTTAACACATGCCCCCCAAGTACATGATAAGATAATATCGCGGATTTGCTGCTTTTCCAAATTCTCGCTTTTTCCGACCGAAACCGTCTCGGCTGCCCAAAAATATCCTTCAAATACCGCCTTCGCGGCCACCGCACGTGTCACATTACCACAAACCAACAGCCACCTCAGCAACCCTTGAGCTCTCCGGCGACCTCCTCGGCGAACTCAGTGACCTCGGCGACCTCAGCGACCTCATCTTCCCCGACAAACCCTAGGAAGCGGTAATCACCAGTAATGGCTTCTTCGAGCGCCCACTCCGAGGCACCTCAGACGGAATACCCGGAGGTAAGTACCATTGGCTATTATCTTTTATTCCGCACAATTTGGCCTTTAACCTTCGTAACCTCGTCTTTCCATCCTTTAAACCACAACATCTTGGTCACCAAATTGCAATCCCAGACCTCACCAGCCCTAATCAATTTTTATTAGGGCCGATTGGCAACATAGACCCCATCGAGCTCATCAATGCCAAAACGAACAGAGTTCCTTTCAGATTCTCTATTCCCAACCTAGCTTATTGTTCTAGTGCCTTCAAATCCTGGCCTTCAACGGATAAGACTTGGCCAGCTTGGTACTCACGGATGTCGGCTAGGCTACAGACCCACTGGACTGAGATAGGGATAAACCAATGCCTAGCCGTGACAATAGCTGATATTTCAAAGGATGAACCTCTCTTATCGGCTGCCACCTATTTCTGGTCGGTTACGCTAAATGCGTTCCTTTTTAGGCAGGGGCCGATGACACCAACCCTCATGGACATAGTAATGATCATAGGGTTGGACATAACATCCACAGTCGACCCAATCGGCCTCAAGATAAAGTGCTCTCATAACTTCAAGACCAAAAGCATAGAGGGTTGGAGTGGATTTATTTCCATGAATATGAAGGATGGCCCAATCACTGAGAGAGAACACACTGCCTTTTTGTTGATGTGGCTAGAGAAGTATGTCTTCTATGGATCGAGCTGTGGGCCGACGATTAACTGGCAACATGTAACTGAAGCCCTAGTGAGCAAGAAACAAGTACCTCTGGGGAAATATTTGCTTGGTTACTTATACCAAATGTTAAGCAGTGCATCGGCTCGGCTAGCTTCTAAACAAGCCGTCAACACAGGAGGGCCCTGGTGGCTACTACAGCTGTGGTTAAACCTTCATCTCCACCGGGTCACAGAAAAACCATCCCCACTAGAGTCCGATTTCCCCTTGATCGAGCCGAGATTCGAAGATGATGAAGAAGTAACAACCCGCCGATGCTTATCATACGGGGAGGCAGTGACAACTTATCCCGGATCCAAACTGACAGCCGATCAGTTCAAAGATTGGTTTAGCAACCTGTACAATGGCTTCCCAAGCACTTCAAGGATATAGTTTGCTTATACAGACTTTGAAAAATTCTAACTCCCAGATGATCTTCGGCTGGATGAACTTAATTCAAAAGCTATGACAAGCCAAGGGAAATCTATACACCGGCTATCACACCCGCATACTTCCATCGGCATCCACCAAGGACGCAACGTGTTAGTGATATGCCCTAGAGGCAACATGGAGATGTTGGATATCATGGTCAATGTTTATGTATTTATGAATAAAGTGTTATTCAGTTCCTTGAAATAGACATCTTGTATTGATCAATAAGTACGTGACTTATTTATGAGACTCTATATGTATGAATCTATTTCTAAATGATCCCTGATCATATGTCATATTGTTGGAACAAATATGACTCTAAGATCGGCATGTTTATTGATTGATGATCATGTCTCATAGTTCATGGGTATGGAGATACCAAATCAATAAACATGGACATATGTGTTAGAGAACACATTATTGGATAGACCCACCATGAGACACTACAGGAATTAATGTGTCATTAGTTGGTCTCAGGTAGTGTTGGTACAAAGTCCTTAGACCTGAAATCACCATGTGTAGTAGCCTACTTGGGGACTACCAAACGCTATTTTATAACTGGATAGTTATAAAGGTAGTTTTCAGGTTTGCTATGAAACATGGAGTGGGATGTGAGTGATCAAGATGGAATTTGCCCCTCCTTTGGAGAGATATCTTTGGGCCCCTCGAGGTAATGGATTATGGAAATGCATGATCATGCTAAGTTGATTGAGAAGTCAATCAACAGGCAGATAATCCAATACGGTTCGAGTGAATGGTTAGGCTATTGAAGGGATGGCACACATCTTGCCTATAGCTTAATTGGTATCATGAGGCAAAGGGATTTGTGTACACATTACAGGTTCAGAGCCGATCTTATATTCTTGTATGCTATGGTGTCAATATGTGCTGCTAGGCGCCGCTGTTGACAGATCGGCTGAGTTAGACTCGAGCCGAAACCAAGTATACCTGAACCTATAGGGTCGCACGCTTAAGGGGATAGAATAGATATTCGAGTTGGACTCGGATACGGCTCGATCAGATAGGGATCCGATCGGATAGAGTCCTATGGTCTTACGACGTATGGACGGCCAACTCTATGAGATTCGGATGAGATCCGATTCAAAATAGAGTCCTGATCGGCCACTAGTCCCGGTCGGCCAACTCTATATAAAGGGGGTGAGGGGTGGAGAGCTGTGTGAGGTCAATCAATTTGCATTGCGCCGAAATCAATCTGATCACATGCGTCTTTAGAAGTCGACGAGATCAATCTCCACGGAAGCCCTCCCCACTTTCGAGCTAAACCCTAGCCTTTCATCGTGTGCTAGCACACGGGTGTTCAGCGTTCTGTCCCAGGACGTGTGGATACTGGTAGAGGCGCTGCTACATTGCGCGCTGTTGATCGGCTACGAATCAGCTGCAATCGGAGTGAGGCGACTGCGGCAGATCGGCGACGAGAGTGCGGTCGGACAACTCGGATCGGCTGCGACATCGGCGAATCGGCTGATTGGTGAATCGGCTGTCCCCAGGAATCGGCTGTCATCGGCCAGCATAGTTCCAGATCGGATAGCCCTGATTGGTTGTTTCCGCTGCATACTCCAATCGGTAACGATCTATCGGCCCTTACTTGCAAGTGTTCCTGGTTTGCGCGGTAGACAAGTTTTTGTTTTCGGCTAGCGTAGCCTCCGTTCAAAAGTCTTACGAATTTTATCATCCGATGGTGGCTGCAAGGCAACTGGGTATGGGTCAACTGCCGATCGGCCTGTATTATACGGACAAGATCCAGACCAGAGGCAAGATTGAGGGTGACATCATGATGAATCGGCTGCTCAATATACCTGGCCCCCCTCTAGGCAGTATTGACAACATTGATCTGGCAATACGGAGGACGTTGATCTTCAGCCGATGGTGGAATGAATGGAAGCAGCACTTGTTCCACCAGTCGGCTTCTATATATCTGACCATCATCAATCTAGAAATGACCCCATCGGTAAGTATCTTTTTCCTTATCTCAATTCCTGTTTTTCATGAAGGGTTACGCGGAAGCTACGCTAGCCGAAAAACAAAACTTTTCTACCGCGCAAACCAGGAACACTTGCAAGTAAGGGCCGATAGATCGTTACCGATTGGAGTGTGCAGCGGAAACAGCCAATCAGGGCTATCCGATCTGGAACTGTGTAGCCGATGACAGCCGATTCCTGGGGACAGCCGATTCACCAATCAGCCGATTTGAGTTGTTCGACCGCGTTCTAGCGCCTCGCTCCGATGCGCCTGACCGCAGCCAATTCGAAGCCAATCAACAGCGCGCAACGTAGCAGCGCCTCTACCGGTATCCACACGTCCGAGGACAGAACACCGTACACCCGTGTGCTAGCACGCGATGTAAGGCTAGGGTTTTGGCTCGAAGGTGGGAGAGTTTCCGTGGAGTTTGATCTCGGCAACTTGCAAATCAATTGACTTGATTGACCTCCGTTAGCTCTCCACCCCTCCCTCCTTTATATAGAGTTGGTCGACTGGGACTCGTGGCCGATCAGGACTCTATTTCAAATCGGATCCTATCCGAATCTCATAGAGTCGGCTGCCCATACGTCGTAAGCCCACAGGAGTCTATCCGATCAAGCCGTATTCGAGTCCAACTCGAATGCCTGTTCTTATCCCCTTAAGATTGCGACCCTGTAGGTTTAGGTATACTTGGTTTCGGCTATAGTCTCACTTAGCCGATCGTCGGCTCGAGTCCAACTCAGCCGACCTGTCAATAGCGACGCCTAGCAGCACATATTGACACCATAGTATACAAGAATATAATATCGGCTCTGAACCTGTAATGTGTACACAAATCCCTTTGCCTCACGATACCAGTTAAGCTATAGGCAAGATGTGTGTCATCCCTTCAATAGCTTAACCTTTCACTCGAACCGTATTGGATTATCTGTCTGTTGATTGACTCCTCAATCAAGTTAGCATGGCCATGCATTTCCATAATCCATTACCTCGAGGGGCCCAGAGATATCTCTCCAAAGGAGGGGCAAATTCCATCTTGATCACTCACATCCCACTCCATGTTTCATAGCAAACCCGAAGACTACTTTTATAACTACCCAGTTACGGAATAGCGTTTGGTAGTCCCAAAGTAGGCTACTACACATGTTGGAATCCATGGTGATCTCAGGTCTAAGGACTTTGTACCAACACTACCTGAGACCAACTAATGGCACATTAATTCCAGTAGTGTCTCATGGTAGGTTTATCCAACAATGTGTTCTCTAACATATATGTCCATGTTTATTGATTTGGTATCTCTATATCCATGATCTATGAGACATGATCATCAATCAATAAACATGCCGATCTTAGAATTATATTTGTTCCAACAATATGACATATGATCAGGGATCGTTTAGAAATAGATTCATACATAAAGAGTCTCATAAATAAGTCACGTACTTATTGATCAATACAAGATGTCTATTTCATGGAACTGAATAACATTTTATTCATAAATACATAAACATTGACGTGATATCCAACATCTCCATGTTGCCTCTAGGGCTTATCACTAACATTTCTTTCAACCCCTCTCTATATTATTGGCCGATCATGCTTCATTTCTTTTGCAGACAACCGACTCCTCTCCCCCGCACACAAGCAATACAGGGGTGGCCATCCATTACGCCCCTGGGCTATTATCTGGCAGCTGCGGGCTGGCCTTGTCCGTCATCGGCTACCATGCGCCGAAGGTGGGCACTTTGCTCCACGGCCAGACTCGTGCGTCGCTGCTTCGGCAGAAGAGGGCGGCACCATTGGCTGCGGCTACACCAGCTACAGAGAAAAAGAAACGTGCTTCGAAGAAGCCGAGGACGACCCCAGCCGACGACTTGCCCCCAGTCGATCCGAACGTGGACGCGGCCCTCGAAGAAGAAGTGAGGGACGAGGAAATGGAGGAGGTCGTCAATGCTACCGCAGCCGAATCAAGTTCTTTCGATAAGCACGCCCAAACTCCATCGGCCGAGCAAACCACTGAGTGAACTCCAAGCTCTCCGAGACGCATCCCACGTCCTCAGCCGATAAGTGTTTTTAATGCTCAATCCCGCCATCTTTCACCTTTTCACATTGCAACTTATCGGCTTTTGTCGTCCATAGGTCAAGAAATTAGCCACAAGGAAGAAAATGGATCCCCCTCCCTCGGTAAGCTCAATCCTCATTTTTTTCTCACTAGCTCAGCCGAAGTTTTAACTCGTATTTTCTTTTTACAACCTCCCCGTGCTCCAATATCTGCCCCCCATGCTTCGAGGGAGCCGACGCCGATGGCCACGCGCGCCAATGATGCCGAGGATGTGGCTTCCTCAGTTCCGGCTATCCGAGTAAGTCCTGCTCAACTTTACAAGTCGGCTTGTTAGTTATGTCGGCTCTCTAACCAATTTCCAATCTTGCAGTCTGTAGCCGATCTCCTGGACTTCGACTTATCAGAATTTCTTGGTCCCGACGAGAGCGTCGACAAGGTCGTGGTAGTATCAGACGATGAGCTACAAGCCACCTTGGCGGACATAGCCAAACAGCTGGAGGGCTCTCTGGACTTCTTGGTCCGATTGCGGTTCCATCCGTAGTCGGTTTGAGGACATCCAAGATCGGCTACCGGACCAGCTGGCTGACACCATCGCATTAGCTACCTTTTTGGAGGCGCATCGGCACAAGCTTGAACGAGCCAAACAAAGGATAGCCGATCGCCGCGAGAACAAGGCCTTAGGAGCCACTACCAAGGCCAGCCGGCAAGACATCACTGCCGAAAAGGCCACATTTGATGCCCTGAAGACCGAGTCGATTGCGGAACTCGATCGGCTTCGCAAACGCCGGGAAGAGCTGATAGCCGAGCTTGCCAACGTCGATGCTGACATCACGGCCAAAGAACAACGCGTGGCCGACCTGCCGAAAGAGATAGAAGACCAGCGAGCAAAGTTCAAGGCAGCCGTGTCAAATCTGTCGGACATGGCCAAGGCGATGAAGCCAATCCCGGGGAGCGATGCAGCCGACGCAAGGGCCATAGAAGAAATAGACATGATCCGCCGCAGGGCAATATCAACCATCAAGGACTTCCTCAAGCGTTGAGCTGGTTGTAATAGTTAGGGCAGAATTTATAAACCTTGTAATATGACTATCACTTGTAATCGGCTTACATTGTCCACTTTTTGTAATCGGCTAACATTATCTCTTGATTTCTCTTGCTTTACTTGATTCTTACTTAATGCATGTTTGTCGATCATATTAAACTCTTGAAGATGTGAAAAATTTTGAAAAATTCGCTCCGTCTCCTCGATATCATATTATTTGGTATGTGCATATGCCCCCCTAATTTCGTTGATGTCCTTGATGTCGACGAAATTATGAACTTAATACACTTATGTCCTGTTGTCATAACCGTCGGTCACCGCCAGCCGATCACAGGTAACTAGGGGAAAAACATGGCTTGAAAATCACCTAAAGGCGATGCGTGCGTCACAACGCATCGGCTAACACGAATCGGCTGAACAAACAGAGCCGAATCATGAATTGATCCACACACTTGGGTAATATTTTTTCAAATACTTTCCATTTAGAGCCCTTCCAAATACTTCTCCATCCAACCCTTCTAACATGTAGGCTCCTTTAGAGACGCATTTGTGGATCTTGAAAGACCCTTTCCAATTTGGCGACCACTTGCTGAATTTATTGTCTCTTGTTCCAATCGGCAATACCAGTTTCCAAACGAGTTTACCCTCCTCAAAAGACTTAGGTACAACTTTCTTATTATAATGACGGGCTACTCGTTCCTTATCCCTTGTTACCTTTTCCAAGGCCCTCATTCGTGATACAACTAGGTCGTCCGATTCGTCTACCATCAAGTGATAGTAATCATCGGCTGTGAACTGATCTTGTAGCTGAACTCATCTCGAGCCGATGATATGTTCCCACGGCAGCACTGCTTCGTGCCCATAGACCAACTTGTATGGAGGGACTTGGATAGATCCGTGGCATGCCTCCGATATGCCCAAAGTGATTCGGCTAATCGGCTATGCCATTGCTTAGGGTATTCAGAAATCTTCCTCTTAATTAGTTTGATCAAACTTTTGTTTGAAGCCTCTGCTTGCCAGTTGGCCTGTGCATAGTACAGTGAAGAATTAAGTAATTTGATCCCCATGCCGTCGGCAAACTGAACAAACTCGTCCGATACGAAGATAGATCCCTGGTCTGTTGTTATTGTTTGTGGGATGCCAAATCGGTAGATAATGTGCTCTTTAACAAACTCGATTGCGTCCCTAGAGTCGACCTTTTTCAAAGGAATTGCCTCCACCCATTTTGTAAAATAATATGTTGCCACCAGAATGAATTTATGCCCTTTGCTTGAGGGTGGATTGATCTGGCCGATCATGTATGCCCCATCCTCTAAACGGCCAAGACTTTATGATTGGGTTCATGGCCGATGCTGGTGCTCTTTGCACGGTGCTGAATTTCTGACAATCCTGGCAGCCTTTATAATACTTGAAACAGTCCTCCAGCATCGTCGGCCAAAAATATCCTGCTCTCCGAAGCAACCACTTCATCTTGTGAGCCGATTGATGCGTGCCGCATATCCCTTCATGCCCTTCTCCGATAGCCACTTTGGCTTGATCGGCACTAAGACACTTGAGCAGCACACCATCAATCATCCGATAATAGAGATCTTTGTCGAGCAAAACATATCTTAAGGCTTTGTATCACAATTTCCTTGAAGCCGATTGAGAGGGGTTCTGTAAATAGCTGTAGACCTCAACCCTCCAATCATCGGCTGTCATTACAGTGACTTCTATGCCAACTTCTTTTATCATCGGCCTGTAGTCTGATGCTCCTTGAGCTAAATCATTGGCTTATGTATTCTGCTCTCTAGGGATTTGTTTCAGTGTAACTAGCCGAAAGCTATCCATCAATTCTCGGCATTGTTGATAGTAGACCATCAGCGCATCATTTCTGTATTCATACTCCCCTGACAACTGGTTGATGACCAATAGTGAATCCTCCATTATTTCTATGGCGTCGGCTTCAACTTCTTTGAGAAGATGCAACCCCTTGAGCACTGCTTCGTATTCGGCTTGATTGTTTGTAGCATGGGGGTTGATACAAAAAGCAAATTCAAAGCTTGCCTCCCTGGGCGAAATAATGACCAAGCCGATACCGCAGCCGTTAGTGCACACCGAGCCATCAAATGTCAGTGTCCAAGGCATAATTTTGATTGAGCCGATTGAGCTATCTCTGTGCTCCACGATAAAATTGGCTATGGCTTGCCCTTTAACTGCCCTTGGTGCTTGATACCTCAGATCAAATTCGGTCAGGGCAAAAATCCACTTTCCAATCCGCCCTTTTAAAACTGGAGCCGATAGCATGTACTTAACGACATCGGCTTTGCATATTATTGTGCACTCGTCGGATAGCAGATAATGCCTTAACTTTGTGCATGAAAAATATAGGCATAGGCATAGCTTCTCCACTGGTAAATACCTTGTCTCTGCGTCCAACAGCCGTCGGCTGAGATAGAAGATAGTTTTTTCTTTGCCTTTAACCTCTTGGATTAGGACTGAGCCGATTGACTTGTCATCGGCTGACAAGTAAAGCTTGAACGATATTCCCTTTCGTGGAGAAATTAGAACTGGAGGTGAGCTTAAATAATTCTTGATATTGTCTAAGGCCTTCTGCTGCTCTGCCCCCCATGGGAATGCTTGATCGGCTTTGAGCCGAAGCAACGGTGTGAACGGCTCCATCTTTTCTGAAAGATTGGCTATGAACCGCCTAATAAAGTTAATTTTGTCGATCAATGACTGAAGCGACTTCTTGTCCTTCGGAGGTTGTATCGTCTTGATAGCATTGATGCTTCTTGGTGTAACCTAAATTCCTCTTTCATGAACAAGAAACCCTAGAAATTGTCCGGCCGACACACCGAACGCACACTTCAACGGATTCATCTTCAGGCCATATTTTCTTGTCCGCTCCAAAACCTGCCTCGGATCGGCTGTATGGTCTTCTATCTCCCTGGACTTGACAACGACATCATCGATGTAGATCTCCACCAGAGAGCCGATCATGTCGTGGAAAATATAATTCATGGCCCATTGATATGTTGCCCCAACATTTTTTAGCCCAAACGCCATAACGACCCATTCATACAAGCCGATTGCCCCAGGACATCGAAAGACAGTTTTGTGAATGTCCTCTTCGCCATGAAGATTTGATTGTAGCCTGTGTTTCCATCCATAAAGCTGATGATTTTATGGCCTGATGCAGCGTCCACGAGCAAATCGGCTATAGGCATTGGGTATTCATCTTTAGGGGTAGCCTTGTTTAAGTCTCTGAAATCGATGCACACCCTAAGTTTGCCATTCTTTTTCAGCACTGGGACAATGTTTGAGACCCACTCGGCGTATCGGCAAGGCCGAATGAATCCAGCATCATATAGCCGAGTTATTTCGGTTTTGATCGCATCATACATATTGGCTTTGAACCTCCTGGGAGGTTGTTTGAATGGCCGATAGCCTGCCTTGATTGGCAGCTGATGAACAACTATAGATCGGCTAAGGCCAGGCATCTCGAAGTACTCCCAAGCAAAACAATCTTTATATTCTTTTAACAAATCAATCAGCTAGGATCTACAATGAGAAGATAAATTTCTGCTAATGTACGTCGGCCTAGGCCTGTCTCCAGGGCCTATGTCTATTTCTTCTAATTCGTCGGCCGATGTAAAACCCTGCCCTAGCTTGCCATCGTCTTCGTCCGCGATGTCCGTGCCATAGACGTTCGAGCCCTCCACGACGTCTTGCTCAGAGCAGCAGTTGCGGCCCGTCGTCTCCAATTGGCTGTATGGCAGAATCGGACACTTTTAGAAAATTGGCTTGCCAGATTTTCCCGGACAAACAATCAATGCCATCGATTTTCCAAAGTGGCAAATCGGCATTGGTGACGCTTACTGACCTATCGGCTGGCACAATCTCCACCTTGTCGTCGTCCCATTGAAGTAGACACTGGTGCATAGTGGAAGGGACACAACAGTTGGCATGTATCCAGTCCCTTCCGAGCAGCAGGTTGTAAGACCCCTTCCCGTCGATGACAAAAAAGGTTGTGGGCACGGTCTTGTTGCCGACGGTCAGCTCGACATTCAACACGCCCTTGGTCTCTGATGGGTTGCCGCCGAAGTCCTTTAATACCATATTAGTCTTGATTAGGTCTTCGGCTCCCTTTCCCAATTTCCTGAATGTTGCATAGGGCATCAGGTTTATTGCGGCTCCCCCATCCACTAGCATTTTTGACATCGGCTTGCCGTTGATTAAACCTTTTACATATAGCGGCTTTAGGTGCCGATTTTCGGTCCCCACTGGCTTGTCGAAAATCGCTTGATCCGGGGACAGTGCTAGCTTGACCAAGGCGTCTTCAATATTGTCTGCATCGGGTTCAGGAGCACCGAATTCGGTTGGCAATATGAATACCATATTGACCGATGCGAAAACTTTGCCTTTCCCTTTGGCTGCCCTCCCGGCTTGATCGGCCGAACTCTCCCGCCTTGCTCCTCGTTGGCTGTGACGGTTTTCTTTTGAGGATCCATCGCCTTTTGATTTTACCCAGCCGATGGCGTTGTTCTTCGATCATCTGCCGAACTTCTTCCTCCCTTCCTTCATGCTTTAGCCTTTGAATTCTTCGTTTCTGCATTTTGGTGAAGAGGTCAGAGGGGCACCATTGGGGGTTGGCCGATTCTTCATCATCAGCCTCTCCTTCATCGTGGTGGTCATCGTTCTCATCTTCATCAAAGAAGTCTTGACGGATCGGCCCTAGCCGATCGTGAACGGACTGCCGATGCCGGTTGAGCTGTATGGGCCTCGGGACGAACTGAGTTGGACCGGTGATCGGCTGGCTTCTGTGTTCATCCTCGCATTACTCGCTGCAGGCCGGGCAATTTTCTAGCGTCGACAGTCTCATCCCGGTTTTTCAGCAGTGCCTGAAAAATTCACAATGCCAATGGGGATCGGCACCGCTGTGATTCCCGTCGTACCGACGGCCTCGCATTTCTGGCTCTTGCCGATAAAACCTTTCAAACCGAGCCTCTTCCCGCCAAGATTGCTGTTGGGGGCGGCATCGGCTGTTCGTGTTGATCGGCCATCGATCAGCCGATCGGGCAACGGGGCGCACCATGTTGATTGGCGCAGCTTGGCTTCCAGTCGGCTCATCTTCTGCATTGACCCCTTTCAACGTTTCGGCTAAGCTGTACATCATTCTATGCTGCCGATCAGCTTGCCTAGGGTCGGTTTGAACCATATTGAATGGGAAGGGGTTGCCATCTACCTTCATCGACCGAGTGGAATCGGCAAACTTGAGTTTCCCAGCCTTTATAGCCGACTGGATCTGCTGTCTGAAGACTGTACAGTCATTAGTGGCATGGGATGTAGAGTTGTGCCACTTGCAGTATTTCTTCTTCTTTAGTTCTTCGGCCGATGGGATCACGTGGTTCTCAGGAAGCTGGATCTGTTTCTCCTTGAGTAATAAGTCAAAGATCCTATCGGCCTTGGTGATGTCGAAGTCATATTTTTCCTCTTTGGTCGTCTTCAACAGCCGCTGGTAGACGATGGCCTTTTTGTTCTTGGCCCATTCGGCTGCCGTCACCTCTGCGTCATCATCGTTGGAATCGGAGTCTGACTCAACGATGACTTGAGTTATGTTTTTTACGGCCTTCCTGGTGTCTTGAAATCTTTGTTCATGGGCTGTCACCTTCTGTGCCAGATGTGTTAGGCTGTCGAAGTCCTGAGCGAAGAAGCGTTAACGGATCGGTGTGATCAGGCTGTGGAAGGCCAAATCGGCTAGCTGGGCATCCGACAGCACCAGGCTGTAGCATCGGTTCCTCATCTCTCTGAAACATTGAATTATTCTTGAACCGACTCATTGTGCTTCTGCATGATACTAGTGAGGTCCGACAACTTCATTTCATGGTTGTCGGTGTAGAAGTAGTTATGAAATTGCTTTTCAAGATTGGCTCAGCTCTGAATTGAGTTGTAAGGCAATGAAGAGAACCAGGTGAAGGCCGGTCCCGAAAGAGACAAGGGGAATAATCAAACTCTCAAGACGTTTGTAGCCGATGCTTCGCCGCACTGCGCCAATAATCGGCTGACATGCTCGTAGGTTGACACGTTGTCCTGCCCTGAGAACTTCGAGAAGTCCGGGACTTTGTACCGGTTGGGCAAAGGAATTCGTTCAAAATGCTCCGAATAAGGGTACCGATACATGTTCCCTGAGTCCTTTGGTTTGAGGCTAAATTGATCGCGCATGACGTCCGCAATCAAATCGGCCCAAGTTCGGTTGTCCTGTTGTATCGGCTCATATTGATCATATGGCGCGGGTGCTTGCCGATACAGTGGTGGTGGCGTCTGAGGCCTGTAGTGATGATCTTGATGGCCTCCTTGATACTGGTATTGGAACGGGTGATCAGCAGGAGGCGGCCGATTTGTCGGTGGTGGCGTTGGCGGACCTGGAAACAGTTGTCGGCCACCGGCGTTGTACTGTCTGTCCAGACCAATCTGGGCAACCGGCTCTAACTGCCGATTGTCGTTGAACATGTTGGCGATCTGATCCTGGGGCAGCGGTTGTTGTCGGTTCAACATGGTGATCACTGGTCTCGCAGCCGATCCGGATGGATTCGGCTCATTGAGGACCCCTCCTGGCGGCCCTGGTTGCGCTGGTGGTGGAATCGGCCCATTCTGGGTGGCCAACGTCCTGTAACCAAGAAATTGGCCGTCTGCAAAGTAAGTCGGCCCCTATTGCAATTGGTCGGCTATCTTAGCGTCGACCATAGTGGCGATCATGTTGTTGAGGGTGTTGACAAGGATGCTACTCTGGTTGACCAGCGCGTGGTGGACGGCCGAATCAATTCGGTCTTGCAAAGTATGCAGGGCCGAATCGTCTTATTCCTAGAATCGGCTCCTCCGTCTTCTGTTTGCCCTTTGATCCACTGGAGGAGGATGCCTTGAGCTCGTCCATGCAAACTTGTACTTTTGATGTACGGCACCGGACCTTGTCTGGGTGAAAGACTGTAGGTAATTAGCCTAAAGCTCTTCTACAATCTTTTTGTAGTCGGCTTGTTGTTCAGCCGACAATTGCTCCATCTTCACAGGCACGATGTTGTCCTGAGAAACGCTGGGGCTCTTGATGTCGACCATCTTGTCAGCTGCGTCGATGCATCCGAGCCAAGTTGACAGAGATAGTCCCACTGGGCGTGCCAAGAAGCGTGTTGATGAGAAATTTCTCTCACGCGCTGGCTTGGGAGATCTGCTTAACTCCAGTGCATGTCCTTCTTGGCTACCTATGCTGTACAAGGCGTGCCAGTTGGTTTGATCTGTTAACCAACAAGAGAAATAGAGATATATGCGTTAAGTGTTAAGTTAGATCCCACTGGATCGGCTGCAAGAGTCAATTTACATATATATATTATCTCGAAGTGTATTTAAACCAAGTGACTAGAATAGATCGGTCGTGCCGAGACAGTATTAGCCACTTAATCCAAATATACAATGGGATAATAAATATATGCTTTTACAATCTAGCCGATGTCGTAAGTCCAACTGCAAATCGGCTAATACTCTGATTTATCTTATGAAAAGATATTGATTTGAGCTAAATACGCTAAACCTAGATCAGTCAGCTGTCGGCTGTAGCTGACAAACTGATTCTGGCTTAGGGCATTTAACTAGATCAAGATCTTAATATAAGAGGCGGTTTTAATAAACTTGATAGACTAAAACAGATAAGGTCGGCTGAAACCCCGGCACTGTCTCTAAACATATACATCTAGTCGAATAGATCATAAAAGCTCTAAAAACGACTTAATAGATCAATGTTGATGCAGCATTAAGTATAAAAAGAACAATCTGATCTATTGTAGCTGATGTAAATACCTCGAGACAGTGGATATCGCATATTATCTAGGCCAACCTTTAGATCTAGCTCTATTGGCTGCTGATTCTTGACAGAAACAAGCCGATGTCGAGATAGATCTAAACATTGTTCTAGATTATATGCGATATATGATAACTGGCGCAGCATAAATCATCGAATTTAGAGTGTCATAACGATGGAAGCACTAATTTCAACGAGATACACTACTAATGACAAACATTTACCTTAACTTGGGGATCGAAACGATGCAGCCCGAAGCCGGATCAGTTGTTCGTCTAAAAAAAAAGGAGGCGATGCGCCGAAGGTTGTATTGATTGTGAGAATATTGTTTTACAAGGATCTTAGGCCCTATTTATACCCAAGAGTAATATTATCTGTACAGACCCTGGACTCTATCTAAACTACTATTTAAAATATGACAATATCCCCGGATAAGGACCCATGTCGAATTACAACAAACAGTCTACACAAATTCCTAATTTACAGATACAATTGCCGTTACAGGACTCTATCCATAGATGACAATATCTTTTAACGCGCAATTTAGGAACCGAATCTTCTATTTATCTTCGACCACTTTCATCGGAAATGGTTTTATCCTCTCTTCTGACTTAACATCGGCTATCGGCTATCCTTGTCCGATCTAACCCCAGCCGATTGACCTTGCAGCCGATCGTACCGCAGCCTATTCGACCTATGTTCTTCCAATCCGATTCCATCTCTGTCTCGGCAAGAATTTAGGGATTTGGTTACCGAATTTAGTCATTAACATACCCGCGGTCCAATCTCTGACAGCGGGGACAGTAGTAGGAACGACCGGAGGTGACCCACGGCCAC
Organism: Oryza australiensis; assembly: GCA_019925245.2. Lineage (NCBI taxonomy): Eukaryota > Viridiplantae > Streptophyta > Magnoliopsida > Poales > Poaceae > Oryza > Oryza australiensis. The sequence goes on along the minus strand of JAIFGZ020000277.1, from coordinate 926,969 downwards.
GACCGACCATACCAATGGGTCACGACGTCCACAATACCGGACAGGCAGGAGCTCGCGCACCGCGCCACGGAGCCTCATGCGGTCGCCGACTCATGCGCCGCCGTGGATCTCACACATGCTCGCTGCGGCTCGTAGGACTCGCATGGGAGGGCCTTGGGAAGCGGCGCATGGGCCTTAGCGGCTACGGCACGGACGGCGGTCACGAGGTGCGGGAGGTCGCGTGTCGCTGTGCACGCGACGCGGAGGCCAACCTCTCATGGTCATCGCGGTACAGACCAAGAAGATCTCTGCATTCTTGAATCAGAAGGAAAAACTAAAGTGCCAAGAGTATAAGCAGCTGTTGGAGCAGCAGTGACCAGGGTTTTCAATTCCGTGAAAGCCGCCACGAAAGCGTTTTTGCCCGTTCCGCCAGGTAGCGAAACGGTAGGGGCGCGGTAGGATTTGAAAAATTTCGGGAAGATTCAAAAATTTTGGGAAATTCATTGAAAAAAATCATGTCGCATAACAAGAATTTACAAGAATTATGATAATTTTTACGCATGAAAATACACAAATTATGGGCGCTTAAAAATCGTTTATACTTTCGGGAAAAGAAAAGGAAAAACCACACTATACACGTGTACTGTTCATGAAGCCCATTTAAGCCCATCACCTTTTCTTCTCAAAAAGACAAGCTTCTTTCACCGTGAGAGATGCAACCGATTCCTCTTTGTCACTCAGCCATCCTTCCCCTTGCAAACCGACATCGGAGCTACACAATCCGCTGCCAAGCGCGCAGATCCCGCGACGGCACGCGCAGAAACCACGGCGAGACGCGCGAAAATCGCGGCTTCAGGTACGTCGTCCCCTCATTGCTTGGGCGCACGGTTTTCGCAGGATTTAGCTATCTTTTTGTGTAGATCTGGGCGGTTTTTGCGGAAAATTAGCTAGCTTGCCTTGTCGGTAAGGGCGGCTTTCGCGCAGTATAAGACGGCGAGGGGCGGCACGGCATGGACGGCGTCTCGCGCAGTAGGAAGCGAAAACTGTGGCTTTGACGCAAGCTTGTCGTGCGAAAGGCTGTGAAAACCGCCGCTACTCTGTTGTCCGAGTGGATTTTTGCGCAAATTTTGAGAAGTTCACCATCTCTACTATAGCTTTCTGGTTGATTCCAACAAAGATGAGAAATTTATTTTTACAAGCAATGCAAATGCAAAGTATATCTATACATATATGCAACGGATGGATGGCAAATTGGCAATCGCAATATGGCAATAATATTTGTTGCTAGCTTATCCATCTTTTACAGCTAGCACCTTTTATTTCTTTCTGCATGCCAATGTCGTGAAATATGTTGAGAAGTTCACCATAGGAATAACAACGGGGAGGAATAGAAGAATGTGAATGCATGAATATGTTATATTTTTCACCATAGCATGATGGTATTTGTTCTCTGTGCAATGTATGTATTCAATGGCCGCTGTGTGATATGAAGATGGGACAAAATTGAACTATGTTGTGTGAGGCCTTAGTTAACCTTTCTTGCTATTATGTTTTAAGCTAGAAAGTGAATGTCCAATTTAATACTTTGGACATAGACAAGGAACATGTTCAATTTTTAATTTATATAGTGCATCGTACATGTTCAGTTTTTAATTGTAAAATTTGAAACATATGTATGTTTCTGTCTGTTTGTTGAGTGATATCATGCATTACATGTTTATTTGTCCATTGTAGGTTCAAAATGACAGACCAAGACATCGTGTAGAAACATGGAGCAAGGCATGGTGGTGGTTTCCATTGCAAATATTGTGGTGCTAAAAGGAGTGGGGGTGGAGCCACAAGATTTAAGTACCATTTGGCTCATCGGTACCAGTGGAAAACCACCAATGCTTGGACTGGACAGACTTGGAATGAGTACAAGACGGAGTTGCTCCGAACTAATGGGCTAATGGTAATGTCCACCGAAGAATATTCGTTGGCTTGCAGACAATGGAATCAATAGACTTCACATCTACAGCCATTAAGGTATCCTCTCCTTTGTTTCTACATTATATGTTAATTGCATTGCGACTATGTGATATCTTCGTATCCTATGTGAATCGTGATGTGTCATATGTTGGTGAATAATGAGGTTGTGGCTTTATGAAATGTTGGCTGGGGAATGTATAATCATTGTACATCTGTCCTATAGGCAAATATTAGCAAAGATCATGCCAAAATTTGTAACAAATTTCATACTTAGCCAAATTCATTGAGTACTTCAAATTTGTGCCAAAAATTATTATTGATGCTGACATATCTCTATTTATGTGCCGGACTCAGGCGAAATATGTGTGCGCTCAGCCGCTCACCTCTTTGGTCATGAAGACTGCAACAACTGATGGCGAAATATGTGGATGCTTATTATCATGTTTATTTTCAATCTTGTTATGGGACCTATTTATAACTTTGTAACATATGTTAACACGGATATTTCGTGAAGTTGGCCAAACCAAGTTTATTATATCTCATTACACAAAAGATTTTTATCAATTAATTATATTAATTTAAATAATATACATAGTTATCACTATTTTTGTTTTTAATACATTTTAAACATCACATAAGTATTCCCAAGAATTCATATAATCATACTTATATCAATATTATACATATTAATATAATTTTTCACACAAATATATTAGTGTAAATATCATATTTATGTATTCACTAATTTTAGTATTTTTTTCTAATTTTTTGACAATATTTACACATTTTTCGTGACGGTTTGACCATTTTCCGCACTAATCGCCATGGTTTTCGCACGGAATCTACGAAATCCATGGTATGAACGAAATTAATCAAATTCAAATTTTGTTACTGTTTCTTGCCGACGACTTTCGTGGCTTTCGTGAATTTCGTACGAAATTCCGACGGAATTGAAGACCCTGGCAGTGACCGTATTTGATACTGAAGCAGGCAGTGATCAAAGCCACGTCGAGGAGAGCATCGCAAGCAAGGTTGATTCACTTGAAGCTAAACTTTAGTGTTGCTGCTGCCTGTGCTGTAGAGTGTAGACCGGTGTTTCTAGCACTTGTGCTCCTTCTATAGTGAGTTGCATAGCATACTATGGCACACATTATCTTGCCACAGATGAATTTTTTGGGCCTGCAAATGCTCATTAAATTTTTTTTTCTTTGTGAAACTATTTATATAAAGTTACATTGGAAAAAATGATTTCTAACAGTAAAATCTTAGAGTTATAAAAATTATGATGATTTTTAACATTGGAAGTGTTCTAAAGCATCCCATAGTCCATTGAACCGGCATCGTATAGTCCATTGAACGGGCATCGTATATATGTTGCAGACATCGCTTCGTTTTCCACGAGATTGGCTTTTACCAAGGCTTGGATTGGCAACGCATTTAACCTACCACATGCAACGAAGCAACGCACGCGTCATACCCAAGAAAGCAGCCTCCCAATGCTTTGCCAATCATTTTTGAAATTTTTTCATCTGCTTTATAAGCTCATCAATCGGAAAAAGAGAGTAGCTAGCACAGTACATCTGTCATAGGCTTTGCCTTAGGTACTCCTAACCCAGAAACTATTTATGTGAAAGACTTCACGATAAGAAATTATTCTCCCCATGCATATATATTAAGTTTCTATATATTAAAAATTAAATATGCAATAAAAAAGAATTGATTGTCGGTGGCAAAACACAACACACAGGACAACCCCGGCAGCACAGTACATCGCAGCACAGTACATCGCAGCACAACACAGCCCCGAGCACGACGATAGTAGTGGCGGAGTCCCTGGCGGCTCACGTGGCGACGGCGTCCCCCGGCGGCTCGCGCGGCACGGCCTCACCCCCACCCGCGGGAGCGCGGCGGCAGCGCGAGGGAGGGAGCCGGCGGGCGGCGGCGGCGGCAAAGGCGATGGGGCCGGGCGACGGCGGACGGGGTTGGGGAGCGGCGACGGCGTCCCCGTGGCTCGCGCGGCAACGACGTCCCCCGGCGGCTCACGCGACGCGGCCTCACCCCCACCCGCAGGAGCGCGGCGGCAGCGCGAGGGAGGGAGCCGACGAGCGGCAGCGGCGACAAAGGCGATGGGGCCGGGCGGTGAACGGCGCCGAGGCCGGGCGAGGGAGGGGCCGCGGCAGGCGGGCAAGAAGACGGGTGGCGGCCGGCGGCCGGCGTGCGAGCAGCGGGAGGCAGTCGACGGCAGGCGCGAGCAGGTCGGCGCGCGGGATCGAGAAGAAATGACGGGCAATGTGCAATGCAAGTTTCTTCCCCATAGTTGCGCGAGCTGAAACCGTTTCTACTCTAGACGTTGTTTCTTTGTTTTTGTTCTTCTCTCTCCTGCCACATCAGCAATTATCATTGAATAGAGGGTAATAAATGAAGATAGAAACTACTATAGTTTCTGGGTTGGGAACCCTTAGAACACTGCCTATGCAGACTTTAACATAGTTTCTCTTCCTATTTATTATTCTTTTATTTATTAAGTTTTATTGATGTGACAACTTATTTATTGAGAGAAGGCCAAAAACTAAAAATTATTTCCAAATAAGAAACGAAGTCTACTCCAAAGCGAAGCGGAAGAAACCGACATTGGGGAGGAGGCGATCGTTTCTTCAGATCCCGTGTGCACAAAGCCTCAACTCCTCATCGCTGCCGTAGCTGTGGAGCGCCGCAGGCCCCGTCCGCCGTCGCCCTCTTGCTCGGCCTCGTTCGTCGTCGCCGCAAGCAGGGCACCCGGCCCGACCTGGTCGCTGCCCCCCTCTTGCACGGCCCCGTCCAGCGCCGCCCCCCTCACTTGGCCCCGTCTGCCGCCACCCCTCCTCGCTTGGTCCCGTCCATCGGCCGCCGCAAGCGGGGCCCAACCCCATCCGCCGTCGCCCTTCTCGCTTGGCCCCGCCCGCCGCCCCTCTCGCCCGGCCCCGTCCATCGTGCCGCAGGCGGGGCGCCCGACACCATCCGCCGTCGCCTCCCCCTCGCCCGGCTCCATCCGCCCGCGGTCGTCGCCAAGCGAGGAGCTCCTCGCGGTTGAGAAGCATGGCACGGAGGAGTCGAGAGCCGCCTCTCGTTGTCGTCGAGCCGCCCTTGGCGCGAGCGCGTCGCGCACACACGGCACTGCCTCGACGCACTTCACCGGCTTCGCTCTTTTGAAGCCGCCGCTCTTGGAGACCCATCGGGAGAGCTTCTCCGGACGGCGGATGACTTCTCTCGGGTGTTCCTCATCGGGACAGCTCGGGCGGCAACCTCGTCCACCTCATCGGCGCGCACGTCGGCGAGGACGGGGCGGACAGCTGAGCGCCCCTCCGCGTGATCGGCGGCATCCCGCTCCATTCGGGGTTTGTGCGTGCCACCCAAAGCAATTAGGAAGCACTTTGGATCACAAAGATGTGTCACATTTGATCAGCTATGATTATGTTGAATATTAAATTTTTTAATCTATAGAAACTATTGTGCATTGAGGATGATATTTTTTTGTTATGAGATCTTAGAGCTCTAAAAACTATGTGTAGTTTATGTATTGAAAGTGTTCTTATTAATAGAGCTTAATATAGATGTTTGATTTTACGCCCAATTTTGTATCCTTAAGCCCAGTTTATATTTCCCTAATCAACTGATGGCCCACCGCTCTAATGGCCCAAAAGAAAAGGAAAAATACAAGCAAAAATTCACAATGCCACAAACCCACAACAAAGGCCCATTAAGCCCAGCCCGTCAACCACCCGCGATACCGCAACGCGCCGCCTATATAACAGCACTCCTCCACTAGGGTTTCCTCCCTAGTCGCATCGCTTCACTTCTCCCAGGTAAGGTAAGCGCGCCGCCGCCTCCGCCGCCTCCGTCTCCGCCTCCGATCTGAAACCCTAGCCTCTCTCCTCCCTCGAAGCCGTTCACGTAGGTTTCCCCGCTGCTTGTTTGCGCAGGAAAAGGGTTCGCCGATGGCGCCGTCGCAGCCGAAGTCCGGGCTCTTCGTGGGCATCAACAAGGGCCACGTCGTCACAAAGCGCGAGCTGCCGCCGCGCCCGTCCGACCGCAAAGGGGTAAGAGCCTCTCATCCCGTATCACGAGCTGTTTCAGCCCAAGGAGTTGGGCGTGGCTGATCTCTGTGGATTTATTGCGTCGCTTCGTTTTTTCCCGTAGATTCTGTTGTAGGTTCAGATTTTTGCATGGATGTTATGTATGTTGCAGAGGTCGTGATGTCTGCTAGTAATGACTGATATAGTAGGCCCTTCAACCTTGTCAATCCTAGTTTGCATTTCATTTCTGTATTTTTTCCAGTATGTATTTAGACATGGCGGTAAGGTATATTTTTCCCTGTATTATTCTTGCCTAGCCTTAGAATGTGTGTGGGGAGCAAGTTTTTTTTAAAAAAATCAGCAATTATAGCCTACATATACAGTAAAATGATGGGAAGAGTGGTTTTAGTTCGTAGGTCTTACAGTTGGCAAGATGATATTGTTTGTCATGTTCTGTGTGTGAAGTCAATACTCTCGGATCAACAGAATTTCCTCTCTGAGGTATCCTAGGTACCCTTATTTTATTTTTGTTGTTTGTGTTACATAAACCTAGGCTTGCTATTTTTCCTCAAACCTTTTTTTTCATTAGATGTTTGCTTCAATGATTTGATCCTGATTTATATTATCTACCTTGCAGTTTACTGGCCATTATTTCCTATTGCATTTGCACTTACCTTGTTGACATGTTAATTTGCAGAAATCCACCAAGAGGGTGACCTTTGTCAGGAACTTGATCAGGGAGGTTGCTGGATTTGCTCCCTATGAGAAGCGAATAACTGAGCTTCTCAAAGTTGGCAAGGACAAGCGTGCACTGAAGGTGGCAAAGAGAAAGCTTGGCACCCACAAGAGGGCCAAGAAGAAGAGAGAGGAGATGGCTGGTGTCCTCAGGAAGATGAGGTGTGTAGCCTTGCCTTGATAATTTACCAATTATTATACTATTGGGTACCTTGTCTTCTGTTGCAATTGAATTTGTGCCGATAAATGTTGTTTGAACTAGTTTACTTGTAATTGGTACTTTGTAGCTTATTATCAGTGGTTCCATTTGTTTTATATGTTCTATATTGCTTATTGTCGTTTGTATGTGGTTTTTTTCAAATGGGTTGTGTTAAATATGTTCCTTCATGCGTTGTTTTGTGATTAATTGTGCAAATTTATTGTTTTGCTTGGGAAATAATAATGTTATATGTAACATAATTTGGCCTGTAAACACAGAATGAATGATAAGGCATAGTGGAGACAATTGCTTAGAGTAGATATGTTTGTGAAGGATCACTTTTGTGTGTGTACAGTGTAATTAGTGTTTGTCATTGTATAATGGTATTATAGATTTGACAAACCTAAATCCATACATATGAATTATTTTCTCACTTAGGATTAGTTTTGACGCTGTTGATGGAAATATATTTGCTTTGTACTTGTTTAATCAAACTAAACTTTCTCTTGTCTATGTAGGTCTGGTGGTGGTCACACTCACACCGAGAAGAAGAAATAGAGTATCTCAGATTTCATGAAGTCTATGGCAGTATTGTCTTGTGTTGAGTTTACTCTTGTAGAACCCTACCAGACTTGGCACTCTATTAGCCAGCTAAACATTATGGTGTTAATTCTGTGTTAAATCACCTGTCGTATGTTTTTTGATCCTTTCAATGCATGGTTTGCCACCTTGATAAATTTGTTTCTTTATTATTGTTTTTCCCGCTGGTAGTGATGCGCTGAGATTACCATTAGCTTGCTGCGTCGTGCAGGATCCAGCACTTTTTCCGCGATTACTCGTTTTTGGATGGGTTCACCTAAGCATAGGTTAAATCTCGAATGTATCAGGCATAAGAAATTAACGGTGAAACTCGAGTGTATCATTCGTCCCAAGTTATCTGTTTCCTGTTTTGCTTCCTCATTTGGCCTGGCCGCATCGGCGCCCATTCGTCCCTTGTTGGCTGTTTCCTGCTTTATTTGTCCATTTATTCGGGTTTAGTTGGTCGATTTGTTTATTAATTTGGGTTACGTTTATTTGTCCATTTATTCGGGTTTAGTTGGTCGATTTGTTTATTAATTTAGATTACGTTGGTCGCAATGACAACAACATTCAGTTCTTGTTCACGAGGATTTGTCCAGTGACTTTTCCGATGAAAAGCGAAAATCAGTAAATCTCACGAGTACAAATATAAGGATGAAAAGTGAGTAAAATCCTGTTCGTTTGTTCGTATCAGTCGGACTTATCAGCCTGTTCGTTTGTTCGTATCGTCGGACTTATCGGCTGTTCGTTTGTTCGTATCGGTCGGACTTTCGTTTAAACAACAGTCAGCTTGTCTTATCAACCGGCTTATATATCAGCCGAACACGTCCTAAATTAAGAATGGATGTGTTTGGATAATGGGATAAGAGGAGTAAGATTGAGATAGGGAATGAATGAAGGGTTAGGATGAAACGAGAGAGATAATGGATGGCAGATGACCTTAACCCATTAGCCAAACAAACCCAATTAGGATTTAAAGCGCTGGTAATGCAAAAGTCTAGTACTGTGATATATTCAAAGCGCTGGTAATGCAAAAGTCTAGTACTGTGATATTCCAAGGATCTCATTTTTTGTTTCATGCAACCTAGATTTCTATTGCAAAAGAAATCCTATCGTTCATGACACGATAACCAATTAACATACTTCCAAATGATTAAACTATCGATAACAAATTACTTGCAAATGATCAAAATCGATAACCTGAAAATGCAGCCAAGTGAAAATGCTACAAAACATTTTGCCTCTTGAGGTTCCATGAAGTCATGGTTCTGTGTTACGATGCCTTAGAAGCTGGGTTCGTCTAATAGTTTTACTCGATGACAAATTGAGTTTAATTTCGATAACTCACCATGTGAGGATTCACCATTTAGGACTGTTGAGTTGCTGTGCTCTCTTGCCATTGAAACAAAAAAAATTGCGGTTTCCGGCAGATTAATAAACAAGAAGTCTGTATGAAGTGCTTATGAATTTCAACATTTGCAAGATTTACACTGGCTTGTTTGTGCAGACACAAAATGTTTGATAGCTCCCATAGTCAGTCGAGATTGCACAGATACAGAGCGAAACAGAGGTACCAGTAACAAATTAACTAAAAACACATCGCCATATTCAAAAGCTGATCAGATTTAAGTTCCAAACCACAGGAAAACCATAGTGTTCCTCCCCCACGACTCCCACCGAATTTCTAGCAGAACTAACGACGACGATACGACAGAGGCCAAAGCCAGAAGGCAATGGCTGGCAGACAAGAAAATTGTGAGCAAACCATGGAGCAGTTTAGTCAACCTCCTCGATCTTGGGGCCTGCGCCGCTGCCACCCGCTGGAGCGTCCTCGTCCATGCCTCCGGCCATGTCGGCGCCGGCGCCCTGGTACATCTTGGCGATGATCGGGTTGCAGATGCCCTCCAGCTCCTTCATCTTGTCCTCGAACTCGTCGGCCTCCGCGAGCTGGTTGCTGTCCAGCCAGCTGATGGCGCCGTCGATGGCGTCCTCGATCTTCTTCTTGTCGTCGGCGGCGAGCTTGGAGGCGATCTTCTCGTCCTTGATGGTGTTGCGCATGTTGTAGGCGTAGTTCTCCAGCGCGTTCTTGGCGTCCACCTTCTTCTTATGCTCCTCGTCCTCGGCCTTGTACTTCTCCGCTTCCTGCACCATCTTCTCGATCTCCTCCTTGCTCAGCCGCCCCTTGTCGTTGGTGATGGTGATCTTGTTCTTCTGCCCCGTCGTCTTGTCCTCTGCGGACACGTTCAGGATGCCGTTGGCGTCGATGTCGAAGCAAACGTTGATCTGGGGCACGCCGCGCGGCGCTGGAGGGATGCCGGAGAGCTCGAACTTGCCGAGGAGGTTGTTGTCCTTGGTCCTGGCGCGCTCACCCTCGTACACCTGGATCAAGACGCCGGGCTGGTTGTCGGAGTAGGTGGAGAAGACCTGCTCCTTCTTGGTCGGGATGGTGGTGTTCCTCGGGATGAGCACGGTCATGACGCCGCCGGCGGTCTCGAGGCCGAGGGACAGCGGCGTGACGTCGAGCAGGAGCAGGTCCTGCACCTTCTCGTTGCCCTCGCCGCTCAGGATGGCGGCCTGGACGGCGGCGCCGTACGCCACGGCCTCGTCGGGGTTGATGCTCTTGCAGAGCTCCTTCCCGTTGAAGAAGTCCTGGAGCAGCTGCTGCACCTTGGGGATGCGGGTAGAGCCGCCGACGAGCACGACGTCGTGCACGCTGCTCTTGTCCATTTTGGCGTCGCGGAGGCACTTCTCCACGGGCTCCATGCACTTGCGGAACAGGTCCATGTTGAGCTCCTCGAACCGAGCCCTGGTGATCGTCGTGTAGAAGTCGATGCCCTCGTACAGCGAGTCAATCTCGATGGTGGTCTGCGCCGTCGACGACAGCGTGCGCTTGGCGCGCTCGCAGGCCGTCCTGAGCCGCCGCAGCGCGCGGGGGTTGCCGCTGATGTCCTTCTTGTTCTTGCGCTTGAACTCCTGCACGAAGTGGTTCACCATGCGGTTGTCAAAGTCCTCGCCGCCGAGGTGTGTGTCACCGGCGGTGGCCTTGACCTCGAAGATGCCCTCCTCGATGGTGAGCAGCGACACATCGAATGTGCCGCCGCCGAGGTCAAAGATGAGCACGTTCTTCTCGCCGCTGCTGGTCGCCTTCTTGTCGAGGCCGTACGCGATGGCGGCGGCGGTGGGCTCGTTGATGATACGCATCACGTTGAGTCCGGCGATGACACCGGCGTCCTTGGTGGCCTGCCTCTGCGAGTCGTTGAAGTAGGCCGGGACGGTGACCACGGCGTTCTTGATGGACGAGCCGAGGTAGGCCTCGGCGATCTCCCTCATCTTGATCAGCACCATGGAGGAGATCTCCTCCGCCGCGAACTGCTTCTCCTCGCCTTTGTACTGGACGACGATCATCGGCTTGTCGCCGGGGCCAGCCACGACCTTGAACGGCCATAGCTTCATGTCGCTCTGCACGGACGGGTCCGAGAACCTCCTACCAATCAACCGCTTCGCATCTGCGTTGAGAAAAATCGCAACACCAGTAAGTTCGATTGCTCCATCGGTTCAGCAGAGAATTTCAAAACCACACCGTAAATCCAAGCAGCCAATACATAATCCCAACTGTTTAACTAGCATTCATCAAAATTCTACACAGCAGTGAGACTTAATCTCCACGATATGAAAGCATAATTTCGATTTGGTCTAGAAACTGTTCATATGCTATTCCGATGGACCTAACAACATGTCAGAATTCGTATAGTTCTATGTAGTTTCAGGTACCTGTGTACAATAAACCAAAGCAAAATCGAAGGCACTAACATATTAACTCATTTGGGAGTTGACACGGGCACGCGTAGCCACTAAATATATCTGAACATATGCTCAACTTTCAGCTAGTACGCGTGAACAAATCGCAGAACCTATCCTAACACATCTATTCAAAAGAAACCGGCATGATACTCAAAGTTGCAGAACTGATTCCATAGCTACTCCAACCCATACACAGAGCACAGAAACAGAATTACCAGTAATCACCACATACTACGTACTAGTTGCCACCTAAAACTACACATCTAACATATTCTCATCGATCTAGCATACTCTTTACACATCTAAAACTACAGGTGCAGATCGCGTTCACACTCACAGCCGCGAAAGTAAAAATCAGCAGGTTGTTGCGGGTGACGTACCGAAGACGGTGTTGGTGGGGTTCATGGCGACCTGGTTCTTGGCGGCGTCGCCGATGAGCCGCTCGGTGTCGGTGAAGGCGACGTACGACGGCGTGGTCCGGTTCCCCTGGTCGTTGGCGATGATCTCCACGCGGTCGTGCTGCCACACGCCCACGCACGAGTAGGTCGTCCCGAGGTCGATCCCGATCGCCGGCCCCTCCCCTTTCGCCATCTCTTCCGCCTCTCGTCAACAATCCCCAAAAACCTCGCGGAATCGAACACGCTCTTGGATTGGATTGCTTGCTACTGCGTGGGAATTTCCCTCTTTTCTGATTTCTCGAACGAGACGAAGCAGGGGAGAGGAGGGGAGAGGTTTTATGGTGGAGGTGGCGGGGTCTAGAACGTTCGCGCGCGGACAATCCTGGCCGTCGGATCGGAGGGTTCTGGAAGGGTCGGGAGGGTGCCGATTCGCGTGAAGGGAAGAGGGGCCAACCAACCAGGAGGCGACACGGCACGTGAGTGGGCCCCGCTCGGCCGCGCGCTTTTTGAACGGTCTCTGGGTCTGGCCGTCTGGGAGGTTCTGCACTGTGCTCGCGACGGTAGATAGAGAGTCGGTGCTGCGTTTGGCGCGGAGAGAGGCGGAATGTGGCCGTCAGAGTAACTCCAACAACAGAGACTATAACTATTCAAAGATCAAAATAGTTAACTCTTTAACTGATTTAACAAGCTAAGCTAAACTCATATTTACTCCAACAACTTTTTTATTTGTATTTTTTATTTATAAGAAGAGGGTAAAGTCTATATAAAAAATATAAGAATATAATTTAAAAAACTATACTTCGAAATTAATAAAATAAAAAATATATTGAAAGACGACTTTAGAGTCCATATAAAAATATAAAGACGGAAATTCGAAATTATAAAAATAGGAATATTGAAAGAAGAGGACGTAGTCTATATAGGAATTTAGAAGTAACTAAAAGTCAAAAAAAATTTTAAAAAAATACAGTGTATAATCCAAAGCTATTTTTTATTAGGGATTATAATCCGGAACAGAATGAGAATATGAGAAATTACAAAAAAAAGTTATTTTAACAATGTGAATTATGAAGGATTGGTCAACGAAATATAAACTGAATTTTTTTGGCCTTTCAACCGGAATGATGTTGACGATGCAATTAATTATTATGATTTGTTGTTAATTAATTGCGAGTGAAGCTAATTAAAGTAATTAATTAATTGTTAATGGATATTAATTAATTAATCGCGTGAGTTGCTACACAGGAATGATGAGTTCGCATCCGCACGTTGCTCCCGAATAGAGAAAAAGTGAACAGGATGTGGTGAAACTCACGGATGACAAGTGAAGTAGGCTGATCAAGTTTGACTAGTGAGAGAAGAAATTTGGTCATTCGGATGGCTTGTAGAGTGGGATGGAGGGCTGCTAGAGTGTGTTTTTTAAAGTTGCTAAATTTTAACTTGGAGAGTAGGATGAAGAGGTTGTTGGAGATGCTCTCACGGGCATTATTGTTGCTCCGTGTATCGTGAAAAGAGGTGTCTACTTTGTCCTAAAATAAATTAATATTATATAAATGAATCTAAACAAACATATTTAAATTTATCACTAAAAGTTAATATGTTAGACAAGGGTGTAACATCTAATCATTTAATGAAACTATTCCGTACACTGTGGCTTTATAGCCAATTTTATGTCTTTGTTTATGTTTATTTTATGCCAAAATCAACTTATCTAATTTTGCTAATACTAAATTTTTGATATTTTTGTGATGCTAAATTTTGGTAGCGTTAGATGTTTTTAGTTTGATATCTTTCTAAAACTTGGTAGCGTTTCTATGAGATAAAATTTTTGAAACTATTAAATTAAATTTGATAGCGTTTTTATGAGAGAAAAATTTTGGAACTGTAGGTAGGATGACATTGGTAAGATCGGGCATGTTCGCTGCTTTAGTTGCTGCAATGAAAAAACTAGCATCCGACTGGTAAACAATGCTGCAACAGCCGAACAGGCCTATCATATTTTGTTTGTTACCCTGTCAATATTTGGTAATATTGAAAGTGACAATAAAGTAAATAAGTTTTTACTGTTCAAATTAACCTTACAAATTAGATCCAGTGTCTTTTTAAAATTTAGCAGCGTTTTTATGAGAGAAAAGTTTTGTAATTATCAATTTTTGATGGGACAGTATTGGCAAGATTAAGTTTAGTTTGAAAGTAGCAATATAGTTTACAGGCTCTTAACATCTCTCGCATGCCTATAGATGTCTTTATACGTTTGTCAAATTAAAATTGCGAAAACCACGCTACGTTTGGTTTATTACTACGGAGTATTTTCAATAACAAAATAACCCTGATCTAAGTTATAAGGAATAAAGACCTCATCTAATAGAATCATATGTTCTTCCATATTTTAAATTTTGCTACGGTAGAAACTTTCTCACATATTACCGCACAAAGTCAATGGCGAACCTGTGGGGTGGTCTGAGTGGGCCACGGCCCACCTAAAAGGTGGCCCACCCAGACCCCCTCGGGCGTAATTTTCATCTGTCGATATACCTGCGCCGTGGCCATGCGACTGTCAGTTTGCCTCGATCCTCACACACGATTTGTCGATCTTGTCCATGGTGTCGCGTCCCTCGCGATCCCTACGGATGAACTGGTTGATCTCCTGTCCCTGGCATATACTCGTGTGCATGCTCGCACGAAAAAGACGACATACTCCCACCGATCCCGTCCCTAGCCGATCCCTGGCGAACTGGCCGATCAATCCGGCGTCGGTGATCCTTGGCAAACTGGGCAAACATCAGGATGGGACCGGCTCGGCTGCTGCTGTTGCCTTGCCTTGCCTGCTTTGCTACAGAACAAAACAGAGCTAGCAATATTCCTGCACTGCACAAGGCAAGTTTAATCTACAGCACCTGCATAATTTACAGCATCTGCATAATCTACAGCACCTGCATAAGTTTAATATTCCTGCACCTGCACCTGCTCATACAGCAAGTTTAATCTACAACGAAATTCGTTGGTGTTGACCACATAATTTGTGTTGTATTTTGGAGAATTACAATTTGAGAACACAGTTTAAAAACTGAATCATTGTTTAAGTTGCAAAGTGTAGAGTAAATAGGATGAGATTATAGTAGTTGTTGTTTATTTTTGTACGTGACACGCCCAATCAGGCAATTATTTTGTTGTGGCAGATTTATTAAAAGATGAAGAGGGATGGCGATATTGCTTCAATGTTTCAGAAACATAGAGTTTTAAATACTTCTTGTTGGTGCATTTTAGTAAATTTTATACATATATACTGGTCATTATATATGTGGCATGTTAATTTTTTTTTCGACTTGAACTATCTCGTTGGCCCTCGCCTCGCTATCATCGTTCTCGGCCCACCCAAACCTAAAATCCTAGATCCACCAATGCACAGAGTTATTTATTTATGATAACAAACGAAATACACTTGAAAAACCTTCTCCCTCCAATCGAATTTATTTGGCGTTGGGAGGAGAGGGAGCATCGCAACATCTTTACTATTAAAAAATGGACACTTGACAAGGTTGATTTGTATGAAATCAAATATACTCTGAAGATCATTGGATTGATATCAAAATATGCCATACCAATTTATTTTAGGGTTAAGTCCAACTTCCCCCTTAGCTTATACGAAAGTACAAATTAACCCCCACAACTCCTATACCATGTATTTTGGAGTAAATTGCACTTTAGACTAAGTAAGTTTACATGTGTTTCACTTTGGACCATACCTAACACAATGGTTTTACTTTGAGTCGTATAACTTCACCGTTTGTTTTATTTTTGACCATCCCTCTCTATTTCTCAAACTTCGGCAACTTTTCGGCCACCACCACATGCCCTTCTATGTCGTTGCACTTGTTGGGCCTCCTACAACTCTGCCTTGGCAACAGGTCTTGGAGTCGGCCACGAAGGATCGTGTGAAAGTTCGTAGATGTTACCTAGAGGGGGTGAATAGGCGTTCCTAAAAATCACTTCAAATTCACAACAGTAAAATTCAACAGGGACCGGAACTTCCTGGTAAGAACCCTGAAACTTTCCAGTAGCTCAGGCTGACCGGAACTACTCTTGTTATATTCAGGAACTTTTGGTGTTTTAGCACTTAGAGGTTCAGATCTTGATTCTCAAGAAACTTCAAGACTTGCCTATGTGCAGGAGACAAAATGAATCAAGGATGATACAGAAAAACTCAACAGAAGGCACAGATCATACACAATGGAGAAAAAGGATTTTTTTTCCGAAGTTCGGATTAAAGAATTCTATCGTTGAGGAACTGTGTAGAGCTGTGCCTTGATTAACCCCTTGCCTCACCAAACAAAACCCTAAGTTTTCGGTTTTCAATCCAACATTCCTAGGTCCTTCACTAGGATTCAAGTGACCACAAAGATACCTAACTTGAACCATTAGTGAATACTACAAATGAGGATAATTCTAACAAGACAACCTTCGAAGGCTCGGCTCGGATTTTCACTCAACTTATCTCGTTTCCTTGCGGAGATGAGAAAAACCTTTACAAACTTGCCCGGGTCAATCCACAAATTGAAGGAAGCTCGTGGGCGACGCCTAACCATCTAGGAGGTCAACCTCCAAGAGAAATAAGCACCAAACAGCAGCCCAACGAGAATCACCAAGTGCTCAAGTCATCATAGTCCTCTCAACATCACCAATCCTCACCAACACCCTCAATTCTCACTCAATTTCACTTCAAAGGCTCAAGAACAAGGTGGAGAAGGCAACAACACCATGGGAGAAGCTAAGAGAAAGAAAAAACAAAAGTAAAATTACCAAAAGTGAGCTGTGAGGGTGTGGAAAATATATAGGTTTGTGCTGACATGATGTAGCCATTACTCACATATTTGAATTGCAAAGATGCCAGGAAGTTCTAAGCCAAGATGCTAGGAACTTCCGGTCAACACTTAGAAAAAATTTGACTAGAGGAGGCGCCAAAAAGTTCCGGGCAAAGTGCTAGGAACTTCTGGCCTGCACTTGCTATCTTGCCCATAGCCTTTTTCAAATTTTGGGCTAGAAAATTCTCTCTTCTATGGATTTTGACTATAAACACTTAGATCATTTTAGGCAACCCTTTGTAACCCCTCTTGATAGTACGACTTTCCTATCAAGAACAAAAAGCAAAAGAAATTTCAAATAAAGCTTTGAGTTCTCTCGCCGCTTTGCATTTATTATTGGGGGGTCTCCTTTGTATACACTTTGCACACCTAATCTCTTTGGGACTAATTACCTGCACTTATCTCAATAAACACATTAGTCCCTTAAATGTTTTGTCATTAATAACCAAAACCCACTTAGAGGTCTAGATACACTTTCACTGTGGACTTCATCTTGCTATCAATATTGACATTAATTAATTTGAGGTGCTCGTTAGCTACCATGTGGTGAGCTCGCTGGGCATTGGGATGTTACCGATTAAAAGTGTATCTAGGCCCCTAATTATTTTGGTGATTAATGACAATGCAATTAGTGATAACTAACTTTTTATGTGACAATATGTGAAGGAATTTTAGTTACGTGAGTTGATGCTCAAGGCAATAAGCTGTTCAAGTTGAAAAGTATAAAAATCGGCAACGTTACAAATGGTAAAATGTATTTTTTTTCTTTTGATTGTGTCGATAGGAAATCCATAATATTAAGGGGATGTTACCTTGATGTCTATGAATAAGTTTGGTGCTCAATTTTTTTGTTGAAGTGTTTCTCATTCTTGGATTTTACATTTTGGTGATTTTTGGAACTTTTTAGAGTGGTCTTCAAAATTTTCAAAAATGTTGTGCAGTAGAAATTGCTCTCGATGATTTTCGAAAGTTTCAAAAGTTCTTTCGAAATTTCCAAAATTGTCATGGCCACAAAAATGCTCTCTGGTGATTTTTGAATTTTATAAAAAGGTTTCTGAAATTTCCAAATATGCAAAAATGCTCTCTAGTGATTTTGAGAATTTTTGAAAGTGCATTTCGAAATTTTTGAAACTTTTAATTTTGCTCTGTGGTGATTTTTGGAATTTCCAAGAATGTAAAAAATGCTCTCTAGTGATTTTAAAAATTTTTGAAAATGATTTTCATAATTTCCAAAATGGAAAAATCTGTGGAAAAAACTCTCTGGTGATTTTTGGATTTTCTGAAAATATTATTTTGCTCGGTTTCCGATGTTTAGATTTTTCAAAAGACTTTTAAAATTTTCCAAACAGGGAATTTTAGCCCCAACGCATTTGAGGGTTTTACTATAAATAGCCCTCTCCATCCCCAAGCTAGGGTTACTGCTGCTCCTATTGCAAACTTTGAGCCCTTAGCTTGCTTTGACTTAAGATTCGCTGTGAATCTTGCTTTCTCACTTCTTCCTCTCCACCGATCTTCTAGCTTGGATTTTACGTGTGTGAGAGTGGTTGATTTGAGTTTGTGTGAGTGCTTGGTGTTGACTTCGTGAAGATTTATTTTGATCACTTGATTTATCCCTTTGCTTCATCTTTTACTATTGGAGGTTAAGAACTCCTAGACAGCTAGGCGTCGCTCTTAAGCCACCGATCTACTTATAGTTGGCCAAGAGAAGTTTATAAATGTCGGATCTTATCTCCGAAAGGAAAAAGGTACCACTAGTGGAAGAGATGTGCATTTGTGCAACCTTGAGTAAAGGGTTGAAAAACACCCGACTCTTTGTGAGCTCCTCGATGGAGAGTAGAATCCCCTCAAGGATTCGAACTTTGGGAATACTTCTCTTACTCCTCTAGCTTTGCTATCTTCTGCCGCTTATAGTTTAGATGTTGTTTGTGCAATACTTCTCTACTTGTGCCTAGCTAGATCTACTTGACCTTGTATTTTGTGCTTTAATGTGTGAATTTGGGAATTTTCAAAATACCATTTCAATCACCGGTAATCTCACAATGGTTATACGCATCACGACGACGGTAGCAAAAAAGTTGTCGTAGTTGGGGAAGATGGAGATGTTGTCAAAAGTGAAACTCATGTAAATTTGCATGGCTCAAAATGTAATTTACTCTATGTTTTTTATATCGCTCAACTATTTCATCTACACAAAACCCCCCCTCCCTCCTATTTTCTTGATGCTGAGGTGGTGGTCCAGTCAACCCATAAAAAAATGTCAATGACCTATCCTTAACACCCCAACCCCCTTTTCTTTGTTTTTCAACCCTTCAACGCCGATCTCATCGGTTGCCTCAAGCCCTCTATGACTAGACACACACTTGTTGTCGTCTCCCTTGTTGAACCAACCACCATTATCGTCATGCGTCTTTACCTGACCTCCATACCCAAGTAGTCGACAAAGCTTAGGTTGAGACAAGGATAGCAGTAAGAGGAGGAATAAATCGAGGTCGTTGCCATGCCAGATCGATGTTGTCCTCCACCTCATCTGACCAGTGCATGCCTAGCTTGAGCTCAAGGCGGAGCTAACCTAGCACTGCATCGTTTGTGGAGAGGTTATCGAGGATGCTGTGGAGGAAGAAGGATGGAGGGAGAGATGTTGCTTGGTGCTCCACGTCCGCTCATGTTGCCTCGAGCTCACCGCTACCTGGTCATATTGCCTAGAGCTCCATCACCCGTCGCAAATCCATCCCAAATCTGGCGGTGGAAGCCGTAGGAGAGATTAGGGACTAAGGTGGGTGGGTATGGGATTGGCTCATCGCCGCTTCAAACGATCAACACGTTGATTTGGGGTTTCAATGAGAGAGATTCACAGCGGCGTTAGATCTCCTAGACGATGTGCATGGCAGAGATAGATTTTGACAGATGGGACGGATGCAGGTTGGAGCTCGAGTGGCCATCTGCCGGGCTTGTGGACGATGAGACGGATTCGAGCTCTACAAGGCAGCTATGCACCGGTGACTGGTAGATGGGGAGAGAAGTTGTGTAGGGGGGTAGAGATGAAAATGGAAGATGACATGGCCATTGACATGTGGGCCCAATCATTTTTTCCTAATTGGATTGCCACGGGTCTGCTATGTAGGATAAAAAACCATTTCTTTTGGGCTAGGGCTAATTCGGACGGACTAAATAGTTGAGGGGTGTAAAATGTCTGGTATAGGAGTCGAGGAGGGTGATCCACACTTTTGCAATAGTTGAGGGGGGTAAATCAGACTTAACCCTTTATTTTAATAGGAATGTGATAGTTTGGATTGAACTAAAATAATTGGGAGTGCACATGTTTCATTTGGATAAGTTTCTTCGCTATATAGGAAGCTTTGGCTTCATCGGTAGCAAACCAAACATAAAATAGACACTTTTTTTTAAAAAAATATACTCACCATGCCAAAATTTGCCTAAGATTTGCCACTACCAAAATTTTGGTAACCCTTGAAACCAAAATGGCTCTAAGATTATCTGCTTTAGTTAAGTTCTACCAAAATGTTGACAACCTTAATAGTATCACGTGGATGTTTGGTTTGCTAAAAGCTGCCAATTTTTGCTCACACTAGTATAAATTGTACATACCCAAATTTGGTAGCACCACCAAAACATTTGTAAGGCAAAAATTGGCTTTAATGCAAATAAGCACATATATCTAATGATGGTGTCATGCTATTGTTGTAGATGGGTGAAACATTGTTATTTTTTCTTGTCCATATTATCCCATTTAAGTTCTTTCATGTTTTTGGTTTTCTCTAGATCATCCCTCTTCTACAATTATAGTGGTTATATCCAAGTGAGCTCTCTGCTTTGGGTACTCAAATACAAATAATTGTAGATCTTGAATCCAATAATGTTGTCTCGTCCTTATTTAGATCTATATGCCATTTAATTGTATTATCTAATACCAAGGTGCATATAATTGTTGGAGTATATTGTCATCTCTAAGTTATAGGGGCCACTCTTTTCCTTGGAACGGAGTGAAATATAAGAATATGCATGCTTTCCCAGCTCATAGACGCTGCAATTTTTGCAAGAACTTCATGCATGTTTTTTCATAAAATATTGTTTTCTAAAATTAATATTTCAACTTTATAATAGTTGATTTATTCGTTTGTACTCTTAAATATAATTTTGTGATTATGTGCTACTTAAAAGTGATAGTATAAAGAGAGAGAGAGAGAAAGATTGCATTAGTATTCTCAAAGGAAATGAAAACCGTGAGGCTGAAGCTTATGTTCAAAATCCTATGATCCAAATGACCACAATAAGAACAATTCCTATGGAATTGAATACTCTAATTTTCCTTCAAGAAAACCACGTAGATGCCCTAAATACATATCTTCTTTCTCTTAGAAACCATAATTAACATGTTTGGTTTGTCATGGTTTTGAACCATATCAACCAATATTAATTGTCGGAGAACAGGCTCCTTTAGCGAGGAATTAATCGACCCCCTTCGCGAGTTCGGCCTAGGTAGGGCGAGTGCTAGACAAGAGTTTGCTGTGGTGGTAAATGAGACCGGGCGATTATACATGTTTAGGGTGCGGGAAGCGTAATACCTTAGTCTTGTGGTGTTTTTCTTGGATCTGCAGTTGAGTTGATCGGTTACAAAAGAGTTGGTTTTTCCTTTGCTAGTTTTTTGGGGTCAATCCTTCCTCTCGATGGTCTTGGCTCTCTCCTTATAGTCAGTTGGGAGCATCACAGTGGCCTGTCTCTCACAAATAAGCCCTAGCACACAGGGGTTCGGTATGGGACGTCTTGTCACTTGTTGATGTGTATCAGTGGTAGTTGGGTCTTGGTGGGCCCTCTCAAGGGTAGCCAAGAAGGAGGCCATATTTTCTTGCCACACGTCCTATGCGTGCATGTGAGGCTTGAAGTAGAAGCCTAGAGAGTTGTTGATGCCTACAATGTCTGCCTGTCAGTCCTAGGTAGAAGAATGTGCAGAGGTAGTGGGCTCGGCCGAGCGGCACAGTAGTCCACCATGCCACCCGACAGTCCATGCCCTCCCCCATAAGTGTGATAATATCAAGCATGATAGTCATTCAGGTGCCATCTTGTCGTCCCAGTTATATCTCGAGTAAATATATGTCGTATCACATTTAATGCAAGGTATGCTTTGTCGATGAAAACAACAATATGCTATGTCATGTCGTAATTAATCTGCTGTTGCCATCCCGAGTAGCCCATGAGAGCCAAGCCCGTGGGTAGGTAGCAGCCATGCCTTGAGCTTAGGCTCCAACCTGCTATCGTAGGAATGTGGCAAGGCCCCGAGCTTCGCTCCTGTCCCACGGTCATAGAGATGGACCTAAGCTCACTCTATTTCGTGGGTGGGCCTAGGCTCTTGCCTCACTCCTTCATGAATGCATTTTAGGCATTGGCCGAAGCTAATCAACGGTGGCATGTGCTATCCGATCTAATAACATGTCACTAGGCGTCCCGAGCAGGTGGTGAAGACCTAGTGTCACGTCCCGATTTTCGTTCGGGATTAAAAATTGCTTAATAAATTATTTCTACAAATAATATTAACACTTAAATAAATTATCAAGTAAAATTAACGAGAGAGTTGAAAATTTCCTTTAAAAATCATGGCTGGAAATATTTCCGTAATATTCTCCATGTCGTAATGTACTATCTGAAATTCCCATGAATTTTTGGAGCTCAAGAAGTAATTTTAATAATATAAAGTTCATTTAATCAATTAAATAAATTAAAAACAAATAAAAAAATCCTTTCCCTATTCCTGGACCGTTTCGGCCCATCCTCCTAAAGTCTGGTTTTCCTCCCTCGGCCTCGGCTCGCTTCCTCCTCTCAGGTCCACCCCTCCTCTCTCCTTCCTCAGCGCGGCCTAGTCCGGTCGGCCCGCTTGCCCCGGCCTCCCCTCGCAAAGTCCACTCGTAACCCTCCCTCCCTCTCTCTCCTCGCCGACAGGCGGGACCGTGGGCCCTACCTGTCAACTCCTCCTTCTACCTCCGATACGGAGCCGACAACCGCTAACCTTGCCCACGTCGCCGCCATCCTCGTGGCTCCCCGCCTTGCTCGGACGTGCGTGGGACACGATCGTCGCCCGCCTCTTCCTCCCGACACCCGCTTCTCCCTCACTCCTCGTGAAAACCGGCGCCCATCGAGCCCACATCGGCGCTCCCACTCCGCCCAACAAACCCGTCTCTCCCCGGCCTCCTCACTACCTCCTGAGCCTATAAAAAGCTTCCCCAAGCTCCTCTCTCTCGTTTTCCCAACTTGCCTGAGCTCCTGGTGCACCCAAATCCCCTCCTCGTGACGCTCTCTCTCTCCACCGCCCACCGGCGCCCTCCGTCCACCACACGTCTTCGCTTGAGTCACCGACAAGTCTGTCATGACCACCTCCGCCTTCGCCGCACCGCCACCCCTCGGCCACCGCTCCACCTCCCCAAACCATTGTTGGAGCACCACCTCCATCACAAACCCGAATGCCGCTGCCATTGTCGCCTCCGACGTGCATCACCGCCCGCTAGCCACCTCGAGCCATGCCGCCACCATCGTCGGCTTCGCCACGCCGTTCCACACCTCGGCTGCCACTCCACCACCTCCAACCATCGTCGGAGTAGCGCTTCACCGCCAACCCGAAGGCACCGCCTTCAGCCACTCCCCGCCGACGAGTGGAACCTCACCAAGCCGCGTGGCCTTCGTCTTCGTCTTCGCCGCGTCACACCCCGACCATGGCTCCTTCTCGCATATGGCCGTCGGACGCCATCCCGCGGCGCGACCATCGGGCAGGGCGCCCCGTCATCTCGTGGCCATCCGTCTGCCGTCGAGAAGATTGGGGTCGTCCGTGTGGCCACCCACGTGGCTGCCACGTTGGTGCCCCGTCGGCGCCGTGTGCACCATGTGGTGCGCCCTCTCGCGCCTCCATGGACTCGGTCCACAGTAGGCCAACCCCTTTGACCCGCTGATGCATGGGGCCCATGTGTCGTCGCCGATTCCCCTTGCTGACGTCAGCGCCGTCTTTTTCCTTTGAGAAAATAATTATTAATTACGTAATAAATCAGTTTAATTTCCAGAAAATTCATTTAAATGGCTCAAAACTTCTAAAATTCATATCTAATACATATGAACTACAAATTGGATCATTCAACTTACAAAATTTATCTAAAATTGATCTCTACATGTTTATTTACTGTTTATTTGGTTTTTAGAGTTTTTCCTTATTTTGCGTGCGAGCGTGTAGACTCCACCATTTCGGAAGTTCGTCCTCATGAGGAAAAGAGTTCGAAAGATTCTCTGAAGAAGCAAGGCAAGTCACAATTCCCCCTTGAAGTATATTGAGCCTACTTTATAAAATGTTTACCATTTACAAATAAATTGCATGTTTTTCTAATTATATGGGAATTAGGACTACCTATCTGCTTATTTGTGCCATGTTTATTTGTGCCATGTTTACTTGTATTCATTCTTTGTCAAACCTGGATGATAATTTGATTAGTGTAACATCCTGAAAATCAGAGAACCGAAATCGAAACGTAAAAATCGGAACTTTCAAAAACCTTGGCTTATTGCTTCTTCTCGGGTTTGTTGCTTCTTATTTGCCAGCTCAGTTGCATAAATTTAGTCGTGGTCAATTCCCTTTTCGGTGTATTTGAAGGTTTCGGAGTTGTCAAAACGGTGGAGCAAAAGCCGCATCGGGGTTTAACGAGGAAACCGAGAAAGCGCGGATTTGCAAAAGCGCGTTTTGGGAAATATAAAATAAAATTTTTGGTGGGGATAAGATAAATTAAGACACAAAATGAACAATAAAATTCTCGGGAGCGTACTCGAAATTTGGGAATTTTTTTTATAGAATGGGTGAATTATGAAAATTAAGAAAAAGGAATTTAGATAAATATGAAAAATAATTATGGAAAAATAAAAGTCAAGAAAAAGTTTAAAATATAATGTTAAGAATTATTTTTGGAATATTAGGATTTATTTTGGAATTTTTAGAAGGAAAGAAAATAGAAAATGGGAAAAGAAAATAGAAAATCGGGAAAATAAACAAGGTGCCTTGTTCATCGGTCACAAGCCGTTCGGCACGCCGCCGGCCGGCCTCGCGCCGCCGCGCGTCTCCGCCGCACCGCGCGCGCACCGCGTGCGCCACGCGTCGCGTGAGCGCGCACGCGCCCGCGCCCGCCCGAATCGCCCGCGGCTGCGCCGCCGCCCGCGCCGAGCGCGTTGCCGCCACGCGCCCGCCCGTCTGTACGCCCGTGCCGCGCTCGCCATCCGTCGCCGCCACACCCGGCCCCGCGCTCGCGCTCGCCACCCGTCGCCGCCACACCCGCCCGTCCGCGACTCCACCACGTGCCGCCCCCCGCGCCGGCCCCGTGCGCGCCCGCGCTCCGCGCGCCGGCCCCGGCCACCCGCGCCGCGCGCGCTCACCGCGCGGTCCCCCCCGTTCCTCCGTGCTTCGCCGGTTGCGCCTATAAATAGGGGGACAAACCCCATCTATCCCCACATCGCCGCCCTAGCGCCCTCTCTCTCTCCGGTCTCTTCCCTCTCCCGGCGCCGCCGCCGCCGCAAATCGTCGCGAGCCGCCTAGCGCCCACGCCGCCGTGCGCCGGAGCTCCGCCACCCTCCCTTGCCGTCGCCATCACCGGTAGCCGAGCCACCACCCCCTCTCTTGTGTTCGCGCGGCCGCCGCAATGCGAAAGGAGAGGGAGAGGTGTTCGGTCGAACACCTTGGGCGCCGATGAATAGTGTCTTGGGAAAAGAAAAAGAAAAAGAAAAGGAAAAGGAAAAGAAAAAGAAAAAAAGAAAAATAGGGAAAAATTTGGGAAAAATTTTGGAAAATTTGGAAAATATTTTGGGATGACTTGAGTAAAATTTTGGGCAAAAATAAATTATTTTCTCGCATGTTTTCTCAGTGCAAAGTTTGAAAAATTGGAATCGGACGTTTTCCGGGATTCCGTTTTGCGTCGTTTTTAAATCCGGACTCCGATTAATTCTTTCTCGCCATTTAAAATAGGCTTCTCTTTTGTGCTCAAACCCTCAAACCTCGAGCACGAATTTTCTCCATGATATCTTCAAATTTAATTTTCCAAATTATTACGATCGCCGTCTTTGCGAAAACCCTAGGTCATCAACTCGATTCCAAAACACGATTTTCCTAGCGACCCTTGTTCTAACTCGAGTAAAATTTTTGGCAAAACTTTTGGAGTTGTTTTCATGGCTTTTATGGTTCTTTTCGATCTCTCGGTATTTTATTGAATTCTAATTGAATTCAAATGATCTTTCGCACGTACGGGTAGCACTGAAGAAACCGGCATCGACCCGCGAAGATACCACCCCTCCAAGTGTGCGAGCAAGGCAAGTCATCACACTCTTTGAACATATTGATCCTACTTTGTGAAATGATGTTGATTTCAAATTACAAATTGCATGCCTTACACAAACAATACCTATGCTTGATATACCCTACTTTGTTATTGATCACCATTAGTATTTATTCCTTGTAACCTTCGATGTGATATGACCGGAGGATAACTTCGGTATAAATGCTTAGCCCCACTTACACTAGATCCCCGCATACTCATGATTTTGCAAAATGGCTTTGTGCTCGGGCAACTACCTTAGGGAAGGTAGTTGAAATACGGCTGTGGAGACATGAGCGCCACATGGCCATGAGAATGTTGAACTAGGCTTGGTGAAAATTGAAAATGTTACACAAATGTTTTAGACAGGGTGGCTGGATGATTTGGGCGGATTCGGAAAAGGCAAGTGCCGACCCGGTCAATTAAGGACCGAGCCATGAGATAGCCGGAAACGAGCCAATACAACCGTACTTCTCGAATGGGTATAGACCTAGCGACTAGATAGCCGAGCGGAGGCGGTATCCTTGCATAGATGGTTCTCTATGATGTGGTTACGGGATGAGAATGAGGCTGCGGCCTTTGTTATGAATGGTGGAATTAAACCGATATTAAATAAACTTAAAGATTGAGGAAGTTTCCCTTACCCCGGTGCGCCGAACTCCTCTCACTGCTAGAAAAGGACGGCTAGAGTGCATGAGGGCTTAAGTTCATGGAGCGGGTACTGCCAAAGCAAGGTTATCGAAAGGCTTTGTCGTGACCGTCTCATGTGTTGAGGCGTAGGCTCATTTGTTGGGTGTCGCGGAGTACGGGTAAAGTGTACATCCACGCGGTGTGAGTGAATCAATCTATTCGAATAGCCGTGCTCGCGGATATTGAGCATCGTGACAAGACTTTCGCTTGGCTAGACTTTAAACTTAAAACTCTTGGGATGGGTATGCATGTTGATTTCATTCGTTGGTGGATCAACTTCTCGAGAAGCGAGAAGGGGTAGATTCCCGAGAAAAGCATGACGAACCGGAGGCGGGAAGCCATCCTTGGAATCACGATGGATGGTAGACGAACCGTCACCGGATTAATAAAGCTGTGAAATTAAAATTTGATTGGCTAGTCGATAGGCTTGTGAAAAGAATTGTGAAACGGCTTTATGCAAAAGAACCCCAGCCATGTTCTTTGAATAACCCTATCATATGCATCAGTTTGTGGCTTGCTTGTACGGTTGGTACTCACCCTTGCTATACGCACAAACCTTGGTGATGGAAATGAAGAGTCGGAAGATCCCTACGCGTATTACCGGGAGGGCGAAGGGACGACGGCGCATACTAGATCTTAGCTCCGGTCGTTGCTGTGGCAAATGACAAGCCGCCTCTTTCATTGCCGTATCTAAATTCTATTTTTATGTTATATTCGGACCATAAGGTCCCGTGGGTTGAACATTGCCTTCGGGCCTATTGATGTAATAATGGTAATGTAAGACTATTCGTGCATGTGCACTTGATTATCGATCTTGTATTCGTGGGTACCAACTACTCGATCCGGGGAAATGGTACTATGAACACGAAAGATTCCCGTCTCAAAAACGGGGGTCCACGAGCGGTATCGAGCCATGCGACCGTAGGCTAAGACCAAATGGCGCCCTACCCCTAACTAGTTGGCTAAAGGGAAATATCCCTACATAGGATCGTTTTAAACTATTATTTCCGAAAATGCAAATATACCTTTTCTACATCTGTATTTCCTTTTTACCAAATGATTATGATAGCTCTCTCCCTCTAACCCTAAGTTGCCTACAAGAGCAGATGTCAATCCACGACGGAGCCTGGGAGGTCACTATCCCGCGAGACGAGGGGTTTGTGGTACAACTTTAGTCCCTACTATGGTGTTTGAGGTACCGGAACCACCCACCTATCACACCAAAAGGCATGGCTCCGAAGTGTATCCAGCTGGGAGGCGGCCGTATCCATAGAAGCCCGCATGGGAAGTGAAACATCCTTACGCTTCCACACTCGCTACCACCGGGACCTAGCGGCGGCTATTCGGGATGCGGCTCGCGAAGCCTTCCTTCGCCTTAATGCGATACATCGTGCCGAACTCACGGTGACAGAGTTCGTGCATCATCCTTATCGCGAAGAGGGCAACCCAGTCTGCACTGTGGAGGCCACACCCTGCTGCTACAACCCGATGGTCACGCGTCTATCACGTTGGGCGGACGGCGAGACGGCGTTACGAGGAGGCCACCGCTCGAGATCAACGACCAGCGATCACGCCTCAATGATCGGTCGAGAGCCACCAAGGTGTGGAGACCAGGATAAACATCTTAAACTCAGTGCAGGCCAATGGTGCCCAATATGAGCAACTCTCGGACCGCTACATGGCCCGTGGGAAGCTCGGTAGAGCTGGAAGAGCGGCTCGGGAAGAGCAAGCAGCAAGTCGACCAGCTGGAGGAGCAGCTGCGCACTCGTCCTGTCTACGCTGCAGGTACTTCCACCGAGCTTGTACCAACACCTCCTGCTCCTGTGCCCGACCACTATTACCTTATGACTCCAGCGTGCTTGGATACCTTTCAAGCCATGATGGAGCAAGCTTTATGTTGAGCACGAGCACCGCACTGCACAGGTAGACCTCGCTGCGCCACGTCCATGGGACCCACCTCGAGCTCCGTAGCGGTACCATCCGAGCCTGGATCGGGAGAGGAGAACCCCATCCAGATCCACACCGACACGGAGTCTGAGGCAGAACCTATGGAGGTCAAATGGGAGTCCAGCGACACCGACCCAATGGAGGAGGAAGCTCCCACTCGTCGCCTGACTCACACTGGAGGCCCCCTCACCCGCCAGACCGCTCGCAAGAGTATGCGGCCACCGAGTCGGAAGATTCGGCATGACTCCGAGGTCACCACCTCCGAGCCATGGGGACTCCGGTTTGCTTCGCGCGGACCACCCACTTCTGCGCCTGGCTCTTGCGGATGGTTGGACGACTAGGCGGGAGGACCTTCCCGGCTCGGCGGCACGAACCACTCTCTATTCCCCTTAATTGGTTGATGTAGTTGGACGATATAGTTGTTGTTGCTATCATGGCATGAAGGATTGTGTGTGTACGGTCCATGTACCCCTCTTATGTAATATGATGAACTGAGCATCGCTTTGCGGTGTCTTAATTCGTGAGCTTATTATTATTTCACCCTGCTTGTTGATTGAAGATCATTTAAAAGAACTTAAAGAAAAATCCCCTTAGGAACCATAACCTAAACGGTCCGATCTCTTAATACATCTATCTTCTTCGGATGGCACATCGCCGCATGAGCCGCAGCAACCAACGAGAACCCGCCGAACCCAACCCTTCCACTCAGGCGGAGGTTATGGCTTTGCGACCCAGCTACTCCAAGCGATTGCTAATAACCGGGAAGTCGAGGAGGATCGAGTCTAGGAGAGTTCATGAGAGCTAAGCCACCAACCTTTTCCACGGTAGAAGAACCTATGGATGCTTGAAGACTCGGCGAGAGTGATAGAGAAAAGCGACTCTCGTCGAGTCCGAGAAGCCGATAGAGTTGTCTTCGCTACTAACCCGTGGAGGGCCTCGCAAGTGACTCGTGGGACACCTACAAGGAAACGCGAGCTGAAGGCGCCGCGAACCAACATGGGAGGAGTTCACGGCCGTTCTCGTGAGAATTTCGTGCCAGTGGCAGTTATGAGGATGAAGAAAAACGAGTTCCGCGGATGCGTCGGGGAACACCTCGGTACAAGAGTATCGAACAAGTTCACCCAGCTTGCCCGTTACGCCACCGTGACTGACGGACGAAGAAGAGAAGATGGATAAATTCATTGAGGGACTAAATGACGAGTGAGAGGACCAATGATCGGGCGGGATCACACTAGCTTCCAAAGCCTCATCAACAAGGTCGTCCGGCTTGAGCATGACCAAAAGATGGTAGAAAATAACCGCAAAAGGAGGCTCACTATGGCTCGCCCATTTCGGGAACGCCACAACGCCCCAAGGGAGCTACCCGCCGGATGGAAGCCAAACGTTCGTGGCCGGACGTTCCCCGCTTTCGACCATGTCAACGGTCGGCTACACCTCGGCTTCGTACACCCACACCAACCCTAGTTGCCCGGGAAGGAAGAATGTGAGCTGCTTCAATTGCGGAGAATTCGGGCACTACTCCGTGGCTGCCCAAAACCACGCAACACCCCTGCGCATGGCGCCAATGCAACGCCCGTCAGGAACCCCACCCTGCGGCGGGACGAGGTGCATTCGGGACCCCGCTATCCAACGAGGCGCCACGGGTTTCGACGTGGCCGGGTGAATCATGTGCGGGTGAAGAAGCTCGGGAGGACCGGAGCGTATTGATGGGTATGTTCTCTATCAACTCTACACCGGTTAAAGTTTTATTCGATTACGGAGCCTCGCATTCATTCATATCTTCCCAAGTAAGCAAACAACACCACCTACACCAAGTAGCACTTAAGAGGCCTATTTTGGTACACTCACCTGGGGGAGACATAACCGTACCCCATGCACATTAATGTGCCCATACGGATTAGCGACGTGGTGTTTCTCTCAAACCTTATGGTGCTATCACCCCAAACCATAGATGTCATACTCGGGATGGATTGGTTGACCAAGAATAATGGAATTATAGACTGCAGTCGAAGGGAAGTCACGGTATCCACCCCATGGGGATCACCGATGAGCATAACTATGGACCAAAACCCGAAGCTATGTGAACAAGGCTGCGGGAGTGTTCACCATGCTACCTCTAGGCGGAATGCCGTAGTACAAGAATACCGGACGTGTTTCCGAGGAATTGCCCAATGCCCCGGATCGCGACATAGAGTTTATCATCGATCTAATGCAGTACTGCCCCCATATCCAAGAGGCCTTATCGAATGTCGGCCAACGAGTTGGAGGAACTCAAGAAGCAAATAAGAGAACTACAAGAGAAGGGATTCGTACGCCCCGGCTCTTCTCCACGGGAGCCCCGTACTCTTCGTCAAGAAGAAGGATGGGAGTATGAGAATGTGTGTGGACTACCGATCGCTGAATGAAGTCACTATCAAGAACAAGTACCCGCTACCTCGAATCGATGACCTATTCGATCAACTTAAGGGTGCGCGGTGTTCTCAAAGATTGATCTACGGTCGGGATATCATCGGTTGAAGATTAGAGTGGAGATATTCCTAAGACGGCGTTCTCTACACGTTACGGCTTATACGAGTTCACGGTGATGTCCTTTGGATTGACCAATGCCCGGCATATTTTATGAACTGATGAACAAGGTATTCATGGAGTACTGGACAAATTCGTAGTGGTATTCATCGGCGATATACTTATCTACTCCAAGGACGATGAGGAACACGCGGAGCATCTACGACTAGTCTTGGAAAAGCTACGAGAGCACAGTGTATGCAAAGTTCAGCAAATGCGAGTTACGGCTCAAGGAAGTCGCTTTTCTTGGCCACGTGGTTTCAGGAGGAGTAGCGGAGACCCCGCCAAGATCGAAGCCGTTATGGAATGGAAGGCACCCAAGTCGTGACGGAAGTTCGGAGTTTCTTGGGCTTGGCCGGTTATTACCGCCGGTTATTACCGACGGTTTATCGAAGGGTTTTCCACTGTGGCCTGACCTATGACTCAACTTCTGAAGAAGGAAAAGAAGTTTGAGTGGAACGAGAAGTGTCAAAAAGCCTTCGACCAACTAAAAGAAAAGTTAACCACTGCCCCAATCTTAACCTTACCCGACAACCGGAAGGACTTCGTGATGTACTGTGATGCATCTCGGCAAGGACTAGGGGGAGTGTTAATGCAGGATGGGAAGGTCGTAGCGTATGCCTCGCGACAGTTACGACCTCACGAGGAGAATTATCCCACACACGACCTGGAATTAGCCGCGGTTGTTCACGCATTGAAGATGCGGAGACACTATCGATCGGGAACCACTTGTGATGTGTATACCGATCACAAGAGCTTGAAATATTTCTTTACTCGGCTGATCTCAACCTACGACGGGCGATGGTTGGAGTTGATCAAGGATTACGATCTAGGAATCCATTACCATCCCGCAAGGCAAATGTAGTGGCCGATGCGCGAGCCGCAAAGCCCAATGCAACCACATGGAATTGGGAGGTATGGCTAATGAGCTCCGGGAAGAAATGGCTCGACTCAATGCACCCGATTCCTCACGGAGAAGTGAACTCACTTGGAAATCCAACCCCTACGAGAACTCAAATAGAGGAAGCCCAAAAGGGAATGAGGAAACCCGGAAATCAAGGAACGCATGGCGCCGGACGCGCTAAGGAGTTTTCGGTAGATGACAAGGGAATCTGTGGTACAAGAAAAGAATCTGCGTGCTGAACGAGGTGGTTTGAGAGGATTGATCTTAAAAGAAGCCCACGAATCGGCATATTCGTTACATCCGGAAGCACGAAAATGTACCGAGGATTTGAAAGGAGAATACGGTGGCCCAATATAAAGAGAGATGTAGCCGAATACGTGGCCGTGTGCGATGTGTGCCAAAGGGTGAAGGCGAGCATCAACGACCAGAGCTTGCTGCAGCCACTCAAGATCCCGAATGGAAATGGGACGAGATAGGCATGGATTTCA
This sequence comes from Oryza australiensis, assembly GCA_019925245.2. Lineage (NCBI taxonomy): Eukaryota > Viridiplantae > Streptophyta > Magnoliopsida > Poales > Poaceae > Oryza > Oryza australiensis. Next base: position 894,458 of record JAIFGZ020000277.1, on the reverse strand, counting down.
TAGTGGGACTACCCAAAGCTGCGATCGGTTACGATTCCATTTGGGTAATAGTAGATCGGCTCACCAAGGCTGATTTATTCCCGTGAAAACTAACTACAACGGTGCCAAGCTAGCGGAACTATATATGAGTAGGATTGTATGTCTCCACGGTGTACCAAAGAGGATTATATCGGATCGTGGTACCCAATTCACATCTCATTTTTGGAGCAAAGTCCACGAGGCACTCGCGTCACCTCGCCTTCGATCACCGCTTACCACCCACGGGCGACGGACGGGCGAAAGGACGAATCAAGTGCTAGAAGATATGCTTTGAGAGCTCGTGCGTTGGATTTCACCAAGGATTGGGAGAAATGTTTGCCGTACGCCGAGTTCTCCTACAACAATAGCTATCAAGCCGATCGAAGATGTCGCCAAACGAAGCTCTATTTGGTCGCCGATGCCGAACCCCATTAATGTGGTCGAAACCGGTGAACGAACCGTATTCGGGCCGACATAATCAAAGAGGCCGAGGAAAAGTTCGCTTGATTCGGGACCGATTACAAACAGCTCACTCACGACAAAAGAGCTACGCGGACACCGCCGAAGAGAATTGGAATTTAAGGAAGGTGACTACGTGTATCTAAAGGTCTCACCACTACGGGAACTCGGAGGTTCAAGGTCAAAGGGAAACTCGCACCAAGATACGTGGGCCCATTCTTGATAAGCGCTAGGAGAGGAGAAGTGGCTTACCAATTGGAACGCTGAAAACCTCTCGATGTCCACCCAGTGTTCCACGTGTCACAATTGAAGAAATGTTTGCGAGTACCGGAAGAGCAAGCTCCTTTAGAAGCCATCCATGTCCACGGTGATCTTACCTACCGGAGCATCCAATCAAGATACTAGACGAGGCGAAAAGAAGACACGGACCAAATCATGGCGCATATACAAGGTACAATGGAGCAATCACACGGAAGAAGAGGCTACTGGGAGAGCGAAGAGTTCCGAGGACGAGAATACCCACACCTACTCAACAACCGGTAAGAAATCTCGGGGACAAGATTTATTGTTAGGGGGTAGGTTTGTAACATCTGAAAATCGAGAACCGAAATCGGAACGTAAAAATCGGAACTTTCAAAAACCTTGGCTTATTGCTTCTTCTCGGGTTTGTTGCTTCTTATTTGCCCTCGGTTGCATAAATTTAGTCGTGGTCAATTCCCTTTTCGGTGTATTTGAAGGTTTCGGAGTTGTCAAAACGGTGGAGCAAAAGCCGCATCGGGGTTTAACGGGGAAGCCGAGAAAAGCGCGGATTTGCAAAAGCGCGTTTTGGGAAATATAAAATAAAATTTTGGTGGGGATAAGATAAATTAAGACACAAAATGAACAATAAAATTCTCGGGAGGCGTACTCGAAATTTGGGAAAATTTTTTTATAGAATGGGTGAATTATGAAAATTAAGAAAAAGGAATTTAGATAAATATGAAAAATAATTATGGAAAAATAAAAGTCAAGAAAAAGTTTAAAATATAATGTTAAGAATTATTTTTGGAATATTAGGATTTATTTTGGAATTTTTAGAAGGAAAGAAAATAGAAAATGGGAAAGAAAATAGAAAATCGGGAAAATAAACAAGGTGCACCGTTCATCGGTCACAAGCCGTTCGACGCCGCCCCGGCCCGGCCTCGCGCCCGCCGCGCGTCTCGCCGCCGTACCGCGCCGCACCCGCGTGCGCCACGCGTCGCGTGGCGCGCACGCGCCGCGCCCGCGCCGACCGCCGCCGCGCGCTGCGCCCGCCCGCCCGCGCCGAGCGCCGTTGCCCGCCACGCGCCCGCCGTCGTGCGGCCCGTGCCCGCGCTCGCCATCCGTCGCCGCCACACCCGCCCCGCGCTCGCGCTCGCCACCCGTCGTCGCCACACCCCGGCCCGTCCGCGACTCCACCACGTGCCGCCGCCCCGCGCCGGCCCCGTGCGCGCCCGCACTCCGCGCGCCGGCCCCGCCACCCGCGCGCCGCGTGCGCTCGCCGCGCCGGTCCCCACCCCGTTCCCTCCGTGCTTCGCCCGGTTGCGCCTATAAATAGGGGGACAAACCCCATCTATCCCCACATCGCCGCCCTAGCGCCCTCTCTCTCTCCGGTCTCTTCCCTCTCCCGAGCGCCGCCGCCGCCGCAAATCGTCGCGAGCCGCCTAGCGCCCACGCCGCCGTGCGCCGAGCTCCGCCACCCTCCCCTGCCGTCGCCATCACCGTAGCCGAGCCACCACCCCTCCTCTTGTGTTCGCGCGGCCGCCGGCCGTGCAGAAAGGAGAGGGAGAGGTGTTCGGCCGAACACCTTGGGCGCCGATGAATAGTGTACTGGGAAAAGAAAAAGAAAAAGAAAAAGGAAAAGGAAAAGAAAAAGAAAAAAAGAAAAATAGGGAAAAATTTGGGAAAAATTTTGGAAAATTTGGAAAATATTTTGGGATGACTTGAGTAAAATTTTGGGCAAAAATAAATTATTTTCTCGCATGTTTTCTCGGTGCAAAGTTTGAAAAATTGGAATCGGACGTTTTCCGGGATTCCGTTTTGCGTCGTTTTTAAATCCGGACTCCGATTAATTCTTTCTCGCCATTTAAAATAGGCTTCTCTTTTGTGCTCAAACCCTCAAACCTCGAGCACGAATTTTCTCCGCTGATATCTTCAAATTTAATTTTCCAAATTATTACGATCGCCGTCTTTGCGAAAACCCTAGGTCATCAACTCGATTCCAAAACACGATTTTCCTAGCGACCCTTGTTCTAACTCGAGTAAAATTTTTGGCAAAACTTTTGGAGTTGTTTTCATGGCTTTTATGGTTCTTTTCGATCTCTCGGTATTTTATTGAATTCTAATTGAATTCAAATGATCTTTCGCACGTACGGGTAGCACTGAAGAAACCGGCATCGACCCGCCGAAGATACCACCCCTCCAGTGTGCGAGCAAGGCAAGTCATCACACTCTTTGAACATATTGATCCTACTTTGTGAAATGATGTTGATTTCAAATTACAAATTGCATGCCTTACACAAACAATACCTATGCTTGATATACCCTACTTTGTTATTGATCACCATTAGTATTTATTCCTTGTAACCTTCGATGTGATATGACCGGAGGATAACTTCGGTATAAATGCTTAGCCCGCTTTACACTAGATCCCCGCATACTCATGATTTTGCAAAATGGCTTTGTGCTCGGGCAACTACCTTAGGGAAGGTAGTTGAAATACGGCTTGTGGAGACATGAGCGCCACATGGCCATGAGAATGTTGAACTAGGCTTGGTGAAAATTGAAAATGTTACACAAATGTTTTAGACTCGGGCGGCTGGATGATTTGGGCGGATTCGGAAAAGGCAAGTGCCGACCACTGGTCAATTAAGGACCGAGCCATGAGATAGCCGGAAACGAGCCAATACAACCGTACTTCTCGAATGGGTATAGACCTAGCCGACTAGATAGCCGAGCGGAGGCGGTATCCTTGCATAGATGGTTCTCTATGATGTGGTTACGGGATGAGAATGAGGCTGCGGCCTTTGTTATGAATGGTGGAATTAAACCGATATTAAATAAACTTAAAGATTGAGGAAGTTTCCCTTACCCCGGTGCGCTAACTCCTCTCACTTGCTAGAAAAGGACGGCTAGAGTGCATGAGGGCTTAAGTTCATGGAGCGGGTCGCCAAAGCAAGGTTATCGAAAGGCTTTGCCGTGACCGTCTCATGTGTTGAGGCGTAGACTCATTTGTTGGGTGTCGCGGAGTACGGGTAAAGTGTACATCCACTGCAGGTGTGAGTGAATCAATCTATTCGAATAGCCGTGCTCGCGGATATTGAGCATCGTGACAAGACTTTCGCTTGGCTAGACTTTAAACTTAAAACTCTTGGGATGGGTATGCATGTTGATTTCATTCGCTTGGTGGATCAACTTCTCGAGAAGCGAGAAGGGGTAGATTCCCGAGAAAAGCATGACAAACCGGAGGCGGGAAGCCATCCTTGGAATCACGATGGATGGTAGACGAACCGTCACCGGATTAATAAACTGTGAAATTAAAATTTGATTGGCTAGTCGATAGGCTTGTGAAAAGAATTGTGAAATGGCTTTATGCAAAAGAACCCCACCATGTTCTTTGAATAACCCTATCATATGCATCAATTCGGTGGCTTGCTTGAGTACGGTTGGTACTCACCCTTGCTATACGCACAAACCTTCGGTGATGGAAATGAAGAGTCGGAAGATCCCTACGCGTATTACCGGGAGGGCGAAGGGACGACGGCGCATACTAGATCTTAGCTCCGGTCGTTGCACGTGGCAAATGACAAGCCGCCCTTTCCCGCCGTATCTAAATTCTATTTTTATGTTATATTCGGACCATAAGGTCCCGTGGGTTGAACATTGCCTTCGGGCCTATTGATGTAATAATGGTAATGTAAGACTATTCGTGCATGTGCACTTGATTATCCAAGATCTTGTATTCGTGGGTACCAACTACTCGATCCAGGGAAATGGTACTATGAACACGAAAGATTCCCGTCTCAAAAACGGGGTCCACGAGCTGGTATCGAGCCATGCGACCGTAGGCTAAGACCAAATGGCGCCCTACCCCTAACTAGTTGGCTAAAGGGAAATATCCCTACATATGATCGTTTTAAACTATTATTTCCGAAAATGCAAATATACCTTTTCTACATCCGTATTTCCTTTTTACCAAATGATTATGATAGCTCTCTCCCTCTAACCCTAAGTTGCCTACAAGAGCGATGTCAATCCACGACGAGCTGGAGGTCACTATCCGCGAGACGAGGGGTTTGTGGTACAACTTTAGTCCCTACTATGGTGTTTGAGGTACCGGAACCACCCACCTATCACACCAAAAGGCATGGCTCCGAAGTGTATCCAGGCTGGGAGGCACCGTATCCATAGAAGCCCGCATGGGAAGTGAAACATCCTTCGCTTCCACACTCGCTACCACCGGGACCTAGCGCGGCTATTCGGGATGCGGCTCGCGAAGCCTTCCTTCGCCTTAATGCGATACATCGTGCCGAACTCACGGTGACGAGTTCGTGCATCATCCTTATCGCGAAGAGGGCAACCCGATCGCACCGTGGAGGCCACACCCTGCTGCTACAACCCGATGGTCACGCGTCTATCACGTTGGGCGGAGACGGCAGACGACGCTTACGAGGAGGCCCCGCTCGAGATCAACGACCGGCGATCACGCCTCAATGATTCGGTCGAGAGCCACCAAGGCCGTGGAGACCAGATAAACATGCTTCAAACTCAGCCGCAGCCAATGGTGCCCAATATGAGCAACTCTCGGACCGCTACATGGCCCGTGGGGAAGCTCGGTAGAGCTGGAAGAGCGGCTCGGGAAGAGCAAGCGCAAAGTCGACCACTGGAGGAGCATGCGCACTCGTCCCGTCTACGCTACGGTACTTCCACCGAGCTTGTACCAACACCTCCCGCTCCCGTGCCCGACCACTATTACCTTATGACTCCAGCGTGCTTGGATACCTTTCAAGCCATGATGGAGCAAGCTTTTATGTTGAGCACGAGCCCGCACCGCACTGTAGACCTCGCGCCGCCACGTCCATGGGACCCACCTCGAGCTCCGTAGCAGGTACCATCCGAGCCTGGATCGGGAGAGGAGAACCCCATCCAGATCCACACCGACACGGAGTCCGAGGCGTAACCTATGGAGGTCAAATGGGAGTCCAGCGACACCGACCCAATGGAGGAGGAAGCTCCCACTCGTCGCCCGACTCACACCGGAGGCCCCTCACCCGCCGGACCGCTCGCAAGAGTATGCGGCCACCGAGTCGGAAGATTCGGCATGACTCCGAGGTCACCACCTCCGAGCCATGGGGACTCCGGTTTGCTTCGAGGACCACCCACTTCCGCGCCCGGCTCTTGCGGATGGTTGGACGACTAGGCGGGAGGACCTTCCCGGCTCGGCAAGACGAACCACTCTCTATTCCCCCTTAATTGGTTGATGTAGTTGGACGATATAGTTGTTGTTGCTATCATGGCATGAAGGACTGTGTGTGTACAGTCCATGTACCCCTCTTATGTAATATGATGAACCTGAGCATCGCTTTGCGGTGTCTTAATTCGTGAGCTTATTATTATTTCACCCTGCTTGTTGATTGAAGATCATTTAAAAGAACTTGAAGAAAAATCCCCCTAGGAACCATAACCTAAACTGGTCCGATCTCTTAATACATCTATCTTCTTCAGATGGCACATCGCCGCAGAGCCGCAGCAACCAACGAGAACCCGCCAGAACCCAACCCTTCCACTCTGGCGGAGGTTATGGCTTTGCAGACCCAGCTACTCCAAGCGATTGCTAATAACCAGGGAAGTCGAGGAGGATCGAGTCTAGGAGAGTTCATGAGAGCTAAGCCACCAACCTTTTCCACGGCCGAAGAACCTATGGATGCTGAAGACTGGCTGAGAGTGATAGAGAAAAAGCTGACTCTCGTCAGAGTCCGAGAAGCTGATAGAGTTGTCTTCGCTACTAACCAGCTGGAGGGCCTCGCAAGTGACTGGTGGGACACCTACAAGGAAACGCGAGCTGAAGACGCCGGCGAACCAACATGGGAGGAGTTCACGGCTGCGTTCCGTGAGAATTTCGTGCCACTGTAGTTATGAGGATGAAGAAAACGAGTTCCGCAGCGCGCGTGGGAACACCTCGGTACAAGAGTATCGAACAAGTTCACCCAGCTTGCCCGTTACGCCACCAAGTGACTGACAGACGAAGAAGAGAAGATGGATAAATTCATTGAGGGACTAAATGACGAGCGAGAGGACCAATGATCGGGCAGATCACACTAGCTTCCAAAGCCTCATCAACAAGGTCGTCCGGCTTGAGCATGACCAAAAGATGGTAGAAAATAACCGCAAAAGGAGGCTCACTATGGCTCGCCCATTTCAGGGAACGCCACAACGCCCCAAGGGAGCTACCCTGACTGGATGGAAGCCAAACGTTCCGGTAGCCGGACGTTCCCCGCTTCGACCATGTCAACAGTCGCCTACACCTCGGCTTCGTACACCCACACCAACCCTAGCTGCTCCAGGAAGGAAGAATGTGAGCTGCTTCAATTGCGGAGAATTCGGGCACTACTCCAGTAGCTGCCCAAAACCACGCAACACCCCCGTGCGCACCGGCGCCAATGCAACGCCCGTCCGAGGAACCCCCACCCTGCGGCAGACGAGGTCGCTCAGACCCCGCTATCCAACGAGGCCGCCACCGGGTTTCGACGTGGCCGTGAATCATGTGCGGGTGAAGAAGCTCGGGAGGACCAGAGCGTATTGATGGGTATGTTCTCTATCAACTCTACACCAGTTAAAGTTTTATTCGATTCTGGAGCCTCGCATTCATTCATATCTTCCCAAGTAAGCAAACAACACCACCTACACCAAGTAGCACTTAAGAGGCCTATTTTGGTACACTCACCGGGGAGACATAACCGTACCCCATGCCCGCATTAATGTGCCCATACGGATTAGCGACGTGGTGTTTCTCTCAAACCTTATGGTGCTATCACCCCAAACCATAGATGTCATACTCGGGATGGATTGGTTGACCAAGAATAATGGAATTATAGATCTCATGAAGGGAAGTCACGGTATCCACCCCATGGGGATCACCGATGAGCATAACTATGGACCAAAACCCGAAGCTATGTGAACAAGCTGCGGGAGTGTTCACCATGCTACCTCTAGGCGGAATGCCGTAGTACAAGAATACCGGACGTGTTTCCCGAGGAATTGCCCTAATGCCCCGGATCGCGACATAGAGTTTATCATCGATCTAATGCCCGGTACGCCCCCATATCCAAGAGGCCTTATCGAATGTCGGCCAACGAGTTGGAGGAACTCAAGAAGCAAATAAGAGAACTACAAGAGAAGGGATTCGTACGCCCAGCTCTTCTCCCGGGAGCCCCAACTCTTCGTCAAGAAGAAGGATGGGAGTATGAGAATGTGTGTGGACTACCGATCGCCGAATGAAGTCACTATCAAGAACAAGTACCCGCTACCTCGAATCGATGACCTATTCGATCAACTTAAGGGTGCGCAGTGTTCTCAAAGATTGATCTACGGTCGGGATATCATCGCTTGAAGATTAGAGCGGAGATATTCCTAAGACGGCGTTCTCTACACGTTACGGCTTATACGAGTTCACAAGTGATGTCCTTTGGATTGACCAATGCCCCGGCATATTTTATGAACCCGATGAACAAGGTATTCATGGAGTACCTGGACAAATTCGTAGTGGTATTCATCGACGATATACTTATCTACTCCAAGGACGATGAGGAACACGCGGAGCATCTACGACTAGTACTGGAAAAGCTACGAGAGCACCAGCTGTATGCAAAGTTCAGCAAATGCGAGTTCTGGCTCAAGGAAGTCGCTTTTCTTGGCCACGTGGTTTCAGCCGGAGGAGTAGCAGTAGACCCCGCCAAGATCGAAGCCGTTATGGAATGGAAGGCACCCAAGTCGATGACGGAAGTTCGGAGTTTCTTGGGCTTGGCCGGCTATTACCGCCGGTTATTACCGACGGTTTATCGAAGGGTTTTCCACTGTGGCCCGACCTATGACTCAACTTCTGAAGAAGGAAAAGAAGTTTGAGTGGAACGAGAAGTGTCAAAAAGCCTTCGACCAACTAAAAGAAAAGTTAACCACTGCCCCAATCTTAACCTTACCCGACAACCGGAAGGACTTCGTGATGTACTGTGATGCATCTCGGCAAGGACTAGGGGGAGTGTTAATGCAGGATGGGAAGGTCGTAGCGTATGCCTCGCGACGCTACGACCTCACGAGGAGAATTATCCCACACACGACTGGAATTAGCCGCGGTTGTTCACGCATTGAAGATCCGGAGACACTATCTCGATCGGGAACCACCGTGATGTGTATACCGATCACAAGAGCTTGAAATATTTCTTTACTCACTGATCTCAACCTACGACGAGGCGATGGTTGGAGTTGATCAAGGATTACGATCTAGGAATCCATTACCATCCCAAGCAAGGCAAATGTAGTGGCCGATGCGCGAGCCGCAAAGCCCAATGCAACCACATGGAATTGGGAGGTATGGCTAATGAGCTCCAGGAAGAAATGGCTCGACTCAATCGCACCGATTCCTCACGGAGAAGTGAACTCACTGGAAATCCAACCCCTACCGAGAACTCAAATAGAGGAAGCCCAAAAGGGAATGAGGAAACCCAGAAATCAAGGAACGCATTGCGCTGGACGCGCTAAGGAGTTTTCGTAGATGACAAGGGAATCCTGTGGTACAAGAAAAGAATCTGCGTGCCTGAACGAGGTGGTTTGAGAGGATTGATCTTAAAAGAAGCCCACGAATCGGCATATTCGTTACATCCCGGAAGCACGAAAATGTACCAGATTTGAAAGGAGAATACTGGTGGCCCAATATAAAGAGAGATGTAGCCGAATACGTAGCCGTGTGCGATGTGTGCCAAAGGGTGAAGGCCGAGCATCAACGACCAGCAGGCTTGCCGCAGCCACTCAAGATCCCCGAATGGAAATGGGACGAGATAGGCATGGATTTCATAGTGGGACTACCCAAACTGCGACTGGTTACGATTCCATTTGGGTAATAGTAGATCGGCTCACCAAGATCGCATTTATTCCCGTGAAAACTAACTACAACAAGTGCCAAGCTAGCGGAACTATATATGAGTAGGATTGTATGTCTCCACGGTGTACCAAAGAGGATTATATCGGATCGTGGTACCCAATTCACATCTCATTTTTGGAGCAAAGTCCACGAGGCACTCGCGATCACCTCGCCTTCGCACCGCTTACCACCCACTGCATCGACGGACGGGCGAAAGGACGAATCAAGTGCTAGAAGATATGCCGAGAGCTCGTGCGTTGGATTTCACCAAGGATTGGGAGAAATGTTTGCCGTACGCCGAGTTCTCCTACAACAATAGCTATCAAGCCGCCGAAGATGTCGCCAAACGAAGCTCTATTTGGTCGCCGATGCCGAACCCCATTAATGTGGTCGAAACCGGTGAACGAACCGTATTCAGCCCGACATAATCAAAGAGGCCGAGGAAAAAGTTCGCCTGATTCGGGACCGATTACAAACAGCTCAGTCACGACAAAAGAGCTACGCGGACACCCGCCGAAGAGAATTGGAATTTAAAGAAGGTGACTACGTGTATCTAAAGGTCTCACCACTACGGGGAACTCAGAGGTTCAAGGTCAAAGGGAAACTCGCACCAAGATACGTGGGCCCATTCTTGATAAGCGCTAGGAGAGGAGAAGTGGCTTACCAATTGGAACTGCCCGAAAACCTCTCTGATGTCCACCCAAGTGTTCCACGTGTCACAATTGAAGAAATGTTTGCGAGTACCGAAGAGCAAGCTCCTTTAGAAGCCATCCATGTCCACAGTGATCTTACCTACCCGGAGCATCCAATCAAGATACTAGACGAGGCGAAAAGAAGACACGGACCAAATCATGGCGCATATACAAGGTACAATGGAGCAATCACACGGAAGAAGAGGCTACCTGGGAGAGCGAAGAGTTCCTGAGGACAGAATACCCACACCTACTCAACAACCGGTAAGAAATCTCGGGGACAAGATTTATTGTTAGGGGGGTAGGTTTGTAACATCCTGAAAATCAGAGAACCGAAATCGGAACGTAAAAATCGGAACTTTCAAAAACCTTGGCTTATTGCTTCTTCTCGGGTTTGTTGCTTCTTATTTGCCAGCTCAGTTGCATAAATTTAGTCGTGGTCAATTCCCTTTTCGGTGTATTTGAAGGTTTCGGAGTTGTCAAAACGGTGGAGCAAAAGCCGCATCGGGGTTTAACAGGAAACCGAGAAAAGCGCGGATTTGCAAAAGCGCGTTTTGGGAAATATAAAATAAAATTTTGGTGGGGATAAGATAAATTAAGACACAAAATGAACAATAAAATTCTCGGAGGCGTACTCGAAATTTGGGAAAATTTTTTTATAGAATGGGTGAATTATGAAAATTAAGAAAAAGGAATTTAGATAAATATGAAAAATAATTATGGAAAAATAAAAGTCAAGAAAAAGTTTAAAATATAATGTTAAGAATTATTTTTGGAATATTAGGATTTATTTTGGAATTTTTAGAAGGAAAGAAAATAGAAAATGGGAAAGAAAATAGAAAATCGGGAAAATAAACAAGGTGCACTGTTCATCGGTCACAAGCCGTTCGACGCCGTCCCGGCCCGGCCTCGCGCCCGCCGCGCGCCGCCGCCGTACCGCGCCGCACCCGCGTGCGCCACGCGTCGCGTGAGCGCGCACGCGCCCGCGCCCGGCCCCGACCGCCCGCGCCGCGCCCGGCCCGCGCCGCGCGAGCGCCGTTGCCGCCACGCGCCCGCCCGTCGCACGCCCGTGCCCGCGCCGCCATCCGTCGCCGCCACACCCCGGCCCCGCGCCGCGCCGCCACCCGTCGCCGCCACACCCCGGCCCGTCCGCGACTCCACCACGTGCCGCCGCCCGCGCCCGCCCCGTGCGCGCCGCACTCCGCGCGCGCCGGCCCCGCCACCCGCGCGCCGTGCGCTGCCGCGCCGGTCCCCCACCCCGTTCCTCCGTGCTTCGCCCGGTTGCGCCTATAAATAGGGGGACAAACCCCATCTATCCCCACATCGCCGCCCCTAGCGCCCTCTCTCTCTCCGGTCTCTTCCTCTCCCGAGCGCCGCCGCCGCCGCAAATCGTCGCGAGCCGCCTAGCGCCCACGCCGCCGTGCGCCGGAGCTCCGCCACCCTCCCTTGCCGTCGCCATCACCGGTAAGCCGAGCCACCACCCCCTCCTCTTGTGTTCGCGCGCCGCCAGCCGTAAGAGAAAAGGAGAGGGAGAGGTGTCTGGCCGAACACCTTGGGCGCCGATGAATAGTGTACTTGGGAAAAGAAAAAGAAAAAGAAAAAGGAAAAGGAAAAGAAAAAAAAGAAAAAAAGAAAAATAGGGAAAAATTTGGGAAAAATTTTGGAAAATTTGGAAAATATTTTGGGATGACTTGAGTAAAATTTTGGGCAAAAATAAATTATTTTCTCGCATGTTTTCTCGTGCAAAGTTTGAAAAATTGGAATCGGACGTTTCCGGATTCCGTTTTGCGTCGTTTTTAAATCCGGACTCCGATTAATTCTTTCTCGCCATTTAAAATAGGCTTCTCTTTTGTGCTCAAACCCTCAAACCTCGAGCACGAATTTTCTCCGCTGATATCTTCAAATTTAATTTTCCAAATTATTACGATCGCCGTCTTTGCGAAAACCCTAGGTCATCAACTCGATTCCAAAACACGATTTTCCTAGCGACCCTTGTTCTAACTCGAGTAAAATTTTTGGCAAAACTTTTGGAGTTGTTTTCATGGCTTTTATGGTTCTTTTCGATCTCTCGGTATTTTATTGAATTCTAATTGAATTCAATTGATCTTTCGCACGTACGGGTAGCACCTGAAGAAACCGGCATCGACCCCGCTGAAGATACCACCCCTCCAGTGTGCGAGCAAGGCAAGTCATCACACTCTTTGAACATATTGATCCTACTTTGTGAAATGATGTTGATTTCAAATTACAAATTGCATGCCTTACACAAACAATACCTATGCTTGATATACCCTACTTTGTTATTGATCACCATTAGTATTTATTCCTTGTAACCTTCGATGTGATATGACCGGAGGATAACTTCGGTATAAATGCTTAGCCCCGCTTACACTAGATCCCCGCATACTCATGATTTTGCAAAATGGCTTTGTGCTCGGGCAACTACCTTAGGGAAGGTAGTTGAAATACGGCCCTGGAGACATGAGCGCCACATGGCCATGAGAATGTTGAACTAGGCTTGGTGAAAATTGAAAATGTTACACAAATGTTTTAGACTGGGGCGGCTGGATGATTTGGGCGGATTCCGGAAAAGGCAAGTGCCGACCCTGGTCAATTAAGGACCGAGCCATGAGATAGCCGGAAACGAGCCAATACAACCGTACTTCTCGAATGGGTATAGACCTAGCCGACTAGATAGCCGAGCGGAGGCGTATCCTTGCATAGATGGTTCTCTATGATGTGGTTACGGGATGAGAATGAGGCTGCGGCCTTTGTTATGAATGGTGGAATTAAACCGATATTAAATAAACTTAAAGATTGAGGAAGTTTCCCTTACCCCGGGTGCGCCAACTCCTCTCACCGCTAGAAAAGGACGGCTAGAGTGCATGAGGGCTTAAGTTCATGGAGCGGTACGCCAAAGCAAGGTTATCGAAAGGCTTTGCCGTGACCGTCTCATGTGTTGAGGCGTAGGCTCATTTGTTGGGCGTCGCGGAGTACGGGTAAAGTGTACATCCACCGCAAGGTGAGTGAATCAATCTATTCGAATAGCCGTGCTCGCGGATATTGAGCATCGTGACAAGACTTTCGCTTGGCTAGACTTTAAACTTAAAACTACTGGGATGGGTATGCATGTTGATTTCATTCGCTGGTGGATCAACTTCTCGAGAAGCGAGAAGGGTAGATTCCCGTAAAAGCATGACAAACCGGAGGCGGGAAGCCATCCTTGGAATCACGATGGATGGTAGACGAACCGTCACCGGATTAATAAACTGTGAAATTAAAATTTGATTGGCTAGTCGATAGGCTTGTGAAAAGAATTGTGAAAACGGCTTTATGCAAAAGAACCCCACCATGTTCTTTGAATAACCCTATCATATGCATCAATTCGTGTGGCTTGCCGAGTACGGTTGGTACTCACCCTTGCTATACGCACAAACCTTCACCGATGGAAATGAAGAGTCGGAAGATCCCTACGCGTATTACCGGAGGGCGAAGGGACTGACGGCGCATACTAGATCTTAGCTCCGGCCGTTGCTCGTGGCAAATGACAAGCCGCTGCCTCTTTCCGCCGCCGTATCTAAATTCTATTTTTATGTTATATTCGGACCATAAGGTCCTGTGGGTTGAACATTGCCTTCGGGCCTATTGATGTAATAATGGTAATGTAAGACTATTCGTGCATGTGCACTTGATTATCCAAGATCGTATTCGTGGGTACCAACTACTCGATCCAGGGAAATGGTACTATGAACACGAAAGATTCCCGTCTCAAAAACGGGGTCCACAGAGCTGGTATCGAGCCATGCGACCGTAGGCTAAGACCAAATGGCGCCCTACCCCTAACTAGTTGGCTAAAGGGAAATATCCCTACATAGGATCGCTTTTAAACTATTATTTCCGAAAATGCAAATATACCTTTTCTACATCCGTATTTCCTTTTTACCAAATGATTATGATAGCTCTCTCCCTCTAACCCTAAGTTGCCTACAAGAGCAGATGTCAATCCACGACGAGCTCCGGGAGGTCACTATCCCGCGAGACGAGGGGTTTGTGGTACAACTTTAGTCCCTACTATGTTGTTTGAGGTACCCGGAACCACCCACCTATCACACCAAAAGGCATGGCTCCGAAGTGTATCCAGCTGGGAGGCGCCGTATCCATAGAAGCCCGCATGGGAAGTGAAACATCCTTCTCGCTTCCACACTCGCTACCACCGGGACCTAGCGTAGCGCTATTCGATGCGGCTCGCGAAGCCTTCCTTCGCCTTAATGCGATACATCGTGCCGAACTCACGGTGACGAGTTCGTGCATCATCCTTATCGCGAAGAGGGCAACCTGGCCCGCACCGTGGAGGCCACACCCCGCCGCTACAACCCGATGGTCACGCGTCTATCACGTTGGGCGGAGACGGCAGACGATCGTACGAGGAGGCCCTCGCTCGAGATCAACGACCAGCAGACACGCCTCAATGATCTGGTCGAGAGCCACCAAGGCCGTGGAGACCGATAAACATGCCGCAAACTCACCGCAGCCAATGGTGCCCAATATGAGCAACTCTCTGACCGCTACATGGCCCGTGGGAAGCTCAGGTAGAGCCGGAAGAGCAGCTCAGAAGAGCAAGCGCAAGTCGACCACTGGAGGAGCACCGCGCACTCGTCCCGTCTACGCTACGTACTTCCACCGAGCTTGTACCAACACCTCCCGCTCCCGTGCCCGACCACTATTACCTTATGACTCCAGCGTGCTTGGATACCTTTCAAGCCATGATGGAGCAAGCTTTTATGTTGAGCACGAGCCCGCACCGCACTGGTAGACCCCGCCGCGCCACGTCCATGGGACCCACCTCGAGCTCCGTAGCGCACCATCCGAGCCTGGATCGGGAGAGGAGAACCCCATCCGGATCCACACCGACACGGAGTCCGAGGCGTAACCTATGGAGGTCAAATGGGAGTCCAGCGACACCGACCCAATGGAGGAGGAAGCTCCCACTCGTCGCCCGACTCACACCGGAGGCCCCTCACCCGCCTGCACCGCTCGCAAGAGTATGCGGCCACCGAGTCGGAAGATTCGGCATGACTCCGAGGTCACCACCTCCGAGCCATGGGGACTCCGGTTTGCTTCACAGCGGACCACCCACTTCCCGCGCCCGGCTCTTGCGGATGGTTGGACGACTAGGCGGAGGACCTTCCCCTAAAAGACGAACCACTCTCTATTCCCCTTAATTGGTTGATGTAGTTGGACGATATAGTTGTTGTTGCTATCATGGCATGAAGGACTGTGTGTGTACAGTCCATGTACCCTCTTATGTAATATGATGAACCCGAGCATCGCTTGCGGTGTCTTAATTCGTGAGCTTATTATTATTTCACCCCGCTTGTTGATTGAAGATCATTTAAAAGAACTTGAAGAAAAATCCCCTTAGGAACCATAACCTAAACTGGTCCGATCTCTTAATACATCTATCTTCTTCGATGGCACATCGCCGCAGAGCCGCAAAGAACCAACGAGAACCCGCTGTAACCCAACCCTTCCACTGGGCGGAGGTTATGGCTTTGCGGCACTATACTCCCAAGCGATTGCTAATAACCGGGAAGTCGAGGAGGATCGAGTCTAGGAGAGTTCATGAGAGCTAAGCCACCAACCTTTTCCACGGCCGAAGAACCTATGGATGCCGAAGACTGGCCGAGAGTGATAGAGAAAAGCCGACTCTCGTCGAGTCCGAGAAGCCGATAGAGTTGTCTTCGCTACTAACCACCGGGAGGGCCTCGCAAGTGACCGGTGGGACACCTACAAGGAAACGCGAGCTGAAGACGCCGGCGAACCAACATGGGAGGAGTTCACGCCTGCGTTCCGTGAGAATTTCGTGCGCACTGTAGTTATGAGGATGAAGAAAACGAGTTCCGCAGACGCGTCGGGGAACACCTCGCACAAGAGTATCTCGAACAAGTTCACCCAGCTTGCCCGTTACGCCACCAAGGACTGACGTGACGAAGAAGAGAAGATGGATAAATTCATTGAGGGACTAAATGACGAGCCGAGAGGACCAATGATCGGGCAGATCACACTAGCTTCCAAAGCCTCATCAACAAGGTCGTCCGCTTGAGCATGACCAAAAGATGGTAGAAAATAACCGCAAAAGGAGGCTCACTATGGCTCGCCCATTTCGTGGGAACGCCACAACGCCCCAAGGGAGCTACCCCGACGGATGGAAGCCAAACGTTCCTAGCCTGACGTTCCCCGCTTCGACCATGTCAACAGTCGCCTACACCTCGCCTTCGTACACCCACACCAACCCTAGCCGCTCCAGAAGGAAGAATGTGAGCCGCTTCAATTGCGGAGAATTCGGGCACTACTCCAAGAGCTGCCCAAAACCACGCAACACCCCGTGCGCACCGGCGCCAATGCAACGCCCGTCCGAGGAACCCCACCCCGCGGCAGACGAGGTCCGCTCAGACCCCGCTATCCAACGAGGCCGCCACCGGCTTTCGACGTGGCCAGTGAATCATGTGCGGGCTGAAGAAGCTCGGGAGGACCGAGCGTATTGATGGGTATGTTCTCTATCAACTCTACACCGCTTAAAGTTTTATTCGATTCGGAGCCTCGCATTCATTCATATCTTCCCAAGTAAGCAAACAACACCACCTACACCAAGTAGCACTTAAGAGGCCTATTTTGGTACACTCACTGGGAGACATAACCGTACCCCATGCCTCGCATTAATGTGCCCATACGGATTAGCGACGTGGTGTTTCTCTCAAACCTTATGGTGCTATCACCCCAAACCATAGATGTCATACTGGATGGATTGGTTGACCAAGAATAATGGAATTATAGACTGCAATGAAGGGAAGTCACTGTATCCACCCCATGGGGATCACCGATGAGCATAACTATGGACCAAAACCCGAAGCTATGTGAACAAGCCGCGGAGTGTTCACCATGCTACCTCTAGGCGGAATGCCGTAGTACAAGAATACCCGGACGTGTTTCCCGAGGAATTGCCCTAATGCCCCTGATCGCGACATAGAGTTTATCATCGATCTAATGCCCGGCACGCCCCCATATCCAAGAGGCCTTATCGAATGTCGGCCAACGAGTTGGAGGAACTCAAGAAGCAAATAAGAGAACTACAAGAGAAGGGATTCGTACGCCCCAGCCTCTTCTCCCCTGGGAGCCCCAAGTTCTTCGTCAAGAAGAAGGATGGGAGTATGAGAATGTGTGTGGACTACCGATCGCCGAATGAAGTCACTATCAAGAACAAGTACCCGCTACTCGAATCGATGACCTATTCGATCAACTTAAGGGTGCGCAGTGTTCTCAAAGATTGATCTACTATCGTGATATCATCGCTGAAGATTAGAGCCGGAGATATTCCTAAGACGGCGTTCTCTACACGTTACGGCTTATACGAGTTCACGTGATGTCCTTTGATTGACCAATGCCCCGCATATTTTATGAACCCGATGAACAAGGTATTCATGGAGTACCGGACAAATTCGTAGTGGTATTCATCGCGATATACTTATCTACTCCAAGGACGATGAGGAACACGCGGAGCATCTACGACTAGTACCGGAAAAGCTACGAGAGCACCAATGTATGCAAAGTTCAAGAAATGCGAGTTCTGCTCAAGGAAGTCGCTTTCTTGGCCACGTGGTTTCAGCCGGAGGAGTAGCAGAGACCCCGCCAAGATCGAAGCCGTTATGGAATGGAAGGCACCCAAGTCGCTGACGGAAGTTCGGAGTTTCTTGGGCTTGGCCGGCTATTACCGCCGGTTATTACCGACGGTTTATCGAAGGGTTTTCCACCGTGGCCCGACTCTATGACTCAACTTCGAAGAAGGAAAAGAAGTTTGAGTGGAACGAGAAGTGTCAAAAAGCCTTCGACCAACTAAAAGAAAAGTTAACCACCGCCCCAATCTTAACCTTACCCGACAACCTAAGGACTTCGTGATGTACTATGATGCATCTCGGCAAGGACTAGGGGGAGTGTTAATGCAGGATGGGAAGGTCGTAGCGTATGCCTCGCGACGCTACGACCTCACGAGGAGAATTATCCCACACACGACTGGAATTAGCCGCGGTTGTTCACGCATTGAAGATCTGGAGACACTATCTGATCGGGAACCACTGTGATGTGTATACCGATCACAAGAGCTTGAAATATTTCTTTACTCAGCCTGATCTCAACCTACGACAGAGGCGATGGTTGGAGTTGATCAAGGATTACGATCTAGGAATCCATTACCATCCCGGCAAGGCAAATGTAGTGGCCGATGCGCTGAGCCGCAAAGCCCAATGCAACCACATGGAATTGGGAGGTATGGCTAATGAGCTCCAGAAGAAATGGCTCGACTCAATCCGCACCCGATTCCTCACGAGAAGTGAACTCACTGGAAATCCAACCCCTACTGAGAACTCAAATAGAGGAAGCCCAAAAAGGGAATGAGGAAACCCAGGAAATCAAGGAACGCATGGCCGCTGGACGCGCTAAGGAGTTTTCAGTAGATGACAAGGGAATCCTGTGGTACAAGAAAAGAATCTGCGTGCCTGAACGAGGTGGTTTGAGAGGATTGATCTTAAAAGAAGCCCACGAATCGGCATATTCGTTACATCCCGGAAGCACGAAAATGTACCAGATTTGAAAGGAGAATACTGGTGGCCCAATATGAAGAGAGATGTAGCCGAATACGTAGCCGTGTGCGATGTGTGCCAAAGGGTGAAGGCTGAGCATCAACGACCAGCAGGCTTGCTGCAGCCACTCAAGATCCCCGAATGGAAATGGGACGAGATAGGCATGGATTTCATAGTGGGACTACCCAAAACTGCGACTGGTTACGATTCCATTTGGGTAATAGTAGATCGGCTCACCAAGACTGCCAGATTTATTCCCGTGAAAACTAACTACAACAAAGGCCAAGCTAGCGGAACTATATATGAGTAGGATTGTATGTCTCCACGGTGTACCAAAGAGGATTATATCGGATCGTGGTACCCAATTCACATCTCATTTTTGGAGCAAAGTCCACGAGGCACTCGAGTCACCTCGCCTTCGCACCGCTTACCACCCACGATCGACTGGGACGACCGAAAGGACGAATCAAGTGCTAGAAGATATGCCGAGAGCTCGTGCGTTGGATTTCACCAAGGATTGGGAGAAATGTTTGCCGTACGCCGAGTTCTCCTACAACAATAGCTATCAAGCCGCCCGAAGATGTCGCCAAACGAAGCTCTATTTGGTCGCCGATGCCGAACCCCATTAATGTGGTCGAAACCGGTGAACGAACCGTATTCAGGCCTCGACATAATCAAAGAGGCCGAGGAAAAAGTTCGCTTGATTCGGGACCGATTACAAACAGCTCACTCACGACAAAAGAGCTACGCGGACACCCGCCGAAGAGAATTGGAATTTAAGGAAGGTGACTACGTGTATCTAAAGGTCTCACCACTACGGGAACTCGAGGTTCAAGGTCAAAGGGAAACTCGCACCAAGATACGTGGGCCCATTCTTGATAAGCGCTAGGAGAGGAGAAGTGGCTTACCAATTGGAACCGCCCGAAAACCTCTCGATGTCCACCCAAAGGTTCCACGTGTCACAATTGAAGAAATGTTTGCGAGTACCGAAGAGCAAGCTCCTTTAGAAGCCATCCATGTCCACAAGTGATCTTACCTACCCTGAGCATCCAATCAAGATACTAGACGAGGCGTAAAAGAAGACACTGACCAAATCATGGCGCATATACAAGGTACAATGGAGCAATCACACTAAGAAGAGGCTACCTGGGAGAGCGAAGAGTTCCCGAGGACGAATACCCACACCTACTCAACAACCGGTAAGAAATCTCGGGACAAGATTTATTGTTAGGGGGTAGGTTTGTAACATCCCGAAAATCGAGAACCGAAATCGGAACGTAAAATCGGAACTTTCAAAAACCTTGGCTTATTGCTTCTTCTCGGTTTGTTGCTTCTTATTTGCCACTCGCTTGCATAAATTTAGTCGTGGTCAATTCCCTTTTCGGTGTATTTGAAGGTTTCGGAGTTGTCAAAACGGTGGAGCAAAAGCCGCATCGGGGTTTAACAGGAAACCGAGAAAAGCGCGGATTTGCAAAAGCGCGTTTTGGGAAATATAAAATAAAATTTTTGGTGGGGATAAGATAAATTAAGACACAAAATGAACAATAAAATTCTCGGGAGGCGTACTCGAAATTTGGGAAAATTTTTTTTATAGAATGGGTGAATTATGAAAATTAAGAAAAAGGAATTTAGATAAATATGAAAAATAATTATGGAAAAATAAAAGTCAAGAAAAAGTTTAAAATATAATGTTAAGAATTATTTTTGGAATATTAGGATTTATTTTGGAATTTTTAGAAGGAAAGAAAATAGAAAATGGGAAAGAAAATAGAAAATCGGGAAAATAAACAAGGTGCACTCGTTCATCGGTCACAAGCCGCTCGACGCCGCCCCGGCCCGGCCTCGCGCCCGCGCGCGTCGCCCGCCGTATCGCGCCGCACCCGCGTGCGCCACGCGCCGCGTGAGCGCGCACGCGCCCGCGCCCGCCCCGACCGCCCGCGCGCCGCGCCCCCGCCCGCGCCGAGCGCCGCGCCGCCACGCGCCCGCCCGTCGTGACGCCCGTGCCCGCGCCGCCATCCGTCGCCGCCACACCCGGCCCCGCGCCGCGCCGCCACCCGTCGCCGCCACACCCCGCCCGTCCGCGACTCCACCACGTGCCGCCGCCCGCGCCCGGCCCCGGCGCGCCCGCACTCCGCGCGCCCGGCCCCGCCACCCGCGCCGCGTGCGCTCGCCGCGCCGGTCCCCCACCCCGTTCCTCCGTGCTTCGCCCGGCAGCCTATAAATAGGGGGACAAACCCCATCTATCCCCACATCGCCGCCCTAGCGCCCTCTCTCTCTCCGGTCTCTTCCCTCTCCCGAGCGCCGCCGCCGCCGCAAATCGTCGCGAGCCGCCTAGCGCCCACGCCGCCGTGCGCCGGAGCTCCGCCACCCTCCCCTTGCCGTCGCCATCACCGGTAAGCCGAGCCACCACCCCCTCCTCTTGTGTTCGCGCGCCGCGCCGCCGTAAGAGAAAGGAGAGGAGAGGTGTTCTGGCGAACACCTTGGGCGCCGATGAATAGTGTACTGGGAAAAGAAAAAAAAAAGAAAAGGAAAAGGAAAAGAAAAAGAAAAAAAGAAAAATAGGGAAAAATTTGGGAAAAATTTTGGAAAATTTGGAAAATATTTTGGGATGACTTGAGTAAAATTTTGGGCAAAAATAAATTATTTTCTCGCATGTTTTCTCGGTGCAAAGTTTGAAAAATTGGAATCGGACGTTTTCCGGATTCCGTTTGCGTCGTTTTTAAATCCGGACTCCGATTAATTCTTTCTCGCCATTTAAAATAGGCTTCTCTTTTGTGCTCAAACCCTCAAACCTCGAGCACGAATTTTCTCCGCGATATCTTCAAATTTAATTTTCCAAATTATTACGATCGCCGTCTTTGCGAAAACCCTAGGTCATCAACTCGATTCCAAAACACAGATTTTCCTAGCGACCCTTGTTCTAACTCGAGTAAAATTTTTGGCAAAACTTTTGGAGTTGTTTTCATGGCTTTTATGGTTCTTTTCGATCTCTCGGTATTTTATTGAATTCTAATTGAATTCAAATGATCTTTCGCACGTACGGTAGCACCCGAAGAAACCGGCATCGACCCCGCCGAAGATACCACCCCTCCAAGTGTGCGAGCAAGGCAAGTCATCACACTCTTTGAACATATTGATCCTACTTTGTGAAATGATGTTGATTTCAAATTACAAATTGCATGCCTTACACAAACAATACCTATGCTTGATATACCCTACTTTGTTATTGATCACCATTAGTATTTATTCCTTGTAACCTTCGATGTGATATGACCGGAGGATAACTTCGTATAAATGCTTAGCCCCGCTTACACTAGATCCCCGCATACTCATGATTTTGCAAAATGGCTTTGTGCTCTGGGCAACTACCTTAGGGAAGGTAGTTGAAATACGGCTGTGGAGACATGAGCGCCACATGGCCATGAGAATGTTGAACTAGGCTTGGTGAAAATTGAAAATGTTACACAAATGTTTTAGACTCGGGCGGCTGGATGATTTGGGCGGATTCCGGAAAAGGCAAGTGCCGACCCCGGTCAATTAAGGACCGAGCCATGAGATAGCCGGAAACGAGCCAATACAACCGTATTCTCGAATGGGTATAGACCTAGCTGACTAGATAGCCGAGCGGAGGCGTATCCTTGCATAGATGGTTCTCTATGATGTGGTTACGGGATGAGAATGAGGCTGCGGCCTTTGTTATGAATGGTGGAATTAAACCGATATTAAATAAACTTAAAGATTGAGGAAGTTTCCCTTACCCCGGGTGCGCTGTAACTCCTCTCACCGCTAGAAAAGGACGGCTAGAGTGCATGAGGGCTTAAGTTCATGGAGCGGGTACGCCAAAGCAAGGTTATCGAAAGGCTTTGCCGTGACCGTCTCATGTGTTGAGGCGTAGGCTCATTTGTTGGGCGTCGCGAGTACGGGTAAAGTGTACATCCACCGCAAAGTGTGAGTGAATCAATCTATTCGAATAGCCGTGCTCGCGGATATTGAGCATCGTGACAAGACTTTCGCTTGGCTAGACTTTAAACTTAAAACTACCGGGATGGGTATGCATGTTGATTTCATTCGCTGGTGGATCAACTTCTCGAGAAGCGAGAAGGGGTAGATTCCCCAGAAAAGCATGACGAACCGGAGGCGGGAAGCCATCCTTGGAATCACGATGGATGGTAGACGAACCGTCACCGGATTAATAAACCGTGAAATTAAAATTTGATTGGCTAGTCGATAGGCTTGTGAAAAGAATTGTGAAAACGGCTTTATGCAAAAGAACCCCACCATGTTCTTTGAATAACCCTATCATATGCATCAATTCGTGTGGCTTGCCGAGTACGGTTGGTACTCACCCTTGCTATACGCACAAACCTTCAGTGATGGAAATGAAGAGTCGGAAGATCCCTACGCGTATTACCAGTGAGGGCGAAGGGACTGACGGCGCATACTAGATCTTAGCTCCTGGTTGCTCGTGGCAAATGACAAGCCGCCGCCTCTTCCGCCGCCGTATCTAAATTCTATTTTTATGTTATATTCGGACCATAAGGTCCTGTGGGTTGAACATTGCCTTCGGGCCTATTGATGTAATAATGGTAATGTAAGACTATTCGTGCATGTGCACTTGATTATCCAAGATCAGTATTCGTGGGTACCAACTACTCGATCCAGGAAATGGTACTATGAACACGAAAGATTCCCGTCTCAAAAACGGGGTCCACAGAGCGGTATCGAGCCATGCGACCGTAGGCTAAGACCAAATGGCGCCCTACCCCTAACTAGTTGGCTAAAGGGAAATATCCCTACATAGGATCGCTTTTAAACTATTATTTCCGAAAATGCAAATATACCTTTTCTACATCCGTATTTCCTTTTACCAAATGATTATGATAGCTCTCTCCCTCTAACCCTAAGTTGCCTACAAGAGCAGATGTCAATCCACGACGGAGCCTGGGAGGTCACTATCCCGCGAGACGAGGGGTTTGTGGTACAACTTTAGTCCCTACTATGGTGTTTGAGGTACCCGGAACCACCCACCTATCACACCAAAAGGCATGGCTCCGAAGTGTATCCACTGGGAGGCACCGTATCCATAGAAGCCCGCATGGGAAGTGAAACATCCTTCGCTTCCACACTCGCTACCACCGGGACCTAGCGTAAGGCTATTCAGATGCCGCTCGCGAAGCCTTCCTTCGCCTTAATGCGATACATCGTGCCGAACTCACGGTGACGAGTTCGTGCATCATCCTTATCGCGAAGAGGGCAACCCCGCACCGTGGAGGCCACACCCGCTGCGCTACAACCCGATGGTCACGCGTCTATCACGTTGGGTGGAGACGGCAGACGATCGTTACGAGGAGGCCCCGCTCGAGATCAACGACCAGCGTCACGCCTCAATGATCTGGTCGAGAGCCACCAAGGCCGTGGAGACCGATAAACATGCCGCAAACTCACCGCAGCCAATGGTGCCCAATATGAGCAACTCTCGGACCGCTACATGGCCCGTGGGGAAGCTCGGTAGAGCTGGAAGAGCAGCTCAGAAGAAGCAAGCAAGCGCAGTCGACCACTGGAGGAGCAATGCGCACTCGTCCCGTCTACGCTACAGTACTTCCACCGAGCTTGTACCAACACCTCCCGCTCCCGTGCCCGACCACTATTACCTTATGACTCCAGCGTGCTTGGATACCTTTCAAGCCATGATGGAGCAAGCTTTATGTTGAGCACGAGCCCGCACCGCACTGGTAGACCCCGCCGGCGCCACGTCCATGGGACCCACCTCGAGCTCCGTAGCACCATCCGAGCCTGGATCGGGAGAGGAGAACCCCATCCGATCCACACCGACACGAGTCCGAGGCGTAACCTATGGAGGTCAAATGGGAGTCCAGCGACACCGACCCAATGGAGGAGGAAGCTCCCACTCGTCGCCCGACTCACACCGGAGGCCCCTCACCCGCCGACCGCTCGCAAGAGTACGCGGCCACCGAGTCGGAAGATTCGGCATGACTCCGAGGTCACCACCTCCGAGCCATGGGGACTCCGGTTTGCTTCAGCAGCGGACCACCCACTTCCTGCGCCTGGCTCTTGCGGATGGTTGGACGACTAGGCGGGAGGACCTTCCCAGCTCGGCAGCACGAACCACTCTCTATTCCCCCTTAATTGGTTGATGTAGTTGGACGATATAGTTGTTGTTGCTACCATGGCATGAAGGACTCGTGTGTGTACAGTCCATGTACCCCTCTTATGTAATATGATGAACCTGAGCATCGCTTTGCGGTGTCTTAATTCGTGAGCTTATTATTATTTCACCCTGCTTGTTGATTGAAGATCATTTAAAAGAACTTGAAGAAAAATCCCCCTAGGAACCATAACCTAAACTGGTCCGATCTCTTAATACATCTATCTTCTTCGGATGGCACATCGCCGCAGAGCCGCAGCAACCAACGAGAACCCGCCGTAACCCAACCCTTCCACTCGGCGGAGGTTATGGCTTTGCACCCGGCTACTCCAAGCGATTGCTAATAACCAGGGAAGTCGAGGAGGATCGAGTCTAGGAGAGTTCATGAGAGCTAAGCCACCAACCTTTTCCACGGCCGAAGAACCTATGGATGCTGAAGACTGGCTGAGAGTGATAGAGAAAAAGCTGACTCTCGTCAGAGTCCGAGAAGCTGATAGAGTTGTCTTCGCTACTAACCAGCTGGAGGGCCCCGCAAGTGACTGGTGGGACACACTACAAGGAAACGCGAGCTGAAGACGCCGGCGAACCAACATGGGAGGAGTTCACGGCCTGCTCCGTGAGAATTTCGTGCCACTGCGAGCTATGAGGATGAAGAAAACGAGTTCCGCAGATCGCGTCGGGGAACACCTCGATAAGAGTATCTCGAACAAGTTCACCCAGCTTGCCCGTTACGCCACCAAGTGACTGACGACGAAGAAGAGAAGATGGATAAATTCATTGAGGGACTAAATGACGAGCCGAGAGGACCAATGATCGGGCAGATCACACTAGCTTCCAAAGCCTCATCAACAAGGTCGTCCGGCTTGAGCATGACCAAAAGATGGTAGAAAATAACCGCAAAGGAGGCTCACTATGGCTCGCCCATTTCGGGAACGCCACAACGCCCTAAGGGAGCTACCCCGACCGGATGGAAGCCAAACGTTCCGGTAGCCGGACGTTCCCCGCTTCGACCATGTCAACAGTCGCCTACACCTCGCCTTCGTACACCCACACCAACCCTAGCTGCTCCAGGAAGGAAGAATGTGAGCCGCTTCAATTGCGGAGAATTCGGGCACTACTCCAAGAGCGCCCAAAACCACGCAACACCCCCGTGCGCACCGGCGCCAATGCAACGCCCGTCCGAGGAACCCCCACCCCCGCGCAGGACGAGGTCCTGCTCAGACCCCGCTATCCAACGAGGCCGCCACCGGGTTTCGACGTGGCCAGTGAATCATGTGCGGGCAAGAAGCTCGGAGGACCGAGCGTATTGATGTGTATGTTCTCTATCAACTCTACACCGCTTAAAGTTTTATTCGATTCTCGGAGCCTCGCATTCATTCATATCTTCCCAAGTAAGCAAACAACACCACCTACACCAAGTAGCACTTAAGAGGCCTATGTTGGTACACTCACCGGGGAGACATAACCGTACCCCATGCCTCGCATTAATGTGCCCATACGGATTAGCGACGTGGTGTTTCTCTCAAACCTTATGGTGCTATCACCCCAAACCATAGATGTCATACTCGGATGGATTGGTTGACCAAGAATAATGGAATTATAGACTCAATCGAAGGGAAGTCACTTATCCACCCCATGGGGATCACCGATGAGCATAACTATGGACCAAAACCCGAAGCTATGTGAACAAGCTGCGGGAGTGTTCACCATGCTACCTCTAGGCGGAATGCCGTAGTACAAGAATACCCGACGTGTTTCCGAGGAATTGCCCTAATGCCCCTGGATCGCGACATAGAGTTTATCATCGATCTAATGCCCGGTACGCCCCCATATCCAAGAGGCCTTATCGAATGTCGGCCAACGAGTTGGAGGAACTCAAGAAGCAAATAAGAGAACTACAAGAGAAGGGATTCGTACGCCCCAGCTCTTCTCCCTGGGAGCCCCAGACTCTTCGTCAAGAAGAAGGATGGGAGTATGAGAATGTGTGTGGACTACCGATCGCGAATGAAGTCACTATCAAGAACAAGTACCCGCTACCTCGAATCGATGACCTATTCGATCAACTTAAGGGTGCGCAGTGTTCTCAAAGATTGATCTACTGGTCGATATCATCGTTGAAGATTAGAGCCGGAGATATTCCTAAGACGGCGTTCTCTACACGTTACGGCTTATACGAGTTCACGGTGATGTCCTTTGGATTGACCAATGCCCGGCATATTTTATGAACCCGATGAACAAGGTATTCATGGAGTACCCGGACAAATTCGTAGTGGTATTCATCGACGATATACTTATCTACTCCAAGGACGATGAGGAACACGCGGAGCATCTACGACTAGTAATCGGAAAAGCTACGAGAGCACCATTGTATGCAAAGTTCAGCAAATGCGAGTTCGCTCAAGGAAGTCGCTTTTCTTGGCCACGTGGTTTCAGCGGGAGTAGTAGTGAGACCCCGCCAAGATCGAAGCCGTTATGGAATGGAAGGCACCCAAGTCGTGACGGAAGTTCGGAGTTTCTTGGGCTTGGCCGGTTATTACCGCCGTTATTACGACGGTTTATCGAAGGGTTTTTCACCGTGCCCGACCTATGACTCAACTTCGAAGAAGGAAAAGAAGTTTGAGTGGAACGAGAAGTGTCAAAAAGCCTTCGACCAACTAAAAGAAAAGTTAACCACCGCCCCAATCTTAACCTTACCCGACAACCAAGGACTTCGTGATGTACTATGATGCATCTCGGCAAGGACTAGGGGGAGTGTTAATGCAGGATGGGAAGGTCGTAGCGTATGCCTCGCGACAGTTACGACCTCACGAGGAGAATTATCCCACACACGACCTGGAATTAGCCGCGGTTGTTCACGCATTGAAGATCCGGAGACACTATCTCGATCGGGAACCACCGTGATGTGTATACCGATCACAAGAGCTTGAAATATTTCTTTACTCAGCTGATCTCAACCTACGACGAGGCGATGGTTGGAGTTGATCAAGGATTACGATCTAGGAATCCATTACCATCCCGGCAAGGCAAATGTAGTGGCCGATGCGCCGAGCCGCAAAGCCCAATGCAACCACATGGAATTGGGAGGTATGGCTAATGAGCTCCAAGAAGAAATGGCTCGACTCAATCTGCACCTGATTCCTCACGGAGAAGTGAACTCACTGGAAATCCAACCCCTACGAGAACTCAAATAGAGGAAGCCCAAAAAGGGAATGAGGAAACCCGGAAATCAAGGAACGCATGGCCGCTGGACGCGCTAAGGAGTTTTCGTAGATGACAAGGGAATCCGTGGTACAAGAAAAGAATCTGCGTGCTCGAACGAGGTGGTTTGAGAGGATTGATCTTAAAAGAAGCCCACGAATCGGCATATTCGTTACATCCCTAGCACGAAAATGTACCAGATTTGAAAGGAGAATACGGTGGCCCAATATAAAGAGAGATGTAGCCGAATACGTAGCCGTGTGCGATGTGTGCCAAAGGGTGAAGGCCGAGCATCAACGACGACCGAGGCTTGCTGCAGCCACTCAAGATCCCCGAATGGAAATGGGACGAGATAGGCATGGATTTCATAGTGGGACTACCCAAAACTCGCGATCTGGTTACGATTCCATTTGGGTAATAGTAGATCGGCTCACCAAGACTCGCGCATTTATTCCCGTGAAAACTAACTACAACAAAGTGCCAAGCTAGCGGAACTATATATGAGTAGGATTGTATGTCTCCACGGTGTACCAAAGAGGATTATATCGGATCGTGGTACCCAATTCACATCTCATTTTTGGAGCAAAGTCCACGAGGCACTCGAGTCACCCTCGCCTTCGCACCGCTTACCACCCACGACGACTGACGCGAAAGGACGAATCAAGTGCTAGAAGATATGCCGAGAGCTCGTGCGTTGGATTTCACCAAGGATTGGGAGAAATGTTTGCCGTACGCCGAGTTCTCCTACAACAATAGCTATCAAGCCGGCTCAAGATGTCGCCAAACGAAGCTCTATTTGGTCGCCGATGCCGAACCCCATTAATGTGGTCGAAACCGGTGAACGAACCGTATTCAGCTCGACATAATCAAAGAGGCCGAGGAAAAGTTCGCTTGATTCGGGACCGATTACAAACAATCACTCACGACAAAAGAGCTACGCGGACACCCGCCGAAGAGAATTGGAATTTAAGGAAGGTGACTACGTGTATCTAAAGGTCTCACCACTACGGGGAACTCGGAGGTTCAAGGTCAAAGGGAAACTCGCACCAAGATACGTGGGCCCATTCTTGATAAGCGCTAGGAGAGGAGAAGTGGATTACCAATTGAACCGCCCGAAAACCTCTCGATGTCCACCCAGTGTTCCACGTGTCACAATTGAAGAAATGTTTGCGAGTACCGAAGAGCAAGCTCCTTTAGAAGCCATCCATGTCCACGTGATCTTACCTACCCGGAGCATCCAATCAAGATACTAGACGAGGCGAGAAAAGAAGACACGGACCAAATCATGGCGCATATACAAGGTACAATGGAGCAATCACACGGAAGAAGAGGCTACCTGGGAGAGCGAAGAGTTCCTGAGGACAGAATACCCACACCTATTCAACAACCGGTAAGAAATCTCTGGGGACAAGATTTATTGTTAGGGGGTAGGTTTGTAACATCCTGAAAATCGAGAACCGAAATCGGAACGTAAAAATCGGAACTTTCAAAAACCTTGGCTTATTGCTTCTTCTCGGGTTTGTTGCTTCTTATTTGCCGCTCGTTGCATAAATTTAGTCGTGGTCAATTCCCTTTTCGGTGTATTTGAAGGTTTCGGAGTTGTCAAAACGGTGGAGCAAAAGCCGCATCGGGGTTTAACAGGAAACCGAGAAAAGCGCGGATTTGCAAAAGCGCGTTTTGGAAAATATAAAATAAAATTTTTGGTGGGGATAAGATAAATTAAGACACAAAATGAACAATAAAATTCTCGGGAGGCGTACTCGAAATTTGGGAAAATTTTTTTTATAGAATGGGTGAATTATGAAAATTAAGAAAAAGGAATTTAGATAAATATGAAAAATAATTATGGAAAAATAAAAGTCAAGAAAAAGTTTAAAATATAATGTTAAGAATTATTTTTGGAATATTAGGATTTATTTTGGAATTTTTAGAAGGAAAGAAAATAGAAAATGGGAAAAGAAAATAGAAAATCGGGAAAATAAACAAGGTGCACTGTTCATCGGTCACAAGCCGCTTCGACGCCGTCCGCCCCGCCTCGCGCCCGCCGCGCCGCGCCCGCCGACCGCGCCGCACCGCGTGCGCCACGCGTCGCGTGAGCGCGCACGCGCCCGCGCCCGGCCCGACCGCCCGCGCGCGCGCCGCCCCGCCCGCGCGAGCGCCGCTGCCGCCACGCGCCCGCCCGTCGCACGCCCGTGCCCGCGCCGCCATCCGTCGCCGCCACACCCCGGCCCGTCCGCGACTCCACCACGTGCCGCCGCCCGCGCCCGCCCGTGCGCGCCCGCACTCCGCGCGCCCGGCCCCGCCACCCGCGCGCGCCGTCGCCGCGCCGGTCCCCCACCCGTTCCTCCGTGCTTCGCCCGTTTGCGCCTATAAATAGGGGGACAAACCCCATCTATCCCCCACATCGCCGCCCCTAGCGCCCTCTCTCTCTCCGGTCTCTTCCCTCTCCCGAGCGCCGCCGCCGCCGCAAATCGTCGCGAGCCGCCTAGCGCCCACGCCGCCGTGCGCCGAGCTCCGCCACCCTCCCTTGCCGTCGCCATCACCGGTAAGCCGAGCCACCACCCCCTCCTCTTGTGTTCGCGCCACCGCCGCCGTGGAGAAGAGAGGGAGAGGTGTTCGGCCGAACACCTTGGGCGCCGATGAATAGTGTACTGGGAAAAGAAAAAGAAAAAGAAAAAGGAAAAGGAAAAGAAAAAGGAAAAAAAGAAAAATAGGGAAAAATTTGGGAAAAATTTTGGAAAATTTGGAAAATATTTTGGGATGACTTGAGTAAAATTTTGGGCAAAAATAAATTATTTTCTCGCATGTTTTCTCGGTGGCAAAGTTTGAAAAATTGAATCGGACGTTTTCCGGATTCCGTTTCGCGTCGTTTTAAATCCGGACTCCGATTAATTCTTTCTCGCCATTTAAAATAGGCTTCTCTTTGTGCTCAAACCCTCAAACCTCGAGCACGAATTTTCTCCGCTGATATCTTCAAATTTAATTTTCCAAATTATTACGATCGCCGTCTTTGCGAAAACCCTAGGTCATCAACTCGATTCCAAAACACGGATTTTCCTAGCGACCCTTGTTCTAACTCGAGTAAAATTTTTGGCAAAACTTTTGGAGTTGTTTTCATGGCTTTTATGGTTCTTTTCGATCTCTCGGTATTTTATTGAATTCTAATTGAATTCAAATGATCTTTCGCACGTACGGGTAGCACCGAAGAAACCGCATCGACCCCGCCGAAGATACCACCCTCCAAGGTGCGAGCAAGGCAAGTCATCACACTCTTTGAACATATTGATCCTACTTTGTGAAATGATGTTGATTTCAAATTACAAATTGCATGCCTTACACAAACAATACCTATGCTTGATATACCCTACTTTGTTATTGATCACCATTAGTATTTATTCCTTGTAACCTTCGATGTGATATGACCGGAGGATAACTTCGGTATAAATGCTTAGCCCCGCTTACACTAGATCCCCGCATACTCATGATTTTGCAAAATGGCTTTGTGCTCGGGCAACTACCTTAGGGAAGGTAGTTGAAATACGCTGTGGAGACATGAGCGCCACATGGCCATGAGAATGTTGAACTAGGCTTGGTGAAAATTGAAAATGTTACACAAATGTTTTAGACTCGGGCGCTGGATGATTTGGGCGGATTCCGGAAAAGGCAAGTGCCGACCCCGGTCAATTAAGGACCGAGCCATGAGATAGCGGAAACGAGCCGCACAACCGTACTTCTCGAATGGGTATAGACCTAGCGACTAGATAGCCGAGCGGAGGCGTATCCTTGCATAGATGGTTCTCTATGATGTGGTTACGGGATGAGAATGAGGCTGCGGCCTTTGTTATGAATGGTGGAATTAAACCGATATTAAATAAACTTAAAGATTGAGGAAGTTTCCTTACCCCGGTGCGCGTAACTCCTCTCACCGCTAGAAAAGGACGGCTAGAGTGCATGAGGGCTTAAGTTCATGGAGCGGCCCAAAGCAAGGTTATCGAAAGGCTTTGTCGTGACCGTCTCATGTGTTGAGGCGTAGGCTCATTTGTTGGGTCATCGCGAGTACGGGTAAAGTGTACATCCACCGCAGTGTGAGTGAATCAATCTATTCGAATAGCCGTGCTCGTGGATATTGAGTATCGTGACAAGACTTTCGCTTGGCTAGACTTTAAACTTAAAACTACTGGGATGGGTATGCATGTTGATTTCATTCGCTGGTGGATCAACTTCTCGAGAAGCGAGAAGGGATAGATTCCCCAGAAAAGCATGACGAACCGGAGGCGGGAAGCCATCCTTGGAATCACGATGGATGGTAGACAGAACCGTCACCGGATTAATAAACTGTGAAATTAAAATTTGATTGGCTAGTCGATAGGCTTGTGAAAAGAATTGTGAAAATTGGCTTTATGCAAAAGAACCCCAGCCATGTTCTTTGAATAACCCTATCATATGCATCAATTATGTGTGGCTTGCTGAGTACGGTTGGTACTCACCCTTGCTATACGCACAAACCTTCAGCTGATGGAAATGAAGAGTCGGAAGATCCCTACGCGTATTACCAGAAGGGCGAAGGGACTGACGGCGCATACTAGATCTTAGCTCCTGGCCGTTGCACTCGTGGCAAATGACAAGCCGCCGCCTCTTTCCGCCGCCGTATCTAAATTCGTTTTTATGTTATATTCGGACCATAAGGTCCTGTGGGTTGAACATTGCCTTCGGGCCTATTGATGTAATAATGGTAATGTAAGACTATTCGTGCATGTGCACTTGATTATCCAGTACTGTATTCGTGGGTACCAACTACTCGATCCAGGAAAATGGTACTATGAACACGAAAGATTCCCGTCTCAAAAACGGGGGTCCACAATTAGCTTGTGTCAGTAATGTTGACCTTGCTAGAATTATGTTATGCTTAGCCATGCTTAATTATCACTAGCTAATTAATGGGATAATCACGTTATTTATTTTAGTATCTGACGAGCTATGAGCTCAAGACACCTGGCCATGTTTATTGGTCATAATTATCCAACTAAAATATGACTTAATGGTGGATTGTAGGTGCATGGTTTTGCTTGTCGCACCCATGACAATTAAGGACTGGATCGCGGAAAACCCTGAAAGACTTAGTGTGCTTACCACAATCAAAAATGAGCAACTGCTGGACTTGTAGTATAACTCTTCCTTTTTTTCACGTTTCTACACAAGGGTGGGCATGATGAAGTTTGGATGGACCCTGTGATAATCTATGCGGCTTCCGGATTCACCATGGCACAAAGGGGCTGCCCACCCTAGTTTTAGGGGTGGGGACGAAACCTGTTGTGTGGTGTGTTTGGTCAGGGGGAGTTATGCGAAGGGTCTTATCACGATCTTTTCTTTTGCAGTACCATGGTGGTACTTGGGACATGACAACATGTGTGAAATCATGTTTTGTGGGTACAACTATACACTTTTGATCAGAGTAAAACTATTCGAATAGTCGTGCTCGCGGTTATGGATGATCGACCAGATTCACCGTGATTAGTCCCACACTATTAATTAACTTGGCTTAATAAACTGATTTAGTTCAGATGAAATGGTTGAGTCTGTTCAACATGGTGTAGCGTTGTTCAGTAGATAATTAATCTTGACTTAATTGATCGACAATTATATTATTTAAAACTACAAACATTTGTGCAAATAGCCATAAGCCTCCCTTTGTCTCTCCGTGCACGTCTGCATAATTGGTGTGGCTTGCTGAGTATGGTGGTTGTGCTCAGCCCTGCTATCATTCTCCCTTTTCAGAAGTGTAGTGCTTCTGAGTTGAAGACGGAGTTAGAAGACCAAGGTTTATACCCCAATTGAGTTTGCCTATGAAGTGGAGCCGAAGCCCATTAGGACCGTCTTTATCCGTTGCTGTTTTTTTGAGGACTAAGTTTCTTTGTTGTAACTATTTATGCTTTATTTATGTTTGGATCTGTATATTGATATGTTGTTTTATGTACCCTGACTGATTTCTGAACAAAGATTTATATACAAAATAATCTATAAATTTTGCTAAATTTTTAAGTGTGACACCTAGTCCCCACTTCACCAACATTAGTAAATTTCATAAAACCATAATTATTTGGTTAAATTATTCGTTTGCTATGATAGAAGACGATTTTATCATAGAAGTATAACTTTATCCCCTATATGTATGAAATGTTGTAAGTTGACAATCTAAACATGCATTAAATGCTTTGCATAGAAAAGTTTTACTAACTCAGGAAGTTTATCCACATAACACCATCTTAATCAATTATAGTAAAACAGGACATACTATTATTATATTAAATAAGAAAATAAATTATGATCATGTTATTATGAGGAAGAGACACAAAAACTACC
Organism: Oryza australiensis; assembly: GCA_019925245.2. Taxonomy (NCBI): domain Eukaryota; kingdom Viridiplantae; phylum Streptophyta; class Magnoliopsida; order Poales; family Poaceae; genus Oryza; species Oryza australiensis. Next base: position 859,781 of record JAIFGZ020000277.1, on the reverse strand, counting down.
CACACAAAATAAAAAAATGTACATATCTTTGCGAAGTCCAATCATATCATATATGTTCCTCTGATGCATGTAAACTTGAAAAATAATTTCTATGGAACATATCCACGTGGTTAAAATACATCTGAATCCTACTGGAATTCCACGTGGAACTTCACTTATTACTACCCTCGACTTTACTTTCGAACCCGTAGATTAGCAAAATTATTACTCCGTACTCAGGCTTCTAAAAAATCCAGCCTGGATAAACATCCTATCATCTACCAGACCACACCCTTGCACCTGCGAACTCTCCACGCCTCCACAAATAAAGCTCGTCCCGAGGGCGGCGACCCACCCCACAATCGCCAAAACCCTAACTCCGATCCGATCGAGCTCTGCTTCCTATGGCGACCGCCGCGAGCCAGGCGAGCCTCCTGCTCCAGAAGCAGCTCAAAGGTACGGATCGGAACGGCCCCAGTGCTCTCTCTCTCTCTCTCTCTCTCTCTCTGTGTGTGTGTGTGTGTGTGTGTGTGTGTGTGTGTGTGTGTGTGTGTGTGTGTGTGGCTGGCCCCGATTCGTCGGCGATCGGTTCCTGATCTCGGCCGCCTTTTTCCGTGCCCTTGGGGATCGTTGCAGATCTCGCGAAGAACCCCGTGGATGGGTTCTCGGCGGGGCTCGTGGACGATAGCAACGTGTTCGAGTGGCAGGTCACCATCATCGGCCCGCCCGATACCCTATAGTAAGTTCAATTCCTGCACCCATCTAATCACTGCGCGATTGTTGGTTGTAGATCGATTAGTTTACGCCTATTCGTCGCCTTGTTCGATTATGTTGGTTTGCGTTTACACCATGGCAATTCCACCTGATAGATATTGATGGACGGTGCTTTGTTGTGTAAACTGTGTGAATTCCATATTGCGGTGTTGATCTGGAGCATTACATATGAGCCCATCCACAGTGATAATTTTTGGAGGGTGTAGCTCAACGAATTTGCATTGCCTATGTATCTCGGTGTTGATCTGTGGAATTGCTTGTTCAGTTATGGTCCTTGGAGACATGCACAAAGCCTTTTGTGTTTGTGGTTCTACAATTGGTATTAGTTATAGGGAGCTGAGACTTGGGAGTAAGGTAGAGGTCAGTATCTTGTTCCATTGTCAACAGGGATTAAAAGGGCTGTATTGGATTAATAGCTCCTTAAACGTACGAGGGTATTGCTCGATTGATTGAAACAATTGGTTTAGTGGATCTACAAAATTTGTAGATGGGGAGCTTCATATCCATCTTGTTCCTGTCTGGAAAGTGAGCTGTTTTTGGCCCACATCTAAATGCCAACTATTCCTACCCCTTCCTTTAGTGGGATTATATTTTGCTCTGGCAAATGTACACACGCGATTTGATTTAATAGAACAGGTGAAGGTAGTATAACCAGCCGTTTTCAGGATACTGGTTTGCTTGGTTTTGGATTGATACACAGTTTTTTAGCATTCATATTCAAAGTGACCATAATCAATGAATAATTCGGTGTGCCTATCATATTGCTAGATCATTTGGTCGTGGCATATCAATTATTGAACAAGGAGAATCAAAGTGACAATGATTTAAATAATAAGCTTGGTTAATAGCGGAGTTGCATGCATTTTGTGATCTTGTGGTTTGATGGAAATTTTTAAGAATCATTTGGCTGCTATTTTGCACTGGAAAAAGTAAGAGAAACACATTTTGACCTCAAATCTGTCTGCACTCATCAAGGGTTCACCGGAAACCATATTCCAAAGTGGTGTATTACATATACCATGTTATCTAAGGATATATTTCTTGTTTTTCTTATCTACTAGAATGAGATCTTCCTTTCAGTGTTTGACACTTTGGTTCTTGGTAACAGATGAGTATTGCTTAAGTATTACAGATACAGGGTACAAGTATGCTGATACTGCAAAACATGTTCTTCCAGAAACAAGAATACACTGATACGGCAATTTTATACATATATAGCAGCCATGGAATGTGACATGCTGCAAACAAGTAGGAACAAAAGATCCATAATACAAATGAAAAAAGTGATAGGATAAAACATGGGTTTGTTTGGTCCATCAGATTGTCCTCCAATGTTAGATTATTGTCCTTTTTAGCTCATCCAATCAAACTACAGTGTGCTTTTTTGGCCAGTCCCTTCTCTTGTAATCTAGAGTGCATACAACAGCCCAGTTCTGTTCTTCCTATCAATTTTCTCTGCTCCTGATTTTTCTTTCCCTCTCAAGCATTGACAACTCAACGTCCCATCTGCTTTGCACAGTCATACCCTCATTGCTCTTCATTGGGAATGAAGAATTGTGGCAACTCATCGCCTCCTTCCTCTGTTGATGCTCTTCCTGTGATGCGGAAGAACCACTGGCAAGCAGCCAGGAGGTGGTTACATATGGAGGTCAAGCGGCGGATGGCGCAATAGAAATAGTGCAGATCATATCATATTCGCACCACCCTGTATCAATGCCATATGACTCAAGTTTTTTATTTTGTTTTAATGCTAAATGCTATGATGTGTTTCCAGTGCGCCATATCATGGTGTATCGCCTTATCGCATACAGGAATGGCACTTGGATGTTGTATCGGGTGATTCTTATAGTATCATCGAGTCCAATTCACAATTTGTGCTTTCAATGGATTAACCATAAGTGTGCGAATATGAATATGATATAGTACTGTTAATAGTTTTTAGTGATGAGGTTGTGCCTCTCGATTTGCTTTCTGTACCTAAGTGTTATCTGTGGATTGATTTGACTATTATTTGTGTTTTGTTACTGTGCTAAGTGATTGTACATTTCGAAACTTCTATGTTCTTACTTTAAAAGCTTTGTTTGAAAGATAGATGCTGAAGTGCTGATAAATTTGATGCTTTAAACCTATTCTTTATCTATTTCCTTGGACCTTGTGTAAGATTTAACGTGTGAACTTCAATTTCTGCAGTGATGGAGGCTACTTCAATGCAATAATGACCTTCCCTCAGAATTATCCGAATAGTCCCCCATCAGTAAGGTTTACCTCTGAGATGTGGCATCCAAATGGTAAGCTTGCTAGCCAGCTGCTATTGATCTATGATTTTTCTGTATCAGTTTTCTGACAGGGTTTATAACGTTCAATTATCAGTTTATCCCGATGGCCGTGTATGCATTTCTATCCTTCATCCACCTGGTGAAGATCCCAATGGTTATGAGCTTGCGAGCGAACGGTGGACACCTGTGCACACAGTAGGTCCTCTTTTACAATGCATACAAGTGTTTTGTTCTCTTTGTTCGTTGAAACAGGTGTTTTGGCCAACATTTTCTTATAGATTCTTTAATTTATTGAACATTCCATCCTGGCAAATCTGTATCAAGTGTCTGTTTCACTAGCAAATAGTTGCTGAGCTCAAAGTGTTCTCATATTTGAAGACAATAGCCCTAGAAAACTGGATTTTGAAACAGTTAGATGTTGCTAACCTGTTTCTACATTTTCTTGTTCCTGTCACCTAAACTGACTGGATATAGGAGTATTATGCCAATCTTTCAAAACAGATTTTTGCTGACCAGAAATCTATCAATCTCAGGTAGTTATGTATTCGTCCATCTTGTGGTTTCTTTATTTTAGTTCAATAGCTGTAATTTATTATATTTGTGGTTAGTAATGTGATTCCACGTAATACTTGTCCAAATAACATAAAAAACATTTTGGAGGCTGGAGCGTACTTATCAAGTCTTAATTTGGAAGATTTGTGGTCAATTATTTTCTTGCTAAATTGTTTTGTGTTTATAACTTGCAGGTTGAGAGTATAGTTCTGAGCATCATTTCGATGCTCTCTAGTCCAAATGATGAGTCTCCAGCAAATATCGAAGCGGCTGTAAGTGCATTCGTTGTTTATCTGCTATTCTCCTTTTGCCCTTTCTTATGCTGCTTCAAGACTAGACTTGTAAGAGGAATGAAAAAAATATTCTGCTGCTCCAATGCAATGTTGTAAATGTTTTTATATTATTTATGTATTTTAATTTCATAATAGATGAGTGAGATATCTTGATTGTATCTTGCATCCTAAAATAAAAACCACCATTTTAATCTCTCTGTTGAACATGGATGGGTGTTTCTCTTCTCCTTGAACTTGTGGCTATTGCAGACAATTTTTGTGTTGATGTTATCGCAGTTAGCAGAGTAATTGCCCTGTTGACATCTGCAAAACATGTGTGCCACTTAAGGTCTTGATAGTCATTCGATTTGATTTGTACCATATCTGGAAGTTTATAGTATTTCATTCCTTCATTGCAAAAATCTATATTCTGTTTCTATTACTTTCTGAACTTACGATTTGAAATTTCTGGTGTTGGTGCAGAAGGACTGGAGAGAAAAAAGGGATGATTTCAAGAAAAAGGTTAGACGCATTGTTCGTAAATCACAGGAAATGCTCTGAAAGATAATGTTCACAAGGGGGAGTAAGCAAGTGCTACAATAGGTGCATTACTCTTGTCTGCTGCCAAATGAATACCTAAAGATAAATTTTCGCTTCTTCCCCTGTATATTTCCCCCTCACTGTCATTTCAAGTGGTGATGTTGGTCTTGTCTCCGAGATGCTCGGAAGTGTTGCCTATTCTAGAAATTTCGATTGTATTGTGTGGCATGGAGTGTCAACGTTGATGAATATTTTGGAATGCTGCCAATTAGTCATAATTGTCGTGATGAACTTTCATAACAGAAAACCTAGTTTCTCATATCTGTTGGCGTACTGCAGCAGCTTGGAATGCTATCTCGTTGCAAACATATAACTCTGATTTGTTTTATTACTGTTGTTTATCCATTGGGACCACAAAAGAATGGTAAACTTTCATATTCTACCTGTTGTTTAGTCATATGAAGTCAACTAAACTGTCAGCAATCTGGTTATCTTTTTAGCCATAAGCTAGTTGGGACAATTATGAAGCAGTTACTTGGCAGGTATATCCCTTGTATGACTTCAATAAATGCAGGGGAAATCCCTTGATAAAAAAAAGCTTCTGAGCAGGTTAGTAACTTAGGATATGACAGTCAACTCGGAGCAATAGCCCATTGGTACCGCAGACTTTTACTGCTTGTAGATTGACTAGTAGTTACCAGTTAACAAGCTGAAACCTGAAGACTGACCGTTTACCCCCATCCATGAGTGCACGAGGCATTGAGGTTTATATAAAAGTAGCATGACAATTGACGACCCATCCATGTCTTCTATCTGAAAGAAGGCTATGATGCTCCAAGAGACTAACAACTGAAGTGACAAATCGAAATGGATCGACAGCAACATTTCTGCATTGATCATTCGGTAGGCAAGAAGGCAGCTGGGGACCAAACGTCGCCAACAACCGTGTGACTGAAACCATGACTCCATCCATCACACCATGTCTGCATCATTGTTATATGTAGAGCCCGATCGTTTGTTATATATAGTGCCTGACAAACTGGAGCTACGTGAAAAAGGAAAGCAGAAACGGCAACAACAGGATTGATCACAGTGGGATTCGAACCCACGACTTTTAGATTCGGAATCTAACGCGATATCCACTTCGCTATGCGACCCTGTCTTTGTGGGTTTTTAGTTGTGAGATTAACGGCAGAGGCAGTCAAGCAGAGCACACAACCTATCAGCTCGGTTTCTTCATTTCTTTGGATGCTCTGGTTATGCATTCTTTTAGCATCTTCAGCAGAGACCCCTAAACAATTTTTGTGGATGTTGAGGCTAAAAAAAAACTTAATCCAGCAGAACCCCTATTAAATCCCAAATTAGAAAAGCACCAAAATAACCTAACAAGTAACAAGTCCTAGGGCTGTACTGCACAGCCCCTATCCAAGGTTGGAAAGCGCGGGGAGAAATTTTCCATTGCGTGTCTCCTGTTTTCTTTTGCCGCCGACGTGATCTTAGGTCCGTCATCGCCTCCCCTGCCCGGTGCTTATCCCCGGCTGGTGCGCCTCCTTCCTACCCATCGTGTCCTCCTTCAGGCGTCCTCCTCTGTCCGACGCTCCTCTCCGATCGACGTGCCTCCCGTGCCTGGAGGCTTCTCCTCCGCCCGACGCTCCTCCAACTTGATGAAAGACATGGTCCAGTGGCCGGGTCATGTGATGACGTCGAGGCACTGGTGAATTCAAGTGCTGCTGCGGGCTGCGAAGTTGAGATAGTAGTAGTAGGGTAGTACTAGCAGCTGAATGATTGTGGGAGGAAAGAAGAATGGGGAAGTGATACGTTTACTGTGCTATGCAGTTGCTTGCTTGGTTGTGGCTTCGTGAGAGAAGTAGCTAGTCTATTGGTATGCGTAAAAATTTAAGGTGAATGGGAAAAGAGGAAAAATCAACACATTTGATGAGAAACTACGTGGAAGCACAACAGCCGAAGCTCGTTTCACCCGAGCTATATAGTATCTTGAATACATGTTAGTAGGATTTGTATTTCCATTTTAAAATCTTTAAAATTTGAATTTGAATTGTGATGTTTCGAACTATCAATTTAAATATGGTTGAATAATTGTGGTTTTATACTAATATAAGAGTAGCATAGAGTATAGATTAGTAACATAGAGTATTTGTTGAAATAGAAGAGGAAAAGAAATAGGGGCTGAGAAAAGGTGTTGCTGGCTTGCTGCTGAAGTTGAAGATATTTTTTAAGTCCTATGGAAATGGAGACAGCTCCCATTTAATTTTTAGGGGCTGTAAAGTAGGGTTATTGCTGAAGATGCTCTAAGTATGCAATTGGTACTGTTGATCAACTTTATTGTAGGTGGAGGAGAGAACCAAACCTGGACCCTGGAGATCGGGAGAGCCGAAGAGGAAGCCCTTGCCTAGTTGCATAGTTACATATAGTCCTGCTGAGAGGTGACACATGGAAGCAAAACGACTAGTCCGTAGATAGAAACTAGGAGATATTGACATGTAGCAGCGGAAATAAGCCAAATTTTGAATGAATTTTAAAAGTTAACTTTGTTGTTGATTTTGTGGTTTTAGTCATGGTTTATTTTGCAAATGATTTGCTTTTGAATCGTTAATGACACGTATATAAAAGTTTTACTCATAAATTATTTTAAAATTGCTAATAAATGGCTCGTATAAGTGAAACAATGATACATGTCTAGAGGCCAAACTATTAGTGGTGGGTAATGAGGAAAAGCGAGAGGGGATCACTGTCAATTAAGTTCAGATCTTGAAGAGAAATTTTTAGGATGTTGGGAAGTATCAAATGTGTGTTGATAGAGTTGTCAATCCACGACTCTATTCATCGTTGTAGTGCTCACAAATAACAAATCGTGAGTGCACTTTAAATATGAATTGATTAGGTCAACAATTTGCCGAGCTTCCATTTATTTGAGCATATGTTACGGAGCACACTTGCGGATGTAGGATTGTGGTGTCCGCGAGCACACATAACTCAAATCTTTCTGGAGACAATAAATGAACCAGAAAATGGCCTTATAAAAAGAAAGTCTTTGAGAAGGTATAGCGACTCTAAAGAGAGAAAATCATAGAGCAGTTTGGCAACTTTTCAAGGGTTCAGGCCATCCCGCACTATCGAGAATGCCTAGAAAGAGCCCCTTGCTATATCCCTTAAACTCTCTGAACACAAAAAGTATATCGACTCCATTTTCAAACTAAGCAACTGACGTCAATCTAAACTTTTAAGCCCTGCCACTTCCCTAGCAGCTTGTTGAGAAAACAATGAAGTCTTAGAAATTGTAAATGAATCCTAAATTAGGATAAAGGCATAACACTATTTATCTATCCAATGTCACAAGCATAGTTTGGTGGTACCCACTACTCTTCTTGAAGAGTTCATATTCTAATAGCGGGTTGTTTACTCAAATCTTCAAGAGAACACAGGCGAATTACTTTGTAAGCTACAAGGGACTATGTTATAATTATTTTGCTACTAAAGTCATGAAACAAAAGGGTTTCATGTCGTTTTTGAAAAGCTTCATAGTTTTGACTGAGTTAGCTATATGTTGGTTCGTTGTTACACTCATATGGCAAGATTTCTTTCTGGCACCTTGATCCTATACGTTATTGTTTCAAAAACGTGTGGTAAGGTTATGGCTTTTTAGCCAAAGTGTAATGTCAAATTTGTTCATCTAAACTTAGGCATAGAGCAAAACTATAACAATCTTAGACAATATTAGTACACGATCCAAACAACCCTAGGCTCTAGAAAATGTGTTTTCCGTGAGCACCAGAGTCTTAGCGGCTGGATCGTGAATATTATCGCCCTCACGAATGAGATTGAATGGGCTGGTGGTTTTACAGGCGAATAAGTCCATTTTGTATCCCTCAACTATATGTCGAGTTTGATTCACATCCTTCAATCGTAAAATCGGGTATATAGGCCTCATCAACTGTAAAACCGGATCAATTTACCTCCCTGGTCTTCTTTTTGCTGACGTGGTGCCAACGTGGTGCTTATGTGGCGTTTCCAGTAATTTTTTTGGAAAAAAGACTAGAAATAGGTGAATCCCACATGTAACTCTCACATAGACAAATAAAAAAATCAGTAGGGTCATCATATCTATCTCTTTGCCAGGAGAGAGAAAAAAAGGGAGGGAGAGAAGAGGATGATAGGCAGGCCCAATTGATTTTTTTTCGTGAGAGTTATATATGGGATTCATCTATTTTCATTTTTTTTAAAAAGTGAATAGAACATGACGTAATCGCCATGCTAAAAAAGCCCCGGTCAAAACGCCACCTAGAATAAAACAACTCAAAAAGATAAATGTCTGGTTTTAATCGGGAAGAAGCTTATATATTTGGTTTTGTGATTTAAAGACGTGAATCAAATGTGACCTTAGTTGAGGATTGAAAAATGAACTTATTCCTTTTGCCGGCTCCATGAGAGCAAATGAATCGGCCGCCCAATAGCGTGGGCGCGTCAACCCAGCATATAGCCGGTTCATTTTACTCTTTTAATTATCACGATCGTAAAATTTACACGAGAGAAATGGTGTCGTGGTGTAGTTGGTTATCACGTCAGTCTAACACACTGAAGGTCTCTGGTTCGAGTCCGGGCGACGCCATTTTAATTTTTTAAAAAAAGTCCAAACAGGTTATCTTACCATTATCCTCTCCTTTTCTTTTTTCAACACTTCTCCTCTCTCATTTTTTTTAAAAATTCAAACTGATTATTTTAACCTTTCTTTTTCTTCCTTGATCGTTTTTCTTCCAAAATGATTACCATTATCCTCTTCTTTCTTTTTAACACTTTTCCTCTGTTTATTTCAAGTTCAAAATCTTATTTAAAAATCTTACCCTCCTTTTTAGAAAATGCTCATTTATCCCTTTTTTTTCTCATTTTGTTAAGTTCAAAATGTTTATTATTGCTCTTTTAAAAAGTATTATCTTACCATTATCCTCTCCTTTTCTTTTTTCAACACTTCTCCTCTCTCATTTTGTTAAAAAATTCAAACTGATTATTTTAACCTTTCTTTTTCTTCCTTGATCTTCTTTCTTCCAAAATGATTACCATTATCCTCTTCTTTTCTTTTTTTGAACACTTTTCCTCTGTTTATTTCAAGTTCAAAATCTTATTTAAAAATCTTACCCTCCTTTTCTTTTCAAGTTAGAAAATGCTCATTTATCCTTTTTTTCTCATTTTGTTAAGTTCAAAATGTTTATTATTGCTCATATAAGAGTAGTTTCCTGGCTACCCTCCCCTTTTTTTTCCAAGTTCTAAATGTTTGTTAGGATACGTTCTAATCACAAATTTTGTAACTTGTCTTCCTTGCCTGAAAAACACGATATTCTATTAACACATAATTAATTAATATATTAGTTTAAAATAATTAAAAAATAGATTATATGATTTTTCAACACAACTTTTTTATAAAATTTTTTAAAAAATTATAGCATTTTACATATACGTAAAAAACAAGATAATAAAATTATAAAAAGTAGATGTCGAACACATACTTTATATTACTCATACAATTTTGCAGCTACTCAAGATGCTTCTCATTGCTCATATCATATGCGTGGCTATATATCCTATTCTTCTCTTCCTTTTTCAAGTTCAAAATTATAACTATTGCTCATACAGTTTTGCTGGGAATTCAAAACTTTGCAAATCACTGAAACGTGGTCCCGGCTCAAATTCACCATGCAACAACCGGGACGACGAGGCAAAAGGAAAAATTTCCCCGCCCCCGCTCCGTTTGGGCGCCCAAAATTATCCGTCCACCGCTTGGCGCCTCCACCCTCCCGGCGATCCGCGCCTCACCTCCCTCACCCAATCACAACGCTCCACGCGACCCCATCTACACCCGTCCATCCGTCCAACGTCCCAGATCTATCCACCTCACTGATCCGCGCCTCCCCCCTCCCGACCAATCACGTGCCACCTCTCCCTTCTATATATTCTCCCCCTCACCTCCATCGAATTCCCCAACCGCATCGCGACGCAACCACTTCTTCCTCGTCCTCTCGCCACCGATTCGAGTCTTCCTTTCTCGCGATCCGAGCGTGATGGCGCCGAAGGCGGAGAAGAAGCCGGCGGAGAAGAAGCCCGCGGAGGAGAAGGCGGAGAAGGCCCCCAAGGGGGAGAAGAAGCCCAAGGCGGAGAAGCGGCTGCCGGCGTCCAAGGAGGGCGGCACCGGCGACAAGAAGGGGAAAAAGAAGGCAAAGAAGAGCGTTGAGACATACAAAATTTACATTTTTAAGGTGCTCAAGCAGGTGCATCCGGACATTGGGATCTCCTCCAAGGCCATGTCCATTATGAACTCCTTTATCAACGACATCTTCGAGAAGCTTGCGCAGGAGGCCGCCAGGCTTGCCAGGTACAACAAGAAGCCCACCATCACCTCCCGCGAGATCCAGACCTCCGTCCGCCTTGTCCTCCCCGGCGAGCTCGCCAAGCACGCCGTCTCCGAGGGCACCAAGGCTGTCACCAAGTTCACCTCCTCCTAAAATGTTAGCCCTTTTTTTTAGATTGCCTCTTCTCATCTCCTTGTTGAAGATTGAGGTTTAGTTTGTAGTTGCTGCTGCTTGTGAACAATGAATGACCATGCTTGATTTCACAAATCAAAATTTGTTACTAGTATAACAAGATGATGCAGTTTGAGATGCAATTTGATGATGTGCGAGATATGGAATCTGTGATTGTGAATTTTGTATGGGGGTATCAGTTGCGGGTGTCTTCGTCTTGGTCTCCGGCGATGTCCTCCGGATTGAGGAATTCCTCCGGGATGTTGCCGGGGAGGTCGGAGCCGTAGACATGGCCCATCTTGGTGCGCTTCGTCTCGAGGTACTTCTGGTTCTCCTTGGTGATGGGGGAGATCACCGGAACCCTGCCGACGACGGCGAGCCCGTAGCCCTTAAGCCCGACGAACTTGGCCGGGTTGTTCGTCATCAGCCGCATCGTGCGCACGCCCATGTCCCGCAGTATCTGAAATTGGATCAAATGCAAATTCAGAATGCCGCCATGGTTGAGGTTGATCTCTCCCTCGCAGATGGTGTGGTTGTCTTGTACCTGGGCGCCGATGCCGTACTCGCGGGAGTCGACGGCGAGGCCGAGCTCGACGTTGGCCTGGACGGTGTCGTGGCCGTCGTCCTGGAGGTTGTAGGCGCGGAGCTTCTGGCCGAGGCCGATGCCGCGGCCCTCGTGGCCGCGGAGGTAGACGAGGACGCCGCGGCCGGCCTTCTCGATCAGCTGCATCGCCAGGTCCAGCTGGTTGCCGCAGTCACAGCGGGCGGAGCCGAGGATGTCGCCGGTCAGGCACTCGGAATGGACCCTCACCAGGACGTCCTCGCCGACGCCGATGTCACCCTGCGGATCAGCCACAAAATTTGCATTTGCTGAAATGAGCGATGAACTGACGGATCATCCTGCCCAATTGTTATTTCGGACGCATCAAACAAGATCATAACTTGCAGAAAATTTGCTGAAATGACCGACGACTTGATGAATTATTTTGCCTAACTGTTATTTCTAATATGTCAAACAAGAACTGAATTTGCAGATTTTTTTAAATGAGCGAATGAATTGATGGATTATTCTGCCTCATTGCTATTTCTGACACATCAAACAAGAGAATTTGCATTTTCTGCCCAATCTCAAGTCCCAGGAGAAGAAGGGAAAACAGCAAGAATTTGCAGAAAGTTTACTGAAATGAGCGATGAAAATGTTGGATTAATCTGCCCCATTGCTATTTCTGGCACATCAAACAAGAACAGAAATTGCATTTTCTGCCCGATTTCAAGTACCAGAAGGGAAAACAGCAAAATTTACATTACCTTTGCAACAGCAATGTGCTCGGTTCCATCGAGCTTGGATTGGTAGCAGTAAGCTCGGAAAAGGCCCCATTTCGTCGGCAAACGAGATACAGCAATCAGTTCCACTAGCTTCTCCCTCTTCCTTCTATACCTGAATCAGAGCAAAAGAATGAGATGAAATTTCACAAAAGATGTTTGCGTATCTGAAAAATAAACATTTACTGCCTAGTTCATGATCAAAGGCATCTCATTTCAGGTTAGAGCATCATAGCTTCAAATTCATGCGTCTATTTTCCATGATTAAAAACTACCTAGTTCCTTCTAGGTAATTTCCATTTTTCTTATTTCAGATTTCACCTTGGAAAGTAGTTTTTCAGCAGTGCATTCTAAAGAAGAACAATTCTGGCTATGAAGTTTCACCGAAAGAAAGAAGAAAAAGTTCACAAAGGGTTCACCTTAAGATATACTAACCGGATGAGATCAGCGATCGAAACAATTGGGATATCATGTTCCAAAGCCATCTGTTTCAGCACAGGTATCCCTGCCATTGAACCATCCACTGGGTTGATGACGGTCGACAGGACAGACACAGGGCGCAAGCCAGCCAACGCGACAAGATCGACGGATGCCTCAGTATGTCCAACTCTTTTCAGCACACCACCGTTTCGGTATTTTAAAGGGAATAAATGGCCTGGTCTTCTGAGGTCAGTGGGCTTAGAATCAGGGGAGGCTAGAGTAAGAATCGTTTTCGCTCTGTCTGCAGCCGAGACACCGGTTGATATGCCCACTCTGGCATCCTGAACAGATTGTAAACAATGCTTTGAGTTAGTGCACAACTGAGGATCATGAATCAGTTTGGATCATGGATGGATCGTTTCATGTTTGCAAAATCTAGTGCAACAAATCTTTACCACTGTTACTGTGGAAGCAGCAGCTGAAATGTTCTCAATTTCTGTAATTGGAGACATCATAGGAATCATCAATCTTGCTAGGTCCTCTTCCTTCATGCCCACTGAGATGATCCCAGAACCATTCCTGATCATGAACGCAATAGACTCTGGGTTTGCCAGAGTAGCTGCCATGACAAGATCCCCTTCATTATCACCGCTTTCATCATCTACAGCAATAACAAACTGGAGAAGAATGAATAGTTAACTTTGTAGCTAAATTCAACTACACAAGGGAAACAATAATAATGTGACTGTACAACAGTACAAGGGAAACAACAATAATGCGTATGCATGAAAGGTACTATCCTGAATTGTGAAGTGTGTAGAGCCTTGCTAGTTGCTACACGAAAATTTGAGTATTACAGTATTTCTCTTCAGCTTATCATTTCGAATGAAGATGTCGATGTAAATTGAAACAGCAAATAGAGTGTTGCTGACCGTGTTGAAAATCTAAAGAAGTTCGTAAAAGGACTACACCTTGGGTTTCATCTCAGCAAGCTGAAAATGTTGTGATTGGGAGGCTGGAAGAAACTAGTGCCACTGTGCATGTATTTGGAGTATTATTGTGCATAATGGCCTTAACTTTGATCTTGAACTCTTGATCATACATGGTCCATGTTCAAGAACTACATGAGTGGAACTATTTTGTCTTAAATTCGGTTGAGATTAGGAAGTGAATAGAGAAGTACTGAGTACACAGATGAAAGGTTAAAGGTGTGAGGAACTATAAAAGATATGATTTACATACCTTTCCTTCACGCAATGCGCCTATAGCCTCATCAATAGAGGAAAAACCATCGGTTGGTTTGTCTGGGTCACCCTCTGCATCACTAACAAAGAAATCGCTTGTTTCCTGAGTGATTTTAGCACCAACAGTCCGAAAGGAAGCACCAGATCCATTGAATCCTTGCAAAACAGGCCCATTATTGTTTTCCTTTGGAGGATCATTTAAACTCTCTGCTCCCCCAAGTCCACCAATTGCATAACATCTTAATTTTAAGCTTCCCTTTCTTATAACAGCAAATCCTATGCTGCTGAGACCACCACTTCCTTGTTGAACCCTGAAAGATCAGAATAACCAGCAAATTACAGAGAAGATATGAAATTTTATGATCCTAGAAATATTTAACAAGACCTTTGCATAAAAAAAACAAAGCGCAAGAATAATACCTTGTGTTAACAGCCATATGAGATGACAATTGAGAGCTCAGAATAACACGGTCCATTTGGTGATGCGGGTAAAACCGATCCTCGCTCCTCAGGTTTGTCCTCCGAGATATTGCTTATATACCTTTATCTTCTAAAGTGTCACAACACCTCTCAGCCTATCATTTGGAGTTATCTGCTCATGAGGATAACACAGGGAAAATCCAACAATGTGGAGGCAAAAGCAGCCACATATTCCTGAGCTGCAAGATAGCAGCTGCCGAATCGGTACATCACACACTTTCAGGTGATGCCAAGATAATGGCATTTGATTGTACTCCAGACTCCAGTCAAATGCAACTGAAGTTGGACCTGATAATGACATGCAGTTTCATCTTTCATTCTTTTTTTGGATGGTTTGTGCCCCCATAATGACACTTCAGGTCAATTGCTCAATGCCCATATGATGATATCTAAGCAGTTAGGGACTTGAGAATTTCTCTAGATTAGCAACTTTATGAGGCAACAGAAGATCACCGGATTGCGAAATGAGTAGTCAAAACTTTCAGGCACACAGCGAGAGCCAAGCGTCCCATCGCTCTGAAACTTGCATAGTGTGTCGTACTAGTACTACTTCCCTGAGAAATGCAGGTAAACGAGGCCGCCGGCCCGCCGCACCTGCCGATGCCGGGGGCGCGGCGGCCGTGCGCCGAGCCGGACGCGGGCGTCGCCCAGCGCGGCGGTGGAGAAGGATGTGGCGCCTAAGGGGAACGGACCGCGCGCGCGCGCGGCACCGCCGATGGCCGCCGCGGCGTGGGAGAAGGCGGCTAGGCGCCACGGCGACGCCACGCCGCAGCATTTCCGGTGGGGGAAGAGGTGGATTTTGGCCTTTTGGAAGGGAGGGAAGGCTCTCCTTATGCTTCTTGGCCCTTGTAGGATTATGAGAAATAGCTTGCTGGTAAGTCAGTTAACGATAATTTGGAGAAGTTAGAAAACTTAACTTTTGATTTATAGTTATTTTTATTTTATAATTATAGTTTCTTATAAATTAAATAAAAAGCTGAACTGTTCAGCGAAACTATTTATTTTAGGAAAAATTACAGCTATTAGAAGCTTTTCAAACAGTTCCCATAAAGCTTGAGGAAATCAAAGGGGGACCAACAACACCCTGCAGGATTGGCACAAATTCTGTGACATCATATGAGACGATGACTCACCAGATGAACCTTTGATTCTGTAGATGAGTTAGACTGAAAACCTTTTTTTTTTGCCGAAATTTACTCAAACTTACGTAGTAAACTCCTTCCGTAATAACGGTTTAAACCTTTTCTAAGTCATATTTTTCAACTTTGATTAAGTTTATAGAAAAACTAATTTAAAAGTTGTAGATATTGCTATGATTTTTTATAAGTTAAACTTAAGGAAGTTTGACTTTTAAAAAAAATTGAAGCATCTAATAATATAAAACTAAGAGAGTATATTATGTATATTATAGGGCAATTGAACACCATGCTAACACTGCCCTCATATTAGTGTGTGAAACTCTACTCTGACAACGATTCGTAAACATGGATTTATTGTAACAGACATTGATATCTGACAGAATTATCATGCAGAACAAGTACCTTGCATAATGTTATTCATGTTCTAAAGATCAAATGAGACCTCTTAACAACACAAAATAACTCAAGCTAAAGAATGCTCTGGTTTGTCATAAGCCTTCTGCTCCGGAGTTCTGGCTGATTTTAGGACCTGCCCATTGTTTGTTGGCGCGTGACTTGGTCCATGGATCAAGAGGGACCCGCTGAGGTGGCTGTGGTGTTGCAGGTTTTGCCTCTCGAAGTTCATTCTCATCAGTCATCATGACAGTTTCCTGATTGAAGTTAGTTCTTTTACAGTTTACAAAAGTTCCTTTCAGATAGTAGCGGTGTAGCACCACTTTCTGTACATGAAGAGCAACAAAAAAAATCATGTACCGATATGAAGTCGACAAACAGCAACATAATCTTGCTATCCATTATTAGACAGATAACACACTAAAAAAACTTACACTACCCAGTTATTTAGCACAATGTAATTCTTGATTTAGTGAAAGTAATGGATGAATTTGATTGCATCGCTATGTTTAGGAACTAAGGCTAGAAAGAAACTGAAGGATGCTTGTCAGTTAGTCCAATATTCATGGTACATCGCCGTTTCGTTTTGATTTTTTTATAGTCAAATTTTTTAAAGTTCGATTAAATTTATTAAAAACTTTAGCAACATAGTTTCATTAAATATAATATTGAAAATATATTTAGATAATATACTTTGGGTTAAAAATATTATATTTTCTCTATAAACTTAGTTAAACTAAAAAGTGAGTTGAAAAAAAGTCAAAACGCCTTACCATACGAAACGGAGGAAGTAGCAAACAAGGAAAAACATATGCCATTAGTGCAGCATCACCAACCCCTATCCTAGTCCGCAGTAGTCTTATATATCCATTGGCTCGATATCTAGAAACAAATCAACATAATGGATATAATGGATATGCATGAGGTAGCTTTGTTAGACTGGTCTCCCTCGCGCTCTGATCGGAGACGCACTCCAACTAATGGTTGGTGGGTTCCCGTCGTGCAATACCATATAAAAGAGAAAAGGAGAAGGTCGGGGCACGGACGTCGAGACCCGTTCGCACACTCTCTCATACTCCTAACAATCCCTAGCCCTAAACCAATCAAGACGACGCTGTGAGCGACTGGAAACACCCATCAACACCACACCGCACCGTCGACATCACCGACGAACCATGATGAGCTCTTCCATGAAGTTCAACGATGAGTTCGATCCAGTGGTGGAGGGCCTAATGTGGCGAGGTATGGCCCAAGCCATACCTCGCCCGCCCAGAACCCCCTCCCCGCGCTCCTCCCCACGCCCCCAAGTCTCCCTCCTCTCTCCTCGCATCCCCAAATTCGCTCTCCTCCCCGCGCCCCCAAATCTTCCTCCTCTCTCCTCGCGTCCCCAAATCTCACTCTCTCTCCCTCCCAGGAGGAACCCATGCGCGATGCCCATCCCCGCCAATCGACCATCGTCGCACGACGCCGATCCCCGGCGATCGGTTGCCTTCGTCCCCGCCAACCGACCGCCGTCACACCAACTCCGATCCCCACCTGCCATTGTGTCGCCCTCAAGCTATCACCGTCGTGGATCAGGAGGCCATGGCCTCGTCGCCCGTGGACTCCAAGTCCCCATGGTCGGCGAGCGCGCATCGGTGAGTAGGCCTCCCGGGCAGCGGTGGGCGAGCGCTGTGGCGGGCTAGCGGGGCGCGCGCGGTGGCCGAGCGGCGGGCTAGCGACGAGTGTGCGGCGGTCGAGCAGTGGGCGGCGCCGCGGCGGGCAGCGACGACTGGCGGGCGACCGAGCAGCGGGCACAATGAGCGTCAGCCGGCAGCACAGTGGGCGACACCGCGGCAACAACAAACATACAGTATGTCTTCGCCACACCTCAAAATTTTCCATCCTCCGTCACTGGTTCGATCTACCTACTAGATCCATGTGCCTAGCCGTGTTCCCCTAGACCCAATAAGCTTGACATACATGCTAGCCAGAATAAAAATCAAAATCAAAACTGAAACCAACTCATAGCAGGCTAAAAACTACTTGTAGCGGTAGGCAAGCTCTGTTAATAACTTGTGAACAACGTCGTCACCCGAACAAAGGGTGAGGCACGTCTTGCTGCATCAACCGTACCCTATAGAATAATATAAATTTCTAGTGTTAACATAGGACAGCTCCGGCAGTAACAACATTAAGAGATATAATCGCAGCCCTGCAAAATATATCTGGCAAGGACATTGGATAAGTGGAATGTGACAAGTTAGCAACGTTAAGAAAACATTTTGCTAAGGCTCCTCGCATTACATGGCTATAAAGTACTAGCATCATCACAAAAGCAATTCGTTTTGAAGCCTATTTTTGCTTAAGCCAAAGAATTTGAACAATATCCTTCACCATACTTAGTAAAAATTTTCATCAATCTGAATCATTCACTAGCTGTAGGAGTACCTGTGCGGGCGAAGGTAAGGTGAGGCATATGTTCAAACCCTAAATTCGAGTTATAAGAGTACATGCAGTGACGGATCTAGAAACGCTCTTCGTCCCGGGCTAACTAATACAAGAGTAAAATAATTCGTTCCGAGCTACTAATACATGGCTAAAAGGGCATCCTTATGTCCGGCATATTCCAATATGTTTCTGTTTATAACTAATCTAGATTGGTCAAAAACTCATCTTCTGTAAAAATTTTCATACAGTACATACGAACACATAAATCTGAAATCTCACATTTGCGGTTGTTGTGTTGTTATCCAATTTGATCAACTTCGATGTACTTGTACATATCGATTTCGATCCTCCATTTCAGAAACACTACTAACATTGCAGGTCAGAAAAAATAGGGGCTAATATAGGAGCATTTGAATCTCTAATGGGCTAAAAACAATTGCAGCAGTGGTCAATACAAGAGTAAAATTCTCTTGACGCAGTCATCACTCATTTGGGGGTGAAGCAGAATGGCCCATCCAAATCGGAATCCAAATCGTCAGGAAGGCAACATCATCTAGATTCTGAAGGGAGTTGAAAATCAAGAACTGAACCATGCAAGTAAAGGAAGAATGGGCCTATTTGGGAGAAATGTCACCTTCTTGGGGTGGAGGTAGGCCTTGTCTTGGAACAGCAGCACGATGCCAGCCTCGTCCATGGCCCGGGCAAGCGCCTCCGCGTCACGCCGCGTGCGCGTCGCGCCCACCTCGACGCATGCGTCTAGGAGCTCCCCGTAGTCGACCACAGCAGGGCCGTGGGGCGTGGCGCATAGCGGCGTGGGGGCACGACGCGGGTGCGGGGGCTCGGGCGGAGCGCGAGGACGCCGAGGAGGATGGCACGGAGGCGAAGCGCGGCACACGGGGATGGCGGCTGGCGGCACTGGGAGGTGAACCCAACTAGCCTGGGTAGGAGAGAATAGGGTTTTTGCTTGTTGGGCTAATGGGCTGTGCAAAATAGATGTTGGGCTATTGGACCATATATGTATTTTTGAGGGGATATTGTGCCATTTATCTATTTCTCATCATTTTTATGAAGTAATTGGGCCTCGCCCGAGCTACGGCCTGGATAGCCCAGGACCCAGATCCGTCTCTCGGTACATGTACATTTTTTAGAACTTTGTACATTCCCTCACTTTGATACCCATTTTACTCTTCTCTTGTTCTCTTCTCTTTTTTTCTCGTCATTCCCCCCTTAATCATGTAACAATGTAACTTATCATTTCTATCAATGAAATGGCTATAAGGTAGAGCTGGCTCTACCTTCTTATGTAAAAAAAGTTATAGGAGTACCAAGTACCAACAACATGAAAGTAAGGTACTAAAAGAGATGATCAATCTCCATTATCAGGTGATTTTTTTCTTTCCTTTTGTTTTGGTCAAATACATGAGGCCAAAATCATGTAAGTCTGCTACCGCCTACCAGCTGAAGGATGAGAAATTCAGAACCAGAGTCGCACATGAACGAGGAATTTCCAGCTTGAGTTTTGATGTGTACCTCTTTGTCGAGCTGCACCATCTGATCCGCTTTCCTCCGGCACCTCCTTCGCCTGAAACGCAGAGGTGGCCAAATGGGCCGGGTAGAAACGGGCCGGCCCGAGCACGGCCATCACTGTAGCGGCACGGCACGACACGGCCCGTGGGTGAAACGGGCAGGGCGGCACGCACGGCCGGGCGTGCCGTGCTTGGGCCGCCGCCGAGCTCAGGCTTCAGACGGCATGGCCTGCTATCGTAGCAAACACCGTAGCAACACCGTAGCCAGTGCACCAGAGCGTACATCAATAAAAGGTAAAATGCAGCCCGTGGGCCTTTAACAGGCCGAAAACAGTGCCAAAAATGCTATCAGGCCGACTTCGGCCCGTGGGCCTTTAACGGGCCCGTGTCGGCACGGCACGGCCCGGCCACCCCACGGGCCGTGCTTGGGCCGAGGACACGGCCCGTGGGCCGGCACGGCACGGCCCGCTACAGGAGCCGTGCCTAACGGGCCGTGCCGTAATGGGCCGTGCCGCGGACGTGCCTGGGCCGGGCCGTGCCGGGCGGCCCGTTTGGCCACCTCTGCTGAAACGGAAGCAAAACACAGGGAAAAATAAAGGGTCAAATTTCTTGGCGCAGAACACCTGCACTCCCACCGCTAGGAGTTCGACGAAATGCCGGAACCACGGAGAGACAGGACGCGGCTACCTTCGCGACGGTAGTCTCGATCCGCTCGTGCTTCACCAGCTACGACAGCATCGTCCTGCCGAGAGGGGGTAGAGAAGGGCAAAGATAGACATACGGGTAGCCGTGGTCAGGGCCATGACAGCGTGGGTGCGACGCCGACGAGGCGAAAGGGAGACCGGGGAGATGGGATTGGAGAGGCGGAGAAGCGAGACCTGAGCATGGAGACGCGGTGGGCGGTGTGGCGGCCGAGCTTGTCAGAACTTCCCCATGGCGGCGGTGGCGGAAGGGCGGGGGGTTGGTGTCACGCCCAGAAATTCCCACTGGAATTTCCACAGCTGAATGTGCATTAAACACCCTGTCCAGGACCAGCCAGGGATACACAAATGACAAATTATATATACAGATCCACGTCTTAAAACATATAAAAGTCTTACAATGCAACGGAAAGGAAAAATAAACCTAAAGACTAGGCTTCGACACTTGCGGCGCAGAAACACCACTCCACAGGCATCCCTTGACAGCAGCGACGAGCCTACTCATCGTCGAACCCATCTGCAGCTTCATCCTCCAGCTCTGAGGTGGGGGAAAAGGAAGCAAGACTGAGTACCACCACTGTACTCAGCAAGTCATACCGAGGGAAGGTATGAATGTAGGGTAATTCCAAAGGAAAGCTAGGGTTCACTTTTGTACAAAGCGACATTTCACAAGTCTAAGTTGAATACGATACAAACAGTAATTAATTGTGATTGAACAATATTAATCATCTCTGGTCAACGTTACACCACGTTGAGTCAGGCCCAATCCATCCAACTATGCTATCCATTTCCAATGAATCAGGTTATTACCATTAGTGGGACTAATAACGGTGAAACTGGTCGACAGCCCATAACCGTGGGCGCGACTATTCGAATAGTTTCTAACTCTGATCAGAGGTTTACGCCTGTACCCACAAGACACAGCCCCATAACACGTTCTCGTGCGTTGACATGCCACCACGACATATCGAAAAGGGGTCTGTGACAGGACCATTTGCATAACCCTCCCTGACCAAGCAACACCACACCTCATGTTTGGCCCCTACCTTTATATCCAAGGTAGGCAGCCCCCTCTCGTGCCTAGGTGAATCCGGCAGCCGCATAGACCTTCCCCGGTCCATCCGCACTCCATCACGCTCACCCTTGCCTGGATGCGTCGGTCAGAGAAAGCTACACTACAAGCCCAGCCGTTGCCCACGCTGGCTTGTGGTACGCACAAGTGTTTCTTCCAGGGTTTCCCGCGAACCGGTCCTTAACTGCCATGGGTGCGTCTTGCAAGACCGTGCACCCACAGCCCACCATTTAGTCAAATTTTAGTTAACCGTTAACCTCTGCCAACGACATCTCTGGTCGGAGACCGTCATTTCATGTGAAATAATTCTAGTAAATTAATTCTCCTATTAATGATCTAGTGGTACTAAGCAAGCTAAGCATGTCCTAAAACTGAAACTAGTCAGTTTAATTCCTAGGTGATCAAAAAAACGGGGTAAACGACCTAGGCTGAGTACTATAGGTCTCATCCCAATTACATTATAAAACAATGCAATTTAACACATAAAGCGAGAATAATTTAAAACATGGGTACAACATGATCGATGGAAAAAATGACTTGCCTTGGTCTTGTTCCGACGGAACTTCAGCGACTACCTCGAGATAAACGGGAGCGTCTTCGGAACTGGGATCTACCGACACACAAAGCACAACAAAAAGGGCTATTACACTACTGAAACAGGCAATTAAACTATTTTTAATGTGTTCTAGACATTTTTATGAATCCGCTGCAACTTGAACGGACTCAAACGGAGTTCGGATGAATTTTCTGTGAATTTTACAAGTTTTCAGTTTTCTTTACTAACTAAAACAAAAGAAAAACAATTTATGGCGCAAGCGCCCTAGGGCTTACGTCACGGCCGGGCGGCGGCACCGACAGGCGGGCCCCACGACACAGCGACACACGAGAGAGGAGGGCTCACTGTGGACTCAGTCCACAGAGCTCGGGAAGGAAACGCACCACGTGGCGCTTGCGTGGCGCCTACGCGGCAGCCACGTGCACGGCCACGTGGGCGACGGGCGGCGTCGGTTCAAGATGGATGGCCTAGATGGGCTCGCGGTCTGATCCAACGGCCGAGGGGGCGCGCGCGCGAGAGCGGCCGACGGCGAGGTAAAACGCAGCGGACCGGCGACGGAGCGGCGGCGCACGGGTCGGATGGTCACCGGCGGCGGAGGAAGGCGGACGATGGCGCACGCGTCGGCACGACAAAATTTAACACGGGTTCGAGAGGGAAACGTTGCTAGGCGCACCTGGCGATGAGGTCACCACGTCGGCCGATGGCAACACGGCTGCGCACGGGCCCTAGAGGCACCGACGGCGTTGCGCGCACGTTCACGCACGAAGGTGAGGTGCGGCGACCATGGAACCGAATGGGAAAATTGTAATGACATGGGAAAACAAAAGAGCAGGAGAGGGGTGAAGCTCACCGACGACGAAGCGAAAAGGGACGACGACGACGGTGCGATTCGGTGACGGGATTTTGGGGAAAAACGCGGGAAAATGTGTTCCCGAGAGTGGCGAAGGTGATGGTGGCGGTGGTTGTGCGCGGGGTGCGGTGGGTTGGTCGGAATGGCGGCCAGGCACGGTGCTCTGTGGCGGCGGCGGTACTTGCGTGGTGCGAGAGCTCGGGACGGCGCGGATGCGAGCGAATGGAACGGGGGATCGGCGCTACGGGGTGCGGCGAGACTTTATAGGGCCTTGAGGCGGTGCGGTATGGCCGGAATATGCGGGATTAGCGATGCGACGTGGCTCGGGTTCGGCGGCGTCCGAAATTCAAACGCGGCCGATCGGTGCGCACGCGGGACGGGAGAGGGAAAGTGGGGACGCGAGGTGAGGGGAGGTAGGGACACCGAGTGACGCGGGCGGGGAGGGCGGAACGTGGCCGAGAAGGTGGCACGATGCAAACGTGCGCATGCGCGGCGCGGCTCATTCGGAGGTCGGGGATGACAAGTGGGCCCGCTTGTCATTGCCCGACCGAGGAGGAGAGAGGGAGGAGAGGGCGGCTGGCTGGGCTGGCCTGGGAAGGAGAGGAGGGAAGTGGTACGAAGGCCCACGGGCGAGAAAAAGGAAGAAAGAAAGAAAAGAAAAAAGGGAAGAAAAAGAAAGAAAAGGAAAACCCTTTTTCCTTTAGGAATTAAATTCCAATTAACCTAATTTGATTTTTTAAAATTATCTCTGGTGCTATAAAAATTCTGATAAAAATCCTGTTAGCGTATTTTGACACGAGGAATCCAAGAAAATTCCACCAAGCCCTTTCCATTTATTAAATGGATTTTAAAATTCCGAGTTCGTCTTGCTTTAGCTTTTTCCGACGATTTCTTTTTGCACGATTTTTCGGGTGATTTCTTGCTAAGGGAAAAGCGGAGCGTGACTAACCTACCCTCCTTAAACGGAATCTCGACCCCGAGATTCGGAGGTGCTGCGAAGAGGTGCGGATGGGCGGCCTTCGGCTCATCTTCTCTTTCCCAGTTGCCTCTTCTTCGGAGTGATGACTCCATAGCACACGACAGAACTTGGTAACTCGGTTGCTGGTTCTCCTCTCACTAGTGTTGAGAATGCGAACATGTTTTTCGACGTAGGTCAAGTCCTCTTGAATTTCAAGGTGATCGGGACTTGCTTGCTCCTCGGGCACTCTCAAGCATTTCTTCAACTGAGAGACATGAAACACGTCATGGATGCTTGCCATGAAGGGAGGAAGTTCCAACTGGTAGGCAACTTCTCCGCGGCGTTCCAGAATCCGGTAAGGTCCCACAAAGCATGGTGCCAACTTCCCTTTTGTTTGGAAACGGTGCACTCCCCGAAGCGGGGTGACACGAAGGTACACATGGTCTCCAACCTCAAAGCTTAACTCCCTTCGACGATTGTCGGCATAACTTTTCTAACGAGACTGGGTGGTCCTCAGTCTTTCCCGAATCAGTCTGACTTTTTCCTCGGCCTCATTTAAGACGTCAGTCCCAAACAACTGGCGTTCTCCTGTTTGATCCCAGAAGAGCGGCGTGTGGCACTTCCTGCCGTACAGTGCTTCAAATGGAGCCATTTGAAGACTCGCCTGATAACTGTTGTTGTATGAGAACTCGGCATAAGGTAGACTCTTATCCCAAGCTCCACCAAAGTCAAGTGAGCGCAAGCTCTCAACATGTCTTCCAAAATCTGATTGACCCTTTCGATCTGACCATCGGTTTGCGGATGCCGATGGTAAGCAGTGCTGAAGTTTAAACGGGTTTCCAATTCTTCTTGCAATTTTTGCCAGAACTTCAAGGTAAATTGACTCCCTCGGTCCGATACAATCTTCTTTGGCACCCCATCCAAACACATGATCCTTGCCAAATACAACTCTGCTAGTTTCTTTCCAGTGTAGGTGGTATGTATCGGAATGAAGTGAGCGACCTTGGTGAGTTGGTCCACGATCACCCAAACAGAATCATGGCCAGTGGAAGTTCTGGGCAGACCGGTGATGAAGTCCATCCCAATTTCTTCCCATTTCCACTCCGGAATCTTAAGGGGTTGCAACAATCCTGCAGGTCTCTGATGTTCTGCCTTGACTCGCTGGCACACATCACACAAGGCAACGAATTCTGCGATCTCTCTTCTCATGCTGACCCACCAGAATTTTTCCTTAAGATCTTGATACATTTTAGTGCTTTCGGGGTGAATTGAGTATTGAGTTTGGTGAGCTTCTCTAAGAATTAGGTCTTTCAGCTCTTTGTTCTCGGGCACGCACAATCTTTCTCCCATCCAGATTGTCCCGTGTTCATCCTCAGAGAAATCTCTGGCTTTGCCAGTCCTCATGTTTTTCTTTAGCTCGGCTATGTCAGGGTCATTAGCTTGAGCTAGATGGACCTGCTCCATGAGTGTCGGCGGAGCTTCGAGAGCAGCCACGTATCCGTGTTCAACGATTCCCAAGTTCAAATTTTCCAATTCCCTTCGCAATGCACTGGACATCTCTTCCGAACGAGCGGTGTTGCAGTAATTCTTCCGGCTCAAGGCGTCTGCCACGACATTAGCCTTGCCAGGTTGATAGTGTATTCCCATATCATAGTCTTTAATCAACTCCAACCACCTTCGCTGACGGAGGTTTAGGTCTGGTTGGATGAAGATGTACTTCAGACTCTTGTGGTCTGTGTAGACTTCACAGCGGTTACCAATAAGGTAGTGTCGCCAAATCTTTAGGGCGTGAACCACTGCTGCTAGTACCAAGTCGTGGGTCGGATAGTTACTTTCATGAGGTCGCAACTGGCGTGAAGCGTATGTAACCACTCTTTCGTCTTGCATCAACACACACCCTAGCCCATGACGAGATGCGTCACAGTAGACTTGGAAATCTTTCGTCTGATCCGGCAAGGTTAGCACTGGTGCCGTGACCAATTTCTTTTTAAGTTCCTCGAAACTTTTGTTGCACTCGGCAGACCACTTGAACTTTTCGTCTTTCTTTAACAACTGTGTCATTGGCCTTGCAATTCGGGAGAAATTCTCAATGAACAGGCGGTAATAACCTGTAAGTCAAAGGAAACTTCGGACTTGAGAAACAGTCCTCGGTGGGGTCCACTTGGTAACTGACTCCACATTGGCCGGGTCAACAGCCACTCCTTGAGCGGTTATGACATGACCAAGAAACTGAACTTTCTCGAGCCAAAAGTCGCACTTACTCAACTTGGCGTACAGCTGGTGTTCCTTTAACCTTTCAAGCACAAGGCGGAGGTGTTGTGCATGCTCTTCCTCAGACTTGGAGTAGATGAGGATGTCGTCTATAAAGACCACGACAAACTTATCCAGGAAGTCCATGAACACCTTGTTCATTAGGTTCATGAAAAAGGCCGGTGCATTCGTGAGTCCAAAGGACATGACGGTGCACTCATACAACCCATAGCGAGTGATGAAGGCTGTTTTTGGGATATCTTCTTCTTTGATCCGCAACTGGTGATAGCCTGATCGCAGGTCTATCTTAGAAAACACCTTAGCTCCTTTCAGCTGGTCGAATAAGTCATCAATCCGAGGTAACGGGTACTTGTTTTTAATGGTGACCTCGTTGAGTGCGCGATAATCCACACACATTCTCTTGGTTTTATCTTTCTTCTCCACGAATATCACCGGAGCACCCCAAGGCGACGTGCTCGGGTGAATGTATCCCTTTTGTAGTTGTTCATCGACCTATTTCTTGACCTTGGCCATCTCGTTGGCCGCCATTCTGTAAGGTCGCTTATGAATCGGGGCGGTTCCTGGTACCAAGTCGATCCGGAACTCAATCTCCCTGTTGGGTGGCATGGTCGTGAGATCCTCTAGAAAGACCTCCGGATACTCCCGGACCATGGGTATGTCCTCCAGTTTGTTGGGTTCCTGCTTCTCTGCCACTGATTCATCCTGATCGACGATCCGATTCAGGCTGGCTCCTCGCCCTGGAGGCATCAGAGACTAGAAGGTAACCACTTCTCCTTCCGGGCTGACTAGGGTGATGGTGCACGTCGCGCAGTTTATCACTCCCTTGTACCTTGTCAGCCAATCCATCCCAAGGATCACATCTAGGTCTTTGGATTTGAGAAGGATAAGATTGACTAGAAATTGTGATCTTTGGATTTCGATTGTCACCGAGGGACTATAGCTGACTGATATCAAACTATTTCCCGGGGTGTGAACCCGCATCGGTGTGATAAGTTTCTCTTTTCTTAACCCATGTTCCCCAACAAATCTCTTCGATATGAAGGAATGAGTTGCACCACAATCGAACAAAACTGTAGCTGGTGCTGAGTTTACAGGAAACGTACCCAGTAGGACGTCTGGTGCTGCCTGAGCTTCCTCGGCGGTGGCGTGATTGACCCTCGCCTGAACAAACTGGGGCGCGTTGTGCTTCGGCTTCGGACACTTGTCGGCGAAGTGCTTGGGCTCATTGCAGTTGAAGCAGACCAACGGCTTGCCCCCAAAGTCCTTCTTGGGTTGAGCTGGCGGGGCTGGTGCCACTGGCGGGCGCGGAGCAGGGTTTCGGTGGGCTGGCCACCACCATTGCTGTTGCTGCCACGGTTGAGGTTGGGGTTGTGATGGAAGTTCCCCTGGTGAAATGGGCGATGCTGGCGGACAACCATGGTGGAGGGTCCACCTTGCTGTCCTGGCATGAAGCGGGGTCGCTGGTTGTTCCCTTGGTTTGACCGGAACTGGGCTGCCTTCCTTTTGCGGTCCATTTTGTTCCGCTAGTCTTCCTGGCGGATGGCCTTGTCGACCAATTCTCGAAGTTGACATAGTCACCCGAGATCAGCTGGTTGGTCAGTTCATCGTCAAGACCAGCCAGAAACTTGTCCTGCCTCTCGGCGTCAGTACGCACATCTTCCGGTGCGTAGTGTGCGAGGCGGTTGAACTCAGTAGGTACTCCGTCACAGTTCGATTGCCTTGATTTAGGGCTCGAAATTCCCTCTTCTTTTGCGCCACGATTCTGTCAGGGACTTGCGCCTTCTGGAAGCTACGGCAGAACTCTGCCCAGGTAACCTCCGTCCCTGCCGAACGAGTCATCAGGTGGTTGTCCCACCACGCTGAAGCGGGACCCTGAAGCTGATGAGTGGCGAACGCCACCTTCTCCTGGTCGTTGCACTGCAGGAGGTTAAGCTTCTTCTCGATGGCATGGAGCCAGTCGTTTGCCTCCATGGGGTTGGTGGTGCTCGAGAAAGTAGAAGGGCGGACGCGGAGGAACTCAGGTAGCTTGGACTGGAGTGGTGGGGGTGGACCATTCCGTTGCGGTTGCTTGAACTTGCTCTGCTGCTTGTTGGAGCATTTGCTTGCATCTGCGGTGTTCTTCTTGCATCTGCGCATCATGGCAGCCATCATCCGAGTTTTACGGAAAGGACTTGGGCGAGCGTCGGGTTCTGGCGCGGAGGGGACCATTGCCTCGCAGCCCGTTGAGGTTGTTGCCTCCGCTCCGGTCCTCACCGTTGTTGACATTCCCGTTAAGAGGCCCGGTGTTCACCATCCGGAGAGGGCGGACGAAGGAAAAGAAAGACAAGAACAAAACAGATCGCTCGAATCCTAAACTTTATTACAAATTATTCGGTCCGAATGTAAACATTACGGAAAAGGAAACAGTTCAACTCCTAATTAATGGCAGCCATACCACAACCAATTGGTAGGGTCTACCGACTACCCCACAAGCAAACAACCCTAAACACACAGCTACCAAGCAACGTCTAAGGAAACGAGGAACTAGGGTGACGTCCTAGTGCTCGGAACAGCTCCTGCGGTCGGTGGAGTCGAAGTCGGACTCGGGCTCGTCCTCCGACCTCCTCCGAGAGGCCAGCGGAGTCCAACAGTAATGCGTCTCCCCACCGCCTAGCTCGCGCCACCGGAACGCCACCGCTGGAGCTGCTACGCCGGTGACGTTGACGAGCTGGGTGGAGGGGCTGGGCGTCGCAGACAACCAACTTCCTCTGCTACTGTCAACGGCTGCTAACGCGGGAGCGAAGGTCAGCTGTGGGAACGAAGCGGGTGACAGCGGAGGTGAAGGCGGCACGAACACCAGAAGAGGCTCTGGAGCTGGAGGAGGGTTCCGGTGCATGAGCTGGATGCGCATGGGAGCTGTAGTGGTCTTCCTCGGAGTGGTGCGGAGCCTGACACCCCTGGGAGGCGAGCGGCCCTGGAGAATGGCATTCTCCCTCTTGAGGCGGGCCACCTCGTCCTTCAGCCTGACGATCTCCACCAACTTTTGATCGTTGAGGGCCTTGGCTGCCCTGTGCAGATCAGCGTGCAAAGCGTCCAGCCCCTGCAGGACTGTGGTCATCCGCCCAAAAGTCGTGTCGTTCTCCGACACGGCCGAGCGGAAGGTGCTGGTGATGTCGTAGTCGCTGCGGCTGGGGTGGTAACGGTAAGCTGTGCAGCGGATGTCGACGTCATGGCGCTCCCAGACTTTGGTGAGCATCAGGTAGGCGGCCTCTTGACAAGCGTGCTCGAAAGTGCCCCCGGAGGCCTCCACCACCATGTTGGGCAGCACAGTCGGAATGCCATGCACCTCTAGTCTGACTCGGTGCGGGAACTCGCCGTTGAGGTGGCGGATCCTGGTGTACTCGGGGAGGCTGGGGTACCCGACCAGAAAAGTCATCTTGCTCAGCTCTGCCACGAAATCTCCAAGGCCCTGACCGTAGTGCGTCGGGGGAAGGGCTGCCATCTATAGAAGACAAAGGAGGGGAATCAATGCATGCTCAGATCCAAATTAAATAAAGCAATAAAGACTCAAGTAAATAACCAAGTAAGAAGCATACTTTATGCATGAAATAATTTTAGCATGATGACAAATAAAATACTACAGACTCTGCTAAGCAATAAATTAATGGGCAAAATAATTACATATTAATAATAAGACGTAGGAAATATTGCAACCCACAAATTCTAGACGCGACTTAATGCGTAGTTCCGACGATTCCCAAACGACTGTCGAATAAACTTCACTCCGACTCGGACCCTGTCTAAGAAAATTTCTAAAACCCTAGACCGACCATACTCGGAAAAATCCACTTCGAAGGACGATTAAGATTTTTCCCACGAAACGAGAACCCCAAATTTTCCCGAAACAACTCCAATTGCAAGAGGGCAAATGCATATGAAAGAGTTTCAGAGGGCTCTTAGAGTTAACCAGTGGGCTCATCCTACGGTCAAAGTCGGCTCTCATACCAACTTGTCACGCCTAGAAATTCCCACCGGAATTTCTGCAGCTGAATGTGCATTAAACACACTGTCCAGGACCAGCCAGGGATACACAAATGACAAATTGTATATACAGATCCACATCTTAAAATATATAAAAGTCTTGCAATGCAGCGGAAAGGAAAAATAAACCTAAAGACTAGGCTTTGACACTTGCGGCGCGGAAACACCACTCCACAGGCATCCCTTGACAGCAGCGACGAGCCTACTCATCGTTGAACCCATCTGCAGCTTCATCCTCCAGCTCTGAGGTGGGGGAAAAGGAAGCAAGACTGAGTACCACCACTGTACTCAGCAAGTCATACCGAGGGAAGGTATGAATGCAGGATAATTCCAAAGGAAAGCTAGGGTTCACTTTTGTACAAAGCGACATTTCACAAGTCTAAGTTGAATACGATAAAAACAGTAATTAATTGTGATTGAACAATATTAATCATCTCTGCTCAACGTTACACCACGTTGAGTCAGGCCCAATCCATCCAACTATGCTATCCTTTCAATGAATCAGGTTATTACCATTAGTGGGACTAATCACAGTGAAACTGGTCGACAGCCCATAACCGTGGGCGCGGCTATTCGAATAGTTTCTAACTCTGATAAGAGGTGTACGCCTGTACCCACAAGACACAGCCCCACAACACGTTCCCGTGCATCGACATGCCACCACGACATATCGAGAAGGGGTCTGTGACAGGACCATTCGCATAACCCTCCTTGACCAAGCGACACCACACCTCAGGTTTTGCCCCTACCTTTATATCCAAGGTAGGCAGCCCCCTCTCGTGCCTAGGTGAATCCGGCAGCCGCATAGACCTTCCCCGGTCCATCCGCACTCCATCACGCTCACCCTTGCCTGGATGCGTCGGCCAGAGAAAGCTACACTACAAGCCCAGCCGTTGCCCACGCTGGCTTGTGGTACGCACGAGTGTTTCTTCCAGGGTTTCCCGCGAACCGGTCCTTAACTGCCATGGGTGCGTCTTGCAAAACCGTGCACCCACAGCCCACCATTTAGTCAAATTTTAGTTAACCGTTAACCTCTGCCAACGACATCTCTGGTCAGAGACCGTCATTTCATGTGAAATAATTTTAGTAAATTAATTCTACCATTAATGATCTAGTGGTACTAAGCAAGCTAAGCATGTCCTAAACCTGAAACTAGTCAGTTTAATTCCCAGGTGATCAAAAAAACGGGGTAAACGACCTAGGCTGAGTACTATAGGTCCCATCCCAATTACATTATAAAACAATGCAATTTAATAGATAAAGCAAGAATAATTTATAACATGGGTACAACATGATCAATGGAAAAAATGACTTGCCTTGGTCTTGTTCCGACGGAACTTCAGCGACTACCTCGAGATAAACGGGAGCGTCTTCGGAACCGGGATCTACCGACACACAAAGCACAACAAAAACGGGCTATTACACTACTGAAACAGGCAATTAAACTATTTTTAGTGTGTTCTAGACATTTTTATGAATCCGCTGCAACTTGAACACACTCAAACGGAGTTCGGATGAATTTTCTGTGAATTTTATAAGTTTTCAGTTTTCTTTACTAATTAAAACAAAAGAAAAACAATTTATGGCGCAAGCGCCCTAGGGCTTACGTCATGGCCGGGCGGCGGCACCGACAGGCGGGCCCCATGACACAGCGACACATGGGAGAGGAGGGCTCACGGTGGACTCAGTCCACAGAGCTCGGGAAGGAAACACACCACGTGGCGCTTGCGTGGCGCCTACGCGGCAGCCACGTGCGCGGCCACGTGGGCGACGGGCAGCGTCGGTTCAAGATGGATGGCCCGGATGGGCTCGCGGTCGGATCCAACGGCCGAGGGGGCGCGCGCGCGAGAGCGGCCGACGGCGAGGCAAAACGCAGCGGACCGGCGACGGAGCGGCGACGCACGGGTCCGGATGGTCACGGTGAGCGGCGGACGACGGCGCACGCGTCGGCATGACAAAATTTAACACGGGTTCGAGAGGGAAACGGTGCTAGGCGCACCCGGCGACGAGGTCACCACGTCGGCCGATGGCAACACGACTGCGCACGGGCCCTAGAGGCACCGGCGGTGTTGCACGCTCGTTCACACACGAAGGTGAGGTGCGGCGACCACGGAACCGAATGGGGAAATTGTAATGACACGGGAAAACAAAAGAGCGGGAGAGGGGTGAAGCTCACCGACGACGAAGCGAAAAGGGACGACGGCGACGGTGCGATTCGGCGACGGGATTTTGGGGAAAACGCGGGGAAATGTGTTCCCGAGAGCGGCGAAGGTGATGGCGGCGGTGGTTGTGCGCGGGGTGCGGTGGGTTGGCCGGAATGGCAACCGGGCGCGGTGCTCTGTGGCGGCGGCAATACTTGCACGGTGCGAGAGCTCGGGGCGGCACGGATGCGAGCGAATGGAACGGGGGATCGGCGCTACGGGGTGCGGCGAGACTTTATAGGGCCTTGAGGCGGTGCGGCATGGCTGGAATACGCGGGATTAGCGATGCGACGTGGCTCGGGTTTGGCGACGTCCGAAATTCGAAACGCGGCCGATTCAGTGTGCATGCGGGACAGAAGAGAGTGGAAGTGGGGGCGCGAGGTGCGGGGGAGGTAGGGACACCGAGTGACGCGGGCAGGGAGGGCGGAACGTGGCTGAGAAGGCGACGCGACGCAAACGTGCGCACGCGCGGGCGCCGGCTCATTCGGAGGTCGGGGATGACAAGTGGGGCCCACTTGTCATCGCCCGGACCCAAGGGGGAGGAGATGAAGACTTCCTTTGCGCGCGCTAAGGGCGTTTGGGCCGGCCCAGGGGAGGAGAGAGGGAGGAGAGGGCGGTTGGCTGGGTTGGCCTGGGAAGGAGAGGAGGAAAGTGGGCCGAAGGCCCACGGGCATAAAAAGGAAGAAACAAAGAAAAGAAAAAAAAGGGAAGAAAAGAAAGAAAAAGGAAAACCCTTTTTCCTTTAGGAATTAAATTCCAATTAACCTAATTTGATTTTTTAAAATTATCTCGGTGCTCGAAAATTCCGATAAAAATCGTTAGCGTATTTTGACACGGGGAATCCAAGAAAATTCCACCAAGCCCTTGAAGGGTTACGCGGAAGCTACGCTAGCCGAAAACAAAAATTTTCTACCGCGCAAAACCAGGAACACTTGCAAGTAAGGGCCGATAGATCGTTACCGATTGGAGTAGAGTGCGGCGGAATAGCCAATCGGGGCAATCCGATCTCGGCAGTGTAGCCGATTCCGGAGACAACGCCGATCAATAGCGCGCAACGTAGCAGCGCCTCTACCGGTATCCACACGTCCGGGGACGAACGCCCTACACCCGTGTGCTAGCACGCGATGCAAGGCTAGGGTTTGGCTCGAAAGTAGGGAGGGTTTCCGTGGAGATTGATCTCGGCGACTTCGTTGCACGCGATGCAATTGATATATGGCGCTCTCCACCCCTCCCTCCTTTATATAGAGTTGGCCGACCGGGATTAGTAGCCGCTCGGGACTCTATTTTGAATTGGATCTCATCCGTATCTCATATAGAGTTTGGCCGCTCACACGTCGTAAGCCCATAGGACTCTATTTTGAATTGGATCTCATCCGTATCTCATATAGAGTTTGGCCGCTCACACGTCGTAAGCCCATAGGACTCTATCCGATCGGATCCCTATCCGATCGAGCCGTATCCGAGTCCAACTCGAATGCCTGTTCTTATCCCCTTAAGCGTGCGACCACGTAGGTTCAGGTATACTCGGTTTCGGCTATAGTCTAACTTAGCCGATCGTCGGCTCGAGTCCAACTCAGCCGACTCCAACAGCGCGCCTAGCAGCACATATTGACACCATAGTATACAAGAATATAATATCGGCTCAACCTGTAATGTGTACACAAATCCCTTTGCCTCACGATACCGTTAAGCTATAGGCAAGATGTGTGCCATCCCTTCAATAACTTAACCATTCACTCGAACCGTATTGGATTATCTGTCTATTGATTGACTCCTCAATCAACTTAGCATGGCCATGCATTTCCATAATCCATTACCTCGAGGGGCCGAGATATCTCTCCAAAGGAGGGGCAAATTCCATCTTGATCACTCACATCCCACTCCATGTTTCATAGCAAACCCGAAAACTACCTTTATAACTACCCGCATTACGGAATAGCGTTTGGTAGTCCCAAAGTAGGCTACTACACATGTTGGAATCCATGGTGATCTCGAGTCTAGGGACTTTGTACCAACACTACCCGAGACCAACTAATGGCACATTAATTCTGTAGTGTCTCATGGTGGGTCTATCCAACAATGTGTTCTCCAACACATATGTCCATGTTTATTGATTTGGTATCACCATACCCATGATCTATGAGACATGATCATCAATCAATAAACATGCCGATCTTAGAATCATATTTGTTCCAACAATATGACATATGATCAGGGATCGTTTAGAAATAGATTCATACATATCGAGTCTCATAAATAAGTCACGTACTTATTGATCAATACAAGATGTCTATTTCATGGAACCGAATAACACTTTATTCATTTATACATAAACATTGACGTGATATCCAACATCTCCATGTTGCCTCTAGGGCATATCACTAACAATCTCCCACTTGCACTAGAGTCAATCATGTAAGTATCTAATACCCATTGCTCTTGTGTGCGCCTCATGCTTCACGTGAGGGAGAGGTTTTGTCGGCGGATCGGCTATGTTGAGATCCGTGTGCACTTTGCATATCTTGACATCACCTCTGTCCACAATCTCGCGGATGAGATGATATCGCCGAAGTATGTGCTTCCGAAGCAGCAATGTACTCGGCCTCCGTCGTAGAATCAGCAACAGTATCCTGCTTGGAACTCTTCCAGCTGACTGCGCCTCCGTTCAGGCAGAACACGAACCCAGATTGCGATCTATAATCATCCTTGTCTGTTTGGAAGCTAGCATCGGTGTAACCACTTACAACGAGCTCTTCTTCACCTCCATAGACTAGGAACATATCCTTAGTTCTTCTCAAGTACTTAAGGATATTCTTTACGGCGATCCAGTGACCTTCACTGGATCGGCGGTATCTGCTCGTAGCACTCAAAGCGTACGAGACATCCGGGCGTGTACAAAGCATGGCATACATGATGGATCCAATTGCCGAAGCATATGGAACCATACCCATCTTATTCCGCTCATCATGTGTCCGAGGACACCGATTCTTGCTAAGATTAATGCCATGTGACATGGGCAAGAAACCTTTCTTGGAATCATGCATGTTAAACCTTTTCAACACCTTGTCAATGTATGTACTTTGGCTTAATCCAATTAGCCTCTTGGATCTATCTCTATAGATCCGAATGCTAATATGTATGCTGCCTCCCTAAGTCTTTCATAGAAAAACTATTTTTCAATGAAGACTTGACGGATTCTAGCATAGGGATATCATTTCCAATCGCAATATGTCATCCACATATAAGATTAGAAATACAATTGCACTCCACCGACCTTTTTGTAAACACAGGCCTCTTCTTCGTTTTTGATGAAACCAAACCCTTTGATTACTTCATCAAAACGAATATTCCAACTCCGAGATGCTTGCTTCAATCCATAAATGGATTTCGTAGCTTGCATATCTTTCCAGCGATTCTGGATCGACAAAACCCCGAGGTTGTATCATGTATACATCCTCGCTTAGGTTTCCATTCAGGAAAGCCGTTTTGACATCCATCCGCCATATCTCATAATCGAAATATGCAGCAATCGCTAGGATAATCCGAATAGATTTAAGCATTGCGACGGGCGAGAAGGTTTCATCATAATCAACTCCTTGAATCTGTTTAAAACCTTTCGCCACCAATCGCGCCTTATAGATGTGAACATTTCCATCCATATCGGCCTTTTCTTAAAAACCCATTTACACTCAATGGTTTTGACACCATCAGTGGATCAACCAAGTTCCAAACTTGATTGTCGTACATGGATTCTATTTCGGATTTCATGGCTCCAAGCCACTTGTTGGAATCGGGTCCCACCATCGCTTCCTCATAGGTCTTAGGTTCATCGTTGTCCAACAACAATATATCACATTGTTCCGCACGTGTACTCGGGTGCACGACGTGATCTTTCGGACCTCCGTGGGGCTGGTGTATCTACAACCGGTGGCGCAACACTTTGCTCCTCATGTTGTGGTTCGTGGTCGCTGAAACGTTTTCGGTGTTTCTTGAACTTCTTCAAGATGCACCCTGCTCCCACTAACCCTTCTTGAAAGAAACTCTTTCTCCAAGAAGACACCGTGTCGGGCGACAAACACTTTGCCTTGTTCCCGATTATAAAAGTAATATCCCTTGGTTTCCTTAGGATATCCCACAAAGAAGCACTTGTCGATTTGGGTGTGAGCTTGTCGATCAGTAAACGTTTTACATAAGCTTCGCATCCCCATATTTTGAGAAAAGACAAACTAGGGGTTGCCCTGTCCATATCTCATATGGTGTCTTTTCAACCGACTTAGATGGAACTCTATTTAGTGTGAGCGCAGTGTTTCAAGAGCATATCCCCGAAGGATAACGAAAGATCACTTTGGCTCATCATCGACCGAACCATGTCCAACAAGGTGCGATTTCTCCGTTCGGACACCCCATTCCATTGTGGAGTTCTGGCGGAGTCAACGTGGAACAATTCCACAATCTTTCGATGATTACCAAACTCTTGGCTCAAGTATTCCCCTCCACGATCGATCGTAGAAACTTGATTGTTTTCCCTAAATGATTACGTACTTCATTCGGAATTCTTTGAACTTTTCAAAGGATTCGGACTTATGCCTCATTAAGTAGATATAACCATATCTACTAAAGTCATCGGTAAAGGTAATGAAGTATTGATAACCTCCTCGGCCGTTGAGCTCATTGGTCCACATACATCGTATGTACGAGTGCCAATAAGTCACTTGCTCTCTCACTATGTCCCGTGAAAGGTGCCTTTGTCATCTTACCAAGTAAACAAGACTCACATGTCTCAAATGATTCAAAATCAAAAGAGTGAAGCAATCCATCCTTATGGAGCTTCTCTATGCGTTTCTTATTTATATGGCCTAAGCGACAATGCCAAATAAACGTGGGGTTTATATCATTAGAGAGTTGCCTTTCGTATTAATGTTATAGATGGGAGACGCTTCAAGATTCAAAACGTATAATCCATTCACCAATGGAGCATGAAAATAGAACATATCTCTAAGATATATTGAACAACCATTGTCCATTGATCTAAAATCATATCCTTCCGCTTGCAAACATGAAGCGGAAATAACGTTTTGACATAGTGTTGGAACACAATAACAATTATTTAATTCCAAAACTAATCCGAAGGTAGATGAAGTGGTACTGTGCCGACAAGAACGTAGCAACGCTTGCTCCATTGCCGACGCGCAGTTCACCTCGCCCCTTCTCAATCCTCTACTTCTTCTCATTCCCCGCAACGATTTGCAAATATGAGCTACGATCCGGTATCAAATACCCAAGAGTCGGTAGGTGAAGTAGCAAGATTAATGTCTATAACATTAATACCGAAGCGAAAGTCGTACTTTGCTTCTTTTTGAGATCCTCCATGTACTTCTTGCAGTTCCTTTTCCAGTGGCTGTCTCCTTGCAATAGAAGCAAACGGCATCGATGCCGCCGACCCCTTCTTGCCCTTCTTTGCATTAGAGGCACTCGCGATCTCATCGGGAGTTAACTTCCTCTTGGTGCAAAGCTTCTTGACAGTGGTTTGCGCTTAGCCTTCGCATCATCATCACATGATGACCATTTTTCTGGATACTCTCCTCACTGTCTTTAGCATCCCATGCAATTCAGCCAAGGTTCTATCCATGTTGTTCATGTGATAGTTTAATATGAATGGCTCGAAGCTCGGAGGGAGCGACGGAGAATCACATCGGTAGCCAACTCTTGGCTAAGGGGAAAACCTAGTTTTCCGGACTCTCGATATAGCCAATCATCTTTATCACATGCGGACGACGGGATTCCCTCAACAAGCTCACACGCAAACAAGGACTTTGAGGTGTTGAACCTCTCGGCCCGAGCTTGGTTCTCAAACATGTCACGCAGTCCCGAATAATAGTGTGAGCATCGCTGCTCTCATATTGCTTCGAAGCTCGGGGACATTGTAGCAAGCATGAGACATTATATCTAGGGCATCATTAGTGTGCTTCTCATAAGCCCTCCGTGCGTGCGGTGGCGTTATTAGGCAAATCGTCAGGATAGGGTACTTCAAGAACGTACTCCTTACGCTCTTGCTTGAGAACAATTCTCAAGTTGCGATACCAATCCATAAAGTTTGTTCCATTTAATTTTTCCTTTTCGAGAATAGATCGCAAATTAAAGGTACGGGTGCGAGTATTAACCGCCATTTATTCCACAACAGAAAAAGCAAAGTTTAGCACAATGTTTATGCTATGTCTTTTGTTAAACAATTTAACATAAGACTCCCATTACGTATTTTCACCTTCCCTCTAGGTTACGTATTGGGTCAAGATCCACATGTTAATTAATTTTCTAGTGAGCTTTGGCATCACCGCTAGAAAATTAATAACATCGGTAAGCAACTCCTTGCTAATCACATCTCTATGTGACTCTTGTTGTTGGTGTGGCATCTCCATGCCCGGCGCCAACCTATGCCCCAAGGCCCAAAACTGTTTTGATAGCCTTGTTAAGTAAACCAAATGCTCCCGCATGTATATGTCGACATATACCCCTCGTGTTATGATAGAGAATGGCACTCGCTTTGGCGGACCCACCATTGACGAGCATAACGGTGGCGGGTGCAACATTTGGAAGGGCATCATTACTACTTAATTTTACGAGGGATGCTATCCTATCAAACAAACATATCACATATATGAAAGCGGGTAGAATAGCATATAATGAAATAGTATGGCCCCCTTCACATGGTGATCTCCATCTCCATGTCGGCGCCGAGGATCTCCATCTTCGGCACCATCTTCCAATGTGCATGATGCTTGATTTCTTCAAACTAAGCTACTACTATAGAAGCTCTAATTGAAGATTACATCGACTCGCAGTCGTGAAAGAATATTACAAGCATTGCACGTATGAAAGAATATTACGGGGATTGCACATATGAAAGAATATTACATGCATCACATGCATCTCATACATACAATAGGGCCATACCATCTCAAAGCATTCTCTCGCAAAAACAAGTTAGGCGTAGAAACGTTTTCTACTTATCGCGAGCTACGGCATCGAGACGACCTATAAGGAGGTACGCACACGGCGGTCCCGCTAGCCGGTTAGCGGGCGGGGGTCGAGGGGAAGCCAAGGACGAAATTCATAGATCCAATCTATGAAATTGCTTACGGAAACCATATCGGCATAATCACATTATGCCGTCCCGATACACTATCAAGGGAGATGGTTTGCGCAGGCGCGAGGCAACAAACAAGATCGGACTACGAGATAGCTTCGGCATAATCACATTATACCGTTCCGATACACTATCAAGGAACGCTATCTCGAAGCCGACTCAAACCGAGTTCTATGGATATTGCTTCGACGTAATCACATTACGCCGTTCCGATACACTATCAAGGAACGCAATTACCATGAACTCTCCTCAACAAATCCCGTAAAACCGATTGATCTAATCAACCCGTGCGCAAAACTTGTTCCAGATCCAATCTAAAACCCGAACTAAGCAAGATTAGCTCTGATACCACTGAAGGGTTACGCGGAAGCTACGCTAGCCGAAAACAAAAATTTTCTACCGCGCAAACCAGGAACACTTGCAAGTAAGGGCCGATAGATCGTTACCGATTGGAGTAGAGTGCAGCGGAATAGCCAATCAGGGCAATCCGATCTGGAACAGTGTAGCCGATTCCCGGAGACAACAGCCGATCAATAGCGCGCAACGTAGCAGCGCCTCTACCGGTATCCACACGTCCGGGGACAGAACGCCCTACACCCGTGTGCTAGCACGCGATGCAAGGCTAGGGTTTGGCTCGAAAGTAGGGAGGGTTTCCGTGGAGATTGATCTCGGCGACTTCGTTGCACGCGATGCAATTGATATATGGCAGCTCTCCACCCCTCCCTCCTTTATATAGAGTTGGCCGACCGGGATTAGTAGCCGCTCGGGACTCTATTTTGAATTGGATCTCATCCGTATCTCATATAGAGTTTGGCCGCTCACACGTCGTAAGCCCATAGGACTCTATTTTGAATTGGATCTCATCCGTATCTCATATAGTTTGGCCGCTCACACGTCGTAAGCCCATAGGACTCTATCCGATCGGATCCCTATCCGATCGAGCCGTATCCGAGTCCAACTCGAATGCCTGTTCTTATCCCCTTAAGCGTGCGACCCAGTAGGTTCGGTATACTCGGTTTCGGCTATAGTCTAACTTAGCCGATCGTCGGCTCGAGTCCAACTCAGCCGACTGTCAACGGGCGCCTAGCAAGCACATATTGACACCATAGTATACAAGAATATAATATCGGCTCGAACCTGTAATGTGTACACAAATCCCTTTGCCTCACGATACCGCTTAAGCTATAGGCAAGATGTGTGCCATCCCTTCAATAACTTAACCATTCACTCGAACCGTATTGGATTATCTGTCTATTGATTGACTCCTCAATCAACTTAGCATGGCCATGCATTTCCATAATCCATTACCTCGAGGGGCCCAGAGATATCTCTCCAAAGGAGGGGCAAATTCCATCTTGATCACTCACATCCCACTCCATGTTTCATAGCAAACCCGAAAACTACCTTTATAACTACCCGATTACGGAATAGCGTTTGGTAGTCCCAAAGTAGGCTACTACACATGTTGGAATCCATGGTGATCTCGGGTCTAGGGACTTTGTACCAACACTACCGAGACCAACTAATGGCACATTAATTCCCGTAGTGTCTCATGGTGGGTCTATCCAACAATGTGTTCTCCAACACATATGTCCATGTTTATTGATTTGGTATCACCATACCCATGATCTATGAGACATGATCATCAATCAATAAACATGCCGATCTTAGAATCATATTTGTTCCAACAATATGACATATGATCGGGATCGTTTAGAAATAGATTCATACATATCGAGTCTCATAAATAAGTCACGTACTTATTGATCAATACAAGATGTCTATTTCATGGAACTGAATAACACTTTATTCATTTATACATAAACATTGACGTGATATCCAACATCTCCATGTTGCCTCTAGGGCATATCACTAACAGCCCTTTCCATTTATTAAATGGATTTTAAAATTCCAGGTTCGTCTTGCTTTAGCTTTTTCCGACGATTTCTTTTGCACGATTTTCGGGGTGATTTCTTGCTAAGGGAGAAAGCGGAGCGTGACGGTTGGGGGCGTTGGGAAAATGGCTGCATTTGGTATTTTAATTTTTTTATTAAAATATTTGCAAAAATAATTTTTGTTTTTAAATATTTGTAAAAATGGTAGAATTTTTGCACTTAAATCCTTCGGTTTTTCGTAAATTCAAAAAAAGTTCAAAACATCGACGGAGGTCAACAGCGTCACAAAAATAGTCCTCTGAAAGAACGATTTTTAAAATTAGCCCTCTTAAAGAACGACAGGGGACCATTTTTGCAAATGTTTGAAAGAAAAATTACTTTTACAAATCTTTAATAAAAAATATTAGAAATACCGACAATTCGGCGATCGACGTGGGGCTCGGTACACCAAGTTGCCAATTTGGCAGGCCTCGTCGCGGTTTGTCAGTGTGCTATGCTTCATGGGCCTTTATTGGGCCCCATAATTCTAATTGGGTCATATCCTAATGTACAGCCACTCAACTCAGCGTCATCTACCGTTTCGCAGAGGAATAAGTTCATTTTGGGTCTCTCTATTTTTCGTCTAGTCCGATTAAACCGGGTATGATAGGTCCCTCAATTTACAAAATCATTTAAATGAGGTGGTGCTTACATGGCTCCCTTTGTCTAGGTTTTAACATGTGGTTGACATGGCAATTAGATCTAAAATAAATAATAAAACCCGTGAGACCCACATGTCAATTGCACACATAAATAATAAAA
The DNA here is from genome assembly GCA_019925245.2 of Oryza australiensis. Classification (NCBI taxonomy): domain Eukaryota; kingdom Viridiplantae; phylum Streptophyta; class Magnoliopsida; order Poales; family Poaceae; genus Oryza; species Oryza australiensis. Next base: position 817,434 of record JAIFGZ020000277.1, on the reverse strand, counting down.
AAATGATGGACCCATGTAGACCCACACGTCATCCTCACTACCTTCTCTCTATCCCCTCTCTCTCTTCTCTCTCGCCAGTCGGTGGAGCGGGATGGGCGGCGGCCGGAGCGGAGGGACGGAGGCAGAGTAGCGCGGAGCCGAGGGGTGAAGCGGGGCGGGCGACGGCCGGAGCGGATGACGGGTGGGGCGGAGCGGCGGTGGACGGAGCAAAGGGGCAGACCATCGCCGCCATCGCCATCATGTCACCACCCCATCACCGCCACCTCCTCCCCCTCCTCTTTCTACTCCTCGCCGCCGCCGTCGTCGCGCCCGTGGTCCAAGTCGACGCTGGAGTACTCCTCCTCCACCGCCTGCCCAGCGCTACTCTCCTACACGCTCTACGTCGACCTCAAGCTCACCGAGCTGGCCGCGCTCTTCTCCGCCGACCCGCTCGCCATACTCGCCGCCAACTCCATCGACTTCACCATCCCGGACCCCGCCGACCGCATCCTCCCCATGGGGCTCCCGCTTCGCGTGCCCGTCCCATGCGCCTGCTCCGACGGCATCTGCAGGGTCACCACCGTGCGCTACGTCTCACGCTCGGGGGACATGCTTGCCTCCGTCGTCTATGGCGGCCTCACCACCTGTTGACGAGAAATCTCTCTCACGCGCTGGCCTGGGAGATCTGCTTGACTCCAGTGCAGGTCCTTTTCGGCTGCCTACAACACCATGTTATCCCTAGCGGGACCCATACCGTGTTACAACAAACAGTTTAACAAATCTCTAGATTACAGATACAATTGCCATTATAGGACTCTATCCATAAGTGGCAATATCTTTTAACGAACAATTAGCGACCGAATCTTCTATTTATCTTCAAGTTTCTGCACTAGACACGGTTTCATCTCTTCCGGACCCAGAATCGGCTGTCGGCTGCTCCCGTTCGATCCATCCTCAGCCGATTAGCCCCACAACCGACCACTCTTTTAGCCGATACGATTCCTGTCTTCAACCGATCCGATTCCACTTTGCCTTTACAGACTTAGGAACTCAATTACCAAATTTTAGTGTTAACACCACCCCGGACTGGACACTACTGGAGAAACCATCATTGGTTGAAGTGGCAAAAACCACAGTAGTCCCGGTTTGAGTTGCCGTTGAATTTTTAAACCGTTGCCTCGGGACTAGAGATGCCATCTGTAGTCCCGGTTGGTGTTACCAACCGGGACTAGAGATTTGCTTTATATACTCCTTCTTCCTCCTCCATCCCGAGCCAGCCACACTTGTACATCTTCAAAATTTTTCTCTAGCTAGAGGTCCAGTGCTGCCAAGGTTAGCAACTTCTTTGGTGATAATACACAAATATTTGCTATCTACAAGGTTAGCAACTTCTTCCTCTTATAGATTTGCAGTTGTTTTCTATACATTTTGCTATCTACATATCATGTGCTATCTACAATCTTAGCACTTAGCATTTTGCGGTTGTTTTCTATACATTTTCATCTCTATATTTGTATGCAAACATGAGGAGATGTTTTCCGTCCACTGAAATTCACCTCTAGTCCCAGTGGTTTTAAAACGGGACTAATTATTACATGCCCAATTATATTATGTTATATTCATATATAATTATAATTAACATATGTTCATATATTCATATATATTAACATATGTTCATATAATTAACAAAAAATATTTTAAATTGAAATAATAACATATAATTAACATTTGTCGTATTTAAAACTATTTTAAACCATAAACCCTAAACCCTAAACCCTAAACCCTTTACCATTAACCCTTAACCTAAAACCTAAACCCTATCTTGAACCAACTTCAGCACGTATTAACCTGGCTTCTTGATCATCAGCCTCATCGCCTTCTTCTCCAACCAATTTCAGTTCTTGCGCCTTCCACGGCCATGCCGTTCGTGCAGGAGATGGGAAGCAAGGGGATGTCAGCGACGGTGATGCGGCGGGAGCTGGAGACGCTGGAGAATTTCTCTGCGCTGATGGAGCGAGAACCTGGCGGTGGAGCTGACGGAGAGGACAAAGAAGCTGAGGCAGGCGTGCTTCAAGGAGAATTACTAGTGGAGGAGGATTATCTAAGAAAGCAAGACAGAAAGATTATGAAGCAAAGGGAGAAAAACAAGAAAAAAGACCGTGATCCGGATCATGACATGTTGAAGAGACCAAAATCGGTGAAGAAAGCTACTACGATGAATCATGACACGTTGAAGAGACCAAGATCGGTGAAGAAGGTAGGAAGAAGGCGTCGGGGCCTCTCCACGGATCATCAGGAGCAACTGGATGCAGATACGGATGACACGACTAAGATAAGCTATTTCATTGATCCTGGCTCATTGGAGTGTGAGATTTGCTTCATGTCTCTCGAAAGAATGGAGCCCAGCCAAGAACATAGGTAAATGCAGTTTTGTCTTGCATCATGCATATGGTTAACCATGCTCATCGCTGAGAAAATTTTATAGCAGTAGTTTCTTTTAGCTGCAAGACTGTCTTTGTTTATATGTTTATTTGTTATTGATCTAACCTTTTTTTTATGAACTAGCTGGTGGCCTTATTGCACTAGCCTTTGGCCTGATAGTTACCTGCTTGAGGAGGAAGCTCTCTTCTCCAATATCTCCTTCCCGAGCTTCCATCCCCAGCCATTCTGTTGTACTGTCATGCAAAGCAACGTTTTACAAGGTATGATTCTCTTCTTTCTACTCGGATCAATGCAAGAATGATGCTCTCTTTTTTCTAATCGAAAAGAAATGGTGCTTTCTAGATTTGTGTTGCTTAGACACTTGTTTCTTGCCATGCAGACGAGCTTGGTGTCATCTTTGAAGATGATGTGCTGAAGTATTGGGATAAGATGGAGCAATCGGAGAACAAGGTAGAACAAAGTGAGAAGGGATTGCCACTGCTCTATTACAGTGATGAGAACGGAGCAGCCTCCAAGACCATGAGAGACGATGTTAGATCAGAGGAGAAGGCATTGACGTTCCAGCTCGTGTCGCAGTACTTCTACATGCCAATCACGCAGGCCGCACGAGGGTTTAGGGTTTAGGGTTTAAAATATGGTTTAGGGTTTAGGTTAAAGGTTAATGGTAAAAGGTTTAGGGTTTAGGGTTTAAAATAGTTTTAAATATGACAAATGTTAATTATATGTTATTATTTTAATTTAAAATATTTTTCAAATAGGCCATATGTTAATTATATATTATTATTTAAATTTTAAATAGTTTGGAATATGACAAATGTTAATTATATGTTATTATTTCAATTTATAATATTTTTTTGTTAATTATATGAACACATATGTTAATTATAGTTATATATGAATATAACACAATATAATTGGGCACTGTAATAATTAGTCCCGGTTTTTAAAACCAATCGGGACTAAAGGTGAATTTCAGTGGGCGGGAAAACATCACAAGTCCCGGTTGGTGGCTTCAACCGGGACTAGAGATGGCCACCTACCTGGGCCACGTGGCTGCCCTACCATCTCTAGTCCGGTTGGTGGCTTCAACCGGGACAAACGATATGATCTTTAGTCCGGTTGAAGCCACCAACCGGGACTATAGTATCTCTAGTCCCGGTTGATGGCCTCATTGGGATCCAAACACTTAGCCGTTTTCACACAAGCGCATCGTCTTCTTCGTCGTCACCGTCGCCGAGCACCGGGGCGTTGTCGCAGCACGCCGTCTCCACCGTCTTCGTCGCCGTCGTTGTCGCCGGAGGACCGCCGCTGCCGCAGGTTAGCCACAGCCGCCCCCTTTTTTCTCCGTGATGCGCGCTAGGGTTTAGGCCACCGTCGATGCCATCGGCATCGCCGCCATTGTCGTGGCCGCCGCCGTCGCCGTCGCCGCCGCCCCCTCCCCACGCCGCCCGCTCCCCTTGTTGCCCCCTCCCTGATCCCCACGCCGGCCGAACGCCCCTATACCCTTAAACCTTGCCTCCTCCACTCCACGCCGCCGTCGCCTCCTCCATGCCGTCGTCGCGCGCGCCGCCGCCGCCGCCGCCGCTACCGTGCAAATTATGTTTAAATTTGCAAATTATGTGAATGTGAATGAATGAGGAGGATTTGAATATGATTTTGATGTGTATGTGTAAATTTGTGAACATGATTTTGATGTGCATGTGTAAATTTGTATGGACTTTATATGTAAATGGACTGTTTATGTAAATTTTAATGCATGAATATTGTGAATTGTGAATTTTGAATGTGTATTTAAATTTAAATGCATGAATAAATTTAAATTTGAATGTGTATGTTACTTGTGAAGTTTGTATTTTTGAACGAACGAGAACGATAAAATCAACAAACGGATGTGAACGGACGGACGGACGAACGAATGGACGGACGGACGTACGGACGTGGATGAACGGACGGACGGACGAACGAACACTCGTTCATTCGTTCATTCGTTCGGTTGGTGGTTCGTTCGTTCGTTCGTTCGTGGACGAACGGACGGACGGACGGACGTACGGACGTGGACGAACGGACGGATGGACGAACGAACACTCGTTCGTTCGTTCGTTTGGTCGGTCGTTCATTCATTCGTTCTTTCGTGGACGAACGGACGGACGGACGTCGGCGAACGGACGGACGGACGTGGACGAACGGACGGACGGACGTGCACGAACGGACGGACAAACGAATGAAACTCGTTCATTCATTCGTTCGTTCGTTCTGTTGTTCGTTCGTTCGGTCGTTCGTTTGTTCGTTCGTTCGGTCAGTCGTTCGTTCGGTCGTTACAACGTACATAGGCATGCAACGTCCTCTCTCTCCTCTCCTCTCCACTTCCTCTCCTCTCCACCTTATCTCCCTCACATCATTCTCCTCTCTTTCTCTCCTCTCCTCCGGATGATCGTACTCACGGACGTCAACGAACGTTAGAACGAACGGACGATAGTTTAGGATTTGGGTTTAGGTTAGGGTTAAGGGTCCGAACGAATTGACGTGAACGAACGACAGTTTAGGGTTAGGGTTGGGGTTAAGGATCCGAACGAACGGAGACGTGAACGATAGATTGAACGAATGGTCGGTCGTTCGGTCATTCGGTCGTTCGGTCGTTCGTTCGTTCGGTCGTTCGGTGTGGATGTAATCCAGGAAGTGATGTGAAAAATATCACCATTGTGGATATGCACAATTGGATCTAGTGTCTATCGGATTTCATCTATTTTTTTCCATCTTCTTATTATTTGTCTATGTTTTTGTACGTAGACATACATGATATTCCTGAATAATTGATACATGTATTAACCGAATAATTTTTTTCAAAATTCTTTGATTAAGTCCTCAACCCACAACAATCAAATGGCGGATCATGATGAGGAACAGTTCTCCTTGATGAGATCGCACGAGGAACAGAGTTTTACAACGAGGAGAGACACGAAGATCCAGATCAGTACCTCAACGAGGAGGGGAACGAGGGGGGAGACGAGCAAAGGAACGAGGAGGGGAATGAGGGCTCCACCTTCGCCTTCGCCTCTGCTGGACAGAAGAGGCCACGCGGCCTCCGCAAGAAAATAAAGGGTCGACATGTCATAACGGAGGTGGCACTTGACGGTTGACCAATTGCCCCAAAGGACGCTGCAAGGAAGTTTGTGGCGCACAGCGGATGGGTTGTGAGGGATCACGTGCCCGTAAGCAATGCCAACTGGAGGCGGTCAACCAAAGAAGGAGAGGAGCAGAGCTATCTCCCAGACTCAGAGAAAGAGATGCTATGGACGACAATTCTACAGACGTTCACCATCCCAGACTCAGATCAGGCAAGGGTCAAGGAATGGACGTTGAAGAAAATGGCAGGGCTCTTCAGGAACTACAAGAAACAGTTACACAAGAAATATATCCTGAAGAGCCAGACACCAGACTTTGACAAGTTCCCAAAGCTTAGAGATCATTGGGATGCTTTTGTTGAGCACAAGACCGGTGAAGAAGTGCAAGCTATCATAGAAAACAACAAGGCCAACGCGGCCAAAAATAAATACCATCACAGGCTTGGGTCAGGCGGCTATAAAAAAGCAATGGAGAAATGGAAAAAAATGGAAGCTGACCTAAAAGCACGGGATATCGTTCCAGGCACAGCAAACTGGCCGGAACGATCAAAGAACTGGTTCTATGCTCATGGTGGCTCACTTAATCCCGTCGATGGCACAGTGATCTTTGGTGATGAAATTCAAGAAGCCGGACGAAGGTTAGAGGAGGCGGTGCAGGCCAGTTCCTCGGGCGCGTTCAGGCCCGATAGAGAGAAGGACGAGCTAACGCTCGTCCTCCAAAACCCAGAGCACCCCGGGCGTACGCGAGGAAAAGGCGTCGTCCCCTGGAAATACGGGTTCCAAGCTGACATCCACACATACATGAGCCGAATGAGGTCAAAGCGAGAGAATGATGCTAGATTCGCTGAGATGGAAATGAAGCTCTCGCAGATCGATCGATTGCCGACGAAAGGGTGGCCCTAAGGTTGGGCGAGGAGCGGAGCGTGAGTTAGCCAACGGCGGATCCAAGCAACAACCGCACAACTCCAACGGCGCGCAGCTGCGCGTCTCTGGAAATGAAGGCGAGCTGGCCTCACAAGCTCAACCGGGTCCGCCATGCCCCGTGGATGACATCACACGGCGGACCCCGTGTGAGCCGCACATCCAGCGAAAAACATAACAATAAAGGTATGTTCGTACTTTTATGTTGTACGTATATTTTCTTGAATAACTTGTCAATCAACGTTCATTACTAACTAATAAGCAATCTTCTCGAACAGGTTGTGTCGGGCATGGCTATTCCAGTAGCCCGAGACGGCACCTACCACTCCCGGCCCGTTCCACCTTCGTACTCGAAGGTTGAAATTGAACAGGTGGAACGCGGCTATGAAGATCTGGAGATGGATATCCCCGGAGGAGACGGGGAGACGATGCTAGGAGAAACGGCTCATGGAATATTTCTCTGGAGGAAGATCTTCATAAAATTCCCCGGACGAATAGCGTCTCCTATCGTTCCACCGCCCTCGCCTCCACGTGGGGCGTCTCCTCCACCTCCTTCGCCACCTCCGCCTCCTCCGCCTCCTGCGTCGCCTGCACGAGCACCGACTCCTAAACGGCCGTCTCCAACTCCACCGCCTTCCAACCCTCCTCCGTCACCACAACGAGCACCGACTCCTAAACGGTCATCATCAAAGAGCGCGCCGTCAATATCAAGAGGTCGTCCAAGAAAGACTCAGAGAATTGAGAAGACGCCGCCACCCGCACCAAAGCTTTCCTATGAGAAGACCGATGACGAGCTGAGGCTGTCCAAGCTGAAGTCAGGGCCCAAGCTAAACCGCAAACTGAACCGCAGTCCGACTACGTTCGGACTATTCGGAAGGCTGCTGGCAGGGAGAAGAAAGCGGGCAAAGATGTACCCCAGCTTGGCATGCAGCCACAGAAGCCTCTGGAGTTCAGCACGATTCCAAATATTAGACCTGATTTAAGACAATTCATGCAAGAAGCTGGAATTAATATGGATCAATTACACGGGCGTGCACCCCTGGCAAAGGCTCCGCTTAAATACAAGTTCAAACTTGGAAAGCCTCTCTCAAGCCGGATCAAGTGAAAAGGCTTCCAACTCAAATGTACCGCTTCCATCAGTGGTACATGCAACGATCCAGCAAGGGTGAAGACATGATAACATGCAAATATTCAATTGACTACTTCTTCGATGGAGGTGACTACCTCTATCTCCGATTCGAAGATATATTCGACCTGTACCAACTTGATGTCCTCGACGTCTCACTTCTAACCGCGCGGGTTTTGTAAGTATCGCCCTGTTATTTCGTTTCTTACCTCCTTGAATTTAGCTGACTAAAATTCTTTTTAACCGTTGTAGAATGGCGATCCAATACTGCAACAAGCACGAATGCACCAAGCACGGATTCATGGATCCATGCAAAATCAACGGCCCATTGGTTGATCAGTTTCCTAATGACACCGTGGACAACATATACAACACCCTTGTGCAGCACCAGTTTCGGTCCTTCATCCTTCTGCTCTACAATACTGCTTAAGTTTTTTCTTTCTTTCCGAACCAATTTCAATCCCGTGCATACATAAAGTTTCATATGTGTCATCTAAACAAATTTGCAGATTCCACTGGATTCTATTAGTACTTGACATGGGTCAGTCAAAGATCCATGTCTTTGACTCAATGGATAAACCAAAGTCCACGTACTCCGACATATTTGAACTGTTTAACAGGTAATGCCATCTTACTTTCTATTGCATATATGCGGTTCTCGGATAATTACGTGCTAACTTTCAACTGCACGTAGGGCATGGGAACGATTTCGGGTCAATGTTCGCGGAAATTGGAAAGATAATCTCTCTGTGCGGATGAAGTTTCCAGTGAGTAACATGTCTGCTCCTAATTTGAGTTGAATCATTATTATGTTCTAAAATATGAAATGCATATTAAATCTGTCGTCGTTTCTCTTTTAGTGTGCAAAACAGTCACAGGGCACCAACCTATGTGGATATTACGTCTACGACTACATTCACCGCTTTGTGACCGAAGTCAAAACTGTCGATGATCTAGATGTACGTATAACAGCAATTCATACATTACGTCTCGATTTCTTATTCACTTCATATATTTATTTCTCGTTTATTCTAATTAATGACAGCTTATGCGAGTAAGAGACGATCTCCCCCACGAGACTTTCATACAAGCCGCTCAGGAAGATTTGATGGGATTTATTAACGAGCAAGTCGTTGATCCCGCGGGGGAGTTCTTCATTAGTTTTAGTAGCTAAACCACTCCATCCACAGCAAAGTAGATTAGAGACAATTTTTTATAAGCTAGCTAGGAAACATGTATGAATATTGTACATATTTTGGTAATATATGTATATTTTCTTTCTTAAGTTCATTCAAATGTGTGTAAATTATATATTTATACATATATATGCATGTTGCATATATATGTATATCTGTAATATAATATATGTGTGTAATATATATATAGCAGTACTGCTGGAGAAAGGGCAAATTAAAAAAAATAAAATAATCTTTAGTCCCGGTTGGTGGCTTCAACCGGGACTAAAGATGCATCTCTAGTCCCGGTTATTTAACCGAGACTAGAGGTTGCCCATCTCTAGTCCCGGATTCGTAGTCCCGGTTTGACAACCGGGACTATTGAGGGTTACCAACCGGGACTAGTGTGGCTTTCTCCAGTAGTGGGATCAGCGACTCCAACGGCCAAGCCCGACACCGCCGTCGACACCGGGACGACTCTGTTCGTGCTGCTGCACTGCGCCTACTTTGGCGGCGTCGACAACGGGTGCCCTGCGGTGTACCCGACGTACGTCGCCGGAAGGGGGACACCGTCACCTCCGTCGCGTAGAGGTATCGGACCACGGCCACCGACCTGATGAGCGTCAACGACATGGCCACCGCTGACCTCGTCGCCAGGGACATCATCGTCGTCCCGCTGCCCAGTGAGCCCTTTGCTAGCTTCATTTCATAGCTTCTTCTTGGATCTGGTAGTTTCTTGGGTTTGTTGCTTTGTGCTGCCGAGATGTACTGCGTACGTCGCTACGTCGTTGGTTGGTTAGATCCATGGCCATGGGCATAGTTAACCGATAAATTTATTTGGTAAATTTACTGCCAAGAAGTAGGAGTATGTGATTAGTCTAGCGTGTCTCCTCGGTAATTTAGAGCACGGCACTGGCCATAGGATTTACTTCTCCGAGCGCAAGATAATTACTATGATCTCCGTCTCAAAATAGTATAAATATATAGTACTAGCAATTGTGCTCGTGCATTGCAACGGGTAAAATCGAGGTGCGACGCGGATGGGGATGGCACGGAGGGGCGCGGCAGCTCCGAGCAGCGATGGGAGGAATGAGCGCAGGCACGATGCGGGGCGCGGCGCAGATGGGGACAGGAGGGGGGGCGCAGGGAGGGAGGGCGAAGGAGGTCTTTTTTTCATTCAAGCCTTCCCTTTCTTTTCAGCATTGAGACTGCGGATAGGGCTGACGAAATACTTATGGCTCGCTAGCTCGTTCGGCTCGTGGTTGGCTCGGCTCGGCTCGGCTCGTTGAGAAATGCTAACGAGCTGCGCCAAGGGTTTAGCTCATTAGCTATAACGAGCCAGCTCGAGTCAGCTCGCGAGCTGCTCGTGAGCTCAACGAGCCAGATGCAATGTACAAAGTAGGGTCTAACATTTTGCTTGTTTTGCTATTCTTTTGTTTGTTTTGTTGTTGATGTGGCAATAAATCAATATTTTTTTATGATTTTGTGATAGTCAATATGGATCTAATGCTTTAGATTATAATAGTAATAATATCTAATCTAGTTACATCATTACATTTACATGGATAATTATCGATGGACAAGTGTTATTACGTTAATTATGGACTTAATATATCACTTTTTACTTTTTTTTAATTGTATATTTGCATGTTTAATAGACTCAGAAAAATGTAATGTAATTTGTACATAAATTGCACTGTATTAAAGTGGCTCGCGAGCTAAACGAGCTGGCTTGAGTCGACTCACGAGCCGAGCCGGCCTCTTGGCTCGGCTCTCTACCGAGCCGAGCCGAGCCGGCCGAGCCGAGCTGGTATCCACCCTAACTACGGGTTAATCTTGAAAAAATTCAAGGGGTTTTCTGCAAAATAGCCAGGCAGAACAAAATTTTGGGTAAAAACACTACTTGCTTTATATATAGTTATAGATTGGATGACAATGACATGTGAGACCCTTGTGAACCTCACCATCTTTAATTAATTTTTTGGTGTAACTGACATGTAAGGCCCATAATTTTTATTATTTTTTAAATCAAATTGCCACGTAAACGCCACGTCACTGCCACATCATATGAAAACCGAGTCAAAGCAGCCATGTAAACGTCACGTAAGCCAAAATCGCTTTTCAAACCGCCGAAGGACCTATATTGTATCGATTTTGATAGTTCAGGTACTCGTTATATCTGGTTTTGGACTGCAACGACGAAAATCGGATTTGGTGTAAATTTAAGGGACGTTAGATGAACTTATTCCTTTCGCAAATTCAGACCTTGTTTGGATTGATTGAAGCCGATTCTTGTCCTACCAAAATTTTGATGACTTTTTGAAGATAAAAAAATGGTGACTTTTTAATAATATCAAATGAATGTTTGGTGTGTTACCAATTTTTGCCCACACTAGTTCAAATTCTATACTACTAAATTTTATTGTGTCCCTATACAAAATTTTAGTAGGGCAAAAATTGGCTCCAAACCAGCAACCGACAAGTAGTTTGCATTTCTCTCTATAAAAAAAACCAAGCAGCTTACAATTACCATATCGCGATTAATGTTTTAGCCATTATAATCATAATCGTGAATACATGATTTCTCGTAAATAAATAAAGAGAATTTTTTTAAAAAAAGATGTATCGTGTATGTATGAGCATCGGCCAGAGCTGGTTTTTTCAGGCTCGTTTCTTGGCGCCTCCCATTTTCCCTAGCTTCGACTTGCGCTGCTTGAACACATGCAGGTACAGCTTCAACCACAGGAACGGATAGACCGCCAGCACAGCCTGCAGCGTGTCAGCTAGTGAATTACTCTCTCCGTTCCAAAATATAGCAACATAGAAGACTGGATTAGACATATCTAGTCAACAAATCTGGATAAACCCAGTCATAGGTTGCTACATTTCCATCAGAAAGTGTTGCATGTTTCAGTTTCATCAGACGTTTTCACAGGCTATGGCTTGACCTACCACCAAGAAGGAATGGTAGCTCATGGAGAACATTCCAAAGAAGCCAGAGTAGAGGTCCCTCTCCTTCACAAACGGGAGAGCTTGGTACATGGTCCACACTGCAGGAGATGACAAGAGTAGTGTTTACAGCAATGGATTGCAAGATTAGTAAGTGTCAAGAGAGGAGCAGTTTGTTGTGTGAGAAGTTTTGGAGCTAGCTTACTTTCTCCTGGGCCTACTCCAATTGGATACAACGGTATAAAGGCAGTGTACCTACATGGTGCAACTAAGTAGAGAGGATTAGTCTCTGATCAGGAGATGGAACAGTCTGAAAATGATCAGGAGAAGGAACAGTCTGAAAAAAAAGAAAACCAAAAGGACCCTAAGCAGAGCAGGTAAAACTAGTATACTGGTGAAGTGAACATTGTGATGCACTATTATATCATGCAAATAAATTAAATCAAGAACAGCATATGTACTTGGATATAAAAAGGACAGGCATGATGATTCATTTTAATCTTCTTGTTACTAGTTCCTGCTCAGTGATCTTTCCATAGCTTACTGAAAACGGCTATTGGAATTTGTTTGCTTTAAGCTTGATTATGTGTTTCAAACAAGAAGTTTACAATTTTACAAATTATTTTAGATAACAGAAGGTAAAACAACCATGATCCTGTGTCAATCTTTCTGTTTGCAATGCAGATTTCAGCACAAGGTGTCTTACAACGAAAAATAAGAATGAGTTGTGACCAAAAATATTTTTGAATAATAGAGAGCTGTGTATCTTTGTACCAAAAACAAAAACAAAAACAAGAGAAAACAACCAGTAGAAATAGTGGAAAACAAGAGGTGTACTAGGCACTGAGACTAAGAAAAACTACTAAGAAAGTACTGTGAATGCATCCATGGATGTGGGAACTGGAGTTCGTTTGCAAAACGAACCTGAGATATGTCAGCCATGCTGGACAAACTTTTAAGGTAGTCAGAGCATAATGTGAGTATCTGATGACCTGCGCCATGAAAGAGTGGTGATTTCACAACAAAGACTGAACAAAAATAGCTTTGTCTTGCGGATCATTTCAAAATAAGGTAAACATTATGAGTACCGTTGAGTCAAACCAAAATGTAGATGCCAAATAGTGCTTTGCGTTCACATGCACAGAGGAGGTTAGTAAAAGGACATTTTTGTGTCATAAAACATGGAAACATATTTGTCTGTCACGAATTTCAATTGATACATGCACAAACAGTTCTATTCATGATAGTGTTTTCTTAGGCAGTAGTACCAGCTCATCTTATCCTCTTAACAGCTAAACATTGTTGTCAGATCGTCCCTTTCAACACATAATTGACATTTTAATATGAATGAAACAGGTGAAATAATATTAGCTCCATTGGCATAGATCATTGTGCACTAAAATAGCAACGAAATATGTGTATCCTGATAAGACTATCAGAAATTTATCGTTATATCATGAGATTGCATCATAAAAAATCATTTTTCAATGTACTGAAAAAGCAACAGTACTGTTTTTATGAGAACAAGGCAAAACACAAAAAGAAGAGAAAATGATATATCATTTTATGCCACACCTCAGATATGCTCCAAGCCATAAACGTTATGAACACGGAAGGGCTACTCTGAACCTGCATTTGGCACAGGAGACTAAATTAGTTAAACCTAAGTTGGAACCTTGAGAGGTATACTATAAGAACAGAAAATGAATCACTGGAAATTTTACAAAGGAAAGGAATTGCTTTCTTCACTACGTCGAGATGCAAATTTGTTTTTGCGGTTGGCTCTTCCATTTACACATGACAAAATAAAAAACATAAATTCTACGGGATTTTCACAGGAATTAGTTCAATTCCTCCAAAATTCCCGCAAAATTTACCCGTTCCAAATGAAGCAGAAATTGTTCAGATTTATCAGCCTCTTCTCTCTCACCTCGGGGATTTGCCGTACCACGGCGAGAACGAAATGAGTCCTCCCTCCCCACTGCAAGAAGGCAAGAAGCAGCGAGGTGTGCACCAATCCTGAATCAAACAGCAGCGAGTCTCCTCGTCAATTTAAAAGCAAGAGAGAGCGCGAGGAATTCAGCGGCTCAATCAACCCACCGGCGGCGGCATGGACCGTTTCAAGAATCGCCGTAGTCTGCAGCAAGCCTTGAAACAGCAAGAAACGAACCCCAAGAAGGGGGAAAAAAAGAACATCACTCCCTCCGCTCGTCGAGACGAGACCAAATCAAAGACATGGGAGACCCAAAGCAAGGAAGGACACGGAAGAGGGGTATACGCACATACGAGGTCGCCGGCGACGGCGTACGACGAGTGGACGAAGGAGGGATGGACGAGGCAGGGCAGCAGGCGAAGCAAGGCGATGAACCTGCAGAGGAGGAAGCCGAAAAAAAAATAAGAGCAAAACGAGGGATTGGACGTACGAAGGCAGCGATGAGTACCATCCGAGGGCTTGGAAGGAGTTGTAGGCGAGGAGGTAGAGCTGCGACGGGCGAGCCATGGCGGCTGCACGCGCCGCAGTGTGTCGCCTCGGCTACTGGCAATGGGTGGGGTTTTGTGTGGCTACGGTTATTTGCCGTCACCGGACCACACAGAAATTACCCTTTTTTTTTCCGAACGGTCAGTCCATCGCCGATGTCTTATATAAAAAATATTTCATTTTAACGAATAAACGAGAAGAAATCATACCTAATTAATTAATAAAAACCGAGCGAAAATTACAACTACAATAACACATCAATAACTAGCCTAACCTAACGAAATTCATCGCAAGACACCGGCACCAAACTTATTATAGAAGCGACACAACAACTCACATATGTTATCGCTACTGAGTTTGCCACAAATGATACAACAACTCCGATTTTATAAGATATTCAACGTCAAAACGAACAAATCGGTTCGACTACCCACACACAAAAGACACACACAAAGGACACATTCAAAGGACATCAACCCAAACTACCAAGGAGTTGTTTCCTACACGCAGCTTTTGTTTAAAGTGGATATATCTATTGACTACTTTGTGAAAGCATATATAAAATTTATAGAATACTTTCATGCCATATAATTTACAGAAGAATAATTTGTCAATGGTGTTTTATGTGGCTGTGGTATTTGTCGTTGCATTGTCACATAGAAATTGCTCTTTGGGCTTTGATTTCTATTGAGGCTGATGTATGTGATGTATCTTATGATTTTCGTGTGAAGCACAGGTAAAATTTGTAAAATATTTTCATGCCATAATTTATAAAAGAACGATTTTATGAATGTATGTATATAATATGTTTGTATGGATAACAAATGCTACATAATTAAAAGTTTATAAACAATCTCATTCATATAACTGAATTAATTAGATTTCTTGTGGTGGAACTGTCCACCCGGATTCAAGTTCCAGACGACATGGATGTTCGTATTTATTACTAATTATTTTTCTCAATGGTCGGCGACATACCCGTCAACAACGAGGCGTCTGTGATGATTTGATTTTGTCTGATTTCGTCAATCTCAACATATGCCAGCCAGTCTTTCGAAGATTCTAAAGGATAATAGCTCTTACTCGTGCTAGATTATGGTGACCAGATGAATAGAGTTTGCGTTGATTTTTTTTGAGTGCTTGAATGCTATGTCTTATGAAATCTGAAGGTAGTGCTCTCCTTGTATCTTACCGTACATACATTATTGTGACAATTGTACTATCAAATCTACATTTTGTCGCAGGGTGACAAAGTGGAGTCTCCACATAATGTCTCTCGCCAATCTTCTTGTTGGGTCCGAATAAACATGACGTCTGCTTTTCTCTATCATAATAGGGTTAAAAGAGCCACGATACTGTCGTGGTATGTGAAACGATCTTGATGTCATCTAGAGAGGGGTTGAATAGGTGTTTCTTGTAATTTGAAAATTCTTTTGCAGCGAATTAGTAGCACCCGGAGTCTCCAGGCTAGTTATAAAAACACCCTCCAAAGACAAACAAACCATTAGCACAAAAACTACTTGAACTAAAAGTTGACAAACAATATGAATAAGCAATACATATAGTCATCAACTGGATCAAACAATCAGACAAAGTAGAAACAACAATATTAAGCATAATAACAGCAAATGCACAACAGAGAGACATAGACAAACGATTTGTTTCCCGAAATTCGAATTCTTCACCAAGAATCCTACTCTCCATTGAAGGTGAAGGAAACATTCACTAACTTCCCGCGGCTCACCACATGCTTGGGAGCTCACCGAGCGACGCCTTGCCATCTAGGAGGCTCAACCTCTAAGAGTAACAAACACAATCGACGATTTGTTTGTTTGCTATGAACTCAAGTGCTCAAAGATTGGAGTGAAGCTCACTAGTTCTCAACTTATCTTTTCAACCTCTCTCTTAACCCCAAATCCCTTCTCTTCTCAAATCCTATTCTCAAATCTCACTCACAAAGAGTACTACCACAAAGGTATGATATTGGGGAGTGGCTCTTTGGTTTTGGACGGTTCTACTCTTGCCCAAAGTCAGCAACCATGGATGGAGGGGCAGAGGGTTTTAAATACCCGAACTCTCCAAAAACTAGCCCTTACTCACAACTTTGCGCAGTCCCCAAAGTCTTGGGGACCCAGGCTCTGAGTCTCCTGAATGCCCCCAAAACTAGTCGTTAGGCTCAAGTTTGTACATGCCCGGAGTTTCATGGATTTGCCTCGGAGCCTCTGGGAAGCCTTCTCAGGTGCTTAGAGTTTGTTTCCAGAGTATTTACGAAGCCTCGGCCAGCATAGGCTCAGGGTCTCTGGGTCCTGGCCCGAAGTCTCCTAGCCACCTGACAACACCTCGAGGAAAAAGCCCTAACTCTTTTCTCCGGAGTTCGTTTTCGATGATTTTGGGCTCTATGGAAAGTTTATTGAAAGAACTATCCAACACCAAGAATAAACTCTAAAACTATGGCGCCCCAAACTATGCCAGTCAAAGAATACAAACCGACATAGATTGGAGGTCACAACATTATCTATGATTACAGTACTAGTCCCAAGATATATAAACGGGTACTCATAGAATAATAGGGGAATTCAGAAATAACAAAGTTTTATTAGAACACTAATGGAGGTCCCATACATACTACCGTCATGGACAGACCCCATTGTCGATGCAAAAACACCACAACCTGGGAGTTTTGCTTAGCTCCAGTGTAAGTCCAAAACCGTTGGTGGAAACACGGGCGTGCCAGTTGGTTTTATCCTACAACCAACAAGACATGGTAAACGTTAGAAGACGATAGCCGATCGGCTGATAGGCCGATGTCATATTGTGATAACCTAGCAGATGTGATCGAGTCAAATCGGCTGTAAGGTAGAAGATACTATTCATGAACTAGATTTAGATTAGATAACCATAAACAACGTTTCCTTAACAAAATTAATCCTATAGGTCGAACCCAATCGATGCAGCATAAAATTGAGATTATTAAAATCAATTGTTATATAATTATATGATCTAAACAACTAGTTAATGGACACATATTGAAGATTAGACCCAAAACAATCATGATCGACTGTAGATATAAATAATATATAATTACTAATTTAATCTTTTTCTTAGCTGCAAGTAATTACGATAAATCGAACCTAACCGAGACAGTTGTTTATAACCAAGATCAGACAAATTAATAATTATATGGACTTATATTATAGTCGATGAAATAGCTTGGACGATTAGATAACATATCGGCTAAAACTCTGATATAGCCTTATATAAGATTATTGACCTGGATTAAATCTGCTAAACAGGTTATAACCTGAACAAATCAGACCTAACTGAGACAGTGTAATGTTGATAACAAGTTTAGTAGATTTAAAGGATTGATAAACTTAACTATGATGACATATATAACTAATTAAGCAGAATAAAGCATGTAAATTAAAGCAAACCAGTTATACCAGTTAAGATCAGCTGAAACCTCAATACTACCCTTATTGACAATCCAAAGCAAGTTATCTTTTATGATTCTAACCACGACTTAGTAGATTAAACCCAATTGATGCAACACTAAGTATGAAAAGAAGCATAAAGTCTAAACAATCAAGCATTTGGCTGATTTTCCGGGTGGTGGATACCTTAGCTAATCTAAATCGACAAAACAGTTTAATTGATACCAGCAAAATCCTAGAGAAGGCCTGGACGATACAAGTAAACAAAACTATCAACTTAGATTAATTAAGATATATGATAAATAGGCAGATGAATAAGCTAGATTGAAGTGTTGAGATGATGTAAGCCCTAATCCCGCCGATACAAGCTGCCATGACAAGTCTTACCCCTTGTCAGAGATCGAAGCCGATGTGCCCAACTCGAAACAAGAACTCATTGAGATGAAAACCTAGAAAACTAGGATGGCGATGTGTCGAAAGTGTTTTTATTGAACTATTATTAACTTATTACATGACCTTGGGTGTCTATTTATACCCAAATATACGAAGTTGTGCATGCTGGACACGACTCGAACTTATAAGTTACATAAACATACGAAGAAGTCTCTTAGACGGACTCCTATCAAAATATCTCTAATGAATACGACTCATTAATATTTCTAATTAATACATACAATTGTCTGTAATGGACTCTATCCCTGTCTGGAAATAACCTCAAATCTTTAATCCAAGCCCAACTTGATCCTGAAACTAGCCATATTGGTTGGCCGAGTCCGATTCTGTATCGGCCGATACGGCCCTTTAGCCAATGCGGCCTTCAGCCGACGCACAGTCAAATTTGGCAATAACTCTTTCTCCCGCCAAATTCGCCTCGATCTGTTCTTCGATTCCGAGTATCTTGCCAAAGTTTTCCATTAACAGGGGGTCTTCTCTTCCCATTGTGGGAGTACCACTCTCCGACACCCACTATAGGAGAGTGCCTTTCACTCCAGTTAGCAAACAAAATAATTAATTCAAATATGGGTGCAAAAAGTGGTCAATGAGGCTTGTCTTAATCCGCGACAGTTATCGGAGTGTCGAACTCCTGCGTGAACCCTCTGTTGGTCTTGGGCTCTACACGCAAGAAACAAATAATCCATAAAACTATTACTAGAAATTAAATAAACACATAAATGTAGAGCCATTGAATGGAGGAGAATTTTAGAAAGATTTTGAGCCTTGAATTAGGTCAAACGTAGTTACGGATAGAAAGATATAGATTTTTGAAGTTTGAAGGGTTTTTCGTGAGGTGGATAAATCGAGAAGGAATATTCTAGGGAATATTCTGGTGGAGGCCGGATGTCAAGGTCAAAGGGGTCAAATGGGCTGAATAGGTGGAGTGTGGGGTCCATGCGGTTCCCACTTTCTTTTTCTTTTCCTTCTCTCACCCTTCTCTCCTTCTGTGTCCTTCCTTTTTCTCCTCTTTCTTCCTTCTCTGCTCTTCCCATGCACAGCGAGCGACGAGGTGGCTAGCAAGGTGCGACAGCCGGGGCGACAGTGTTTGGCGACGCGCGTTGCAGGGTGCAACGGTCTGCGCGACGCGTAGGTTGCAAGGCGCCATGGCGGCGCGCAAGGGCGACGTCGGCGCGGCTAGCGACGGTGGCGCGTAGCGAGGAGCGGCACGTAGGGCGGCGTCGGTGCCGGTCAGGGAGGGGTGGCGGCGTAGAAAGGAGGACATCGAGGTGGCGTCGGCTAGGGAAGGAAATGAATGGAGAGGTCAGGGCAGGGAGAGGAGGAAGGAGGAGGGAAGCCGACCACCTTCGGCGTGACAAACTCTGTGGCTTCGATAGCTTGACTTCGATGTGTCAAAAATGGAGTGAGAGCTTGGTGACAGATTGAGGGTAAGCTCCCAGAACCTTTATACCCCCCTTGTGCTTCAAAGAGGAGAGCTTGACGATGAGGAATGGCCATGTTTACTCTTGTGCTTGCTTTTTCCCTCCATAGCTCCTCTGCCAGCTTGCTTTGCTCAGTCGAAAACACGGAGCAGCGCCTATCCTATCCGGCGAGAAAGACAAAGAGGTGGATGGCCCCGTGGTCGGGGCCTGGCAGTGAGTGTGCAGAGAGGGGGCGGTGAAAGGAGTAAAACACCGGGGTCGGGCCTGGTAGAGGATGTAGAGGAGACAGTGGATGAATTAACCTCCTTGGGCCTGGTAGGGAAATAAAGGGTGGGTGCAGGCATGAGACAAAATGAGCAGCGAAAACACGTACCACAAAACGAGCAGTGGAAAAACATGTTCCACATTTAATTTGCTTGACTCAATGGGGAGAAAGAAAGAGAGTGCACGTATGCTTGTTAGCTGCCACTCCCCTTGTGATTATGAGATGAAAATGGGGAAAACAATAGTCGGTTCTGACTCGCACGTGTGCAGGTCGGAGCGAAAAAGAACAGGATTCTAGGTCCGGAGAAAATATTAAAATAGGGAGGAAAGATACTGGTTGAAGTCTAAAAAAGATACAGTTAAAATCTTCAGATGAAAAAGAATGATATGATGTGCCTGGGGATTTTTGAAATCAAAATTAAAACTAACTTTGAAATTTGGAGAATTTGAACGGAAAGAAGGATGATCTTAAATAAATTTTAAACTGAAATTTCTGATATAAAAACACGAGCATTACAAAAACCACTCGTGGAATAGGCTAAAATTTGGGTCTCTCAAGGTAGCACTTGGATAGGTCACACTTTGAGTACCAAGATATAAACAAACACATCAACGTTGCATTCCTCTTAACAGTTCGACATTCCTATACTCAAATACAAATAGAAAAGCTACCAATAGGAAGGCCTTCACACCATCTTCTTTCTTCACTTTGAGGGTTGTCAACGTCAAAGCCGTTTCACCATTGGGACTATTCTCTTACAACTCAATAAGCACATTAGTCCCAAATCAATTATGCCTTATCAATTCCCTTCTTGATTATCAACAAATCACATCCTCTTGATCTTTGGTATTGCAACTTCCATTTCTCAAATGATTGATACAGACAATCCATTGCTTCAAATGGTCTCGCATGGTCCATCACGACAAAGTCTTCACTTGTTCTTCACCACCGGATTTGGTTCGTCAACGCCAAGCCCCTTGGTTGCCCTTCACCACCGCATAGTCCATCGTAGCGAGATTCACTTGCGCTTCTGCGTCTTGCCATAGGTAGACACTTCATATTCCGTATCTTCAATCTCTTCTCGTTGGTTGTAATCAACCAATAAAGTTCATCTTCTAGCTTCTCACACCATCTTCATATTTATCAACTTCAACCATGGTGTATATCTCCTTCAACATGTCCATCAACTCATGATGGGATGTCACCAAGCATTCTCATCATCAACATTTGACTTTTGTTGATTCCCGGTATGTGAGATATCATCTTTCTTGTCATCAATTCATAATCCTATCACTTGATCCTCACATATGAGCCATCAACCTTTTTGCTTGATATCGGAACAAAACTTATCATCTCAAACTCATAGCAAATATTAGTTCTAAAAATCATTATCATTAATCGTCAAAACTTCTCCTAGAATAAGATTAGAGGACTTGACCTTTCAGTATGAATAGATACACGACAATCAACAGTATTAAACGAGCGTACATCGATTGAAATGTGCACAGTTAATACTGAATGGCAAGGTGCAGGTAGGGGTGAAAACGAAAACGGTAATTTTCGATTTTCGGGGATCGTTTTCGAGATTTTAACAGATTTTTGGGCTAAACAAAAACGACATTGGTTATCGAGAAAACGAAAATGAAAACGGTAAAATAATATGAAAACGAAAACAAAAATGATTTGCAAATCTTCTGATCGTTTTCAAAAAACACCATATTTCGTCGGTATTTTATCGCTAGTAATACCGTCGGTATTTTTTTTGTTGCAACGGCAAAGTCTGATATTGCAGGTATAGTATTCCTAATTTTATTGTTGCAGCGGCAACCTCATCAGGTTGTTCCAAACTTTTATTTTTTTTTGTTGTTTGTTGTTGATGTGTTTCTTGTGTTGCTTGCTATTGTGTTGCTCTCTCTTGTGTTGCTTGCCAGTCACAGTGACGAGGGTGGAGGAACACTGGCATGAACACTCGCATCTAATCTATGTGACTATGTACTATGAATGGTTAAATTAATGTCTTAATCAATGATGCTTGCTTATGTTATATGAGATGAAATACGGTTAGTAATGTGCTTTACGCATTTATGGTTTCATGTTTGATGTGGTTTATCGTTTTTGAAATATCGTTTTGATATGTTTCGATCGTTATCGATGTGTTTTCGATCGTATAGTTTTGTTTCCGATATTATCGGATTACCAACACCGTTTTCGTTTTTAATAATATCGTATTGTTTTTGTTTTTGATTAAAAAATATAAAAGTGAAAGTGGTGAAAGCTTTCTACCGATCGTTTTCATCCCTGGGTGCAGGGAACATTCCTCGTCCTATCCGGACCGAGGACCCACAAATGCATGGCAGCCCAGTGACCAAGGCCACACAGGGCCCACTACAAGTCTCGGCAGCGCCCAGCCATCTCCCGGTAAGCGCCTACGTGGACCATGGCGGATAGCTTATGATCTGCTTCTCGTAGTTTGACTTGTCAACTTTATTCTTTAGTAGGCCCGAATCTAGGTAAAATCATGTGCTCTATGTGTTTTAGACGAGTGATTATAGTCGCAAACCCTCATTGGTGAACGTCGGGTCCCTCACACATTTCTCTGCCGAATGCAGAACATCAGCGGTACGATAATCTAGTGTGTTTATGTTATGATAGGAGCTGCTTCTTGACAGAATCATAGTAACTTGTGCACAATTGAGGACTTAAATGCACACTATCATCACTGCTCATCCAGATATGCATGAATAAAAATTCCACGAGATCCATGTTCAACGTGAGTATAAGGGATGTGTCTATGGTATACAGGATGTCATAGAGTAATTATAAAGAGTATTTTTTTTAAGAAATGCTAACAACACGCGTACACGTATACCCTATCTTTATAACTTTATAAGTATCTTTAAAAGATTGGACCTATATATCTTAGAATTGACAAAATCACCACAAACATCTCATTGTCGATGACTATATCTTTTACCATTGAAAGAATAATTAGTCACAAATGCGAACATCAATATAAAATCTAGGACTTAAAGTGGGATAAGCTGGTTTCACATCAAAATCATAACCATTTAATTTAATCTATGCTTACTTCGCAATTGTCAATAGTATATTATTTTAAAATGTAGAAGAAGATAAAGTACAATCAGCAGTGACAAATAATCAAAGTCATTGAGAAAGATGATGTGTGTATATATATGAAACTGAAATAAATATAGAAAATAAGAACACCACAAGCATAATGATGCACTTTCAACCAATGTACAAATTCCTAGCAATTTATTTTTTATTACACGAAAGATAATTATTCTACGCATATAATATGACATATAATATGACGTGAGTACGTCTTCTTAGCATAATTATAGAGATGGACCACGAGGGTAAATTCTTGGTCCCACTTTTGTTTTTAAACTTCCTTGGTCCCACTTGAATGGCATTGAAAACGCAAACGCGCACAATCACCAAATGGATCACCAGCCTACACGAGCAGATTAAGCAGGCGGGGCTCCTGTTCCGCACGCTCAACCTCCTGATCACCTTCACCAGCCTCATCGACCGGCGGGCTGTTCAAGTCGAGCATCTCCGGCGGCTCCACGCTGGACACGGCGGCGCTCGTGGCCGGCGGCGACGCCTCCCCTCTGTGCCTTCGCATGTGCCCGCCGAGCGCCTGCCCCATGCGGAACTCGACCCCGCACACGGCGCACGGGTGCCACTGGGCAGAAACCCGCCGGTTGTTAGTCCCCGCGACGGCGACCGCGCCGCCATCGTGCTCCTGCCGCTGTCGCGCCGCCAGCCGCGTGTGTCCCGTCCGGTGCCCGCCGAGCGCTTGGAACGACGTGAACGTCCTGTTGCATGTCTTGCACTTGAAATACTCGCCCCGCGCGCTCCCGCCTCCTGATCCGTTCGTCGCGCCGCCCTCGACGTGTGCCGGCCCAAGGCCACCTGACACCATGCCGCCACCGCTCCCCTCGCCCGCTCGTTGCCCGCTCGCCATCGTCACGCTCGTCCACCTCCCGCGAATGTGCGTACTTACCTTCCTTTCGCGGCCGGCGCTGAGCCTAGCCTTAGTTGCACTGTGGTGTGTGCACGCGCGGTGCGGAAGCGAGACGCGATCTTGGCGAGTCGATGTCCCCCAATAAGTATGAAGGCGGCGCCGTCCCGGCTCGTGTCAGAGCCGTCCACGCCGAGGCTACGTGACGTGGTGTCCGTGCGTTCGTGCGTGCGTGCGTCGCGCCTCGATGGCCTGGCTGCCGCACTGGCGCCGCAGTTTCACACCGCCCACGCCCACGAGATGATCATCCTGACGTCGATCGCGCATGGAAGGGCAGGGCAGCAGCAGCAGCTACGAGACCACGAACATACGTGCCCCTTTTACCAAGAGTACATTTTGGACATACTTTCCTCTTAAAAGTATGTAATCCTTTTACGTATTAAAAAAATAAAAGCACACGTTAGTCTACACGTGTGCATGCATCTAATATACATACTTAAAAAAAGTAAAAATAAATATCATACAAAGTTTTTCGGTTCTTTTATATGTCACTGAGAATTGTCTCTCCCCTTATGTGTCACTGGGTGAGATTTTGCTATCGTTTTGTGTCAGTACCGTCAATCCTACATAAATAAACAGTAAAAAACCAAAATACCCTTGTTCATCCCCTTCTTACAACCGTCTCAAATTAACCGAAATGTGGGGGAACAAACTTGTTCATTCAGCCAACAACGAGGGCGTGGCTGCACTGCCAGTGGAACAAGGCTGAGAGCAGGGCATAGTCTGACGCTGTAAGTCCAGGCATGCACTTGGCTTCCTAGCTATAGTTGTCGGGACCACTAAAAGAGAGGAGGAATTTGACAAGGCCATGAGGGTAGGATTGACATTTGCGAGAAAACTTGACATTATTCAAAGGCACTAACGGCGAGTTGAAGTGGCGGGGCAAACGGTAGTGGCATATTAGGTGTACTCAAATTTCATCCTGTGGTAATAAAGAGAAGTCAATTTTCAATGGAAAGTAAATAAATCGAGTAATTTTGAATGGCAAGTAATGAATATTTTTGGTGGCATTGCTGGGACGCATACCACAATCCATCTTAGCACGTATGTATATCTTTTATACATATTTGAAATATTATCGGTTATCTTCACAGATAGCATTATGATAATTTTAATTATCACGAGGGGACTTTATATGTCAGCATTATTCATACATTATTTTTTTGTGAAACATAATTTATTAGTATAACTGTGCTTTTAACATTATTTCTTAGGAAAACCATTCATATGACATGGTAAAAACAGATAATGCAAGTTGAATGATTAAAGAGACGTATTGTAAGTCAACATCATCAATGTTATATATTTATACACACGAGCTACAGTACGTGATTGCCTAACGGATAATCTTACACTATAACCATCTTAATTTTTCTCGATAACCATACGGTTTTTACGAGTTACGAGGAATCACTACTGGAGAAATCATCATTGGTTGAAGTGGTAAAAACCACAGTAATCCCGGTTTGAGTTGTACCGGACTAGAGATGATCTCTAGTCCCGGTTTAAAAGTCTACGAATTTCTAGGAACATTAGTCCCGGTTCGTGTCACGAACCAGGACTAAAGATCACCTCTAGTCCCGGTTCAAATGTTGTCAGAGCCTATCGGAGCGCGGGTATTTAGTCCCGGTTGGTAACACCAACCGGACTAGAGATGCTATCTTTAGTCCCGTTGGTACTACCAACCAGGACTAAAAATGCCTGACGCTCTGACAGGTTCTGACAGCCTCTGACACCATCTCTAGTCCCGGTTGATAACACCAACCGGGACTAAAGATACTATTTTTTGTCCCGGTTGGTAACACCAACCGGGACAAAAGTGAATGTGCTTATTTTTAACTGAACCTAATAAAAATATATAAATTTTGCTACATGATTCAAATGACCAAAAATTAATTTAAGGGGATCTGTAATTTCAAAGAGTGTGGTGTTGTGTGGAGGTGGGTGATTGAAGATAGAAGGAAGCTTTAACTTTGTTATTACATATCATCATATTGTTATTAACTAATGATTCTCAATATACAAAATCTTTTGTAAAATTATTTTGGTGATAATATACGAATCGAAGGGATGTACAATATTGATAAGAACATATAAACCCTGGCCGTCACGTCTAGTTTATGCGCGTTTAACAAGTTTTACGCGCATTGTTTTCGTTTCATCCTCTAACTCGGAGTCGGTTTTTAAAACGGCCATAACTTTCGCATACGGACTCCGATCGGGACATTCCATATATGAAAATCGATCAAAAAAATTCGGATGCGCTTCGTCGTGTTCGGCAATTTTATTTTGCCCAAAAAAGCCTCAGAAGATTGCCTTTTCGAGTCCAAAAGCTTTTTTCTGATTTTGAGCGTGTCTTTCAAATTTTTCACAGGCCACGTCTTTTGCTTGTTTACGCTCAAATTTTATGTGGTTACCTCTCGTGTGCTCCTAAGTCCATAAAAATATAAAAAAGTAAAAAGAAAAATTAAAATTTTTCATGTCTTGCTCAACGGATGAAAATGAAGAAAAACGAGGGGCAAAAGAGGAACAATATGTAGAGAAGCACATTAATGTCTAGGATTATCTATATTTGATTTAATTTTAATATCATTGTTTTAAATCTATATTTAATGAATTTAATTTGGCCCTATTTAATGGATTATTTAATTGTTAACCCTAGTGGGACCAAATAAATTTGGAAAATTACGGAAATTATCTTTAGTCCGGTTGGTGGCACCAACCGGGACTAAAGATGAATTAGAAATAGCGGGAAATTATCTTTAGTCCGGTTGGTGCCACCAACCGGACTAAAGGACTAAAGATGAATTGGTTATATATATCCCGGCTCGAGTGTCTTCTCCACCGATCCAACACTTAGCACATTTTTCGGATCTCTCTCCTCTCCCTAGCTCTCTCCTCTCTCCTCTCCTCCTCTCCCTCTCCTCTCCCTCTCCCTCGGCAAGCAAGGGGAGGAGGAAATGGCGGCGGCGGGGAGGAGGTGGCGGCAGCGGGCGCCATCTTCTCACCAGCGGCGAGCGGAGCGGAGCCGGCGGCGAGCGGGAGCCGACGGCGGCGGCGGCGGCGAGCGAGCGCGGCAGCAGCGAGCGAAAAATTGATGTTGTTGTAATTTATTGTATATAGTGGATTTTGTTGTATATATGCGTGAACAAATTTGTGATAGTATTTGATATGTGATTTTTTTGGATTTTGAAGATGTATTTGATATGTGGAGAAAAATGAAAAAACATTTGGGATATGTATTGTTCATTGCTATTTGTAAATCTGTGATATTTGATTTCGTATCTGTGATGACTTTAGGATTTTGACAAGAAAAAAAGAATCGAGGACAGTGGGCTGGAGAAAGGGCAAATTAAAAAATAAAAAAATCTTTAGTCCCAGTTGAAGCCACCAACCGAGACTAAAGATGGCGGAGCCGGCACGTGGCTCCGCCATCTTTAGTCCCGGTTGGTGGCTTCAACCGGGACTAAAAATGCATCTTTAGTCCCGATTATTTAACCGGACTAGAGATCGTACATCTTTAGTTCCGGATTCGTAGTCCCGATTTGACAATCGGGACTACTGAGGGTTATGAACCAGGATAATTGTGGCTTTCTCCAGTAGTGAATTGTGGCTACAGCTACCTGGTTTGAACTTTGAAGTGGTGCATCTTCACTTATTGTCGCATCCTGATTTCAGATAGAGTTTCTTCATGTTTGTCTGAACTTCGATCAGACTTTTGCAGGATGCCTTTTATGGTCAAGGTTCTGACTATATAGGCAGGTATATATGGTCAATTTACGTGGATGACGTTAAAAAGGTTGAAGCCATGTCATAATCCTTCTGGGCCAACTATGCTCTTCTTGTGGAACTACAGGCTTCAGATTGTAACCACTTTCAACCTTTTTAAAATGTAGCAGCGACAAACTTTCACATTACGTTGGTAATGTTTAGTTTAATGCTTTATCAAAAGTTGGTAAAATTTTAAGAGTAAAACCTTCTAAAATTACCAAAATTTGGTAGGATAGAATTGGTAAGTATGTGTTTGGTTTGATATCTTGGTAGGGAGCGTATACTATATACATAAGCCCTCACATGTGTACCAACTAACAAATATCATCAAAAAGTCTAAAAAAACCTGTAAAGGTACTTTCAATGTTATTACATCTATGTATAAAGTTTTATCTTCAAATTCATTTTACATAGATCAAAAAATAAAATTCTAACAAAACTATAACCTTAAAACTGTCAATTTTTTTGCTACGGCTAAAATATGATGACTTTGAAGTTAAGATTTTTAGACGTAGGTGTAATGTTGTTGAAAAGTACATACACGAACTTTTTTAGATTTTTTAGTGATATTTATTAGTTGATGTGCATGGTGTGTTCACGTGATTCTAGATTTTTTTAGTGATATTTATTAGTTGATATGCACGGTGTGTTTACGTGAAGGCTTGTATGCATAGAATATGTTTCCGTCTTGATAAGGCCAAAATTTAGTATGGTTGAAAGTGACCACAAAGTAAACAAGGCTTGCATTTTCATTAAACATTTTCACATCACTCCAATAGTCTTTCCCAGCTGATGCAAATTTTTGTTGTTACTCCATCAGGGTTTAGCTTAGAACCCACAACATTAACAAAACTTCGACTCAGAAGTGGTGGAGGATTTTTGGTGCGCATCCTCATCAATCTTCCTTGATATGCGGTTTACATGGTTATGACTTATGATTTGAAAAAAGGGAAATAAACGACATGAATTAATTGGCATTTGCATGTACTATTGAAAAGGCATGGGAGAAGGAAATGTTGGCCGATAAAGCCCCGGGGCCTGATGGTTTCACGGGAAGCTTCTACAAAATGTGCTAGGACATTATTAAACCAGACATCCTTTTGGCTTTTGATACCTTTTACAATGGACAGTGCGTGCATTTGAATATGCTTAACATAGTCAACATTGTCCTAATCCCAAAAAAAGAAGAGGCGGAGGAAGTTTCGGACTTCAGGCCAATCAGCCTGATTCATAGTTTCGCCAAGCTTCTACCCAAAGTGTTGGCCCTAAGGCTAAGGCCGCTGATGCATTCTTTGATCTCAATCAATCAGAGTGCCTTCATAAAGGGGAGAAGCATACACGATAATTTCCTCTTCGTCAGAAACATGGTTAGAAGATATCATCTCTTGAGACGTGCGACCCTGCTTTTTAAATTGGACATTACAAAGGCGTTCGACTCGGTGTGTTGGGATTACCTCCTGACCCTTCTTCAACAAAGGGGCTTCCCAGTGAGATGGTTAAATTGGCTTAGCACCCTTCTCTCAACCTCCTCCTCCCAAGTGCTCCTCAACGGCTGCCTGGGACAGCGCATTCGCCATGGTAGAGGTCTGAGGCAGGGAGATCCACTATCGCCGCTTCTATTTGTTCTGGCAATAGATCCGTTGCAACAGCTGCTCTCTAAGGCAACAGAGTTGGGGGCTTTGTCCAAACTGCGTGGCAGAGCGAGACTGAGAATCTCAATGTATGCGGACGATGTTGTCATCTTCATCAACCCCCATCGCCAGGATGTATCAGTGTTTGCTGAGATCCTAACTCGTTTTGGAACTACTTCGGGTCTCGTCACAAACCTTTTGAAGTCCCAGGTTGCGGCCATCTGGTGTGACAATATTTGTTTGGACGACATCTTGCAAGGGGTCCCAGCAAGGAGGACCGTGTTTCCTCTAAAATACCTAGGACTACCCCTGGTGCTAGGAAGGATGCGGAGGACAGACTTACAGCTGAATTTTGATAAAATCTCTGGGAAAGTCTCAAATTGGGGAGGGAGGAACATGAGTTTAGCGGGAAGGGTCACTTTGGTTAAATCAGTGATCTCAGCACAACCAATTTACCTCATGACAGCCTTATGATTATCGAAGGGTTCCTTAGATCAGCTGGATAAACAACATCGAAGATTCTTGTGGACGGGCACGGGTGATATATCAGGGGGCAAATGCAAGGTTAACTGACAAAAAATGTGCCTGCCAATTAGTCAAGGGGGACTTGGAATCTTAGACCTACAGAAATTCATAAGAGCTTTGCGCCTGCGATGGCTTTGGCAGGAATGGAAAGATCCGAGCAAACCTTGGGCGGGACTGGAGGTACCTTGTAATAAGGTGGATCATCTACTCTTCGCAGCCTCAACAAGGATAACCGTTGGGGATGGAAATACAATGCGGTTCTGGGACTCTACCTGGTTAGAGGGGCAAAGGCCGAGGGATCTCATGCCACTTGTTTTTCGAAATTTCCAAGAATAAACGGAAATCCCTATGGCAAGGTAGGAAGAATGATGCTTGGCTTCGTGATCTAAAGCTTGATTCAAACACGACTTGGACAGTGAGCCTCATTGACCAGCTAGTTACCTTGTGGAAAGCAGTGCGTAGTATCCAGCTCAGTGACACAGAGGAAGACCACATTGTGTGGAAGTTCACCGTCCATGGTTAGTGCACTGCTTCTTCAGCCTATAAGGCACAGTGCTGGGGAGCAACAAACGCTGCCTTCAAGTCTCTCATCTGGAAAGTCTGGACGCCGGGAAAATGTAAGTATCACGCATGGCTTATTATCCAGAACAGAGTTTGGACCTCTGACCGGCTCGCGACAAGGGATTGGAGAAACAATGACCACTGCCCACTCTGTCGTAACTCACCCGAGACGGACCTACATCTCGTCGCCAGCTGCAGATACTCGTCCAGAGTTTGGAGTCTGGTGGCCAACTGGATAGGTTTTGCCCAGATACAGGCAGGGCAATGGAGGAAGGCCCAATCGGTACAAACCTGGTGGGAAAATCTTGCAAGCACGCCGAGTGTCCCAAAAAGGGATTGCGATCCCTCATAATGTTGGTTGAATGGGAAATATGAAACGAGCGGAACCGGCGAATTTTTGAGCATAAAGAGATAGCCACAGGCTCTCTACTCACAAAAATTAAGGAAGAGGCAAAACTTTGGGGCTTTGCTGGGGCTAGGCACCTGCGTGAGTTATTACCATCAACTGTATAGTACACACAGGGGTGTCTCTAGGTTATTTTCTTATTACCATCAACTGTATATACACACACGGGTGTCCCTAGGTTATTTTCCTTTCTTCCCTTCGGGGTGTATTTTTTCTCCTATATTCAATGGAAAGACGCTATCGTGCCATTTTTCTTTTAAAAAAAAAGAAAAGGCATGTGAGATCAGCACATATAAATAAAATTCAGGAATCACATTTTGTTTTGTTAATTCAAATATACCATAAGCGAGTTAAAGAAAGATATTTATCTCCATAGGCAATATATTGATCCACTGCACAACAGCATATGTAAATCTGTAAAACCAAGAACAATCAAAACTGAAACGATCACAATTCACAATCTTGTTTGTGCAGTTTGTAAATACTCGCAAAACTGAACCAGATAATGTCAATGAAGGGAACGTGCCACTCTACACGCAAATCGATTCAGACACTCTGTTCCGTCGTTGCTATTGCAATGAAAGTATCAGTCCTAGAGATGTAACAACGGGATGCTACTTAATCTTCAACTCCAAAGCACGTCACATGAGAAGAGATTTGGTCAAGTGCTCTCTTGCTGTTGTTAGGGCTTGAACTATAGTCTGCATTCAGAGAGCAATAATTCGTTTAGTTTAGTTAACCGAAGAGTCT
This sequence comes from Oryza australiensis, assembly GCA_019925245.2. Lineage (NCBI taxonomy): Eukaryota > Viridiplantae > Streptophyta > Magnoliopsida > Poales > Poaceae > Oryza > Oryza australiensis. The sequence continues at coordinate 785,973 of JAIFGZ020000277.1, read as the reverse complement.
CCTCTAGTAAGACCATGGCTAAAACTTACCTGCTCAGCGAGTGATGTAGCACCCTCTATTCCATGCGCTGAAACCTTTTCAGCTATCACACTTCCTTCTGTTTCTAGGACAATCCTGCACGATCATTCAGCAAAATCAAGTACAATTAAGCTTACAGTTTGCACTACTAGACATCAGGAAAGCTGGAGAAGCCTTGTCAAATCACTTTGAAATGTTCAAATATAAATAGACTATCAGACTTAGAGGTATACATTGTCCATGGCCTAATCAATATAAAATTTTGCCACCTCAATATCAGTCCCATTTATTGTCTCTCATTCATCAAATTTTGCCATCTCAAAATAGATTTGTTCAAGGTACAGAACTTCGATTATTAACAAAGTAAAGGTCCTAATAGAATTCATTTGTCCTCAAATCAAGAAGGTTCATGTTGATGTTGTTCATTACTAGAGCAGACAAGAAGAGAGTGATTATAGAGCATGCATGAAAGACAAATGTACAAATGAAAGGAAAAAGATTATAAGAACATTTTGCAATCTAGTAAGACTATGATTTACCCTCCATCAACAATTTCATCAAGGCACAATAAGATGAGATCCAGATTTTCAAGTGCTGTTCTTTTGTCGACGTTATTTCTGAAACCAATGGCACAGGAAACAGAATACATGCAATCAGGTAGTGACATAAATATGCAACAAGATAAAAAGTGGTAGGAAAAGATACACTAGAATAGGCTGAGTATAACCTGAGAATAATGTCAACTGCATCAGTGAATCCTTGAAGAACTGATGCTAAAATAAGCTCATTCTCCTCCTCTCCTCCAGTAACAAAAAAATGGAGGTCTTGGATGAACTTATACACCACAATGTGGCCATCAAACATTACAATCTCAGCTGAAAGGGGATAACAGATACATGAAGTGAATTACTTGAACCAGACACACAGTATATAATTTTTCGCTCACAAATAAGACCCAGTAAATACTTCTTGTTATAAGGAAAACTAACGCAAATAAAATACAAATACATCTGTCCAAGCTCATATTAATTGGTGGATATTGTGAAATGGAGTACAACTATAACTCGGCGAAAGCTGAAAAACCGTATTATGTTTGGGTGTGCTTCAGTACACCTCTTTTAGAAAAAAAGTTTATGAACCCATAAAGCAAAGAACTAATATTAGGTAAATTAAATCAAATCAGATTACATTTTACATGCTGGCATGTATTTGTCTCACCCCTAATTTTAATAACAACTTCTCGTTTAAGATTCAAACTTTTCTAAGAGAAGTGTATCGTAACGTCATATTGATGTCTAACTGTTGTTATATAGAAGAACAGAAAAGAGGTGCGTGGTTAGCACATTTGAAAGAATCATCAGAAACGGACGATTGCTTTACAGGACACCTAGAATACACATCCTCTTAGACACATCAACATATTTCATTTATGTAATAAAATCAAGAGATAAGTGTAAACATAGGCAGTAAGGTAGAGTATGCAGACAACTAGAGTTCTTGGACATCATCAAGATAGTGTAAATGCACATGGAAAAGAGGCAACTAGTCTATGCAACACGCCAATGCAAGACACCAAATGCTTCAACAATTACAGTTTGAGACAAGCAGTACAACGTATACATTGGGCTACTAGGAGATAGCAATAGTAATCACATACAAATCATCTTCTCACTGACTCAAGCCGAAGGGGCCCAGATGCGCATACCTTCTGCTCCAGCAGTGGCTTTCTGGGTCTTGATGAACACCGACTTCTCGAAGGCCAGCTTCGCCGAGAGAGTAGGCCAATCATCCGTGTAGTACTTGACGGCAACGCGCTTCCCCTCGGAGTCCAGAAGCAGGATGTTCTTCACCGAAGGGGAGGACTCCTGTACGATCAAACAATTAAGCAACACGATCAACTAGCAACAACAACGAGAAGGGTTCAAAAGCTGACACTTGAGGCCACCAATGGCCGGATCCCGATTTGCACCTGCCCGGAAAACAAGAAACGGGAGAAAGCCTCCCAACCCAAACTGGTAAGAAAATATGCCTTAAAAGATCGATCTTTCCGAAGCTGCCGTACGACGGGGACGGCGGACCGGGGAAGAACGCGACGGATCGGGGAAAATCAAGAAACGGGAAACACGAACGGCACGCGAAGGAATCGAGAGAGAAGGGGAGGAGGAGGAGGAGAGCCGGGGGGCAGGGACGCCTACCATCTGGAACAGCAAGGTGGATCCGCGGGCGGGAGCAACACGGTGAAACGGATCGCCGGCGGCGGGTGAGAAGGTGCGGACCAACCAAGGAAGCCGATCGAGAGGAGGGGGGGCGCCGACGAGTCGAGGTGGACGAAGAGCACATCTAGTAATACTTCGTTCATCGCTGGGCCTCACAGATCCGGCCCAAAAATGTCCTTCGCGCCGACGTGGAAATTGGACCGAATTGCCACGATTTCAAGCCCATTCTTCCTGTCCCATACCAAATCATGTTTCGTCCGCGGATTCACTTGTGCAGCCTCTTTTGAGAGTTTTAGATTCTAAGAAAAAACTGGTGAGAATTTAACGGGTGAGAATCTGAAGACTCTGGTTTTCGACAAAGAAAATTAGATTATTCGAGAGAGTTTCTGATTTCAAGAATACTGCGGTGGCCAAAAGCTCCACTAAACAGATCTAACATACATCACACTCAAGCTACAATGTGTAAAATGTGTCTGTGTACAGGCTGATTGATATATTACATACATGACGAAACTCATAAGCATCTTAGACCTTTCGTGGCATACGTTTCGCTTATGGTCCACGATTATGACTTCCAAAACTCTCTGTGCCCAACTTAACGAACTTATTTGCTTCAAACTGAAGCTGGTAGTACCGCTGGCAATCGCCTGGTTAGAAAACGTCGAGCAGCTATTGACACTTGGCCACACTGCACTGAGTCTTCAACACGCGGCCTCCGTGTGGCGCGGGGTGACGGCTAGCGTGGCTTCACCAAACGCGACCATCGATCGGTGGAGTATTATTAGCCTTTTGAGGCCTAAATCCCAAAAATCACCGGTCGGCTGCGGCTGCTACTTTACTGGGTTAGAGCTCGCGAAAACCACACGGTCTAATCAACATGAAAAATGATCCTAAATTATGTTAAATGATGTATTTCTAAAATGTTTTTAAAAATTTATAATAAATAATAATTAATTAATCATACGTTAATAACTCATCTCATCTCATCTCCCCTGGCACGACCAGCTTAGCCTATCAGTTTTCTAAAACCAATTTCTCGGCTACATAGAGAAATCAGATATCCCGTTGAAACATGAAACATAGGCCAAGACCAAGATGGTGGCGGTCCGGCTGTGATAGGATCCGGCCTATGACCGGGAAATTTTGGCCAGGCAGTTCCAGGTGTCAAGGTGTCATGCTTTTGGAAGCTGCTGAGTTTCATGTTTCCGTCCCGTTTTTCTTCGGGAGATCTAGCCAGGGACACTGGCTTCCCACAAAGTTAGGCTTTCTAAGATTTTTGTTGTTACTCGATCGTGTCTTCAACATCAGTCAAGCACCATTTTGTCAGTTCAGAAAAGGAGAGTTGAACCATCCCAATTAATTAAGTACTATTACCTCCGTTTATAATTTATAGTATAAATCGTTATGATTTTTTTAATCAAACTTATTTAAGTTTGATCACTTTTTAACATAAAATAGATATAGTACCAAAATATATTAAACATTAATTTTAGTGAAAATTTAGTGTCACAAGTGTTGTTAATTTTTTTACAAACTTAATCAAACTTAAAAAAGTTTGACTAAAAAAATCAGAGCAACTTATAATATGAAAAACGAATAGAGTAATATGGATCAACCTATCCCAGCTATAGCTATAGGTAGTACACATAACGTTCACCAAACCATTCAAAATACATGTCGAACCTATTTGGGACACATACATATATGTTGTGCCTCAAATCAAGCTGATGAGCTACTCCACTCGATATGCTACCAACCCTAGTTAGGATGAGAATGGTTACGATATGAACCAAACTTAAACCCTTTTTAATAAGTTTGTTGGTATATGGTTCAATGAAGTCAATCCATCATGAGTCCATTATATCAATAGGTTATCCATGTGTTGATGGACTATATACCGACTACGGTATTGTAGAGTATGTGGAATCGTTTAAACCAAGGTATATGCAAGATTGTGGTAAAAGAGACATGAAATAGAGATTTTTATACAGGTTCGGGTTTTTTAACTGATTGGTAATAGCCCTACTCCTGTTAGCCGAATCCGGTGTTGCCTTTATATATTAGAATCGCACGAGTACAATATTTGGGTTAACCTAATCTAATTGGCATTGGCTTGATGGCATGGAGCTCTCACACGTGGTCGATAGCTAGTGTAGTCTTTTTCCTCAAATTTGAACTCGACAAGATCGAAGATAGCTGTAGATCCCTCTTGTCGGCTTTGTAACTCCGTGTTGGGTTTGTCTAGATCTATATTGACATGTTTTCCATTGGCCTTTCCCCTCTCCTCTTGGAGTCTTGTATTTATATCCTCGAATGTCCCTTTGTCCAAGTAAAACTAGAAAAACAAGTATGCATATGATCTGAGTATGTCCTTGTAGTGTCTGATTAGGACTCTGCTTCTCCTTCCTTATCCAAAACGCTTTCTATTCTGAAAAGATAATTTTTTTCTTTATCCATCATATTTCCTTAATTAAAGTATACCTTCTCGTATACTATTAGGTATATGATATTGTTGTATATCATGAACCCATGTATAAAAGGTATGCCTTATCTTTGACACTGACGATAACCTCCGGTTTCAATGTAAATGAACTAATCGATGTTCTCGACCAAAGACCTTAGAATAATAGTTGTCGAACTCACCTAACTATTCTCGGACGGTCGAGAAGGTTTAGAGTATGCGACTAAGTTCCCTACCTAGCCTTGACCGAGAACATAACCATAAGTTGAATTTGGATTGAAGTCAAAAACTCAAACTATCATAAATAAATCCGCAAAAATTCTGTTGGCAATTTCTCTTTCTCTTGTTGTAGGTTCTCATACTCATATGACCATGCTATAGCATTGTTATTTTGAGTTTCTTGTAGTAGGCACAAAGTACAACCATAAGACAACTTTTGACTCTGCTCTATTACGAGACCTCTTCTTGTATATACTAAAATTTAAAGTCACTAATCCGGTGTTCATCTAGTCAGAATAAATTCATGACTACCGTGCCTTAGGACCAGTACATGTTTTTGCTCTGTTACCTGACTTTCCTGAAATTAATTCTCAGAAGAAATTATTAGACAAAAAAGCCCCCAAGCGAATGCTCATGAGTAATACGATATGAACTAAAATTATTGAAAATAAATTACATACATATGACAATAAATGAGTACTCTTGCAAATGTTGTATTCAACAGAATGGAGTTAGATACCCTTCCTAGCCCCCAGCTGTTTTTATGGAAGTGGCTTGCACAAAAGCAGCTTAAATCTTATAACAAGACTATGCTCGAGCTATGAATTTCTAGCCCTCAGCCATGAGATTGGGAAAAATTATTCCCGATTATACAACCGGTTAATACGTTATGGTGGGTACTCTAACATGATCATCCTGACATGGTCATTGGCCCTAGAACCTGACTAATTCAATAGTATCAGGCATCCTCGGCCAATGTCTATGAGACCCGACGATTAGTCAGGCTTAACGTAATAGGACGATAAGAAATAACTTCGAGACATAGTAATATAAGAATAGGGGATCAACGAACAAATATTGCACATTTAATATGTAAAAACACTTACAGAGATTAATGCATGGGGATGGTAAGATCGCTAACACGCTGGTCGAGGACCAGGTGTGTAGTCATACCTCGACCACTCATAGAGGTGGTGAAAGAATCACTACAACTGTTGATCGAGGACCAGGTGTAGTCATACTCGACCACTTGTTGAAAACTTGGAGAGGTGGCGAGATTGCTACCGTGCTAGTCAAGAATCAAGTGTGTAGTCATACTCGACCACTCGTAGAAAACTCGAAGAGGTGGCGAGATTGTTACCACGTTGGTCAAGGATTAGGTGTATAGTCATACTTGACCGCTCGTAGAAGATTTGTAGAGGTGGTGATATCGCTACCACACTGGTTGAGAACCAGGTGTAGTCTTACTCGACCACTCGCAAAAAAAATTATATAGGTGATGAGATCGCTACCACGCTGGTTCAGAACCATGTGTGTAGTCTTACTCGATCACTCGTACAAAACTCGAAGAGGTGGCGAGACTGCTACCACGTTGGTCGATGACCAGGGGTATAGTTGTACTCAACCACTTGTAGAAAATTCGTAGAGGTGGTGAGAGGATCGCTACAACTGCTAGTTGAGGACCAGTGTAGTCATACCTTGACCACTATTAGGGACATTTGAGTTGGTTATTACATGTGCATCTCGTGTGACCAGCATGACTCACATACCCAACTTATAAGCATATCAGACGTCCAATCGGAATCATGTCGGGTGATCAAGCTGACAATGTCACGAGTAGATTGTACATAGCAACCTTTTCACAAATAGACTTGAGTCGTGACCATTACGAGACGTGAAATAGGTCGCCGGTCTTTGTTAGTAAGTTTGGTCCAATAACTCCTCATTTGTTTGAGAACGTTCTCGACAATGAGGTGTACTCGACTGCTACCTCCTATCGACTGCTACCTCCTAGAGTGCTCGATTATTCCTGAAAATCAGTTTTTAGAAGGCAAGATATATAGCAGACAATATTGAGCACATACTCAAAAAATTGTATAAATTGTCAGGATATAATGAACAGATTTGGATTGAATATCATGTATTATGTATACTGTAAACAAACATGATTTATATAGAAGAAATAGAGTGAGCCCCATTATTAGACCATAATCGGCCTAATATAGGAAACATTTGTATAATAGATCTGGTATAAAAGATATTCTATAGATAAATATAATAAATTATAGATCCAAAAATAAGTACAATGCATTGTATAAAATATTACGTACATTTATAGATACATGTTGGATGTATTTACGGAATTAGTAGGCTTACTCAAAAATTCACCTACTAAATACCTTAAATACCTTAATGTAGTCTTACTGGACTTAGATCGGTACTGCGGTAGTTGCTCCTTGGTAGTTGCTCCTGTACACATGGCTCTTGTGCTTTGTGCTTATTCGTGCAGGATTGCATGTAGTCGGGATTGCCAGCCAGAAGAAGACACAAACACGTCGTGTACACTACTGCATGATGTCGGGTCTCCTATGCAGCTTGGTGCATCCGAGTACGAGTCTCGGGTTAGCTAGGGCCGGCCTGATCACGATCGAACTCGACTGACGGAGGTTCATGCAAGACAAACCAAACATCAATCCAGAATTAGTTTAATCAAAACAAGATTATTTGAAGTATATTGGAAGAGCGAACACGTATGCATTTGTCGGTGTGTTCCATTGTTCTTTGCGGCGACGATGTCTTGAAGCTTGGATGATCTCAATAGATCAAATTGTTAACGAAGACGTATTTTGGTTGGGTCATATATCCTAGAGCCAAAACAGTTGATGTATCCCTCATCGAAAAACCCATAGCGACAATGTCTTGATGAAGATTGAGATGATGAGGGTCCCGCCCTAGAAGAGAACGTATTTTGGTTGGGTCATATATATCTCCCAGGTCCGAAGTCGTCGAAGAGTTTTTTGAATTGAACACCATGTGTTGAAGTATTTTTTGGCAAATTTCCTTATTGGAGTCTGGTTCTCGGCCGTTGCCGGGAGATTAGCCGTTTTAAGCTCGTCGGTAGATTTGGTAGTCAGCACCTCGTTCTCGGTAATTGCCGGTGAGATAGCCGTTGTAGGAATCATGTCCGCCTATTTCGTCGTCATGGCCTCATCCTTAGCATAAGGGGGCAAGATCAGGACGACATCGAACATAAGAAAGACGATGGTTTTGACTTGGACATAAGTGAATGCCGGATGGGTTGGATCTCCGAGGTTAGGATTATCGTAGAAGCCCTCATCGAAAAATCTACTCTTGAACTCATCTCGTCGAAACCTTAAAGCACCAAGTCCCCTACCTGGTGTGTCACTATCGACGGGCTATACGCCGACCATGATATTTATAAAGTATGAGGGTCATTGAAACCAGAATATACATGAGATTATGATAAAAGAGACATGGGATATGGATCTTTACAGGTTCAGGCCTTTTAACTGACATGTAATAGCCATATTCCTATTGGTCGAAGCCGGTGTTGCCTTTATTTATCGGAATCACACGAGTACAACATTTGGAATGACCTAATCTTATCGACGTCGACTGGCGGCATGGAGCTTTCACACGCGGTTGACGGCTAGTGCAGTCTTCTTTCTCGAATATGAACTCGGCGAGATCGGAGGTAGCTCTAGATCCCTCTTGTCGGCTTTGTAGCTCCGTGTTGGGTTTGTCTAGATATATATTGATATGTCCTCCGTTGGACTCTCCCCTCTCCTCATGGGATTCTTGTATTTATACTCCCAAATGTCCCTTGTCCAAGTAGAACTAGAAAAACAAGTATGGATACGATCCGAGTAATCTTTCTAGTATCCGAGTAGGACTCCGCTTCTCTTTTCTTATCCGAAATGCCTTCTATTATAAAAAGATAATTTTATTTTTATCCATTATATTTTCTTAATTAAAGTATATCTTTTCGTATACTATTAGGTATATGATATTGATGTATACCACGAAATCATGTATATGAGGTATGCCTTATCCTTGGCACTGACACCATGTATACCCAAATGGATCGGTTACGTTACTAGTAGATAAAAAAACTCCTATTACATGTGTAAAACTCAGGTCCAAAATTTTAAACTCGCGTTCACACTATAAAAACTTATCAAATTCAGTCAAATTTTGTAGAAATGATTTATTACACGAAGAAGCAACTTCGTGTAAATTTTAAGCCATTTATATATGTGGGACCCACAATGCACTACTAATAGACTGAAAATTTTAATTATATGTGCGTAAAACTCAGACTCAAAATTTTTAAACTCGTGTTCATATTATAAAAATTTGTTAGATTTAGTTAAATTTTATAGAAATAATTTATTATACAAATAAACAACTTTGTATAAATTTTGAGCCATTTAGACATGCGGTGCCATGATGCATTACTAAGACCAGCAATTCTAGTTTTATGTGTCTAAAACTTAGACCCAAAATTTATAAATTCACGTTCATGCTATAAAAACTTATTATATTCAGTTGAATTTTGTAGAAATGATTTATTACATAAAGAATTAACTTTGTACTAGTTTTAGTTTCAAGACATTATACACATGTGAAATCATTTTGGGCTAAACCTTTTAAACTTCTAATGATTTTGTTTGATATGTTTATATTTTTAAAATGATCTTAAAATCTGTTAAAAATTTATTAAAGTAAATTATAGATAAATTTAATGAATAAATGAATTAATACTAACTATTTCTATCCCGAAACGAAAGGGAAAAACGCCGGACGCCACGCTAGCTAATCGGACTACTTGACATGGCCGGCCGCCGCGCGACTCGCTCATGAAATCACGCGGGAGGAAGGAGCGGGGTTTGCAATGCCGGGCATATGTCGTGCCGCCCTCGGCGGCACGCGGCGCCGAAATTCGCGAACGCGGCAATGAACAGTAAAAATTTGAATTTGAACGATTTCGTGCGTACCGCGAAAACCACGCGAAAAAACGTGAAAACCGCGTGAAAACCGCGCAAAAACCGAAGCCGCGCGAAATCGCGAAAGTCGCGAAAAACCGCGAAAACCGTGAAACCGTAATTTAAATTTGAACTAAATCAAAATCCACGTCGTGCCGCGGATTTCACGAAAATGGAGCGAAAACCGCGCCGTATACAGCGGTTTTCGCGACAAACATCGCGAAATTTATTTTTTTATAAAATATATATTTTTTGTGTTAAAATGGATTTTTTTCAAATTTTTTGAATTTTCACGAAATTATTTAAATAAAACCGTGGGGATGCCGTGCCGCACCCCTGCAAAACCACCGAATTTCGCGGCTTTCGTGCCGAAATTCGCGAAATTGCAAACCCTGGGAAGGAGTACAGCTTGGCGATCCGATGGGGCCCGCACGTCAGTCACCGATCGCATCAGCTCGTGCGGCACTGGAGGTCAGTGGCACATGCCACGTGTGCCCTCCATGCTGGCTAATTAATCCCGTCAAACCGCGGCGTGGAAAAGTATGCCGACATCTAGAAAACATCCTGATTACGAGTACTAACCCCAGTCAGTCTGTAGCAGCGTTGGTCTTCCTAGGAGTACTAGGAAACACAAGTATTTTCATTTTGAGGGGGGAAAAAACAATTATTCCATCGTGTTGGGCTATAAATAGCCGTGCACAACGCACGCCTTCTGCGACAAAAAAGAGCTGGACGTAGTCACATCTCTACGAGAGACTCGAGTGGTTGGCAATGAGCAAGCGGCAGTTTGGAGAGACGGAGAGCAGCGTCGACACGGTCCGCGTCCTCATGCTCCTCTCACGGCGGCGGCGGCGGCAGCAGCATCACGGCGTAGTCGGCGGTGGCGGCGGCATGCGGGAGGGACACGCGCGCGCGCCCCGCGTGTTCGAGTGCATGACGTGCGGCAGGCGGTTCCCGACGTTCCAGGCGCTGGGCGGGCACCGCGCCAGCCACAAGCGCCCGCGCTACGCCGCGCGCGCGCCGCCAGCAGGCGACGACCTCGGCGCCGTGCTCTGCATAGGCGGCGCGTCGCCCCTGCCGTCGTCGTCGACGGAGCAGGCGCGCGAGGATGGCGGCGGCAGGACGAGGACGGCGCACGGGTGCCCCGTCTGCGGGCTGGAGTTCGCCGTCGGCCAGGCGCTTGGCGGGCACATGCGGCGGCACCGTGCCGCGCCCGGCGACGCCTCATACCCCGACGTAACGCAAAGCGCAGGCGCCGCGGCGGCGGCGAAGGTCGACGACGTTGGAGACGAGTGCACCGGCGGGGTTTGCTTGGACCTGAACCTGACGCCGTCGGAGAACTGCGCCAAGTGTCGGCACACGCCCAGCTCGGCATCGCCATGAACTCTGTACAGAGAACGATTCTACTCGACTGCGCCCCTTGAGCTCACCATTTGTACCGATTTCTATACATTTTCGCTGTATTTATCTAGCATTTTGTCTTTTGCTGCATAGTATACAATCATATTAGTTAAGATTTTTGTTATATATTTTGAACCTTTTTATCTAAAATGTTTACAAATAGAATATCTCAAAACGTGTTTCTAAAGCTAAACCTTTTAGCCATGACAGTCAGACAGGGTGGCGTAACGAAAAGTCCAAATTTGAAAATAAGTTGAGGTGGTTTATTTTTAAAGTTAAAAAGGTTCAAAAGATAATAAACCTCTATGAGTTACTGAAAAAGCGGCGCCAAAATGCAGGAACAGCATCACTCTATTCCATGCATCGATTGATTAACTGAAAACCCAACAGCACGGACTACATTACACACTGTAGCTTGCAGTTCGACGGATTGAAATCCAGCGTACAGTAGTAGCCCCCCATGCAATTGCAACAGCTACGTCAAAAGCATGAGTAGTTGCTTCAAAGAATGGAAGCAAAGATAGGTACAATCAGATCGGTATCATAGAGTGTCTTCTTGACATTCTTCCTATAACAGCAAGGCAGGGAACAAACAATGTCAAATAATAAACGATCATGGAGGCCGAGAAGGGGAGCGTCCCCTCAGGAGCCGCAGCATGCAGATCGAGAAGCTGCTGGTGTGTCGGCGCCCTGCTCCGTCTTGTTGTTAATCTTGATCGTCTTGTCCTACAACGCAAGAGTATGTATTTCTTAGAACAAAGGGCAAGATGATGATTGAGACATAATTCAGTATATACAGCTATCTGTACCTCAGGCTTGGAATCGGTCTCGGCAAGCCTCTGCTTAATGTCACGCGCAATGGAGAAAAAAACTTGCTCCACGTTGAGGTTCGTCTTCGCACTCTGGAATACACAGTAGTTTTAAATCAAAACAAATGTCACCGCAAAGACCACTTCTTTTTTTTTCCAGAAAATGACACTGAAAGATCAAACAATTCAGTCAGCAACATACAGTTTCGAAAAATTTGATGCCATACTCATCAGCCAGTGCTTGGCCTTTTGCAGTAGGGACAGCCTGGAGAAACAGCAAAAAACAGGAAACAAATAAGCATTTGACTAGCAATTCTCAGGGACCGAGCATTTAACCACTAGTAACTTCAATGTTATGATACAGTATGAATTGACTGAATGCCAAGGATGAAAAGCTTTCACGTACCCTTTTACTTTCATCCATATCAGCCTTGTTGCCAACCAAAATTTTGTTGACATTATCAGAGGCATGTTGCTCAATATTCCGAATCCAGTTCCGTATGTCTGTATTGTCAAATGAAACAAAAGTCAGTGGCAAAATAGTTCAAAATGGAATAATCAAGGAATGTATATATGTAAGAAGTCAGTACTGTTGAAAGATGACTCGTCGGTGACATCATAAACAAGTAGGATACCCATGGCTCCACGGTAGTACGCTGAGGTAAAATGATGTTTACTTGATTAAAAGGTACCCATTTAACCTCAGGTTTGGTATACTGAATGGAAAATCATTATACCAGTGGTGATTGTCCGGAAACGTTCTTGGCCAGCTGTGTCCCAAATTTGTAGCTTAATACGCTTACCGTCCAGTTCTATTGTTCTAATCTTGAAGTCAATACTGCACAAACACAAACACTTCAATCAGTGTGGAGAACATAACAAATTTAAAAGTGTGAGGGCAAGAGCCGTAGATCGGTCTTCCCAACATCAAAGGACATACCCAATTGTGGTAATAAAGCTTGTAGTGAAGGAACCATCGGAAAACCGCAGGAGGAGGCAACTCTTGCCAACACCTAGAAATGGAAAAGGAGAATAAAGAATTCTTATAAGAAAATTGGCCAGCACAAAACTTGCCTGACGAACTGCCACTAGGCACTAGCTATAAAAAAATTAGTTCAACAGAATATACTAACAAACATGAATTTGTAATTTGTAAGATAAAGTTCCCAATGTTGACTTTAAAACAGTATAACACTATGATTATTAGAGCAATAGCATGCTACCAAAGGCTATGCCTAGAAAAGTTAAAGCAATAGACTTACATTGGGTACTAGAGAGAACCAAAACCATGTGTAAAAGAGTAAATCATGGATTAAATAAAACAAAGTCATCTTATGTCTTGACTAAGCCATGAATCCAAGATCAAAGCCTTTTAGAGCACGAGCTTTATGTTACAGAGAAACATGAAATGCTTATGCGACTATCATGAAACCATCCTTGAGCGGGAAAAAGAAAGCCTTGCTTAATGTTTATGTGTAAGGTCTTGCGCACTGTCCAAATAACCATGGTATCAGCTTAATCAAAAAACGTGCAATTCCAGTTGACCATTTCCAATGTTCTTTCAAGGAAAAACCTACTCCACCACGAAATTCATTTTTTCTCCTCACAATTTTCATCTCTCCCAACTTTGCTTTAGAAAAATGCACAGCAGTGGTAGTATCTCTCTAACTCACTCAACCGTACCCAACAGTTGTCCGTACATATTATTCTAGGTTGTAGGTTGAACATAAACCAGCAACTATTCAGAAGAAGCAAACATTTTTCATCCGCCCACCAAAAATAACATGGAAGACGGATCATGAAAACAAGCCCGTATCAAAGACAAATCCCTTGCAGGATACTAACTGTTCATATGCCCAATCATCCCGCGAACCCACGAACACCGAGGCGCGCGAACCCCACACTACATCACTCGCTGTGTAATGGAAATGGAGAGACAAGATCTAAGCTCGAGGTGTCACCAACCGCTGTCCCCGATGAGGAGGAGCTTGATGAGGTAGTCGTAGTCCGCCCGAGCCCTCGCCGGCGGCGCAGCCATCTCGTCGCTCGCTTCTCACACCCTCCTCCTCCTGCCCTCCCCGGTGCCTCCACCAATCCCCGACCTGCGCCGATCAAAAACAGACACCCATGAGAATGTCAGCACGAGAGCGGCGGATCCCGCACGGGTGGAGGCCGGATCGGAAACCGCACCGGAGGATCGAGCGGCAGCGGAGCGGCGCGGCGGCGGATCTGGAGGGGAAAAGAGGCGGACTGGGAAGCAGTTTTCCTTTCCCTTTTTTCCCCCAAAACTTTTTTGGTTAGTTTGCGGGTTGATTCGTCGTCGGCCGCATGAGCGAGCGACTGATCAGCGTGCGCTGCGCCGGCTTTGTTCGTTTTTTTTAGTGGGGTCCGGTTCAGTCAGTCAGGTCTCGACTCTCACCTGATCTCAAATGCGCCGCCGGACCAGCATCCCATCTCACCCCACGTCACGCGTGAGCCCCACGATGCCGTCACCGTCGGCAGATTTTTGATTTTTTATTAGGGTTTCGCCTCGCCGTCGTCGTGCTTGGCCCGTGGGCTGAAAGGGCACGTGGGCCTTTGGCGTGCCATGTCGGCACGGGCACGGCCCGGCCACTCGTGGGCCATGCTTGGGCCGGGGACGAGGCACGTGGGTCGGTATGGCATGGCCCGTCACAGTAACTGTGCATAACGGACCGTGCCATGACAGGTCGTGCCTCAGACGTGCCCATGCCGGGCCAGGCCGTACCACCCGTTTGGCCACCTATAGTTGAGATTGCTTCCTTTCCTTTTCCCTGACATCACTCTCGGTCGCCTTAATTTCGAGAGGCGTTTTATAGGCACAGGTTGGTGGGCCAGTTGCGGAGTGAGTCCCAATTGTCTGTAGGGATGAAAGCGGGGACGGGAAAATCCCGTACCGACCATCACCGAATACCGAAAATCCCGATCGAATACCGTATCCACGAGAAAAACGGGAACGGGAAAACGGGAAACGGGAAACGGGAACGGGAATGGTTGGGGTGTTTTCTGGACCGTATTCACGGATCTCGTATTTATCTGGAAAATTTCCCGTGGGAAATTCCCGTTTTTGAGCTCATGTGCATAATAAAGAATTCACTCTAGTCTATTAAACCTTCACTCATAGAATTTTGAAACATTATAAGCTCATGTGCATAATAAAACATTCACTCATACCGTAAGATTATGTATGGTTGCAATTGTTGTGTCTAGTTAACTCTTTGAAGTGGTTATATGTGTGTCGACGTTCCCGTTTTCTTTTATCGATTCCCGATCGTAATTGACATGCCCCGACCGTTCCCGATGTCCCGTATTACCGAATTCGTTTTCCTTCCGTCTTTCCCGTTTCCGTTTCCGTTCTCGCTAAAAAATATGGGAACGGGAATGGTTAAGGTCTTTTCCCGACCGTTCCCAACCGTTTTCATCCCTAATTGTCGACAATGAAAGATGGGTACATGCGAATATTTTTATTTTATTTATTAAAATATTTAAAAATTGTTTTTCTTGAAAAATTTACGAAACTAGGTGCCCGACGCCCAAACGCCTTCTCGAGTGATTTTTTGACGTGAGGACGTGCGTTGGTCTCGCAACTGGTCGTTTGCTTGAGAGGTTTTTCTCCCAGAGAGCGTTTTCCGGGCAAGGAGCCGCTGAAAAATGGCCGGGAGAACGAAATGGGTTTTTGCGGAGGCCCCTTGCCCTCCCAGGAGTGATTTTTTGTAAGTCGGGAGCTGCGTGAAAGGGTGGCGGGGTGGCATTTTTGCGGGCGGCCCACTTGTTGCCCTTGCTCATAAGGAGGATCTAAATGAGTCCCGATGTTTGTCTTATACATGATCGTCATGCGGGAATGTTGCGGGCTATTGACTACTTGCAGAACGGTTGAGATAAGAAGGGACTTCCAACTAGGTGGCCCGATCTTCGAAGTAGATGGTGCATACGTCACATGGGTATTAATTTCTACAAGCAATTCAAGAACAAATATCTGATGGATCATTTCAAGAGGTTTTGTGCACAGAATCAAGAGAAAAAAATTCAACAAGTTATAGAGAAGGTTGGAGGGCGGCAAGAGGGCCGCCTGCAAAAATACCACCAAGAAAAATGCACCCCTACGACCCTTTCGAAAGCGGTCTCCCGGCCTACAGCAAAAAATCGCCCTCTAAGAGAGCGGTAAGGAGGCCGTCTATAAAAAAGACAGGTCACCCTTCTAGCCATTTTGTAGCCATTTTGTAGGCGACCCCCCGTCCATAAAAAATGCCTTTTATGAGAGTGGCAAGAGGACCGCCTGCAAAAACCTTTCCTCGATGGGCGGCCGTTGGACGAAGATCAATAACCGTCTACTACGTCAGAAAAATCATACATTGTGAGCGCGTTTTTTAAAAATCATCCTCCAAAAAGTGTAGTGCAACTAGTTTTGTAAAAAATTTTAAAAATTTATTTTTAAAATATTTTAATAAATAAAATTACAAATAAAAAATATGTACGTGCATGGAGGTTCCAAGTTGCAAATTGCATGGTTTTTGTCAGATTGATTGGATTTAATTATTAAAGAGTGTCGTAGAAAGGAAGCCTAATACGAGCTCATATTTAATACATACTCGTTAACGACTATCCTTAGTTGAGGCAACAAAATCTCTTAATCATTAATACATTTAAATATTTATTACTTTTTTACTTCATGCAATAAATTTCCTTTAATAAATGTTAAGAGTCGATTTTAAACTGTTGTCTAGCAATCATATTTTTTCTTTTCTCTCTCATCCATGTTACCAGTTTTACCTGTATAGCAACGAAAAGAACAGGTTAATAAACACCGTTGTACATGGCCTAAGAGCAAGTTTTATAGTAGAGGTAAACCTCTAATCCTGTACACATCATTTAGTTATTAATTAAGAGATTATATTGTCTCCACTACACTTGCTCCAGTACAATATAATAATTCTATTTTATTTATATGCTTTCAATCTATTGGTCTATTTGTTTCATATCACTTGAAGTCTGAAAGAGGTTCATTTAGGGTTTGTGCTTAGATGCTCGTAATACTTGCTCCTAGGGATCGTCACTCGAGGGACGAGGGGAGACAACAGAAGAGGCCACAGCTCAAACACAAGTTCATTAAGAGATATTTAACTAGTGTTTAATAATTTGTCACTGAATTCATATGTCATAGATACCCATTAACATATGAGTGGTAAATTGTTAAATGTCAAACTAAAAGTGACAAATAATTAAATGCTTTTGTTCATTAGGCGCGGACCTTTTTTTTAATAGATGAATAATTATGTGATCATTATATTTAGAGTACGAACGAATGAATAGATTGTTATAAAATTGAAATTTGAATTTAAAACAGTTTTTTAAGATATGTAAAGTTTTTACAGAAAATCTCATTGTTTTATGAGCTAGGGAAGCGTGTTGCATTAATCTATCATTTACTTCCTTCAAAAACAACAGGATCTACGATAATTTATGAGATTTTCGATTGCAGCTTTTTTATACCAGCTAAAGACATATATGCTACAACAAATATTACAAAAGATATAAATTATAAATTTATAGCATGATTAGTTAATTAGCTATATAGTATTACATCTAAAGCAAATCTATTCACACACATGTCAGAACCTTATATCTTCACATGTCAGCTCGTGGGTCGGAGATGGATACCTTCGCTAATATTAAAGTAGTATAGATGTCTGTCTTCATCTAAGGCCGTAATCTGGATAAGAGGACGGTAATTGCACATGCACGGCACATTTGACGTGTAACGATGCCCGAATTGTACTGCTTGGACAGCCGGAACAATCACCCAACCATTCGTTCATGTGCTAAAAGGAACCAGCCAACCGTTTGCTTGCTTCCAACCAGGGTCCCTTTCCACGAAAACCGTCACAAAATCTACGATTTTCGCATGTACCATAGGGATGCGGTACGGCATTCTCGCGGTTTCATCTCAATAATTTCGTGTAAATTCAAAAAATTTGAAAAAAAATTATTTTTATCACAAATATATATATATTCTATAAAAAAATAAACTTCGCGCGGTTTGCCGCGAAAACCGTGGTACGTGGCGCGGTTTTCGTGTGATTTGATCGAAAACCGTGGCATGACAGGATTTGAATTTGGTTCAAATTTAAATCACGGTTTTCGCGGTTTTTGCATGGTTTTCGTGATTTTTGGCGTTGTTTTCGCGGTATGCACAAAATCATCCAAATTCAAATTTGTTACTTGTTCATCGTCGGTGGTTTTCGCGGCTTCCATGGTTTTCACGTGAAAACCGCTTTACCGGCGAGGGACGGCATGGCAAGGGCCTTTGTGTGCCTGCACGGCTTCCGTGCTACAAAACTCTCCACACGGCAGCTGCTTTTTCATGCAGTTACAGCACGCAAAGAGTGGCTTTCAGTTCAGGGATTGGCCACAAGGGACACCAATTGCATGTGGTGCTTGCTGCTGCCACAGACATTGCTTTGCGTTAAGGCAATGTTCGAAAATCGATATTAATGTATGATCGCCGTTAACTTGATCATTATGTGGTGAGGTGATCAATTGGGTAGTTGATGTTGAGAAATGGCAATTAGGATTTCAATGGAAAATCAAGAAGAGCTGATCTATCGAAATGGACAAATTCTTGTTAAGTGATAGACAGGGGCGACGCCATGCTCATCCTCCCTGGTGCATAGGGGTCCAAAATTTTTTCTTCAAAGCATGTTCTTCATTAACCCGTACAACTATAACATTAAGTGTGTAATATATATGTATGAGACATAGGGTAGTTTTCATTCTAGCTTCGTCTTGAGTGATAGAAGTGCATCCTAAAATAATCACACCAACCATGCTGGTCAAACTACACTTAAATCAAACACAATTACAGCAGCCAAGACTGGAGATGGACGCTACTCCTAGCTGCTGCTGCTGCTGCTATTGTCAATTTGAGTGGTACAAGTTGCAGTAATCAACGTGGTCCAAATTGCAGCGAAATTACCCAACTTCAGAGTCCAGCAGCTATCAACATACTACATAGAAATAGAGTACACTAGTTATGCGCAAGGTTTTTTTTTTTTGGGGGCTTGCATTGCATGCATAGATCATCAGTTCTATTACTGTGTCCTACCTAATTTTTGGCAGATCATAGTTGTGATGACTTGTGAGGCCCTTGGCCGTTACAAGCTAGTGTGCAAGTATCACTGCTAGTGTAGGCATGAGATGTGATTACGTGGCTTCGAATTGTGCAACAAGGTCTCCGAGAAAACAACTGTTGATTGCATCTGGATAACTGGATTCCACAAGGAGGGGTTTATATGCGAATAAAAGGTCAGGATTGTTTTTCATTTTGGATCACGGAAATGGTTCACATTTTATCGACGAATTATTATCTCCCAAGCTGCTTCCAGAGTTTCATCTTATTAGAACATCTTCAACAGTCTTCTTATCACACTGTCCAAGTTAAATTTTAGTACCTTTGAAAAAAAGTACTCCAACAGACTGACTAGCCAACCAGATGCCTAAGCCATCCGGCTGGCCAAACTTCTCCTCGCGATGGCCAACTTTGGCCAGCCAAAATCGCCTTGCCAATCGTGGGCCTTATATATGGCCCCACATCTTTTTCCCCTCTTTCCTCCCGTCTCGTGCACTCTCTCTCCCCCGTCCCGTGCGCTCTCTCCCCAAGCAGATCGAGCAAGGAACATCTCTCAATCCAACGCGCGTCCCTTCGCTGATGCCGTCCCTCCATCCATCGTCCCTCCGTCGGCGCCGCTCCTCCATCTGTCTTCCTTCTATTGGTGTCGTCCCTCCGTCGCTGCCACCCCTTCATCCGTCGTCCCTCTCGCTATCCGCTATATCTTATTCGGTTGAGGGATGGTTTTAAAACTCGACTAGAAGACGAGAGACCTCAAGTAAACTTTTTCATATACAAAACGCTTCGACTGGTAGTGATCCCGTTGGGCCCATCATTTGCTGCTCACTTATACTCTACAATTAAAAAGATAGCCTACGTGGAGCCATCAATAATTTCGAGTGAATTAAGCCGAAAAAACAAAAACGGGTTAATTGGATCCATGCTATTATAAATTTACCAATTTAAAAAAATATAATTACTATTCATGAAATTTTCTAAATTCGAACCGTGCCATTGCCGTTAATTTTTATGTCAACTTCTCCTCCATCCCCGTTCCATCCGCATCTGACAAAAAGAACACGGTGGTGAGGAGGCAACCGATGAGGAGCTAAAGCCAATGGAGCTGTTGCCGCTGCTATAGGTCGAGGAGATTTGCGTCATCTTCCCGAGAGTCCTGCTTCCTCTATAGCCATCTCGTTATCAGAGCACCTCCTTTGCACCAGTGGAGGCCAGAGGCCCGACAAGCTACCGTCGTGCTCCTGCTCAACGCGCAGCACTGCAGCAGAAGCGAGGGGATGACTACGAGTTTAGCTGGAAGAGGATCTGGGAGAACCCCACACTAGACTCACCATCGACAGGGACATCACTCTCCCCGTCCTCTCACTGTACGCGCTCTCGCACGCTCACTCGTTTGTTGTTTACTGCGTTTGGGTGATATGCAATTAGAGCCAGTGTGAATCGAACAGTAGCGTAGATAGGATTTTATATTTGGATGATCCAACCTACATATTTTTTAAAAAATATTATAAATATAATAAAATAATAAAATTATATATATATATATATATATAGTTTTTGGGTGGTCCCGATGGTGGCTCCGCCACTGTCAATCGAGCATTGTTTGAAGCCGTGTAGGTAGAGACAGGAGCTTGATGTTGCTTGAAAAAGCTAAGCAACGGGTGGAGATGAATTCAACTCAACACATTTGATCTCCCCAAATGTGGCCACGATTTGTGAAATTTCTACACATTTTGCGCTGACGAGAGCAAGAAGCCGCAATCCAACAAGGTGCGTAGCATCGACGGAAGGCTAGTTATCCAAGCGGCCAACGGGATGGACGCCAAGGAGGAGAAGCGCGACGATGAGGAGGTGGCCACTGGCAAGGATTACTGCAGGCCAAACAGGCGGCCCGGCACGCCCGAGACACGGCTCGTCACGACACGGTCCGTTAGACACGGCTACTATGACGGGTCGTGCCGTGCCGGTCCGCGTGCCCCGTCCTCGGCCCAAGCACGGCCCACGGGAGGCCGGGTCGTGCCGATGCTCGGGGCCCACGGGCCAAAACCAACCGGCGACACACTATAAAAGGAAAAAAACCCTAACCCTAATACACCCGTCGACGCCATCGCCTGACCTGCCTCTCCTCTCTCCCTGCCGATGGCTGCGGAGTACCGACCACGCCGACGCCGGCGCCACGTCGCGCCCGCCGCCGACCTCCGCGCCATCGAGGACCTCCGCGCCGCGTTGCCGTCGATCTCCACGCGGTGCGCCGCACCGCCGCGGACCTCCATGCCGCCGTCCCCCCCCAACACGGCTAAACCTAACCCTAACTCTTTCCCTCGCCATGCCGTGTCGTGCCGGCCCACAGGCTCGGCCGGTAGCCCAAGCACGGCACGGCTAGTCATGCCGTGCCGGCCCGACCCGTTTCCCCTTCGTGTCGTGCCGTACTGTGCCGTCTACAGTACACGCGTACCCGTGCCGACCCACTTCAACCCGGCCCATTTGGCCACCACTAGCAAGGATGTGCGCCGCAAAGATGATGGGGATGAGCACGGGGATGATGTCAAGGTCGTCGGCACGATTCGTCGCCCGTCGACGCGAATACTAGAACCTCCACATCTTGCTGTCACTGTTCTTGAAGGTAAGCAACACATCCTTGCCGACAGTGGCCTCACAGCGTTGGAGCTCCAATGGAACAGGAGAGGGAAGATCTCATTGCTGCTTTGGCACGACTTATATTGAGCTTGAGCTTGAGCTTGCCGACGTTTGCTCCGTGTCACAGCCTTCTTGAACAACGGCGCGCGCAGCGCATGTGCATGATGGTGAAATAAGCAAGGCAGGCTTCTTTCCAGAGGAAGACGACGACTTAGGAAGAAAGAGCTGGGAGATGACACCAAAAGCTGTCATGTGGCGAAGTTTGACAGAAATGGCACGATTTAAATTTTCAAAATTTCATGACACCAAAAACCTTTTTTTTCATATTAGCAAATCTGTAATGGCTTGGATCCAATTAACCCAAAAACCTTTGGCTAACGCCGTGCGTTGTGCGAGGCGTGGCCATAGCAGAGAGGGCAGATGGGCTGAGGCTCCAGTGAAAGGGTTCAGTAGAGTCGCCAACGACAGGTCACCGCTGACGCCCAGCATCTAGCCATCGGCGAGCCCGTGCCGAAGAGGAAAGAGACTCGGCGCCTGGAGCTGGAGCCTCGTGAGGGAAGCAGCAGCAGCGGGAGGGCCAGACTCCTCGCCTGGCGACGTGCTCCGCGGAGGCCGATCCCCACGACGGGCAGGTCGGCGTGCTCCGTGAGCCGTTCGGCGATCGCAGCGATGAGCTCAGGCGGCAGGTCGGACACAAGAAACATTATGAGCTCAGCCCCCATGAACATGTTATTAGGAACACAAGAAACATTCCGGGATCACAATTAAGCAAATTTCTGAGTGACAAATAAAAGATGTACAAAAACATGCACATACTCCATCAATTAAGAGAGATTGCTAGAAGCAATGAAATGTCACTCATAAAAATTCCGAATCAATAAAAGAAGATAAAAATAAAACATGTGATGATACCAGCTCTTATAACGAAATAATCGCATGTAAATTACAAATTACCACGAGTAATATATCAAATTCAAAGATGCATTACTCTGAGAACACTGAAGACGACTCACCAGTCGGTGGAATCCCTATGTGATCAATACTTATGCATATCGTTGAAAAGTCAACACAGGCATTCATATAAACAACGTCAAGCAAATCAGGTAGTTCTCTTAATTTTTTTTCCTATCAAATGTATTTGAAAATTAAAGGATTTCCAAGTGACTAGAAGTCCAAACTGCTCCAAGGTTCCAACCCCATGGAACAAATCGTATGCAAAGTACCATCATCACTGTAAAGCAACAAATTGGAGCATAGGAACACGCCTCTATTTTGACCAAATACTTTAGAAAGACCAAATACAAATATCATCAGAATGTGTGATAAATATAAAAAGTTATACCTACTAACTCACGGATCACAAATTTTTGCCAATCTGTTTTCTTGAAATTTTGAAAAGACACTGGCTACTGACTCTTTATCTTTAAAGCACAACAATTCAGTACCATATGAACAAATCCAGGTAAATTCAGAATTTTTCATATCCCACCTACTTAACAAGCAGATACTAGCACTAACATTAACATTTTGGCCACAACAGATAGCATCAGCTTCAGCTAGGTGCAAGTTGTCCAATCACAAAATTATAATGATCAAATAACAAACAGAACAAGATGCAACCGAATAAACAATCACCTAACTATTATGTCACCACATGTAAGCTCCTGTCCATTTTAAACTACAACAAATCACAAAATAATACTTCCTATGCTTCACTTAAGATGTTTTAGGTTTTTAATAGATTCATGCATAAATCCATGTATGTGTCCAAATTCATATGGATGTTAGTGAATCTAGACGAAGAATTGAAAGACCAAAACGTCTTATAGTGTGAAACGGAGATAGTAAAATGGCATTATCACAACTAGACACTCATGCAAGTATACAGCAAATAAGTAATAATATTATCACAACTAACTAAACACTTGTGCAAGTACATAACAAATAGGTAAAAACATTATTACAGCTAAATACTTATGCAAGTAAACAAAAATACTTTTAACATTATGATAACTAAACTCCTTTGCTAAAACACGAATTAGGAAGACGTTAACAAAAAGCACTACCACTGAAAAGTACCAACTGTAAAATTTAACTACTACACACTAATGAACACCACACTACCACAGCATGTATATCGTTACTACTACAAGAAAGGCATGACGATGCATCTGTTCCTATAACCATGATTCACTCTATCGCACCCGCTGCAAGCTGCTTGTCTAATTACATTCTTAGGTCGATGCACAATTCCTGCTTACTACATACTTTCCAGATTCCAGCAAATTCCACAATGTTGGGGTGAAATTCATGAATATGATGTCATAATGTATATAAAGCAATCACATTACATGACATCAAGCTAAAAAGTGCCAATATATAACAGGATGAGAAACAATATTTTCCCCCAACAACGCAATCACTCCCAATATGGCATTGCTATTTCCAATAATCACCCAAACACAATTGAAGAAGCCACAAGCAGGCATATGTGCATCCACTACCACCAAACACAGATCAATTGTTCGAAATTATCCAAATCTTCACAATATTATTACAGGCAGCATCTAACAATTCACAGTCCCCCCATCCCTCTGCCCAGACTACACACTCCTCGACCCTACACCGGTGTTAATCTACACGGGTACAAACTGATTGCGGAGACCTGACTGCCCACCTATTCAGAAGAAACCACAAATTACGTACAAACAACGGAACCGATTCACGACAATGATATAGCATGCAACGAAGACGACGACGATGACGACAGCTAGGAGCGTTTCAGTTCAGACCAGACAGAGGAAGGGAGAGGCGGAGGGCACCAACCGGCCGGCATTGCGTGTGCCCTAGGCGGCCGCCGCCTTCTTGGGCGACTTGGTGGTGGCCTTCTTGGGCGACTTGGGGGTCTTACCCTCCTTGGGCTCCTTGGCCGCGGCGGAGCCGGTCTTCTTGGGGAGCAGCACCGGGTTGATGTTGGGCAGCACCCCACCGTGCGCGATGGTGACGCCGGCCAGTAGCTTCCCGAGCTCCTCGTCGTTGCGGATCGCCAGCAGCACATGCCGCGGGATGATCCGGTTCTTCTTGTTGTCCCGCGCCGCGTTCCCCGCCAGCTCGAGCACCTAAAAGAAGAAGGGAACAATCCAAATCAGGCCGGCTACCGCAGCGAGGGTACGGGCTGTGCATGCGCGGCCGCGCGGCGCGTGGACAACCTCGGCGGCGAGGTACTCGAGGACGGCGGCCAGGTAGACGGGGGCACCGGTGCCGATGCGCTGGGAGTAGCGGCCTTGCTTGAGGTAGCGGCCGATACGGCCGACAGGGAACTGGAGGCCGGCCTTGACGGAGCGGGACACCGGCTTCTTCTTCGGCCCACCGCCGCCGCGGCGGCCACCGCCGCCGACCTTCTTGGGCACCTTCGCTCCCACCTCCATCGATCGCGACGAGCTCCTCCCAAGCTTTCTCCCCTTCTCTCCCCTTTTGTTTTGTTCGATTTTTCTTCTTCTTTTTACTTTTGGGGGAGGAGTGCGTGTGCGTTTGTGTTTTCGTTGTGTGTGGTCACGGGGGAGGGTGGGGGATGGGGGCGGTGCCGCGATCTGGGCCGTTCACGTCACGTGGTTGATGGATGTAAACCGTTGGATGGAGTTGGGCGATCCGTGGGAGCAGGGTGCAGCCAATCAGAGCAGGAGTAGAGGGGGTCGTGGATCGTGCACCTTCGAGGCTTCGACAGTTCTCTTTTGGTTCACTTCGGGTTTTTGCAATTTGATCATTTCTGAGCAGAGGTGGCCAAACGGGCGGCCCGGTTCGGCATGGCACGGGCACGGATACGGCATGGTCCGTTTAGGTACGGTCCGTTAGGCATGGGTACTGTAACGGGCCGTGCCGTGTCGGCCCATGGCCCAAGCACCCAGCCCAAGCACGGCCCACGGGTGGCGGGGTCATGCCGTGTCGGCCCGGGCACGCTTAAGGCCCACGTGCCAGAAAACCAGCCCATGGGCCAAAACCACCCGGCGGCGGCGGCAGAGGAGACTATAAAATGAAACAAAATCACAAAACCCTAACCCTAGTTACCCTACACTCGGATCCGCCGCCGCCTCTTCTCTCCCCCTTCCCCAGGTGACACCGCTCTTCTAGGACCTCCGCGCCACGCCGCCAACGACCTCGCCGCTCCGCGCATCCGCCCTCCGCGTCGGCGTCGCCTCCGTCTTTCGCGCCGGCGCCGGTGCCGCCTCCGCCTCTGTCTCCTTCACCTCCGCGCGCGCGCCACGCCCGAAGATCTACTTCCGCCGCCTCCACGCCGACGCCGTGTCGCACCTCGCTGCCTCCGCGTAGCCGCGTCGACGTCGCCCGACGCCGAGCCTTTCTAAACCCTAACCCTAGCACGCGCGCGCGCGAGACATAGGGACGACAAGATCGGGATGCGATGCGGGTGTGTCGGCCGTGGGCCGTCTGCGTGCCGGCGGCACACACAAGAGCCGTGTCGTGCGCGTGCGGCCCACGGGCTAGGCCGACGGCCCAAGCACGGCACGCCCAATCGTGTCGTGCCGTCCGACCCGTTTGCATTCCTGTGTGCCGTGCCCGTGTCGCACACTACGGCCCGGCTCATTTGGCCACCTATATTTCTGAGAAACTGGCCTCCACATTATTTCACGAAAAATATACACCGTGTTAAAATTGTTTGATTTAAGTATATTTTTATTTTGTTTCTTATGCAACTTAATAGTAAATGAAATAGAAAACATATGTGTTCAATTGTCGTACTGATAAAAGCCAACAAACTCAAGAAAACGTTAATCATTCAGTTTTAACATTTTTGTTATTAAAAATTTGTAGTTACCCGACTTCGAGCAAGTGTGTTCACATCCTCTCCCCACCTCCACCCCCAAAGAGCTTATGAATGAATCGTGTGCTCTGAGAAATCTATTCTCGAATCTTTAGGAGGATTCTCGAGCATTTTAACTATTTCTAAATCATTTCCATTTATTGTTTCTATCAAAATTGTATTTTAAAATAGAGTAAATTATATTTTGGTCCATGTTTTATTACTTGAGTTATATATTGAGCTGGGCATTAGCAAAACTTTTCACTTTAGACAATATTTAATTACCAGACTTTGCAAGTTGGACCATTGGCCCACACGTCAGCCACTGAAGTTGTCTTATTCCTCAATCCTCAATCCCCTATGTGCTCCATCCTTGTTCAATCGAATCTACTGTGAGATCCTATTATAGATCCCTTCGAGCACAAGACCACTTCGCTCCACTGCGAGCTCTTTCTACTCTACAAACTCACCACTGCACTAAAAGCAGACCTGCCATTGAGCAAATGTTGTTGTCCTCTACTTGCAGTGAACAGTCTCCCACCCCATGCTTGTCGCTCAAGCTAACCGCTATCGGTAAGTAGGCTCCTGACTTGTGTTGGCGCTAGAGCTCTAGATCAAAATCTTAATCTTTATATTTGTCCTGCATCATCGTGGGCTCATGTGGCTGTGTGCCTACTGTCTAGGACAATTTGAGGCAGCTTGTCGTGATGGACAATAAGAAATGTAGGTGATGGAGGTGTGCAAGCATGTCGGGAGTAAGGACTTGCAGGTTGAAATGCAATTGCAAATATATATGAAACTCAAGCTTTAGTTTTGATGACATATGTGTGGTGGCAGCTCATTGCCGGTATGCCAAAAGGACCAACTTACTCCAATGCGAAACATATTACAAAAATACCTGGTCTCAAATGAAAGCATGAGGTAGATCTTGGTTCATACCGCTAGTTAGGTAAAATAACCTTGTTCAAAGTGCAATTTGCTTTTTAAAATATTTAAATTATGTTATTCCTGTCGTCAATTTTTTTCTCAAATTCAAGTTCAACATCTTTTTATAAAAATGTAGCACCAACTTTTAAAAATGATACTCCTTTTGTTTCATAAACTTTTGTTTCATATTATAAGTCATAAATTTTTATTAAGTTTGACCAAATTTATAAAAAAATTTAGCAACATCTTTATTAATAATATATTTATTTTGTGTTAAACATATTGGTGTAGTTTTTTATAAACTTAGTTAAATTAAAAAGTTTGAATAAAAAATCAAAATAATTTATAATATAAAACGAATGAAGTAGAAACAAGGTTCAAATCGAACAAGGGGTGTTCGGTTTGGTCGTATAAGCGGTGATAAGACAATGCAGTTTCTTTGTGAGAGAAAAATATTGTTCGAACGGGTGATAAGCCGGCTAAAGCGAACCACGAACAGTGCCAAAGTTCAACGTCACATTCCCTATCTAGCAAGTTATCTAGTTCAACATCACATTTTTCGTTAACTCCTCTCACCCGAATTGATACCATGGACATGACTATGACTCTGTATGACAACTTCCATGGAGCCGGCACCTCGACCGACGTTTTTTTTAAAATTCCTTAATTGGATAATTCCAAATTATCTTAGAGAACGGTCTACATGGAATGGGTAGAATGTGTGCACATTTAATTGTTTAAACTTTAAAAGTGTATCCGAGAAATCTCACCGGATATGCATACGAAAGATCAGGCAATCATGAGACATATAAAATCTTTGTAGGAAATCGTCGGCATCCAACTAATTCTACAAGGGAGCTTGAGAATATGTACCGAGGCAGTGACTAAGAGCATAGTTTCACAAAGGGACTGAGGCAGTGACTAAAAGCATCTTCAAAAAGTATCGTATATCTATATTAATTTAATTAATACATAATTTTACATAAAAACTAGTTTTCAACGAATCTTATATATACTTTTTTATTTTTCTAACCCTTCATGTCGATTTTCTCGCTAGCTTCTTGTAGCCAACTGTGTAGAGTCACTATCCTCGCCCACGCGTGCTTTTCCCCTTTCCCGCGTCAATTTTTCCCCTTTTTCGCGCCCGATAGCCAAACCCTCTGTCGTCGCCGTGACGCCCTCTGCCATCGCCGCCACGCCTTTCCCCGCCGCCTCCACGCCCTCTGCCGCCGTCGGCACGTCTTCCCCGCTGCGTGCCATAGCAATGCCAACACAAATTTAAATATATGCATGATGCCAACACAGGCGATCATATATGGATGAATATGGATGAGGCTTACCAGGCTAGCACAACAGAGATGAAGGCCCACAATTTAATTTTTTGGGATTCATTTTTTTACTCTTTTGAAGAATACCAACAAATATAGATGATAAACTTTAAGAGAGACCATCTAAACAATGATTATTGGGAACTTTAACACATAATCCTTTGGAGATGCTCTAAGATAAATTATGTTTTTTTTCTTGATGAATGATACAAATAAATCATTGTTGCACGTAACCAAGTTAAGCACTCAGGGCACTCCCAGTGAGGTATTTATGGTGTTTTCTATATATACTAACACGTCATCATTTTGCTGATGTGACATAACAATTAATAGGGACATAGGGTATCCAGGATAGAAACGATTTCTTGAAGAGGAACGAAGTCTTCGTTTGTACCGATGCACAAGAAAATACTAGCAACAGCGTTGGGGAGATTCTTCTGGTTTCTATCCGGATTTTTTCCTCCACAGTCGCGCTCGCTTGCTCCTCTTCCTCCCCCGCGTGGTCGAGCCGCCTGTTAGTGATATGTCCTAGAGGCAACATGGAGATGTTGGATATCATGGTCAATGTTTATGTATTTATGAATAAAGTGTTATTCAGTTTCATAAAATAGACATCTTGTATTGATCAATAAGTACGTGACTTATTTATGATACTCAATATGTATGAATCTATTTATAAATGATCCCTGATCATATATCATATTATTGGAACTAATATGATTCTAAGATCGGCATATTTATTGATTGATAATCATGTCTCGTAGATCATGGGTATGGAGATACCAAATCAATAAACATGGACACATGTGTTAGAGAACACATTGTTGGATAGACCCACCATGAGACACTACATGAATTAATGTGTCATTAGTTGGTCTCAGGTAGTGTTGGTACAAAGTCCTTAGACCTGAGATCACCATGGATTCCAACGTGTGTAGTAGCCTACTTTGGGACTACCAAACGCTATTCCGTAACTGGGTAGTTATAAAGGTAGTTTTCGGGTTTTCTATGAAACATGGAGTGAGATGTGAGTGATCAAGATGGAATTTGTCCCTCCTTTGGAGAGATATCTCTGGGCCCCTCGAGGTAATGGATTATGAAAATGCATGGCCATGCTAAGTTGATTGAGGAGTCAATCAACAATCAACAGACAGATAATCCAATACGGTTCGAGTGAATGGTTAAGCTATTGAAGGGATGACACACATCTTGTCTATAGCTTAACTGGTATCATGAGGCAAAGGGATTTGTGTACACATTACGGGTTCGAGCCGATATTGTATTCTTGTATACTATGGTGTCAATATGTCTTGCTAGGCGCCGCTGTGCATGTCGGCTGAGTTGGACTCGAGCCGACGATCGGCTAAGTTAGACTTTAGCCGAAACCGAGTATACCTGAACCTACAGGGTCACACGCTTAAGGGGATAAGAACAGACTTTTGAGTTGGACTCGAATACGGCTCGATCGGATAGGGATCCGATCGGATAGAGTCCTATAGGCTTACGACGTATGAGCGGCCAACTCGTGAGATTCGGATAGGATCCGATTCAAAATAGAGTCCTGATCGGCCACTAGTCCCAGTCGACCAACTCTATATAAAGGGGGGGCGAGGGGTGGAGAGTTGCTGTACTGCATTGAACCGAATCCGCAACAGAGGTCGCCGAGATCAATCTCCACGGAAACCCTCCTCAACTTTGAGCCAAACCCTAGCCTTGCATCGCGTGCTAGCACACAGGTGTTCGGCGTTCTGTCCCTGGACGTGTGGATACCGGTAGAGGCGCTGCTATGTTGCGCGCTGTTGATCGGCTACGAATCGGCTGTGGTGGAATCGGCTGCGGTCGAGCGCATCGGAGCGAGGCGCGAGAACACGGTCAGACGACTCGGCGAATCAGCTACATCGGTTAATCGACTGATTGGCGAATCGGCATCCCCGGGAATCGGCTGTCGGCTTGCGGGAATCGGCTGTCATCGGCCGGCCACGGTTCAGATCGGATAGCCTTGATTGGTCATTTCATTGCATACTCCAATCGGTAATGATCTATCGGCCCTTACTTGCAAGTGTTCCTGGTTTGCGCGGTAGAAAAATTTTTGTTTTCGGCTAGCGTAGCCTCCGTGTAACCCTTCACCGCCCGCCCTTCCCAGCAGTTTCTCCCACGCCGCCCGTCCTTCCCCGCGCTCGTGCTCGCCCATGTGCCGCCGCCCTTCATCTTGCGCCGGTCGTCCTTCCCCGCCTCCCATGTCGCATGCCCTTCCGCCCGTGCGCCTACACGTGCCGACTCCCCTTCTTCCCTCGCCAACCATCCTTCCCCACCTCTCGCGTTGCCCACCCTTCCTTCCTCCGCGCGCCTACACGCACTGGCCGCCCTTCTCCCACGCTCGCACCTATCGGCACACCGGCCGTCGTTTTTCCCGCGCCGGCCCGCCCTTTCCCGTCTCTCCCACACTTCCGCTCGCGCGCCTGCACACGCCGACCCCCTTCCTCCCATGTCGGTCGCCCTTCCTCCCGCACGCCTACACATGCCAACCATCCTTCCTCACGCTCGTGCTCGCCGCCTCCCGCGGACCGTCCTTCCCCGCCTCCCGCGCCGCCCGTCCTTTCACCCGCTCGCCCGCACGCATCGGGCCCCTTCCTCCCGCTTCCCGCGCTGCCCGCCCTTCCTCCCCCGCGCTTGCATGCGCCGGCCGCCCATCCCCCACGCTCGCACCTGCCCGCACGCCGGCCGTGTTTCCTCCCGCAGTATGATGAACTACTTGTATATGTAAGACTACTTTGTTCTTATCACTTATGATTCTTTTTTTTGTGTATTTAAGTTCTTTTCCTTATAGAAATTACTCTATAAATTATAGATTGGAAATAGCAGTTTCTAGTAGATATTAATTGGTTTTTTTCTTTTTTTGAAAACTGGTCTTAGAAACTAAAAATGGAACCGTCGAGGGAACATGTATGTTTCTCTAGGTCAGTGTCGTTGTATGCACTACCATTGTTTATCAACCAATTAGTGTTGTGCATGTATAATACCCACAAAACTAGGTCCAAAATTTTGGCCGTATATTTTCATGCACGTCAGTGTTACAAGAAAAAGATGGTTTTTTACTTTAGGAATTCGAAACTAAACTACGTGTTGACACTGACGTTAGTGTTATTTGGGGGTGGCGTTGTGCTACATTTTAAGCATGATTCTCTATACCACAGTTTCCTGACTTACACTCTCATTTCTTTTCAATTGCATATTTTTCAAACGGTTGAATGTATATTTTTTTTAAAAAAATCTGTTTTAAAAATATAGCAATCCATTTATTAAGTTTTTAGCTAATATTTAATTAATTATGTGCTAATATTAACACATGTACTTTTTTTACTTAACTTACTTGACAGAGAAGATTTCCCAACTCCCTCCGAAGCCTTAAGTGCTTTTTAAAACATGGGATTTCTTCCCCCCATTCTCTATGGAAAACATTGTCCGGCTTTCCTTGGAACTGAGAAATTTGGAGTGACTTTATAAGACATTTATAAGACTTGTTCTTTCCCTCACTTTTCCAACTTCTACCCTTACTTTTCACGCGTACTTTTGCTAAACTTATACTTTTCCAACTTCTACCCTTACTTTTCACGCGTACTTTTGCTAAACTTATAAACGGACGGTATGTGTTATGCAAAAATTTTTACATAAAAAATTATTTTAAAAAATCATATTAATTTATTTTTCAACTTTTTAGACTAATAATTAATTAATCAAGTACTAATCAGCAACACTGTTTTTCATGTGGGGAGGTAAGGCTTGGTTTGATTTGGTTATTAGTCTTGCACATATTAATGGCACGTAAAATAAGACAGGCTATTAATATATAATTAGTTGAATAATAATTACTATAATATCACTATAAGCTTTAAAATAAATTTATTTGATTTTAAAAAAATTAGCAAAAATGTACGTGCTTTACTACGGGTAAATAAAACATGCATATTAATATTGTTGACAGATAAAATCTTTTATTGATCTTGATTGATAAAAAACTCAATGATAATCAGGAGAGATAAAAAATAGTATTGCATACTGACACAGAAAACATAATAATTACTTTCTCAACTTTCATGCATTATTGTATGGAATACGTCCGACTAATCGGAATACGGATGATTAATCTAAATTATATAGAAGTTTGACGTTCGCAAATATATGTCCATATTTATAATATTATATACTTCTTTGAGATTTAAATGTGTAAAACTATATAAATGGAATATGTTGATGTTGTTTTTCAATTGAACAACTATAACTTAACATTAACTTAAAATATACCTTCCAATCTCGTATTTATATAATATGTTTGGTTATATTGAATAAGTAAAATATAAACAATATGTAACAGAATATAAACAATACCAGACAGTCCTAAAAAATACTTTAGATCATCATCAAGTACAATATGCGGAGGATTATTTGGACGATTAAATGGAAGACGGTCAATTAATCGCTAAAAACAGAGTTTTGACATTCACAAACGATAAATATACACCGTATCATGTTAACGGAACGATTTTGCTACCGTCACCACATATATGGCCGTTTAATCGGCCGGTACGGCCGTTTTCCACTACACTGCTTTTCATGTGGCAAGCGAGTGATCTCGCTTTCAAAATCATATGCAAACTCGCATGGAGATCGGTCATATCACACGTGCACGACGAATGGCGTGTGGACTTATGTACAGATAAGTGCATAGCGAGTGATCAAGGACCACGCCCCTGTCAATACAGTTACTAACAAATCAGTATAGCACAACTTCGTCCGTGCATTATAATGAAAAGAAATATGAAAAAGCTGAGTAGAGAGTGGTCATTCTACTGCAAGGAAGAAGACATACGGTAGAGCAAGAGGGGAGGATATTTTGTTAGAGATAAAAAAATTTTTAGCGTAATAAGCTAATTATGCATACAATAAAGAAAAAAAATTTTAATGATTTTTTCCATGTTACATACATCAATTAGTCATATGCTTCACGAATAGTACACTATTTAAATCATGCCCACCATCTAAAACAAGGTCATACATGGAAGATCTTTTATAAATATACTGGTCAGCCAAAAAAATGGGTACAGGTGACGGTTAGAACTTATTATTGAAAAACAAATAATTATAGATGTATTGCTGTCAGTTTCAATTCAAATGAAATATTTTTGACACTACATGTTATCGTTGATTACATGTGAGAAATTTGCCATGACAACAGTATAATTTTTGATAGACCCTACATGATTAATATATTTTTAAAAAAACATGATCAATATATTTATACATCATAAATAGGTAAAAGTTAAAAAATACCCAAAAATAGGTGTCACAATCTCTGTATATATTGACATAAAATAATAAGGACCTAGTTTTGTTTTGACATATAGTTTTGAGTCTTTTGCCTATCTCTTAGGAAATTCAGCTCGTATTTTTCTTATTTACCAATTGACCATACGATGGGTCCTCCTGAGAATTTAAAAAAATGTTTCTCGCCCACTACAGGCCTATCTTGGAGAGGCAGCCCATGGCACGGCTTGCAAGTAGCAACACCAAACCAAAGATCTAATGATTAGCAGTGGCGGAGGACTTGGTAGGGTAAGGCACGACGTGAGCCATATCTCGCTCTACTCATGAGTATCCCTATCGAGCGACAACTTTCTTTTTTCAGGCCTGCAGCACATCAACAAAGTTGCCGAAACACGTAACTTGGAACCTTCACGGCGAGTCTGTCAGCGTTAGATGTCTTGTTGGGACGCATCAATTGGACCAGTCGACTCTTGCAAGTTGTAAGCCTAGCATGCAATAGCAGAACAAAAGAGACAAACGTGCTTAGGGGTTGACCGGCTAGGACGGCGGCGCGTGCGTGCGTTGAAGACGCAAAGCAGGTGTGACGCTTGCATTGGCACTCTCGACATAGCAGCTGCACCTTGTGAGTTTGAATACATGACAAAATCTATGAATTTTTCTCTGACTTATTGCTAAATGCTAAGTGTTAAGTGCTTATGTCTTTTTTTTTATTTTGTGAGCGCAGAACTGCATAGTATTTGAAGGGCTAATTTAGCCACGGTCTAGTGGTAGATAGTGATATTTTTTGAATGCTTGCTTTGTTTTATATATGTTTGCAAATGGGTTGTTAAATATTGACTTGTTCAGTCTAATTACTCAACCATAATACCAATATCATTGCCATTAAAAAGAACTCAATTTTAATTTATAAGCTTGGTCATGGGCCATTGGGCCACATCTCATTTTCTTTTCATCCTCCGCCACTGATCTAATGTACATGCGCCGTGATGTTAATTTTTTAATGAAGTTCAAACTATAAAAGATGTTGTTTTGTTGATGGTCGGTCGAGCACTACAATTAATGTAAGGGTCTTGTTTAGTTATTCCCAAATGCTGTAAACTTTTGGGATTTTAGGCACTTTTTTGGTCTTTTAACTAAACATGCATGTGTAAAGTTAGGATGTAAAGATTTTTGTTTTGGGAGAAATTTGGCCCAAAAAGGTAAAATTTTATATCGGTAGACGAGCTGACCGACTCTACCCCGCGCACGGCTCTACCTCACCAGCCCCATCCCTATTCTTTTCTGGCCGATGTAGCGCCAACCCAATCCGTCGCTTCAATCCTTAGCCGCCGCCAGCGCCATCCGTAATCCGGCGGACTACTCCTCACCGCTCGCCACTCGACTGCACGGAGCTGCTCGAGGACTCCCTCGACCTCCTAGCCGGTGCCGGGGAGCCGGGCGCCCTCCGAGGAAAACGACGACGACCGACTCCGCCCGCCGCCCCCGGATCTCCCCCGGCCACGCTGCCCCTGGCCTCTCCCTCGACCGCGCAGCCCACGACATCTCTCAGCAGCGCCTCCCCCGGCTCTCCCCCGGTCACACCGCCCCCGACCTCTCTTAGCTGCGCCCCCTCCCCCGACGACCTTCCTCGGTCGCGCCTCCCCTTCTCTCCTATTCCAGATCCGTGGCGTGGAGGATGGCCGGCTACGACAACGACGACAACGTCACTAATGCTCAAGTTTCGATAAATTTTTTGCCCCTTCCATTGCAAGCTTCGGTAAATGGTTGTATTTCTTATTTGATTGTGCGGATGCAATATATATGATGTATATGATGAGTTCTCTTGAGAAATCAAATTGTGATTCTTGATGGTTTGAGGCCAGGCCCTTGAATGATAGACAAATCAAATGTTTTCTTGTGTCCCTGAGAAATATGGAAGATACATTGTTAAAACCATGTCCTTCTTTGCTATGAATGGCTGATGTGGATTCTAATTTCTATGAATGGCTGATGTGGACTATAACATCTTTTTTTTATTTTCAAGTGATCTGGGTTGAACTACTATAATTTGGATCCTTGTGTTATAGTTTCCCAATTGCCACAAAGGAGCACATCTCGTCTTTTTATAACAACCAAAAATTTTACACGAGAAACTAAACATTTTGTTTGTGTAAAGT
The DNA here is from genome assembly GCA_019925245.2 of Oryza australiensis. NCBI lineage: Eukaryota > Viridiplantae > Streptophyta > Magnoliopsida > Poales > Poaceae > Oryza > Oryza australiensis. The sequence goes on along the minus strand of JAIFGZ020000277.1, from coordinate 749,735 downwards.
TTATATTCAAAAGTTTTAAGGTATAAATTTAAAATTTATATTTATAGAGATTTTACGGTGGTTGGAAGAAATGAGGACCGTCCATCGCTTTAGATCCAACGGTAAAAAAGTAGGAGGAACCCAAGAGAAAGAACCAGGAGGAACTTGGAGGAACTGAGAAGTGATGGACAATATCGTAAAATCACATACAAATCGGGATGAGGAGGTGGCGTTTGCGGCCGTGCGGGCGCGGCGGCGACGCCGTGTTGTTCCCCATCCGAAGTTGGCGGCGGCGGTGTTCGCGGCCGTGCGGGTGCGGCGCGTTCGCGGCCGTGCGGGCGGCGGCGTCTTCCCCATCTCGGAGTCGGAGGTGGCGGCGTTCGCGGCCGTGCCAGCGGCGGCAGCGGCGGCGGATTTTTCCCCGTCCCGGACAAGATGGACCCCTCCGTCGTGGAGCAGGACTTCCAGGACTTCCTCATCCGCTCCAACTCCCGGCGCTTGGCCGCCGCGGCTTTCCCTACTCGCCCACCGGCTCCTCCCGGCTCACCATCCATAGCGGCAAGTGCACGAGCTTGCTCTGCGGCGGCAGACGAGACAATAGCCAAAGGTGCCAACTTTTCGACCTCCGACCTCCTGGTTTCTTCCCAACCTAGTACTACTCTTTTACTAAGTTAGCCCGATTCCGTCGATGCGGGCGGCGCGGCGCGGTGCGATGCTAGGCGGCGACGAGGCGCACAAGTTCATGGGGCGGCCACGGGCCGGGCCGCGCCGACTTTGTCGGCATGATGAACCCGGCTCGCGCCATTTACCTCACCTTCCCGGCGGACAGCACCTTCCGCGAGGAGGACGTCTCCAACTACTTCATGTATAATCCCATTGCCACATTCACCGCCGTGGTTTGAATCATGGGTGTCTGATGATGCGTCTGCCGCCTCTGAATTGAAGCATCTACGGCCCCGTTCACGATGTGCGCATCCCGTACCAACAGAAGCGCATGTTTGGCTTCGTCACCTTCGTCTACCCGGAGACGGTGAAGCTGATCCTGGCCAAGGGGGCACTTCATCTGCGATGCGCATGTGCTCGTCAAGCCATACAAGGATAAGGGCAAGGTCCCCGACAAGTACAGGCCTGCCGAGCTTACATGGCCATTTCCACCTCGCTTCCGGCAACAGCTAGATCGGCCACATTGCCACTCTAGAGGTAACAGCTGCTTTATACAATAATAAACATGTACCATGATAATATAACCTGGACTTTGATTACAGCATTAATTATAAACTAAGCTTGTGTATAGTAGTATGTAGCACTAATCAGTAAGCAGCCTATTACCAGTAGAGTTTGGTTGCTCCTTGATGCAATGTTAATCTTTCCTCGCTATGAATTTATATGCATGTCGATTCAAGTGTATTTGAGAAAGACGAAGAAAGAGTTTTGTGGAGTGCCTACTTGGAGGTTGCCGAAAAGATTCATCCTGATACACAATTCATATCCGTTCAGAGCTATACAACTGTACAAGCAACACAACCTCAATACCGTTCAGAGCAGTACAAGCAACACAACTTCAGTTCAAAGCACTTCAGAGTTCAGACTAGCACTATATCAAGAAAAAAAGGGCATGCTTAATGCTAGCTATTCTATATGAGATATAGTCTTCCGTATGAAATCTATTGCCACTATATACATTATCTTCGCTGCTAGAACAGTGAAATTTATCAAGAAACATGCTAAGTTTGCACACTTCTTTAAAAGAGCTAACGTTAGTTGACCTTAAACAAATAAGGTATATAGCAAGATTCAAAAGTGAAATATATCTTGGCTTTCTAGCCACCAAATCACCATTAGCTAGAGACTGCAAATAGTTTTTGAATCACCAATCAATGTATGCAATTCTCTTTAGATGATGTTCACTTCCATGAACAAAGACATATTAGTTAAATGCTCTTTATGTAAACTTATCCAAACCAGTAGACAAATAAAGAGCGAACCGGGCATGCTAGCAACAGAAATATTTTGGTTCCAAACAAAAAAACAGAAGGTTATGTACTACAAATATAAACCTTTCTCTCTGCGCTGCGGACGAGTGCACATTCAAGCTTTTTTCCAGTGCTGCAATTCTTCAGACTAGCACTACCACTTCAGACTTTCTCTAGCAGGCACGAGGCGCAGACTGGGTGGCACGGGCGGCCGACGACGCGAAGGTGCGAGGGCGCCAAGAAAGGTGCGAGGGCGAAGGTCTCGTATCAAATAAAAACAAATAATTACTTCAGTACCCTTCCACATGTTATTTTAACTTAAATTTACTAAATAATTTTTAACGGCCAGGATCAATTCGTACATGGAAGACTATAAGAAACCAGACAACCACCCTAAAATATCTCTTATATTTAAAATCAGAAACTAAGGACAATGAATCCATCTGATTCACAGTCCGTCAAAATTTTAATCGGTTGAATCAGACCGCTGCAGAACTACGTATGAGAAGCGATAGGTGACGGACGAAAATCTTCACAGAAGCTTTAAGTATTTTTTAAATAAAAATATAAATATCTACGTGAAAAAAATTTATACAAAATATATTATTTAACCGTTTTACATGTTAACGAAAAGAAAAAATCGTCACAGCCTAAACATCACAATCCAACGGGACCTAAGGAGGGTTACTGTATTACATGTGCCTTTATAGTGCATAATTGAAGTATAAAATTTTAGCTCTCATGAGGAATCTTATCCTGCCGATACGGAGCTGTAGTACATCTGTAGCTCTGTACGTACCATATATATGTACCAACTGCAAATTCGCACGATCAAATACCTTTCCAGCCCCAAACACTGCCATCCGCGCGAAAAAGAGCTTCGAGAGATCGAGCGCCGACGAACTCACTCGATCTCCCCGGCAAACCACCCGCAAAAAAGCTCTCTCCACCGCGACACCGCTGGCCCTCCACTCCTCCGTCGTCCGGCCGCCGTGCGGAGGTGGCGCGCGCGCACACGACCGACCACACGAGCGCAGCGGCAGAAAAAAGGAGAAAAATCGATCGATTCTTCTTACATGCTCTCTCCATTTAAAGGTTTAGATTTTATAACAAAGATCAAAAAAATAATTTATCTTATATATAACGGATACTTAAGAATATGTGGGTAACCAATTAATATGGTTGTTTGGATTTTGGTCGACTATTTAATTTATGTGTTCATTTAAATTTTGGATGCATTGATAATTCTATTATTTTAAAAAGAAACAAAATAATTCTAACACTGGGATACCACGGCCGGCAAAAAGGCGCTACTACACCCACCCATGTACATGTGCGCGCGCGCGGGGGCGCGCCGGTGCCGCGTATCGGCGTGTGCCGCGCGGCGGCGCCCATGTGCCTCAACGTGGGGCGGTTCCCGCATCGCGGCCTCTGCTCCTCGATCGCTTCGTCGATTAACCTTCAAAGGCTCACGTTGCTGTCTACCGAAATCTTCAAGCCAAGTTCTCTTCAAAGGCACAGATCGACCGCGGCATGGTTAGGATTTGAAATCGACAGAACAGAAGAGTAGTCAGTAGCAGCGGCAGTCCACACCAAAATCTCCGATTCCGACCCTTCTTGTTCGCGATGAGCAATCAGACGGCCGGCGATTTGAGAAGGATAAGGACCAATCTCGCCTCATCAGCTGCATGCAATGCACGGCGACGGGGTCCGACCCTTTAATTAAATGTTGTGGCAGGGTGACACGCATCGTCTCCACTCTACAGTGCTGTCAGTGCGTGCATGCATGCACGGGTGGACCGCTGCACCGGCCACGATCTCTTATCCACAAAAACTGAAAGTAGCAGCGGTACTACTCCGCAGATATTTTTTTCACTAATTCTGGGAGTAACATTCTTCGCTATACTTCCTCTATTTTTTTTAATATGATTAATTAAATTCATACCATTATAAATATACTAGTTTTAAAAAATTACATTGTTTGTAAACATGTCACTGCGCTTTTCTGAGAATTGTATTTATGCCATTATATACAATTTCAGACAAAAATACCCTTCTCTTCTTCGTCTTGCCATTCTTTCGAGCTCCGGCCATGGTGACGAGCTGCCTCCTGCCAGTAGCATTGAGCCTCAGCAGCATCTCCAAGACTCCTGACTAATCCCATCAACTTGCTCAGGCCACGGCGGCCGTCGAACTTCCCCATGGCGCCCGCCCGCGAGGATGCCCTCAGCATCCTCGGCGCACACTCATACAGATCTCCAGGGAGACCACGTCTCCTCCTGGTCCGGTGGCGGCGGCGACGAGTGGTCGCCGTCGACGTCCCCGCCATGAGCTTCCGCGGCTAGACCTTCCGCCGTCCTCTTCGAGTGCGCCGCCGTCCCCTCCGGGCGCACCGCCTCCCCAGTGCCAGATCTGCTGCCATGCATGGCTGAACGGGATTGGATGCTGCCGTCGCAGTTGCTGCGTTCCGTGGCTGCTTTGCCTCCTTTGGGTGCCTGCCGTGGCGGCGGTGTCCATCTCGGCCGCGCGGTAGGCCGCCAAGAGAAAGGCACAGGCATGTACAGATGTACTTCGTCCCCTCCACTGCTCCCGCTCCCATGGACATGGACGGCGACGGGCGCGACCGGAGCGGAGAAGACGATAGTGTTGCGTGTGTCCCAGCCGACGGCGATAGCGTTGCGTTTGTCCCCATTGCCGGCAACGGAGACGGAGTGGACCGCCTCAGCGGCCACGATCTCCCGACAACGTCAATGTGTTCCATCGGAGAAGTGAGAGGCAGAAGAGCATGGCAGGGTTGAGGATGAGGGTATTTTTGTCAAATACATATGTATTACAATTACAAACAAACAATAGTAGCATATTTACAAATACACAAATTCTAGTGTGCAAATTTATATGACACGTATCCAATTAATTTAAAAATATGACGTCATTAACTTATGAACCTATGTATTTAACCTTTTTCTTATTAAAAATTATATAATTATTGTTTGTTTTGTTAAAATTTATTTCATCACTAAAATACTTTAAACATGTTTTATATATTTTATAGCATATAACATTTTTAAGGAAGGCAAACGATCGAATATAAGTTAAAAATCACAACACAATGTATTTTAAAACAAAAGAAGTACTTCGGAGTATCTACTATGTTTTTAGATTTTTAGTTAATTTATAATATACTATTATTTTCTCTTTTATTCAAGATAACATATACATTAAAAAAATATGTTCACTCTCACTCCATAAACAAATTTATACATATCATAATACTAAAAGCATATATTAATGAAATTATTAGAAACGTCTTGTTTTGTTCGTGAGTACATCGTTTATCTCTAAAAATATTTTTAAAAGTATAGTTTCAATTTAATGATAGGTTTCGTCATGAGAAATTTAACCAACTAAGCTACCTTCGGTACGTCATAATGAATTAGTTTCATAATAAGTATTTACTATAGTTCGATTTATCTTGCTCCAAAAATCCTCGAATTCACCCCTGCCTACAAGGCTCCAACCGAGGTACACAGGTGTAAAACCACGAGGTGAGAAATACATAGCACTCTTAAACCTGCGGTCCCTCCAACCAAAACTGTCGCCGGGCAGCCGGTCTCGCCTTTATATATACCCCTCGCTTCCCCTGTTCTCCCCTACCGCACCACCCCCTTCTTCTCCTGCCTCTTGCAGTTGAATCGCGGCGCGTCTTACCTATCAGTCACCGCAACCATGTCGTCGCAGCGGCCCGGCCGTCACCAGCGGAGGGCGTCGCAAAGCGTGTTCGTGCTCCCGGAGAACTTCGCGGACCTCGACGACGTGCCGGCCGCTGGCGCCGGCGGCGAGGACGGCCGGAAGGCCGTGACAGACGCGGCCGGCGGGCAGCAGGTTTGCCCGCCGGCGGCGCGCCACCGGCGGGCGATGTCGGTGGCCGTGGCGTCCAGGGAGCTGGAGATGATCAAGGAGGACATGGGCAGCTACAAGATCGGCGCCTGATACAACACACACACAGGGCACAGGGCGCGTGATTAGTGCTTGCGGCTAAAATCGTCATGATGTATGATTGTATGGCCGGTTAATTTTGGAGGTTAAGCGGCACACGTCGCGTCAACCGATGTCTCGCTTGTTCTTTCTTCTTCTTCTTCCCTCTTTTGGTGAAGACATGTAAGATGGGACATGTAATATTATGCTTCCTTTTCCACACGAATGAATGAATGAATCACTAAAAAGTGTGTGAACTCTACATGTTTCTGGAGATCTAGGATCAATTAATACGCAACGCAATCGCAGCAACTGCAAGCTCGCGTGTTCATTTCAAAGAACTACTTATTCACTAAGAGCAAGGATAATAGAGGACCGCGGTAGACTAATCACTGATGTAATAGCCAGCCTATATACGAAGACAGCCTTTATACATACATACATATATACATATATATATATATATATATATATATACATACACCAGCAAAATGCCCGTACATTGCAACGGGACGACGATGCGGGGAGGAAAGCAGGCGGAAGACGAAGGTCCAGGCGGTGGCGTAGGAGCTCCGAGCGGCGACGGGAGGGAGGGAGGGGCGCAGATGCGGCGCGGATGGGGACAGAAGAGAGAAACACAGGAGATCTTTTTTTCATCCAAACCCTCTCTTTCTTTTTAACATTGGGACTTCAGGTTAATTTTATAAACAATCAAAGAGTTTTCGCAAAATAACATTTTTTCTTCTTTAACTGGGTTTTTTAAAAAATAGCCAGATGGACTGCGGGTTAATTTTGAAAAAACTCAAGGGGTTTTCTGCAAAATAACCAGGCAAAACAAAATTTGGGTAAAAATACTACTTGCTTTATAAATAGTTATAGATAGCAAAATGCCCATGCGTTACAACAGGACGACGACGTAGGGAGGGAAACAGGCGGAGGGCGAAGGTCCAAGCGGTGGCGCAGGAGCTCGGAACGGTGACGGGAGGGAGGGGCGTAGGCGCGACGAGGGGCGCGACGCAGATGGGGATGAAAGAGAGGGACGCAGAAGGTCTTTTTATTCATCCAAGCCCTCCCTTTCTTTTTAGCATTGGGACTGCGGGTTAATTTTATAAACACTCAAGGGGTTCTCTGCAAAATAACCCTTTTTTCTTCCTTAACTGGTATTTTTTTTAAAATAGCCAGGCGGACTGCGGGTTAATTTCGAAAAAACTCAAGGAGTTTTCTGCAAAATAGCCAAGCAAAACAAAATTTGGGTGGAAACACTACTTGCTTTATAGATAGTTATATATATATAACCTGATGATCACTCTAACTGCTTTCTTTGTATGTGGGTAGTAGTTAACCTGAAATTTTTTTGGGTCGGGTAGTTCGGGTTTTTAGAATTTCGAGTTTTCAAAAATGATACCCGAAATATCAGGTACCCATTATTTTGGATTTGGGTTTTGGGTAACCCAAATTACCCGAGTGGATGTGGCAGCGGAGACCGGAGAGCGGAGGGGGAGAGGGGAGGCGACGGCGACGGCAACGACGCAACCGCGTGACACGACGACGACGGCGGCGCGAGCGGCAAGCCAGAGGAAGAGAGGAGAGGCGGCAGCGGGAGAGGCCGGCGACGACGCGAGGGCGGAGGGCCGAGGCGATGGTGGCGGCCCGAGGGCTAGCGGTGAGCGGTGACGGCGCCGAGGCAGAGGGCCGAGGCGGCGTGCCGCCACCGGCGGATCTGGAGGACGAGGTCACGGGGCTGCTCGGCCTTCCTCGGTTAGGGTTAGGGTTAGGTTGAAGGGGCACGGCGTGTGCGGTATAGGCGGTTGGGGCTGGCTCTTTGCGATTTGGATTCGGGTTATTCGGGTTATTGAGTACCGTGATTTACATCCCGAATAACCCGAAATAAAATCGGATCTTCAAGTTATCTATCCGATATTATTTTTCGGGTTACGGGTGTCGGGTAATTCGAATTCGGATTTGGTTTTTTTTGGGTTTGGACTTCGGACTCGGATTTTATGCCCACTTCTATACGTGGGTTTAGGTTGTGAGCCTGCCTAGGCGCTCATGCTGAGCAGACGATTACAGAACAGCTAGCTTCTTTTTCTCACATCCGATTTTGCCCTTTACACGTAAGATTGAGATGACAATCGGGGTTTTCCTTTCCATGAAAACCGGTCCAAAATTCGTGGTTTTCGCCCATTTCTCGGGGTATGGTACGGCATCTCCACGGTTTCGTTTAAATAATTTCGTGGAAATTCAAAAAATTTGAAAAAATTTATTTGAACACAAAAATATATATATATATATATTATAAAAAATATAAATTTCGCGATGTTTGCCGTGAAACCGTAGTATGCTCGGTTTTCACGTGATTTGAGCGAAACCGCGGCACGACGTGGATTTTAGATTTGGTTTAAATTTAAATTACGGTTTTCGCGTGTTTTGAGTGGTTTTCATGGTTTTTGACGCGATTTTCACGGTACGCATTAAATCGTTCAAATTGTTACTGTTCATCGTCGATGGTTTTTATGATTTTTGTATGAAATTCGCTTATGCCAGTGAGGGACGGCATAGCATAGCTAACGGAAAGGTAAACCCTGATGACAATTGCCGGCAATACCGCAATAGCGTACAGAATCTCGTATTCTGCGCGAATGCGTAGCTCGTTGGCACTATTCGCAGGCAGCAAAACGCATCTCAACTTATTATCGCTCCGGCGTGCGATGCGACGTGTCGACACGATGGGCATCTTCTGGGACGCTGTAAAAACGAATGGCAAAAGCACACCTCTCGTTTTATTTGAGAGAGAACGCTCAAGATAAACTCTCATTTTGAGAAGGAAATTCAGTACTAATTTACTCCATAACCAGACAGTTATGCATGCATGTCAGCATGTGGCCATGTCCCAGACGACACCGAGCTGAAAGCCTGAAACCGAAATGACAAAGATGCCGGTTGCTCTGAGATTCGCTCGCGCGGCATGCCGATCAATTTCAACCCCGTTTTGTTTCTTCCGAAACGTTATATAGGTATCGCCACAAATTTGTTTATTTTGATCGTTGATGTTGTGTTAAGATTTATATTTTTTTATTAGTAGACTCGCTTAAAATGTTATTAGTTGCTATCGAGCGAAAATTTGCAAGTCCGTTAAAACACGAATAAGCTTGTTCTTGAACTGTATATATTCGTTAGATTATATTTACATCAATTTACATATATAATTATATATTTAATTTTAAGATTTACCTATGTAATTTCATGATACATAGTGTAAATATATTAAAATTATATATGTAATTTTAAGAATTTATAATATAAATACATGATATGTTTGACTATTTTTTAATGTAAATATGATGGCACGATTGGCCCGACCTGTGCCGTGCAGCGCAGACGACAAATCCAACCGAGCCACATGCGCAATCGCGCAACATGTTCTCAGATTACCAGATTGCAATCATCAACGCGAGAGATCTGTACGTACACAACCACGTACTCCTACGTACCACCGGTACTTGCCTGATACCTGTGCTATTATGTTTTCCCATGTCATTTTCCGGGTTTTGATTAGCAATCTGTTGTACTGTACTGTAATGCGGGTGTATGATTGGTGTTGCTACTAGTGTGCCCCCAGATCTCGATCTGGAACATGTACACATGATCGATCATGGATGGACCAGGGCACCAAGGGCTCACTCATCTTGATTTGATAGGCCGGTTTTTAAATCATGCGTTATAAATGTAGGCCTATTTTGATATATTTTAATTTTAAATTAAATAAGTAAATATTTTTTAGATTATAGTGAGTGAAATAAAATATATGCACATGTTTATTTTTAAACTAATTTAAATATAAACAAATATTATGCAATAATAAAGTTTTAGAATGTACCCTATTAAGGAGCCAATGCCGAGAGTTGGATTTGTACTGCCGAAGACATTAGTCGCGCTGACAGTGTTGCTGTTGTTATCACTTGTGTTAGACATGTTAGATGTCTGGTTAATGTAGCCGTACAAGTTTGATGCATAGGAGAGTTGGTGTCGTGTAGTTCCTCGAACAACTTCATCGATATAGACATACCGAGTTGGTGCTGTGCAATTCCTCGAACAATTTCAGCGATGTAGATGTACAACTGCTCAATCAACTTCAGCGATGTTGACATACAATTGCCACCAGGATGTAGTCGAACATACTGAAGAGTTGATGCCAGGATGTAGTCAATGCAGTGAAGAGTTGGTGCCGTGTAGTTCCTCGAACAACTTTCAGCGATGTAGATGTACAATTGCCACCAGGATGTAGTCGAAGTAGTCGCACCGAACAGTCACCGGGATATAGTCGACGTAGATGTTCGGAGAACGAGCAGTCACAAGAGGATGTAGTCGTACAACAGCAGTGAATGACCACCGGGATGTAGTCGAGTGAGGATGTAGTCGTACAACAGCAGCGAACGGTCACCGAGATGTAGTCAACGTAGATGTTCGGAGAACGAGTAGTCACTTCAGCCACGAGAGGATATAGTGAGGATGTAGTCGTACAACAGCAGCGAACAATCAGAAGAGGATGTAGTGAGGATGTAGTCATTCACGAGAGGATGTAGTGAGGATGTAGTCGTACAATAGCAGCAAACGGCCACCGGGATGTAGTCGACGTAGATGTTCGGAGAACGAGCAGTCATGAGAGGAATGTAGTCGACATAGATGTTCAGAGAACAAGCTGTCACGAGAGGTTTCGAAGGCTCCGAGATGTAGTCTGTTCAGAGAACGAGCAGTCACGAGAAGTTTCGAAGGCTCCGGGATGTTCGGAGAACGAGCAGTCACGAGAGCAGTGCCAGACCTAGGAATTTCTAGTAGCCTGGGCAAATCCACAAGTGCCTGCGCTCGAGGAGATTAACCCAGGAATTTCTAGTAACCTGGGCGAATCCACAAGTGCCTGTGCCCGAGGAGATTAATGGACAGACGAGGAACGACAACTCGTATCGATGAACAGTAGTAACCCGCCTAGGAGATTAATGGGCAGGCGAGAAACGACAACTCGTATCGACGAACAGTAGTAACCCGCTTGCCTGCTTTTCCTTGTATGACAAATGTTGGGCCTGCTTTCTTCTGAACTTGTATGACAAATGCTGGGCCTGCTTTCTTCTGAAGGCCCAACATACAAATGGAGGCCGGCGAGGAACGACAACTCGTATCGATGAACAGTAGTAACCTGTCTAAGAGATTAATGGACAGGCGAGGAACAACAACTTGTACGGACAGTGGTAACCCGCCTAGGAGATCAATGGGCAGGCGAGAAACGACAACTCGTATCGACGAGGAACAACAACTAGTACGGACAGTGGTAACCCCCTAGGAGATCAATGGACAGGCGAGAAACGAGTTGTGGACAGGCGAGAAACGACAACTCGTATCGACAAACAGTAGTAACTCGGCTGCCTGTTTTTCCTTGTATGACAAATGCTGGGCCTGCTTTCTTCTGAACTTGTATGACAAATGCTGGGCCTGCTTTCTTCCGAAGGCCCAACATAGAAATGGGCCAAGAGACTGCTTGCTTTTCCTTTTCCTTGTATGACAAATGTTGGGCCTGCTTTTTTCTGAAGGCCCAACATACAAATGGGCCGAGAGCATGCCTGTTTTTCTTTTCCTTGTATGACAAATGTTGGGCCTGCTTTCTTCTGAAGGCCCAACATACAAATGGGCCTTGCAATCAAGCCCTGTTTTTCCTTGTATGACAAATGCTGAGCCTGCTTTCTTCTGAACTTGTATGACAAATGCTGGGCCTGCTTTCTTCCGAAAGCCCAACATAGAAATGGGCCAAGAGACTGCTTGCTTTTCCTTTTCCTTGTATGACAAATGTTGGGCCTGCTTTTTTCTGAAGGCCCAACATACAAATGGGCCGAGAGCATGCCTGTTTTTCTTTTCCTTGTATGACAAATGTTGGGCCTGCTTTCTTCTGAAGGCCCAACATACAAATGGGCCTTGCAATCAAGCCCTGTTTTTCCTTGTATGACAAATGCTGAGCCTGCTTTCTTCTGAACTTGTATGACAAATGCTGGGCCTGCTTTCTTTCGAAGGCCCAACATAGAAATGGGCCAAGAGACTGCTTGCTTTTCCTTTTCCTTGTATGACAAATGTTGGGCCTGCTTTTTTCTGAAGGCCCAACATACAAATGGGCCGAGAGCATGCCTGTTTTTTTCCTTGTATGACAAATGTTGGGTCTGCTTTCTTCTGAAGGCCCAACATACAAATGGGCCTTGCAGTCAAGCCCTGAGCCCGTCACTACACGAGAGGTTTCGAAGGCTCTGCTCTCGTCGAGAATGTACATGTAAATCTGGACACCATGAAGAACATCAATTGGTGTGCATCACCATGAAGAGCATCAATTGCCAGGCCTTCCCAATAACGGACCAAGGCCATGATTCCATCTCAATTAGTACACAATTGGTTTACATATTTAAATAGGTGTTAATTCTTCTTAACTTTTAATATGGGACTAATTACTAATCATCTTTAATAAACGCGGCCTTAGAATTTAAATGGGCCAAGCCCCACACGATGTACGTATCGATGGACATATGTACACTCGTAAATCCGTAGCGAATCAATTTGATGGATGGTGGATCTGTTATAGATTGATTGATGTTATTATAGTGAAATTTAGTTTTTTAAAAATGGTATTGACTTGGGCGTAAGTTTTTTGAGGTATCGTCGGTGTTTGCTTTTGGTGGCTTAATTGATTCCGCAGATTTGACGAAAATTGAGTGTGGACTCTATGTGGACTCTAGTTGGGCTTTCATTTGTTTGGGCTTGATTTGTTCAACAACTCAAGAGAACAATTCAATTTTACTTGCCTCATTTTGGATCGAGTTTCAATAAAAAAACAGATACAACACATCTCTTATCTATATCTATAACTATATATAAAGCAAGTAGTGTTTCTACCCAAATTTTGTTTTACCTGGCTATTTTGCAGAAAACCCCTTGAGTTTTTCCAAAATTAACCCACAGTCTGCCTGGCTATTTAAAAAAAACCCCACTTAAAGAAGAAAAAGGGGTTATTTTGTAGAAACCTCTTGAGTGTTTATAAAATTAACCTGTAGTCCCAATGCTTAAAAAAGGGAGAACTTGGATAAAAAAACCTCCTGCTCCTCTCTTTCGTCCTCATCCGCGTCGCGCCCCGCGTCGTGCCCCACGCCGCGCCTGCACCCCTCCCTCCCATCGTCGCTCGGAGCTCCCATGCCGCCACCTGGACCTTCGTCCTTCGCGTGCTTCCCTCCCTGTGTCGTCGTCCTGTTGCAATGCACGGGCATTTTGCTAGTATTTTACAATACCAGTTGCTGCTCGGCCGACGAGTCCATGACCACATCGAGGCGGACGTGCCTTTCCTCGCCCTTGGCCGACGGATTGATGATCCTGGTGGCACCGTGGCGGCGACCCGATGTCTGCAGGCATGCACCTCCCACACCACCGCACGGCTACCATCGTCCCCGACTCTAGGTCCTCTGCAACATCTTTCCCTCTAATCTAGCTCCTCTCCCTCCTCCCTGTTGTTGCCCCCGTCAGTCACCTCGATCTCGTCGTAGTCGCAAAGGAGATAGGTCCTTCAAGGCGGCGCTAGCGGTCGAAGGAGAGTCTTAGAGCACATGCAATAGAATGGCTAAATAAATTTTTAATAATTGTGTTTTTAGTCATTCATAAAAAATTTAATTCCCAATACATCATCTCTCATCCAATAGATGTCTTAAAATCTGGTTTTATATAAATTTAAAATTGCTTTGGGCCTGATTTCGACGGCGCTATAGGATGATGTGGCGGGAGAGGATGCAGTAGTGGGTAGGAAAGGGAGGGGGAGGAGCGCAGCGACGTCGGTACGAGGAGGCGACGGGGAGAGGCTGCGGCGGTGGAGAGGATGCGACGACCTTGTACAAGGAGGGGTAGAGAAGGGGCGTCGATGGTAGAGGAGGCGGGGGAGGATGTGAAGGCGGGGGACGAGCAGGACAGGCGCGCGACACTAAAAACGCGCGCGCGGGAAGAAACGCAATGGCGCGAAATTGATATTGGGCGCCAGACTCGATTAGCTATTTATAAAAAACAAAAATGATGGGAAAGAGAAACAATTTTTTTTGGAATGAGATAGGCAATCTATTGGAAGATAAATTTCGTTCAAATTAGTTAAAAATAGGGATTTTAGAGGGTATTGGGCAGCTGTTGCATATGCTCTAAGGTCTTGTTTGATTGAGGGACTAAAAACATTAGTTCATTCATTTTAGTCCTTTTTAGTTTCTAAATTTTCAAACAGGAGGGACTAAAATACCATTAATCTATTAGTCTCTATTGAAGGAGCTAATTATGACTAAAGTATTACTTTTTCAATAGATAGCCTCTTGCAATATCCACTCTTTTCCATGAATATGGATAATATGGTCTTTATACAGCGTAATTAATGAGCTTTAGTTCTTTTTAGTCCATATAACCAAATAGAAAGAGAGTAAAATTTAGTTCAGAGACTAATCTTCAGTCCCCTGACTAAATTCAAACAGGCTCTAAGCTTTGTAGTTGACACGTCGAGCTCAAGCACGATGGAGGGGGGTTGCCAGGGTACACAGTGGTGTTCGTTTGTGGTGGCGTTCTTGAGTGCTGTCAGCTATCGTAGGGAGTAGGAGGTCGGTAATGGCATTCCTTTTTATTACTTTTGTCAGAGTGACAGATGAGTCCCATTATTTTTTTATTTGTTGATTGTTACATCATGCAGAAATCATGTCAAAAATAAGAGGGTGTTTGGTTGTGTGGAGATTGTGGCAATCGGGTATCCACATGGCAAGCTTATCCGACTGGAGGTAGGGATAGATTGCGCCTGCTATATCTAAGCCGAACTTGACTTAGGTGTTACGGTTGCCGATAGAGATAAGGCAATCGGCCTATAGTCACGGTTTGGTAAGATTGAGGAAACCGTCTTAGAGTAAGATAGGGTTTTCGATTTGTAAACCCTTCCTCCCAAGACTATATAAGGGGGGTAAGGGGCGTCCCTTGAGGGATATCTTAGACTTGATCAGATTCTAGATCTGAGATTCAACTTATATAAGCAAGAGCTTTAGATCACGAGATCAATAAAGACACTCGGCGGATCGAATCCACCGAAACAGGAGTAGGGTATTACCTCACGAGAGGGCTCGAACCGTCTAAATCTTCTTTTCCTCCTAACCCATTGTGCTTGGCGATCTTGACTGCGACCCCGGAAAATATATTGCCGAAACCAAGTTTCGACGGTTGGCGCGCCGGAGTAGGGGGCGCGCGTCAAGACTTCTTCAACAAATCTCGCCGACAAGCGTGATGGGATCTCCTTCAAGACTCGGCGACTTTGCCGCCAACTTCGCCGCGACTCCTCCTTCGACTCGGATTCGAACCGTCGAAGGGAAAAACCTACTCGGCGCCGTTCGGGCTCCCCAACAGCGCCGAGATCTTCGACAACATCTTGAAGACCAAGATGCGATCCACCTTCTCCGACGACGGACTTCACTCGACGCCATTCGGATTACGGATGCCGCCGAGATCTGCGCCAATCTTCTCGCCTCCACGACGGAAGCAATCTACTCATGAAGACCTCTCGGTGCCGTTTGGGTTACCAAACGTCGCCAAGATCTACATCAACTGCTCTCCCGAGTTGGCGGCGATCCACTCGGAGGAGCGATCCCCAAGCTCCAGGCTCGGACTGGAGCGATCCAGATCCGGATTTCCCGGGATCAAGGGGGGTCGTCATCCTCCCGTCCTTTGGCTCCTGCTCATCTTCGAGCTCAACGGATACCTCGGCTCCGCCGCCCGACAATCTCTACGGCATCCCTTCCGACGAAGCCGACAACTCCGACCGCCATATGGATGCGAGCCGAAGTGCTTGACGTCGCATGGCCGAGCCGGATGAGTCCGACTCACCATGGCCGAAGGCTTGCCGAAGAGGAGCGAGCTAGAGTGGAGCTTGAGCGCAAGACAGCCGAGGAGGACAAACAACGCAAAGACGAGGCCGACAAAAGGAAGCGGGATCTGCGTGCGGCCGGACGATCGCCCGGGAGGCCATCCTCCAAACACGGGTTCGCAACACCAACGTCTTCCGAGGCGCCGCAGCGAAGCGCGTCGCCGCACTCACGCTCTTGGACACCGTCATGGAGACGGCTCCGCCAACGTGACTCCTATACTTGATAAGATCAAGACCATCGTCGCGCCACGGCTAACGGCCCTCCCACCACTTCGACGCGAAGGCGACGAATCCGTGGCCGAAACGCCGGACAAGAGCCGGCTCCCACCTCTAAAGTCGGGAGACTACGGGAGGCCCGAGTCGGCTCGGTCGACAACCGAGCCAAGAGGCCCACCTCGCGAGTCCACGCCGAGGCACCAAGAGCGACGGTCGACTCCCGCCACAAACGACATGGACGTCCACCCGTCCACCACCGAGTCCGCCGCACAGTTCCGGCTACCCAACCACCAACGAAGACCCCGCCGAGTGATCTGCGGGAAGTCCTTGATCGCCGCTACCAAGAACGCGACCGTCGCACTCGGGAAGATCGGAGGGATCACCCGATAGCGGCGACGATGGAGTACCGCCTTCACTCGGGAGCTCCGCCGAGTGCATTGGCCGAGTGGCTTTAAGCCAACAGGGGATAGAAAGGTACGATGGCAAAACCGACCCCGAATCTTGGTTAACGTATATACTCTTGCCATCCGAGCGCAGTGGCGACAACAAAGCCATGGCCAACTACCCGCCGTGGCCCTCGCAAACTCGGCCGAAATTGGCTCACCACTGCCAAGAGGCTCAATCGGCTCGTGGAGCGAGCGAGGGACCACTTCATCGCCAACTTCCAAGGCACCTTCGAGAGGCCCGCACGCACTTCGACCTTTACAACGTCATCCGAGCCGGACGAGCCTCGAAGGATTACATTCGTCGCTTCTCCGAGAAGCGCAACAAGATCCCGAACATCACCGATGACATCATCATCGCCGCCTTCCGAAGGGAGTCCGTGATGAGCCTTATCGGCAAGTTCGGACGCAAGCCACCGAAGACGGTGAAGCGAGATGTTTGAGACGCGCGAACTCATACGCCAAATCAAACGACGCCATTAAAGCCGCCCGTCAAGACCGGCCCGACGAAGAGAGGACAAGCAAACGGGGAAGCCGAAATCCTAAGAAGGATGGCGGCAACAACGGCAACCAAGGCCGAAAAGATCGCAAGCGCCGATCGAAGACCTAGTGGCTGCGACCTCCAATACTCAACGCCGTCCCGAGTCGCCGCCTACGACGCCATCATGAACGCCCGGTGCTCCCACCATCCGAATCACAAGCACGCGGCGAAGGACTCTTCATCTACAAGCGGTTCGCGAACAATACGCGGCGCGACTCAACAAGAAGCCGACGAGGCGGTCCATCGCGTCAAAAAGAACAACGTGGCTGAAAATGCCGAACCTTTTCAAGACCCAGTGGGGAGCTCAACCACATCTTCGGAGGCCCGCTAGCTTATGAATCCAAGAGGAAACAAAAGCTAACCGACCAGAGGTCAACGCGGCTCAACCCGAAGTCCCTCGTATCTGCGATGGTCGGAAGTGGCCATCACTTTTGACCGCTCGGATCATCCTGACCGAGTGGTCCACCCGGGACGCTATCCACTCGTCCTGGACCCCGTGGTCCGCAACATCAGGCTTAAGCGCGTCCTCATCGATGGGGGCAGCGCCCTCAACATCCTGTTTGCCAAGACCATGGATGAGATGCAGATCCCGAGGGCCGAACTCAAAGCAAGCTCAGCCCCCTTCCACGGAGTTATCCCGGGGCTATCTTCAACACCACTCGGGCACATCTCCCTCCCAGTCACCTTCGGAGCCCGAGAGAACTTCCGAACGGAGAACGTCACCTTCGAGGTGGCCGACTTCGAAACAACATATCATGCTATCATCGGAAGGCCCGCGCTTGCCAAGTTCATGGCGATCCCTCACTACGCTTATCTTTGCATGAAGATGCCGGTCCCAACGGCGTTATCACTCTTCGCAGCGACGTGAAGCAAGCCTTCACCTGCGACAAGGAGAGCTGCGACATGGCCCAATCTCGCGAGAGATTACGTGGCCAACAAGAAGTCCGATTGGCTGCATCAACTTCGGCAGAGGGCGAAGTCCCCGCGAAGAAGATAGCCAAATCAGGATCCGGCGACGCCAAGACCAAGAAGATCTCCCTTGATTCGTCCGATCCCTCCAAAACTGCCGTAATCGGCGCCGACCTAGACCCTAAATAGGAAAGCGCGCTCGTCACCTTCCTCCAAAATAATAAAGATGTTTCGCTTGGAAACCATCGATATGCTGGAATTCCTAGGGAGGTGATCGAGCACTCTTTGAACGTCAAAGATGACGCCAAACCAATAAAACAACGATTACGCAGGTTCGCACAAGATCGAAAAGACGCGATCAAAGAAGAACTCGCAAAGCTCTTGGGCGGCTTCATTAAAGAAGTCCTTCATCCCGATCGGTTAGCCAACCCAGTCCGGTCCGCAAGAAAACGGGGCAATAGCGCATGTGCGTTGACTACACCGACCTCAACAAAGCCTGCCCCAAGGATCCATTCGGCCGCCTCGCATCGACCAAGTCGTCGACTCCACACCGGCCGCGAACTCTTAAGTTTCTTGGATTGTTACTCGGGCTATCACCGGATCGGTTTGAAAGAATCCGACCGCTTGAAGACATCTTTCATCACGCCGTTCGGGGCCTACTCTACATCACCATGCCTTTCGGCCTGAAGAACGCCGGAGCTACATACCAACGCATGATCCAAAGATGCTTCCGGACGCGATCGACAAAAACGTTGAAGCTTACGTCGACGATGTCGTCATCAAGACCAAGCGAAAGAAGACCTGATCGCCGACTTGGAAGAAACCTTTGCAAACATCCGGGCCTTCGAATGAAGTTGAACCCAGAGAAGTGCACCTTCGGCGTCCCATCGCAACCTGCTCGGCTTCATGGTATCACATCGCGGCATTGAAGCAAATCCGGAGAAGATCAATGCAATCCTAAACATGAAACCCCCGAGTAACCAGAAAGACGTCCAGAAGCTCACTGGCTGCATGGCGGCACTAAGCCGCTTCATATCCCGACTCGGCGAACGAGGCATGCCCTTCTTCAGTTGTGAAGAAGACGACGACGACTTCCAGTGGACCACGAAGCGACAAGGCCTTCGAAGATTTCAAAGAATTCCTTACCACGCCACCCGTCCCGGCTTCGCCTCAACCCGGGAACCCTCTTGCAGTCGTTTCAGCCACTCACCAAGTGGTTAGTACGGTCCTTGTGGTTGAACGAGAAGAAGAAGGACGGGCCCGAAGATTCAAAGGCCAATTTACTTTGTCGCGAAGTATTGGCGGAGCCAAAACCCGATACCCCAGTACAAAAATTGCTTTATGGTGTTCTAATAACCGCGAGGAAATTGGCACACTACTTTCGAGGTCACTCGGTCACCGTCATCACCTCTTTTTCACTCGGCGACGTCGTCCACAACCGCGAGGCGACCGGCGCATCGCCAAGTGGGCCCTAGAACCGATGCCGGACTTAACTTTTAAGCCGGGACGTCCATTAAGTCACAAGCCTTAGCGGACTTCCGGCCGAGTGGACTGAAGCAAGAGCATGTTCCCGAGAAGACCTCCAACACTGGACCATGCACTTCGACGGATCCAAGAGGATCACCGGCTTGGGAGCGGGAGTTGTGCTGATCTCCCCGACCGGGAAAGGCTAAGATATGCCCTTCACCTCCACTTCTTCGCCTCACACAACGTCGCCGAATACGAAGCTCTTTTACATGGTGCGCCTTGCGGTCTCACTGGATCCGTCGGCTTATTGTGAAAGGCGACTCCCAGTGATCGTCAATCAAGTGATGAAAGACGGTCCCGCTTAAACGACACTATGGAGGCCTACCGACAAGAGGTCCGCAAGCTTGAGGACAAGTTTGACGGGCTCGAACTCTCACATGTCTGAGACATAACAACGAAGCTGCGATGAGCTAGCACGGTTCGGATCCAAGCGCGAAGCCGCTCCAACGATGTCTTTGTCGAACATCTTTACGAGCCAACCGTCATGGCTAAGACAGCTCTCAACGAACAAACCACGAACGAAGTCATCATGATCGATACCGACGGAGGACGCCGCTCATCAAATTCTTAACTCGGCAAGAGCGCCGGGATGACCGGGATGAAGCGAACGCGTCCGGCGTCGTTGCCAAGCGTACGTCATGGTCGACTCCGATTTATACAAGAGAAGCCCTCTCGGAATTCTAATGAGGTGCATCACACCCGAAGAAGGGAAACAATTACTCCAAGATATCCACTCGGGCATATGCGGAAGCCACGCGGCGCACGCACTGGTCGGCAAAGCTTACGAGCAAGGATTCTTCGGCTCACCGCGGTCTCCGACGCGGACAAAGTCGTAAGACTGCGAAGGCCGCCGCTTTTGCCCGACAAAGCCATGTCCCGGCCCGGGAGCTTCAAACAATCCCACTCTCCCGGCCGTTCGCGGTATGGGGTGGACATGGTTGGCCCTTTCAAGAAAGCCCCGGAGGTTTCACACACCTCTTCGTCGCAATCGACAAGTTCTCCAAGTGGATTGAAGCCAAGCCGGTTGCCACAATCACCGCCGACAAAGCGCGAGACTTTTTCCTCAACATCGTGCACCGCTCGGCGTCCCAAACGAATCATAGCGATAACGGGACTCAATTCACGAGAGGCATCTTCAAGGAATTCTGCGAAGACTTCGGGATCAAAATCGCTACGCATCGTAGCTCACCCCAAAAGCAATGGGCAAGTCGAGCGAGCAAACGGCATGGTCCTTCAAGGCATCAAGGCTCGCGTTTTCGACCGGCTAAGCCCTTACGCCGGCGAGTGGGTCCAAGAACTCCCTTGGTCCTATGGTCGCTGCGAACCACACCCGTCGGGCCACCGCCAAACTCCTTTCTTTTTGGTCTATGGCGCGAAGCCATGTTGCCAAACGAGATGGAATACGAGTCCTCCGGTCCGCAGTTTCAACGATGAACGCTACGACATCGACCGAGCGGATGACCTCACCCGATTGGAAGAGGCCCGTGAAGCGGCCCTCATCCGTCGGCCAAATACCTTCAAGGGCTCGGAAGATACCACGGTCGCAACGTGAGAGCACGAGCTTTCATTGTTGGCGACCTGGTCCTACGCAAGATCCGGACCACCAAAGACCGACACAAGTTATCTCCCTTATGGGAAGGACCGTATATAATCGCCGAAGTGACTCGGCCGGGTGCTACGGCTAAAGCGCGAAGAC
Source organism: Oryza australiensis (assembly GCA_019925245.2). Taxonomy (NCBI): domain Eukaryota; kingdom Viridiplantae; phylum Streptophyta; class Magnoliopsida; order Poales; family Poaceae; genus Oryza; species Oryza australiensis. The sequence goes on along the minus strand of JAIFGZ020000277.1, from coordinate 728,527 downwards.
GGGTCCATGGTGGAGAACTCCTGGAACATCGAGCATCTTCGACGGTTTTACGCCTAATTTGGCTAAGGCCTCATGTTTTCCTTGATTGCCAACCTCAAGCAAGATGACTTCTTGAGCTAGCAATCTGATACACATATCAATAAAGCTCAAATTTTCCTCATCAAATTTTTGTGAACAATTTGGTTTATCATTATTTAATGTCCTTCGACTCGAGTTCGGTGTCTAAGGACCGAGAGTTTCCGATGACCTAATCGAGCCTAGGCTTGATGACACGGACGAAAACTACTTAAGAAATTTCACGCAAAGGCTCGAATCAAGGCATTGACATAAACAAACTAAAAATAGTCACAAAGATTCCACGTCGAATTTTACAATTACATGATATCTACAAAGCAAAGTCAAAATACGTTCGAGCTTAAAATTGTTTACTACATCCAAAGAGATCTTCTTCGCCGCCTCTTGCGCCTCGCGAGCATATCTAAGGCTGCTCATCTCGTTGTCCCTCGCGAAGCCCTCCCGATTGAATGAATATCCACTCGGGGTAGAGGGACTTGTCGTGCAAGAGCCGACCAGCCCCCATGTTGGCCGCTTCGGTGATGTTCTTCGATATCGTTTTGGGAGCCAGCGAAGCTTGTCGAAGATCTCGATTGGCTCCAGCGAGCGCCCCAACTCCTTGATCAAACAAGGATGTTAAGATCGGCGTGGCGGCGTTAGCGACCTCTTCCCGTATCTCGTCGCTGGACTTGATCCGCCCAAGCAAGACGTCGTATTGGGCTCGGGTCTTCATCTTACAAGCTGCAAGGAGTCCCAAATCATTCAAGGCACTCGGAAATGAAGCAGCACACGAGATTTGACTTCAAAGAAGGTTACCTTCAAATTCGGTCTCCATTTCGGCCTTGTCGAGGCGACCGCTTCACTGGACTTGAAGCGAGTGGACCTCTCGAAGAATTTCCTACAACGAAAGAGGGTTAACAATAGCCAAGATCAACATAAGAATCATAATGAAGCTGGGAGAGGCGGGCTTACTTCCGATTGATCCGCGGAGGTCGAGGTTTGCTTCCGAAGCTCCGAGATCTCCCTCCTCAAAGCGGCCTCCCTTGATGCGGCCTCCTCCCGGTGGCCTTCACTGCCGAACGTCCTCCAAGGAGTTTAAGTGGGGGACTAGCTTCTCCAAGACTTCGGATTTTGCCATTGAGCGCGGTATTCTTTACGCATGCGAAAGCGAAGAATGATCGGCGAAGGATAACGAAGATATAATCGAAAAGAAAGACGAAGGCTTACGTTGAGCGGTCGGGTTGCCTCATTCGGGCTCTCGACGAGGGCATCCCTTTCATCCTTTTCGGCTTGCTTGCCGAGGATGATGCCCGTCTCTCGCCTTCCGAGTCCCGCCACTCGATTCTGATCGGAGGAACCCGGGTCTCGAAGATCGCAACACAGGGATCTCTTGTACCGTGGTGGCAAACAAGAAAGACCAATGAAGACATGAAGGATTCAAAATTAAAAGAACGAAGGAACGCTTGAAGCAAGTCTCACTGGTTTCGGTGGTCGCCGCCTAGGTGGGGCAGGACTCTTCTTCTTCTTCGGGCTCGCGCCGAGTGACCCCGGTCGGGCGCTTGGGCCGCAGCCGTGGGTTGCCGCGGCAGCTGGTTTCCGGTCGGGATATCCCGATCGGGGGGGCTCCTCCCTAGGGGCGCTCTCCTTCGAGGAGAAGGATGCTTCTCGGAACGCTCGCACTCGGTTGCGGGCTCCGGGGTTTTGGCTCGACGGCCTTGGCACTTCGGGAGCGGCGGCCGGGGTCGGCCCTTCACCCTCCGGCAGGATCTATGTCCTGGGGCCTCTGCGAAAGTGAATACGGCGAAGATAAAGAAAAGTTTTACGAAAGAGCTCGGGACTTTGGTTTGAGCATACCGGAGGATCGGCGGATCTTCGGCGCCGTCCGCGGTGATCGCCTTAAGGGCGGGGTCTCGGCGGAGGAGCGGGACATCGTCATCCGAATCCTCTATGATCGATCGCCTTTTGCTTGCGCGCTTGTTCGAGTCCTCACTCGGCGCCGCCGCTTCCCGCCGGATCGGCTTGGATTTTGATCCCGCCGTCGGCTTCTTGGGCGACGCGGCGCGTCATCATGAGCCATCTTATATGGCTTGGAAGTGATAGAGGCGTTTTCTGCGAGAAGAGAAGGTGCAACATTAAGCGACAAGACGTCAAGATTGAAAGATACTATGAAGCAACCAATCGGCTTACCGGAGGAGGAGGTCGGTGGATGCTTGAATGGAAGAACGGCGAGAATGAGGGCCCGCTCATTGCGATCCGGATGAAAAGAGCTTGTACATCCGGATCTTCGGGATCTCGTATGTGAGTGGATCCGGTCCTCCCGAGGGGTCCGTTCCGCCTTCATACTCGAAGGCTGGCTTTGACCGCTCCTTGATCGGCGCGCGGTCGGCACGATGAAGTGCCGAGTGATTTGTTCCCCGCGAAGATTCCTCTTCTTCATCGCCGGGATCTTCGCGAGCGGATCGTTGGCTTCATCCCAATCTTGGGCTACGGCACGGTGCTCCAAGACGGCTTGGGGACAGGAGGAAGACCGACAAAGGCGGGCAGACTGGGTTCGAGATTGTTGATGTAGAACCAGCCCGCATGCCGGCCTTTGTTGGAAGATTTCAAGGGAAGAGAAAAGTAGTCTTTGCGGAGAGATCCGCGAAGCTGGGAGCTGCCCACCAACAACGCAAGGTTGGTCCTTGTTCGGATGGGGTTTCGGGTAGAACATACGACGGAATAGATTGAAATGAGGAAGAATGCCAAGGAAGGCTTCACACACATGAATGAAGAGTGCTATGTGAAGCATCGAGTTGGGGTTCAGATGGTAGATGTGAAGACCATAGTATTCCAAGAGCCCCCGAAAGAATTCGGAGGTGGGAAGGCTGAACCCGCAATAGAAAAAGGAAGTAAAGACAACGAGCTCACCGGTGTTTGGGGTCGGGAAGTCCTCCCCCGCCGCCGGGCGCCATCCCACAAGTTCCTTGGGCGGAAGCACGCCGTGCTTCACCATCTCCTTGAGGGTGTATTCCCTCACATCCGAGGTGGCCCATTGGTCGAACGGAATCTTTTTTTCGTCCGCCATGAGGATGAGTTGATGGGAAGTGCATATGGCTGAGGAAGGTTGGATCTTTGGCGATGGAATGTGGGAGAGTTGGCTGTGGAGGCTGGTTGTTGCAGAGATCGGGCTCTTAGATGGACGGATTTGGGAGCGCGCGAGTCTAGGGTTCTCCGCGGTGAACTGTTGAACAGTGCCGTGAGAAGGGGAATCGTTTGGAAGACGAAGAGGCGGGGACGACCTCGTGTCTTTATAAGAAAGATTTGAGGGTTGCGCTAGGTTTTCGGTGAGTGGGCCGAGCCCATAAGGAAATCTACGGCCGCTAAGGTGTGGTCCGATACGTGTCCTTAGGGACTTAAGCGGATGAGCTTAAGCGATTTGCCACGGCAATATGCGCGTGTCCGAGTGCCCTATACCTTAAAAGATCCTTCCATACCGCGGTTTGCCAGACTTCATGAGAGGGCGACACGATGTAATTTGGAAGGTGACCAACATTGAGTTTTTATAGCTGCCTTGGTGAACAAGGGTGTTTGGTTTTTCGGTATTTGGTTGGGTAATCTTACCGATCTTTGTTTATTTTCCACCTTGGTGAAGATCTTTATAAGATTGAGACCAGTATTATGGCAAAAGCTATTTAATAACTTGGTCATATTTTTCATATGATTGAAAGAACTTGTTTTCCCATTAGGGATGATTAAAATATTTATTCCGAAATTACTCGGGCAAATCCACTCGGATAAGCAAGAGCTTGCCGAGTGCCTTTTTTCCTATGAGGGTTGATTGGATTGTTTGTTCGAGATGACTCGGACAAATTCACTCGGATGAGTATGAACTTGCCGAGTAACAAGATTTCAGTGATTGCTTTAGCGTGAGCTAAGCATCTACATGAGAATAATTTTTTATAGTTCTTGACTATATGCTTAGTCTATTTTTGACTAACCACATAGTCGGGGCTACACCTATAATTAGGTGCATCGGGAGATGCACCTAGATATTTATTTTTGAGAAATTTTTGTATATATATATTTTTCCACCCTTCACAGTCTTTGGAGCCACTCGGGAAGATTCAGCAGAGATGATGGAATCACTCGGCGCCAAAAGCACTCGGTCAAAGAGATTTTTGGTTGAGTCTTGCTTTGGTCTGAAGCCGAGTTGTCTCGTCGACCGAAAAGGACTCGAGGGCTCTTGTGGAGATTGTGGCAATCGGGTATCCACATGGCAAGCTTATCCGATGGAGGTAGGGATAGATTGCGCCGCTATATCGTAAGCCGAACTTGACTTAGGTGTTACGGTTGCCGATAGAGATAAGACAATCGGCCTATAGTCATGGTTTGGTAAGATTGAGGAAACCGTCTTAGAGTAAGATAGGGTTTCCGATTTGTAAACCCTTTCTCCCAAGACTATATAAGGGGGTAAGGGCGTCCTGAGGATATCTTAGACTTGATCGAGATTCTAGATCGAGATTCAACTTCATAAGCGAGAGCTTTAGATCACGAGATCAATAAAGACACTCGGCGGATCGAATCCACCGAAACAGGAGTAGGGTATTACCTCACGAGAGGGCTTGAACCTGTCTAAATCTTCTTTTCCTCCTAACCCATTGTGCTTGGCGATCTTGACTGCGACCCGAAAATATATTGCGAAACCAAGTTTCGACAGGTTGATAGCCACACTTCCCATCATACCTTTGGCTGTCATAGTTTATTAGGTATACTTTGTTTTACTGTTATATTTATGACTTATCATATTTTTTAACAACATGTTCCACACATCATAAAACTTAATATTTTTTATCAACTTTGTCACATTTTGTTGTTAGCCATTTATCCATCATATTTTTGTGACTGTTACAACTTATCCAAACTTAATATGAAAAAGTATGGCTGACAATCACGTACACCCTAAGTCAACCCGCCACGCAGCGGCGGGGCAAGACCCGACGGCACGGGCAATGGCCCGGGCTCCGCCAGGCGCATGCAGCAGTTTGGCAATGGGTTAATGGATAATTATCTTGCTTGGTCATCGGCAAGGTCATGTGAGGCAACAATGCTTAGCACAAACTTTTAAAGCAAATATTCACGCTAAAATAATCTATGAAATATATAGACTTGTATATCTTTTCGTTTGTTGTTAGGCTTATGCCAGGCTCACGAAACCGCTCTTCCAACACACCAAAAGATCGTTATAATGATTTTAATAGTTAAAAGAATACTTTATAACTTTATATTCAGTGTTTTACAGAGCGACACCGCTCTTCCAAAACATCAAAAGTTTCTGTCTATACTGATATTGATTTTAATAGTTATATCCAGTTTTACAGGGAGAGATATAAATAAAACTCGATTTGACTGGACTTTTTCCCACAACTAAATGGTCTAGTGTTCAAAAAAAGCCAAGTTTGTTTGCCCGGTGCCTTGCTTTCAGCTGACCGGGCCAATCCCAACGCATAAGGCCACGTTTTGGTAGGCTTTAGTTCGGCCCATTCACGTGTGCAGGTCGGATTTTTTAAGTTCTACAATGGTTTCGCCCCGATTTCTTTCGGAAACATTTTCTCTCGAACGCTCGGTGAATAAGAAATATATAGGACCCTCCCAACCACTCCTCTCACGCACTGACGTGATTTTTTCCTTCCTACTTGTTCTCTCTAGTATCGCTCCTCTCTCTCCCCCACGACATGTTCTTGCGGCCGGCGAACAAAGCGGCGAACGCGGTTGCTGCCGTAAGCAATGGGGACGTCCTCCCATGTGGCTCATCGGTAGAGTCTCATAGCGCAGCTTAAGGCTGGAGAGCTAGAGGAAGATGATATACCCCCACATGATCGGAAGCTGAGGCGGCTTTCGGTCGTCCAAGCAACGACGACGACGTGGCTGGGGGCCGGGACCAGCAATGAAGGGGTGACGAAGCCTCGGGGTGACCGGTGGTTGCTGGCTTCGGTAAAGATAGAAGGGCCTGTGGTGGCCTGGCATGGATTTGCAGATGAGACCAAAGGAGCCGGTGGTCACCAGAGATGAGGAAGAAGCTTGATCTTAAACTGGTAAAATTTGTGATTTTCCGTTATTTCAGCTAATGTATCTTGATGTTCTTGGGGTTGGATCAAAATTTTGCACGAGTACTTTGATATTGTTTCACTTTTTTTCTTCGGTTCTTGCATATCCATGGATGTTTCAGTGTTTGAAGCTTTATGTTTTATTAGTGAAGAACAAAATGTTTCAATCTTTGATATAACTTTGTTTCACCATTTTAATATATTGAAACATTTTTATCTTAGTGCTAAAACATTTTTCTATTAGAGGTAAAACAACGTTCGATTTTTTAAAAGATCAGGCTTCCGATTTGGAGTTGTCGGATTTCTTTGAGGGGTCGTCATGACTACGAGTGGGCAATAGATCATATTGAGCAATTCGGTTTGGTTTTTAAGTGTCATGAAAATTTCAGTCATCTAACAATAAAAAACAAAATACATTATAAAAATACTATTAGAGATCGAATGAAAGAGGAGACGAGGCGTGAGCTCGATGCAATTGAAATGATGACAAGGGAACGATAGCTACGACCATACCTGAGGGTGGGAGTGGGCGACTTCGACTTGTGTTTGTCCGGTAGGTGTAGGGGAATAAGCTAAAGGTAAGGTTTATTCTTTATTAGGCTAGGTAAGTGGATTTAGATAGGTTACTATCTATTAGGCTAGAAGGCTATTTGATAGGGTTCTAACTCCTAAATTTAACTCTAAAAACTACGTATGGAGACGTATGGAGTGAAGTTGTAGAACAGCTTAAATCTCATTTTATTTCTAGTTTATTTTGTAAGAGCCTGCTCTGCTTCTTTTATGGTATAGTGCAATCATTTGGTTGTACTTCAGGTTTAGGAGAAGCGGAGTTAAAAGCTAGAGCTATGTTAAACCATTCATAGGATTATATTTTGTGCTTTTTTTCATGCAGATTTTGAGGGAAATTTAATTATTTACCATTATAACGGATGTCGTCCGTTCGGAACTCACCCTACTGACTGAAAATAATCGGTTAGCACTATGTCTTAAAAGATGCAACACTTTTACCACATTTGCGCGTGTGGCATGCCAACGAAGCATGCCACGTCGACATTTGACCCCGAGCCGACGCCTCCCTCACGTCTTTAACGGCTCATTTGACCCCCTCCGTTACCCCGTCTTCCCCACTCAATCTCTCTTCCCCTGCTCTTGCTACAGATCGCCGCCGGCGGCGGCGCCATGCCACCGATGCCATTACGCACGCCGTCGACGAGCAAAGGCAATGAGTGGCGCACACCATCACCAGCGGAAGCCGTGAAAAATGGCAAACCCCACTCCCAAATCGACAAGGCGAGGAGGAGGCACGGCAACGGGAATCGGCTGGGTGGCCCTCATGCCATCTCCGCCCCTACCCGACAACCGAGGCACGACAAGGCCGCCGTCGCCTCCTCCTCGCGCGTATAACATCCCGAGGTGTTTTCCCCTTTTAAAAATCCAAAAGAAAATCGTAAAAGAAAATCGTTGGAATTAACTAGAGAGAATTAATAATTTTAAAATCCAAATGTTAAATGGAAATGGCATGGTAGGATTTTTCTTAAATTCTACATGTCAAAATACTCTAACAGATTTTTAGTGGAATTTTCGAGCACAAGAAATAATTTTTAACCAATTAAAACCAAAATCGGAATTAATAAATCCCGGAAAATCGTTTCTCTCTCCTCCGTCCTTTCCCGCTCATTTTCGGCCGTGGCCGCCGCCCGAGCCACCGGCCCATCCCATCTCTCCCGCGCGCCGCCGATCGGCCCATGATCCCGCCCACGCGTCGCTCTCTCTCTTCTCTCGTGGCTGGCCAGGCGCACAGCATTAAACCCTCGCGCTCGCAAACAAGTCTATATCGCCTCCTCCTTTATCACGGGCGCCGACGGTGGGGTCCTCGGGACATCGTCCACGACCACTGGCCGCCTACGCCATATCCGTCGCCGCGCCCGCACGGATCTCACGCCACCGCCACCCCGCGCCCCAAACCACGTCGCCTTTACTCTCTCTCTACCCTCGTCGCTTTCAATCACCCCGGCCACCGCTCCGCGCCCTTAATGGCCGGATTTAACCGCCGGTCATTATTCCCCAAAATTGCGCCGACGAGCAATTGCACCCTTATCCGGTCGCCGCCGACCTCCCCATCCCCTATTTAAGCACCCCCTCGCCCTCCCCGAGCTCCCCACACCTCCACTAAAGCCTCTCTCTCTCTCCGTCGTCCCCGCACCATGCGCCTACGCTTCGGACCTCGTCGCCGAGCCGGCTGTGCTTCCCGCCGCTCCGAGGCGTCCCGAGCTCCGCCGACTCCTCCTCCTCATCGCCGGTGCCCACGCCACTTCGGCCACCCCTCCCGAGTGCATCTGCTGTCTCCTCGCCGCCGTCGCCGTCGACTCCTCAACTCCGGCCGCACCGCGTGAGCGCCCTCCTTTTCCTTTCTCGGCCGATCGCGCGCAACCGGTCCCGAGTACACACGGCTCTGCCCGCGTGAGCCGCGTCATTCCGCCGCCCCACGCGCGCGCCCAAATGGCACCGGCCGGCTCTCCGCCGCCGTGCGCCATCGTCGGCCGACCGCGCTGCCCGCGCCCCTCTCCTGGCCGTCCGATATTCCTCGGCAGATCGGGGCCGTCAACCCCGCTTGCCCGCGTGGCACGCCGCGTTGGCACCACGTGTGCGCCACGTGGTGCACGCCTCTCTCGGCCGTGGACCGGTCCACCATGGACCGGTGCTCCCGCAGCCGATGACGCCATCGCGACGTCGGCCCTAGCGCGACGCAATTCGGATTTATTGCACAATAAATTATTAAGGATTTTCTGTTTTAGTAAAAACACAGATAATCTTCTAAAAATCATATCTTTTCAATCCGACCTCCGTTTTAGTCCATTCAAATTCCATTAAATCCATAAAAATGCCAAGAATCCATTAAAAATGGTTTTGTTCCCTGTTTTAGTAGCTTTTTAGCCTGTTTTGTTGAAGTGCTTGTCTGCCGTGTAGATCCCGGTAGTCCCTCCGTCTCGGTTTACTTTGAAGTCGTCGCTGAAGTTCTTTAAGCCGAAGAGCAAGGCAAGTCATACCACATTATTGATCATATTGCTCCCATTTTGCTAAAACACCTGTTTTATTCTATGAAATTGTATGTATTTTATATTGTCATTTTCTTGGGAATAGTACACCTTATGTTTAGTTTATGCCTTAGGTTTGACACCCCAAAACCCTTGATAAAACTTGAGAAAATAATGTGATCAGATTCAGGACTAGGTTATGCTTTGCCTGGCTTAGATTCACTAGCTCACTAAATGGGTCTTTCTCACTTAATTTATCTCTCTTGGACTTCTGTTCGGAGGATTAATGATTGTAGATTCAGGTGAACCGGACTAATAACTAAAATATGACAAATGGTGGGCTGTGGGCGCTATGGTTTTGGTTAGCGGTGCCTATGGCAATTAACGACCGGTTCATGGGACCCCTCGGGAGAATGATCGTGCAAACCACAAGCCGAAATGGGTAAGGTAGGTCCCGTAGTGTAGCCTCTCCTAGCTGACGGACCCATCGGCAAGGGTGTGCGGGATGGAGTTTCAGTCGGCCCCGGTATAAGGGTTGCTGGGCTGCCGGATTCACCGAGGCACTCCGGGGGGCTGCCCATTCCCAGGGTTCGGGAGTGGGGACGAAACCTTGGTGGGGTTCGCTTGGTTAGTGGAGTGTTATACGAAAGGTCCTATCACAGTTCCCTTTCTGGGGTACCGCGGTGGTATTCGGCGCACGGGAGACCGTGTTGTGGGGCTATGTCTTGTGGGTACGTTGTACACCTCGATCGAAAAAAATCTATTCGAATAGCCGTGCCCGGTAATGGGGCGATCGACCGAGCTCTCCGTGATTAGTCTCACACTTTTACACCCTAAGTTTTGAAACATGACTAGTATAGGTGGATGGTTTGGGCCTGTTCCAACGTGGGAATAACGTTGGACAGTGTTGGATTCAAAATGCCTTAATTACTCAAATTACTGTTGTTTTGACTGTGTTCAAAATTTGTATTGTTTGGAAAAACCCCTACCGTTTGCGCAAAAGCAAACCTTAGCCAGACCCCTGTCTCCCCTGCATTCATTCTTCTCCTTTTCCGGCGTGACTTGCTGAGTACGTGGAAGTACTCATCCTTGCCCCTTCACGAGAACCCGAGCCAGAGATTGAAGACGAAGACGATGTGGAGTAGGCTTGTCCTACACTCTGGAATCTGCCTGTGGAGTGGTCGAAGCCGCGTGGCCGAGTGTCAAGCTTAGGCTTAGACCCTTTTCCTTTTTCCGCCGCTCTTTTGTAATCTTTTTGTATTGTTTCTAAGACGTGGAACCGTAATTATTAACAATTGTCGTATGTGTACCCTGGCTGGTCCTGGACAAGGATTTTAATACACATATAGCTTCGGAAATTCGGTTCTGAATTTCTGGGCATGACAAGTTGGTATCAAAGCCAATTTCCAGACTGTAGGAAAAGCCAAACGAAAAAAACCCTAGGAGCCCTCTGAATCTTTTCATATGCATAAGCCCTAGCTTTTGAAAATAGTTTCGGGAAAATGGGTCTTGTTTCCTCGGGATTGGAAAAAATTTTAAGTCTCTCTCAAAACCTTTTGAAAACTCAGTCAAGTCTAAGTGATAGGATTTTAGAGTTAAAACTTGAAAAAAGAATCATTTGATCTCTTGTTCAGCCGCTAAGTTGGGATTTTCTAAGGGGTCAAAGTCTTAAGTCGAGATAGGAGGGAATGGTCGCCAATTTTATATTATGACTAAGCATCTATTTTTTTCAGCATGATCTAGGGGATGTCCTTAGAAGTTTTACTTAGCCTCATAAAAAATGTTTCTCAAAAACCCTCTTTTTCTCGTTTACTTTACTTGAGTCCTTTATCGTTTATCTAAACTGGGTTTGAGCATGCATTGATCCCCTACCTTGACTTCTCTAGATGGCAGGCCATCCAGTCACCCACAACGGTCAGGGATTGAAGGGTTTCGTCGCGGAGCTGGCAAGGATGGCCTTGGCAATGGGCTATCCGGATGCACCTGAGTACACTGTCGTCTCACCATTTGGCAGTGAGTTGCCTCACCAAGTCCGCCTGGAGGTGCACGGGTTCGTTGGCACCAACATCCCGAACATGGTGGTCACTGCGTCAGGAGGAACAGATGAGCATGCCTGCCCTTATCTAATGCTGGCTCGGATGAGGGAGATGCATGACTACCATCTCCGTCACTCTGCGACGTGATCCTGATCCTCAGCGGGGAACTTCGTCAGCAATCAACACCTTCCTGCTGAAGGGGAGAACGATACCACCTTCTCCCACATGAGGACGGTGATCGAAGGGCTGGATAAGATGCATGCGATCTCCATATGGTAGCAAAGGCTCTGAATGACCAGAAGATCTTAAGGATCAAGAGTTTGAAGGATGAGGTGGATCGACTCAAGAGAGAGATCGCTAGTCTGAAGGGGCTTCCACCTCCCAACATCCTTCGGATCAGGATCACGTCGCGGAAGAACACCAAGGCTCCTGTGCGGATGCAGCTGGTGCCCAGGGTTCCACCTCCTGCACCGCCACCTTCCCAGTCCCGCCCGGTGCCGGATCCGCTCTTGCTCACGGTCCCCCCAGCGAGAGGAGGAGGATGGATCTCGGTGTCCGGTAGCGGCAAGGGTAGTAGCAACGGCAACTCCAAGAGCCCCGGGCGGAAAGGTGAGTTAGCAAGCCCTCGAAGCCGCTCGAAGGAAAAGGAAGACGGGAACTCCCTTGGAAGTGGTTTTGACTCCTCTGACCGCGGAAGCCGTTCCGACCCTTAGAGCGTCGCCACCCTTAGTTTCCCGTTTTCCTAGTTTTATTGTTTGCTTAGTTGCTTTGTGTGTTAGGAGTCTTGTGTGGGGTAGTGGTCAACATGTATCAAGTGTGGGTAGGGTTGTCCAATTAAGGATGTTGGGTGTGTTTTAAGTGTTTTAAGTAAAGAAGATCAAAACAAGAAATAAAGATCAACTTCTCTGTCCAATCTGTTTTACTCCTTCTCCCCGCCTTGTTTGTTCCGCTTCTTCGGATGGTGAACACGAGGAATGGCAGCACAAGACGAGTCAGTGAGAACAACACCCGTGCTAATGCCAACAACCCACCTCCTCCACCGAGAACATCACTTTGGCACAAGTCCTAGCCAACCAAACCCAAATGATGGCTGCAATGATGCAGCAGATGCAACAAGGCATCGGTAGATGCATTGCAAATGATACAACGGTTTCAACAGCGAGAACCAGCATCGGCACGACCATTTCACACCACCACCTCCCCACAAAGCAAACTCGTCGAATTCCTTCGAGTCCGACCCCCAACTTTCTCCGGCACCACCAACCCCATGGAGGCTAATGACGGATCATAGCCATAGAAAAGAAGTTGGACCTTCTCCAAGGCACGACCGGAGAGGGTGTCTTTCGCCACCCACCAACTCCAAGGTCCCGCCTCGGCTGGTGGGACAACTTCTTGGTCACCCATCGGGCGGACGCACCCGCAGTTACTTGGGCCGAGTTTTGCCACCAATTTTGGAAGGCTCAGATCCCCAGAGGGATAGTAGCCCAGAAAAAGAGGGAGTTCAGATCCTTGGAGCAAGGCACGCGAACCGTCACCGAGTATCTGCACGAGTTTTATCGCTTAGCGTGATATGCTCCAGAGGACGTGCGTACGGACGTCGAGCGTCAAGAAAAGTTCTTGGCCGGACTGGATGATGAGTTGACGGACAAACTCATCTCCGGTGAATATGCCGACTTCGAGAAGTTGGTCGACAAAGCCATCCGTCAAGAAGACCAACGCAATAAAATGCTCAGAAAACGAAAGGCTACCCAGTTTAGGCCACAACCTCAGCAAGGGAATCCCCAGTGGCCGCGTTTCACTCCGGGTGGTCAGAGTGGACCTACCACTATGATCGTTCGTCGGCATCGCCCGTACCATCACAGGAATTTCCAATCCAACGGAGCCGAGCCGGACGGCGCGGCGAGTCGGCCGCGTCGGCCAACGGCGCGCCGCCACCGCAGTCCAAGCCAATTCCACCAAAGAAGGACTCGGGATTCAAACCGGGTAACTGTTTCAATTGCGGAGAACCTGGACATTTCGCAGACAAGTGTCCAAGGCCAAATCATGCGCCCAGGTTCATCCAAGCAAGAGTGAATCATGCTTCAGCAGAGGAGGCACAGGACGCACCAGATGTCATACTGGGTATGTTCCCTGTGAACTCCTTTAATGCATGAGTCCTGTTTGATTCGGGTGCAACACATTCTTTCATATCAAAAGCATTTGTGGAAAAACATGGGATGTCGGTGTTAAAACTTAAGATACCCATGTGGGTCCAAACTCCCAGAAACCATTTGAACACTGCCCACTTTTTCCCTTCACAAGGCTTCCCCTTTCTAGCCAATCTTATCCTTCTAGAATCAAAAGGCACGGAGGTCATCCTTGGGATGGATCGGTTGACCCGTCATAAAGGTCGATCGATTGCGCAAGCCGCACGATCTCCTTGACCAATGACGAAGGGAAGAAAGTGATTTACCGCTCCCTAAACCACTGAGGGTAGTGGCAAGCTGAATCGGATCTCGGCTAAGGAGAAACCCGAAGAGAAAGGAAAGGATCAGGCGAAGTTAGAAAATATTCCTGTGGTTTGTGAGTACCCGGAAGTCTTTCCAGAAGATCTAACCACAATGCCACCTGAAAGAGAAATAGAGTTTCGGATTGACCTAGTCCCTGACACTGCTCCGATCCATAAGAGGCCCTATAGAATGGGAGCCAATGAGTTGGCAGAGGTCAAAAAGCAAGTAGATGAACAGTTGCAGAAAGGTTATATCCGCCTGAGCACATCGCCCTGGGGTGCACCAGTCATTTTTGTGGATAAAAAGGATAAGACCAAAAGGATGTGCGTCGACTATCGCACACTAAATGAGGTCACTATTAAGAATAAATATCCTCTTCCTAGGATTGACGACCTGTTCGATCAATTAAAAGGAGCAAAGGTGTTCTCAAAGATAGACCTACGGTCAATCACCAGCTAAGAATTCGAGAAGAAGATATTCCCAAGACCGCCTTCATCACTCGATATGGTCTGTACGAGTGCACGGTCATGTCCTTCGGACTTACAAATGCCCCAGCCTTTTTCATGAATTTGATGAATAAAGTGTTCATGGAATTCCTAGACAAGTTCGTCGTAGTGTTCATCGACGACATCCTGATCTATTCGCAGTTGGAAGAGGAACATGAGCACCATCTCCGATTGGTACTAGAAAAGTTAAGAGACCACCAGCTCTATGCTAAGCTTAGCAAATGTGCTTTTTGGTTGAAGAAAGTGCAATTCCTCGGCCATATCGTGAATGCCCAAGGAGTCGCAGTGAACCCTTCCAATGTAGAAGCTGTAACCAAATGGACTCCACCTAAAACTGTTACCCAAGTCAGAAGTTTTCTAGGACTTGCGGGTTATTACCGTCGGTTCATCGAAAACTTCTCCAGAATTGCCAAGCCTTTGATGCAGTTGTTAAAGAAGGATGAAAAGTTTATATGGACTGTCAAGTGCAACCAGAGTTTTGAAACACTCAAGAGAAAACTGGTGTCCGCACCCGTATTGATCTTGCCAGATCAAACCAAGGATTCCCAAGTCTATTGCGACACATCTCACCAAGGGTTAGGCTGTGTGTTGATGCAAGATGGAAAGGTGGTCGCACTGAGTCTAATTACTGAACACATGTCTTGGAACTAGCAGCAGCAGTTCATGCTCTGAAAATATGGCGACATTACCTCGAAGGTAATCGGTGTGAAATATATACGGATCATAAGAGCCTGAAATTACATTTTCACCCAACCGGATTTGAACCTCCGTCAGCGACGATGGTTGGAGTTGATCAAGGATTTTGATCTCAGTATACACTACCATCCCGACAAAGCTAACGTGGTAGGCGATGCCCCGAGCCTAAAGAGTTACGCAACTCTATTCACATAGAAGGGAGATGTGAACAGTTACTACAAGATCTAGAGCGCCTAAACCTGGAAATTGTTGAACTCGGATTTGTGGCCGCTCTTGAGGTCCAACCCACACTCTTAGATCAAATTCGCATAGCTCAAGCCTCGGAACCGGACATAGCTGAGCTTAAGAAGAATATGAGAGTGGGAAAAGCTCGTGACTTCACGGAAGACGAACATGGAACCATATGGATGGGCAACAGGATATGTGTGCCAGAAGATAAGGAATTGAAAAAGTTAATCCTTACTAAAGCACATCAGAGTCAGTACTCTATCCATTCGGGAAGTACCAAAATATACCAGGATCTTAAGGAGAAGTTCTGGTGGATTAGCATGAAATGAGAAATAGCAGAGTTCGTGGTACTATGCGACGTATGCCAGCGAGTAAAGGCAGAACACCAGAGGCCTACTGGATTATTACAGCCACTTCAAATCCCGAAATGGAAGTGAGAGGAAATCGGGATGGATTTCATCACCGGTTTACCCCGGACATCATCAGGACACGATTCTATCTGGGTTATAATCGACCGCCTCACTAAAGTGGCTCATTTTATCCCAGTGCTTACCACCTATACGGGTAGAAGGTTAGCAGAATTGTACCTTGCAAGGATTGTGTGTCTTCATGGTGTACCCAAGAAGATAGTATCTGATCGTGGTAGCCAGTTCACCTCCAAGTTTTGGCAAAAACTACAAGAGGAACTTGGCACCCGGTTGAATTTTAGCACGGCCTATCACCCACAAACCGATGGTCGGACGGAACGTGTAAACCAGATTTTGGAAGATATGCTTGCGAGCTTGTGCTCGGATTTCGGAGGAGCTTGGGATAAGAGCCGCCATATGCGAGTTCTCTTGTAACAACGTTATCGAGCCGGTTACGATGACACCTTTCGAAGCACTTTATGGACGAAAGTGTCGAACCCCTCTTTTCTGGGATCAGACCGGCGAACGTCAGCTGTTTGGGACTAAAGTCTTAAGTGATGCCGAAGAGAAAGTCAGAATCATAAGAGAAAGGCTAAAAGTTGCACAGTCTCATCAAAAGAGTTATGCAGACAACCGTCGCAGAGAGCTAGTTTTCAAAGTCGGAGACTATGTATATCTTCGTGTCACCCCACTTCGGGGAGTGCACCAATTCCAAACCAAAGGCAAGTTGGCACCACGCTATGTGGGACCATATCGGATACAAGAGCGACGAGGTGAAGTGGCATACCAACTCGAACGTCACCCACCATGGCGGGAATCCACGATGTTTTCCACGTCTCCCAACTCATGAAGTGTTTGAGAGTTCCGTAAGAACAAGCCAGTCCCGATCGATCAAAATCCAGGAAGATCGACTTACGTAGAGAAACCAAGCACGGATACTCGAAACCGGTGAATGGAGGACCCAAAACAAGGTTATCGATTTTGCCGAGTTCAATGGACTCATCACTCCGAAGAAGAAGCAACTTGGGAGAGGGAAGATGAGCTAAAGGCCGCTCATCCCTATCTATTCCCAGTACCTCCGAATCTCGGGGTTGAGATTCCGTTTAAGGGGTAGGTTTGTAACACCCTGAGGTGTTTCCCTTTAAAAATCCAAAAGAAAATCGTAAAAGAAAATCGTTGGAATTAACTGGAGAGAATTAATAATTTTAAAATCCAAATGTTAAATGGAAATGACATGGTAGGATTTTTCTTAAATTCTACATGTCAAAATACTCTAACAGATTTTTAGTGGAATTTTCGAGCACAAGAAATAATTTTTAACCAATTAAAACTAAAATCGGAATTAATAAATCCGGGAAAATTAGTTTCCCTCTCCTCCGTCCTTTCCCGCTCATTTTCGGCCGTGGGGCGCCGCCCAGCCGCCGGCCCATCCTCTTCCCGCGCGCCGCCGATCGGCCACCGATCAGCCGACGACCCACCGATCCCGCCACGTGCCGCTCTCTCTCCTCTTTCTCGCGGCGGCCGAAGGCCGCGCCGTTAAACCCTCGCGCTCACAAACAAGTCTATATCGCCTCCTCCTTTATCCGGGACACCGACGGTGGGGTCCCTGTCAGCCATTGTCTCGACCCGGCGCGCGGCGGCGCATATCCGGCCGCGCGCCCGCACGGATCTCGCGCCATCGGCCACCCCGTGCCCCCAAACCACGTCGCCTTTACTCCTCCCCCCGCCGCTTTCAATCGCTCCGCCGCGCTCCCGCGCCCTTAATGGTCGGATTTAACCGCTGGTCATTATTTCCCCAAAATTGCGCCGGCGAGCAATTGCACCCTTATCCGATCGCCGCCGACCTCCCCATCCCCTATTTAAGCACCCCTCGCCCTCCCGAGCTCCCCACACC
Organism: Oryza australiensis; assembly: GCA_019925245.2. Taxonomy (NCBI): domain Eukaryota; kingdom Viridiplantae; phylum Streptophyta; class Magnoliopsida; order Poales; family Poaceae; genus Oryza; species Oryza australiensis. Next base: position 711,099 of record JAIFGZ020000277.1, on the reverse strand, counting down.
TCCACTAAAGCCTCTCTCTCTCCCCGTCGTCCCCGCACCGTGCGCCACGCGGACCTCGTCGCCGAGCTTCGGCTGTGCATTCCCGCTGCTTCGAGGCGTCCCGAGCTCCGCCGATTCCTCCCTCCTCATCGCCGGTGCCCGCGCCACTTCGGCCACCCCTCCCTGAGTGCTTCTTCTATCTCCCCGCCGCCGCCGCCGTCGACTCCCTCAACTCGGCCGCACCGCGCGAGCACCCCTCCTTTTTTCCTCTCTCGCCGATCGCGCGCAACCGGTCCCCGAGTGCACACGGCCGCCCGCGCGTGAGCCGCGTTCTTCCGCCGCCCCATGCCGCCGCCCAAATGGCGCCGGCCGATCTCCGGCCGCCGTGCGCCATCGCCGGCCGACCGCGCTGCTCGCGCCCCTCTCCTGGCCGTCCGATCTGCCTCGGCAGATCGGGGCCATCAACCCCGCTTGCCGCGTGGCACGCCGCGTGGCCGCCGCGTCGGCACCACGTGTGCGCCACGTGGTGCACCGCTCTCTCTCGGCCGTGGACCCGGTCCACCGTGGGCCGGTGCTCCGCGGCCAATGACGCCATCGCCGTCGGCCCCCTAGCGCGACGCAATTTGATTTATTGCACAATAAATTATTCAGGATTTTTCTGTTTTAGTAAAAACACAGATAATCTTCTAAAAATCATATCTCTTCAATCCGACCTCCGTTTTAGTCCATTCAAATTTCATTAAATCCATAAAATGCCAAGAATCCATTAAAAATGGTTTTGTTCCCTGTTTTAGTGGGGTTCGCTTGGTTAATGGAGGGTTATACGAAAGGTCCTATCACGGTTCCCTTTCGGGTACCGCGGTGGTATTCCGCGCACGGGAGACCGTGTTGTGGGGCGTGTCTTGTGGGTACAGTTGTACACCTCGATCGAGTAAATCTATTCGAATAGCCGTGCCCGCGGTAATGGGGCGATCGACTGAGCTCTCCGTGATTAGTCTCACACTTTTACACCCTAAGTTTTGAAACATGACTAGTATAGGTGGATGGTTTGGGCCTGTCCCAACGTGGGAATAACATTGGACGGTGTTGGATTCAAAATGCCTTAATTACTCAAATTACGTTGTTTTGACTGTGTTCAAAATTTGTATTGTTTGGAAAAACCCCGCCATTTGCGCAAAAGCAAACCTTAGCCGACCCTTGTCTCCCCGCATTCATTCTTCTCCTTTTCCGGCGTGACTTGCCGAGTACGTGGAAGTACTCATCCCCCTTCGGCGGAACCCGAGCGAGATTGAAGACGAAGACGATGTGGAGTAGGCTTGTCCTACACTCTGGAATCTGCCTGTGGAGTGGGTCGAAGCCGCGTGGCCAGCGTCAAGCTTAGGCTTAGACCCTTTTCCTTTTTCCGCTGCTCTTTTGTAATCTTTTTGTATTGTTTCTAAGACGTGGAACTGTAATATCAACAATTGTCGTATGTGTACCCTGGCTGGTCTGGACAGGGATTTTAATACACATATAGCTTCGGAAATTCGGTTCTAAATTTCTGGGCGTGACACGCAGCGCCCGCCGCTCCAGCAGAAGCAGCCTTCACCTGAATCGCTCTCGCAGCAAGCCGCACTCCGCGCCGCTGAGGAGTTCTTCTCCAACCGCGGGTCGGATGACGACGAGGAGGAGTAGGAGGAGGAAGGGTCTGAATCCTGATTCCACGCTCCCCTGCCCACAAGCTATTCACCATGTCCGCTGCCTCCTCTCCCGCCACAGCTACCGCCTATGACCACGTAGCCGAGCTCCGCGCTCGATGCCACCTTGTCTGGAGTCCATGGCCTTGTCGCATCTTCCGCGTCCCGGACCTTGAACCACCGTTACCACCGGTGCCCGCAGCCAAGAAACGCCACGGGCGAGGACCATTGATCGACCTCGGTGCGACGGGCGGGGACCGGGAGGCAGTGGACGCGACCGTCTAGTGCGCCGTGGCGGAGTGGGGGTTCTTCCAGGTGGCGGGCCATGGCGTGGCCATGGGCACCCGTGTCGAGCCCGTGCACATCGTGGTGCCGCAGTGGATGCGGTTGGTCGGTGCGCGTGCCCAAGTGCTTGCCGCTGCCGCTCCCCATCCCCGCACGTCGGGCGCGCGCGTCGCGCGCCGGCGCCGACGAGGAAGGCAGCCGGGTGTAGACCCCTGTTTCCGAAACGGGAATCATTTGTGTTCATAGTACCATTTCCCTGGATCGAGTAGTTTGGTACCAACAAAATACAATACTGAATTATCATGTGCACGTGCACGAATTGTCTTACACAACATATTACAATATAGGCCCGAAGGCAATGTCTAGAACATAGGACCAAACGGTCCCGAATACAAGCAAAAGCAAAAATTAGATAAGGCAGCGGCACGCCATTGCCACAGGCAACGACCGGAGCTAAAACCTACTGGACGCCATCATCTTCCACACCCTCCTGGTAGTTACGCGTATGGGTCTTCAGGGCCTTCATCACCCACATCTGAATGTTTGTGCGTATAGCAAGGGTGAGTACCAACCGTACTCAGCAAGTCACCACAACAAGGATGCATATGATAGGGGATAACCAAAGGATGGCTGTGGTTCTTTTGCATAAAGCCAGTTTTGTAATTCTTTCATAAACCTAAGACCTAAGCCTGATCAAGTTTTATTTCCATAGTTTATTAAATCGGCGATGGTTCTGTCCACCATCCATTGTGATTCCAAGGATAGCTTCCCGCCACCGGATCGTCATGATTTTCTGGGGAGTCTACCCCTTCTCGTCTTTTGAGAAGTTGATCCACCAGTACATAAAAATCATCATGCAAACCCATCCCATCATTTTAAAATTTAGAGTCTAGCCAAGCAAAAGTCTTGTCACGATGCTCCATATCCACGAGCATGGCTATTCGAATAGATTGATTCATTCACACTGCAGTGGATGTACACTTTACCCGTACTCCATGACTGCCCAACAAATGAGCCTACGTCCCAACACATGAGACGGTCACGGCAAAGCCTTTCGATAACCTCACTTTGGAAGTACCCGCTCCATGAACTTAGATCCTCTTGCACTCTAGCCATCATTTCCTAGCAGTGTGAGGAGTTCTGGCGCTCCGGGGGTATGGGGAAAACTTACTCATTCCTTCTGTCGTACTTAAGTCCAATCTCAATTTTGTTACCCACCAACGGTAAGCCCCCGCCGGTAGGCCTCTTGCTCATTCTTCTCATTCGGTTACCCACCAGCAGCAATTGCCCGCCGGTAGTCCCTCAGCCTCATCTCATACACAAGAACCACTATGCAGGGGTACCGCCTCCGCTCGGCTATCTACTTCGCTAGGTCTATACCCATTCGAGAAGTATGGTTATACTGGCTCGTTTCCCGGCTATCTCATGGCTCGATCCTTAATTGACCAGTGTCGACACTTGCCTTTTTCGGAATCCATCCAAATCATCCAGCCACCCCAGTCTAAAACCATTTGTTTATTTTAGTTTTTATCGAAGAATCATTTCATCATTGTCGTGGCAATGTGGCGCTCATGTCTCAACATGCCGAATATCAACCACCTTCCCCAAGGTAGTTGCCCAAGCATATAGCCTTTGATAAATATGAATATGCAAGAATCTAATTCAACATGGATAAGCAATACTGAAGATTTTCTTCGGACACATCATGTCGTAGGTTACAAAGAATATATATACAAATAATCAATGTCAAGGTATGGCATATAACAAGTAGGGGATTTCATATGTATATAGCATGCATTTTTGATTTTAAACAAACGTAAGTTCGCAAATGGTTCAACATGTTCAAAGATGGTGATGACTTGCCTTGCTCGCAACTTTGTTGACCGGGATCTTCGGTGCACTCTCAGCTCCCTCGGATTCTATTCATACGTGCGAGAAATCCAATTGAGTTCGATTAGAATCCAAATAAAAATCACCAAAAGCCAAATAAATCGTAAAAATGGCTCCTAAAACTAGTCTACGATTTTAGATGAATTTAGGTTCGAGTTTCAACGAAATCCGAGTTAAAACGAGCGAGTTATAATAGTTTGAAGTTTTGCGATTTTACCGATTTAATTTATTATGTGGTGACAAGGTTCCAATTTAATTTACTTTAAATTTTTGAAATATTCTGATCGATGATTCAAAGAATATTATGTGAAAAGAAATGGTTAACTCCATTGTATTTCCAAATTTTATTGGACTGATAATCTCTAGAATTTAATAATCGATCCGCTAATAATTAATCCTAAAGTTTGACATTATTTTAAATAATTTGAAGTTTAAATTTTTGAAAGAAATTCATATAATAAAATTTTATTAACAATTAGACTATAATAAATTTCTAATTCAATTCATGCGATAATTACTCTATTAATATTATTGAATTTTTAGCCTTTAATTAACCCTAATTTTATTTTAGAAAAATATATTCTTGCTTCAAAATTTTCTGAATAATTCCCAAAATATTTTTTCCTATTTCTTTTCTTTCTTTTCTTTTTTTCCCCTTCTTCTATTTTTCCTTTCCCTCCTCTGTTTACTCTCTTCTCCTCTCCTCTCCTAGGGATGAAAATGGGGACGGGAAAATCCCGTACCGACCGTCACCAAATACCTAAAATCCTGACCGAATACCGTATCCGCGAGAAAAATGGGAACGGGAAAAAAAAGGAACAGAAAACGGGAAACGGGAACGCAACGGTTGGAGTGTTGTCCCGCCGTATTCACGGATCCCGTATTTATCCAGAAAATTTCCGCGGAAATTCCCGTTTTTGAGCTCATGTGCATAATAAAACATTCACTCTAGTCTATTAAACCTTTACTCAAAGAATTTTTGAAACATTGTAGGCTCATGTGCATAATAAAACCTTCACTCATACCGTGAGATTATGTATGGTTGCAATGGTTATATGTGTGTCGACGTTTCCTTTTTTTTACCGATTCCCAATTGTAATTGACATTCTCCCGACCATTCCCGATGTCCCATATTACTGAATTCGTTTTCCCGTCCGTCTTTTCCATTTCCGTTTCCGTTCCCGCTAAAAAAATACAGAAACAGGAATGGTTAAGATCTTTTCCCGATTGTTCCCGACCGTTTTCATCTCTACTCCCTCCTCTCTCTCCCTCTCTTCCCTTCTTCCCTCAACTCGGCCGGCGACAGTGGGGAGACGGCGTGCGGCGGTTGTTGGCTACGGGGAGGGGGGAGAAAAAGGGCGGCTTACCGTCGGTGGCGCAACGATGTGGGCGGCGACGTGGCACGACGCGGCGACGGAGCTCCGGCGGCGGCGTGGCTTGCTACGGGGAGGAGGGGAATGGGCGGTGTGGTGAGGGGAGAGGGCTTGGGCCACCCTTTTATAGGTGCGACCGAAGGGGAGAGGGGGGCCGGGGTGGCGCGGGCGCAAGGAGGGACCGTGCGGCGCGAGCGCAAGCGCGCGCGGCGTGGTCGGCTGCGGCGGCGCGGCGCGGGGGAGGAGGGCCGAGCGACGCGCGGAGTGGGCACGTGCGCGCGAGGGGCAGGCGTGGGCGGTCGGCTACGGGCGGCGCGGGGACGACGCAAGGTGGGCGGCGCGGCGTACGGGCGTGGTGTAGGATCGAGATGTCGACTAGAGGGGGGTGAATAGGCGATTTAAAACTAATTGACACTAATTCAAAACTAACCTAAGTTGCTAGGCTTGGTGGGAGAGGTGTCTAACTAAGCAACTAAGTTAAGTTTTGCAATCCTAGGGTGATAGTGGCTCAATTATGTCTCTACAAATGTAATTGCATAAAAGTAAATGCAATAAGTAAATGAGACAAGAGATAAGGAGTTTTTCACCGAGGTTCAGAAACTCGCCGGTTTCCTAGTCCCCGTTGAGGTGAGCCCAACTCCACCGCTCAACCAGAAAGCCACCGCACGCCCCCTTCGTCAAGGGGTGAGCAAGGTGGGAGCCGGCCCACGAAGAGGACTACCAAAGCCTCGATCACTAGGGGTAGTTCTTCCTTCACTCCGAAGGTGGTGAACTCCAAACCACTCACAATCCGGCACCGGGCCTCCTCCACAATCTTCTCGGAGAGGTCACCGGGCAACGCCTCCACAAGCCGTCTAGAAGGCGACATCCTCCAAGAGTAACAAGTAATCCCGCGGCTTGGAGATGATCAAGTGCCACACTAGCTCTACAATGAAGCAATGCACTTGGCTCTTGGCTAAATCAATTCTCAAACACACTAAGTGGATGAACACAAAGCTCAAATGAGTGCGAGAAATGTGCAAGGGTGTATGCAATTGAAAAGAGTGCCAAGAAGAAATCCCTTGCAGCCACAAGGGGGTTATTTATACCCCTCACCAAGTGAAATAGCCGTTGGGGTCGAAATCCTCCAACCTGCGCATGCTGTCGACCGGCGAAGGGTGGCCGTCGGACCGCCCTTAGTTGTAACGGCTAGAAAACTAGCCGTTACGGTGCAATCATTGCTCGACAACGGGAGGTTCGATCAGACCGGAGGCCAAACGGCCGGTCAGACCGCCCTTGGCTCGGTCAGACCGCCATCGGCTCGGTCTGACCGACTGCGGCTCTGGTGGCTCTGGATCGCTAGGCCGAAGGGAATCAAGGAAGCCGGTCAGACCGGAGGTGTACGCCCGGTCAGACCGCCACAAATGGCCGGTTAGACCGCTCAGAGACTTGTGGTCAGACCTCTCTCAAGTCCCGGTCAGACCGGATCAACATCCACGGTCAGACCGGCCTTGGTCAGAAGGTGAAAAAATTGAAGTTGGAATGCAAATGACCTAATGTGACATTTTGATCATCTCTTTGCTTAGGCCATTACCCCTCTTGATAGTACGACAATGCTATAAAAATAATCTATGAAATTTGATTGCCCAAACTCCTCGATCCATAAGAATAAATTGTAAATTTTATCGTCTTCAATATTCTTGCATTGTGCCATCTCAAATAATCCTCAGTAATTATCTATGCACTTTTTATCATGTGAACCTGACTCAAATATATGAATCTCAAAAGCATCCTTAGTCCACAATTAGCACTCGTCATTAATTACCAAAACAAATAACGGGGCCTAGATGCTTCAATCTCCCCCTTTTTGGTAATTGATGACAAACGACTCACAAAAATAATAGGCATGAATGATGGATATAAGCCCCCCCTAAACATATGAATAATGAATACAAATATCAACAATGCAAAAGATTTTTCCAACGAATGACATATGACACAATAAACATCCATCACAAGATATCCATAAAGATCATCAATCCATAAAAGTTCTCTAGGCTATTACAAGACCACGAAGGGCCTAGAATCTCAAAAGAGTTCAACAAACGATAAAGAACACACAATAGATAATAGTAATATCCCAATACGTAGACCCTTCCACCTTAACCTACTACATAGGAGGACTAACCTCACTAAATCTAGTCCCAACCCACCTAGGATGTAAGAAAGAAGTTTGGTCTTCTCCCCTTAGGTAGACTTCTCCCCCTTTGGCATCAAGGACCAAAAAGCATCATTCTTGAGGAGGAGAAGGCGGGCGAGGAATGGGATAGTGAGAGGAACCGGAGTGCTCACGACGAGAATAGACATAGGCGTGAGAGCTCTCCAAAGAAGTCATGCGTTGATCCAAGGAATCCACTCGATTTGATAATCTCCCCACATTGGCATTTAAGCTGCTCACATCAGTCCTTAGCCCCCTAACATCCTCATACATGGCCTCTTGCCTAGTGCTCAACCTTGCCATATTGTCACTAAGGGAGTGAATGACATCTAGCACTGGGTTAAAATAATCCTGAGGGGGCATGCCAAAGTAAGCGAACTAAGGAGTGAAATAAGAATCAAAACCTTGAGGAGGAGGAGGTGGTGGAGGTGCCGCACTTGAACTTGCGCCATGATCAAACTGTGGTTGGCGCACTCTAGGAACACGAGGAGTGCTGAGCTGAAGACGGGGCTTGTATTGCTTGTGTTCCTTTAGGTTGTTTCCAGCACGTCCAAGCTTCTCATGAATTATTCTCATGATATATGGTGCATAATAGACTCCTTGACCAAAGGTGCCCTTAGAGATAGCGATCTCCTGCATCATAAGGTTGATCACATCGAACTGACGACCCTGGAGGATTGCATCAATGACGTGCCAAGCTACTCCCCTAATCTCATCGTTGTTACCACATCTAGGGAGAATGGTGGCTCGTACTATCCTATTGACCACACTAGGAATAGTTCTTAGACCTGCAACCCTTCCATATGTATGTCGCTGTTGATGAGAAATTTCTCTCACGCGCTGGCCTGGGAGATCTGCTTAACTCCAGTGCAGGTCCTTCTCGGCTACCTGTGCGGTGCAGGGCGTGCCAGTTGGTTTGATCTGTTAACCAACAAGAAAAACAAAGAAACGTGTGTTAAGTGTTAGGTTAGATCCACACTGAATCGGCTAAGGGAATCCATGAGCATGTATCTGCTATCCTAAAATATATTTAAGCCAAGCGACTAGAATGGATCGGCGATACCGAGACAGCATTAGCCGTTCAACCCAAATACAGTAAAGCATAATAGATATACGTATTGATAACCTAGCCGATGCTGGAAAGCTAACAATTAATCGGCTAGTACTCCGACGAATCTTATGAAAAGATATCATTCTTGAACCAGAGGCTTAGCTCAGAAATCGGCTGTCAGCTGTCTACGGCCAGTCGATTTCGGCTCACAAGGTCCGACAAGAACAAGATCTTAACATAAGAGGCAGTCCTAATATAAATCTAATAATAAATATACTAAAAGAAATATATTAGGGCAGATAAGGCCAGCTGAAACCCCGACACTGTCTCTTGGCGAACGGATCATTGGCGGTTCTAAAAACGACTCAATAGATCAAACCGATGCAACATTAAGTATAAAAAGAACAATCCGATCGTCGTAGCTGATTTATATCTTTTCAAGACGGTGGATACCACATATAAACCAGCCAACCTTTAGATCTAGTCTTATTGGCGCGAGTTCTCAATAGAACTAGTCAATGACAGGATAGATCTAAATATTGATCTAATTTATATGTGCTATATGATAAATGGTGTAGTATGAACTCCTTAATCTAATGTGTCATTACGATGGAAGCATTAGAAACAACAAATCATACCACTAATGACAAGCATTTACCTAGATTTGGGGATCAAAACGATGCAGCCCATAGCCAAACAAATTGCTCGTCTGAAGAAAAAGGTTGGCGATGCGCCGAAGGTTGATTGATTGTGATTGTCTTTTTTTTACACGAGGTCTCGGGTCCTATTTATACCCAAGACAAAATTATCTGTACAAACCCTGGACTCTATCTAAACTACTATTTAAAAACACGACGCTATCTCGGGAAGGACCTACGCCGTATTACAATGATCAATTTAAACAAACTCCTAAATTATAGATACAATTGCCGTTACGGGACTCTATCCATAGATGGCAATATCACTTAACGCACAATCTAATAACCGAATCTTTTATTTATCTTCAAATTGCTACACCGAAAGTTTTATCTTCTCCAATCATAGAATCGGCTATCGGCGCCCTTGTTCGATCCAACCTTCGCCGATTGGCTCCACAACCGATCGCTTCTCAGCCGATGCGGCTTCTGTTTCTCTGCCAAACCAACCGATCCGATTCCACTTCACCCTTGCTAGGACTTTGGGATTCAATTACCAAATTTCGGTGTTAACACATGCCCCCCATGTCCGTGATATAAAGTGTTATGGATTTGCTTGCCTGTTCAAATTCCTGCTCTTTTCTTGACCTAAACCGCTTCGGCTCCCCTCAAGTGCCCTTTAAATAGCCACTCACCTCGTCCGAAACAACCACACCTTCAAAGCGCACTCAGAACCCTTCGCACACAAGCTTCTGCTTTCTCTCTCCTCTCCGGCGGTTCACCGGCGTCTGTCAAATCTCAGCATCCTTCACAGATTGGACTTCATCTTCACCCTCAACGACTCCGATGGCCTCCACCGCCACCGCGTCAAGCACCTCCGTCGTGCCGGCCACCACCGCCGCACCAGCTGTTGTCGCTGCACCGACCATCGCCGCCACACCGACCTCTGCCATCGTAGAGTTCCCTGAGGTACACCCGCCGGTCCAGAACTCCTTTTCTTCAGATTTATTTCTCTAGGTATGGTTCCAACCTTGTTGCATTCATCTTGCTTTTAACCGTTCTTGATTAGTACTTTTCTGCACCCAAACTGTAGCATTTAGCCATTCTAATTAGAGTTTTTCCCTCTTTCACACTGTAGCACCTGTCATATCAAGTAATCATCTCCAATCTAACCCAAGCACAGAGGTACTTTCTCGGCCCCATCAGCAACACGGATCCAGCCGATGTGATTATAGCCGAAACCAATAGGATTCCCTTCAACACCAACAAGACATCCCTCGCCCACTGGAACGGGACATTCAAATCATGGCCGACCACCGAGGCAGCCTGGGTTGAGTGGTACAAAAGGGTGCGATCGGCCAAATACACACAGTGGGAGGAGACCGGGATCGCCCAGTGCTTGGCCCTATCCGTCGCCAGCATGGAAAAGGACGAGCCGCTTCTGTCGGCTGCAACATATTTCTGGAACGACAGCTTCAACGCCTTCATCTTTCGGCAAGGGCCGATGAAATTCATGCTGGTCGACCTGTACATGACGACCGGCTGGACATCGAGTCGTCGGCTAACCCCAACACTTGAGCCGAAAGGGCGGCATCGGTTCAAAACCAAGGCCATCGGCGGGTGGAGCGGCTTCATCGCCCGAACATGAAGGACGGATCGGTCGGCCACGGGAGCATCATGCCGCGTTCTTGATGATGTGGCTTGAAAAATTTTTGTTCTGTGGATCGAGGTGCGGGCCGACCGCCAACTGGCAGGTCGTAGCCGAAGTCCTGGCCGACAGGGGCAAACTTGCGCTGGGGAAATACCTCGTTGGCTATTTATATCAGATGTTGCATCAGGCCGCCGCAAAAATAGCCGCCAACGCTCCAATCAACACCGGCGGACCACGGTGGTTTCTATAGATCCGTGGTGCTGGCGACCCAAAAGATAGCCGGTCGGTTTCCTCGAAAGTAGCTGTATTCCCAAGGGGAGCGATCAAGGATGAAGACGGCAACCGGATCACCACCACGTGATGCGTGAGCTACGGAGAAGCGGCGCGCTCATGCGGGCTTGAGGCAATTGGCCGATCTGCGTGGCCGAATGGTTCATCGCCCTCTACGATGGGTGTCTCGCGAGAACCACGCCGTACTTTTACGGGACCGGGACTGTTCGAGTTGCCGGCCGACTTCAATTGGGAAGATGTCAACTCAGCCGACAACCCGAGGTGCGGGAGCTGTTCATCGCCGCTCTGTCCCTGCATCTTGCCGACCGGGATCCACCGGGGCCGATCGGTGGCCAAGAGCTACGAGTTCTATTACCCGGTGTCGGCGGCGAGGCGTTCGGTCTTGGGCAGCTGCCCATCGGCTTCTTTTATGCCGATAAGATTGAGACGAGGGGAGTGGTAAGCCGGGACTTGATAATGGATCGGTGCTGAATATAGCCGGCCCTCCCTCGGCGACGTCGGCATGATGACACGGCGGCGAGGAAAAGCGCCGCTTACAACCAATGGTGGACTGAAATCAAGCACCATATGTTCCACCGGGTCGTCTTGTTACGTCAATCTCCTCCCGCCGAGGAGATCCCTCGAAGCTTTAAGTCCCAAATGATTTTTTCTTCTTATCATTGGCTGATATAGCCGACTAACATTTGCCCTCCGATTTGCGGCGGACGGAGACGGAGCGGCCAACGGTGAGCGATTCCGGGCGCCCCATCAAATACCGTCTAGGTGTTACGGACGGGGCGGCCTCGCTCCGTCGGCCATCGGCCGGGAGCGCCGAAGCGGCGTCGTTGCTACGAGGGCAGGTGCGCAAGCCGATTGCCCGAAGAAAAGGGTTGCGCCACTCACACAACCGTCGCGCGCCGCCCCCAAGAAGCGAAAGAGAAGAAACCGGCAGCACTAGCCGATAGCCTCCCCCTTGGACCCGGCCGCGCGCAGTTCCTTGACGCCGTCGCCAGCGAGGAAATGTCGGCGGCAGTTGGAGCGACGGTCGAACCCGGGAGCTCGAGCCATGAGTCGGTCAACGCTCCACTCGACGTCCCGCCGATCCAAAGTCCCCGAGCGAAAAATCGGCGGTAAGCCCTCACTTCACCAAATTTGGCTTCACGATGATATCACTTGCATCGACCAAACCATTCTTTTCGGGTCAAGAAATTGGCCGGCCGCACTCCAACGTCCTGTGCAATCGGTAATCATCTCTTGCAACTTGATTTGTAGAAATTAGCCGACTCGACTGCTAACTCTTCTTTTGCAGCCCCCCACAATCTCCTTCGGTGCCTCCCAGGGCGTCCGGTGAGCACGCCGAGGCTGCCGCGGGCGGTGGCAACGACGCCGACAAAGAGGCCCCGACTGCGGGGGTGAACCGCCGAGCCGACCGCTCCAACCCCGGTGCCCACGGTAAGCCGACTGAATTTGATGATCGGCTCTATCAGCTCAATATCTTCTTGATCATCTTCCTCTTTGCAGAACATAGCCGACCTCCTCAACTTTGACTTGTCGAAGTTCGAGGAGTCCGGCGAAATTGGCGAGGAGGCGTTGGTGACACCGGTCGAGGACCTGAGGGCTACTCTAGCCGACATCGGCAACCGGCCGGGAGGCCTCACTGGATGCGCCGGTGGTCGACGGCGGTTCAATACGCGCACGCTTCAAGGAAATCCAAGGCCAGCTGTCGGAAGCTCTAGCCGATGCCATTGTGCCGGCCACCTTCATGGAAGCCCACCAACTCAAGTACGAACGGGCACGGCGGCGGATAGCCGATCGTCGTGAGAACCGAGCGCGATCGGCCACCCTCCAGTCAACCAAGGACGCCATCGAGAGCTGGAAAGCCGCCTTCGACCACCTAAAGATCGAGCGGCAGCCAAGCTTGAGCAACTCCTCGCACACCAAGATCGCTAATGGCCGATCTCGTTCAAGTTACGAATGAGATCGATGTCCACAAGGAGTACATGGCCAGCTTGCCAGCCGAGATCGAAACTCAACGCCAAAGCATCAAGGCGGCCGTGGCACATCTATGAGACCTGGTGAAGGGCATCCGGCGGTGGCTGGGTCTGAGGCTGACGACGTCAGAGCCATTGAAGAGATAGACCAGATCAGGCGGACGGCATTGTCGGCCATAGCCGATTTCTTGAAACAATGAGCTTGTAACATTTTAACCCCCTGAAATCGGCTACTGCCTCTTGTAATACATTCGCCGAACTCTTGTAATACGCTGTAATTCCGATTAAGCGCCCAACTTGCGTAATCGGCTCGGCCCTTGTGTAATATATTTTTTAATCGCTTGCAATTGTGCTTGTGGATGAGATCGGCTTCGGCCGCATGCGGTGTCTTGGTATGACCGTCGATCCCAATCGCTTAAAACACTCTTATATTAACTACCGATTACGATCGTTTGCAATTGTGCTTGTGAATGGGATCGGCTCCGGCCGCATGCAGCGTCTTGGTATGACCGTCGATCCCAATCTCTTAAAACTCTCTTATATTAACTGCCGATTACGAAGCTTAAAAAAAATTAGAATCTCTTGACACCCAATTTGCAATCGGCTCGTGTATGTATATGCCCCCAAGTTTCGTTGATAGCTTCGGTGTCGACAAAATTGTGAATTCAAGCCGTTCGCGCATCATTGCCGTTGCTATCGGCCACTCGTTAGCCGATCGTAGAAAACTTAGGGAAACACATTGCATAAAAATGCCTAAAGACGATGCCTTATTGAAGCAAGACATCGGCTGTCGTAAATCGGCTAAGCAACTAGAGCCGAATCACGAGTTGATCCATACGCTTGGGTAATATTTCTTCAGGTATTTTCCATTAAGAGCCCTTCCAAATACTTCTCCGTCCAGCCCTTCTAGCATGTAAGCTCCTTTAGAGACGCATTTTGGATCTTGAAAGGCCATTCCCAATTTGGTGACCACTTGCCGAATTTGTTATCTCTAGATCCAATCGGCGGTATCAATTTCCAAACGAGTTTACCTTCCTTGAAAGATTTAGGCACCACTTTTTTTATTATAATGTCTGGCTACTCGTTCCTTATCCTTCATGACTTTTTCTAAGGCCCTCATCCTAGATAAGACTAAGTCTTCTGATTCGTCCACCGTCAGGTGATAATAATCGTTGGCTGTAAGTTGGTCCTGTAGCTGAATGCGCCTTGAGCCGACGCTCTCCCATGGTAGCACTGCCTCATGTCCGTAGACCAGTTTGTACGGAGGGACTCAGAATTGACCCGTGGCATGCCATCCGATACGCCCACAGTGATTCGGCTAATCGGCCGTGCCACTGTTTGGGGTACTCGAGAGATCTTTCTTTTAATCAACTTAATCAAACTTTTATTCGAAGCCTCGGCTTGTCCGTTGGCTTGTGCGTTGTACGGAGAAGAATTAAGCAGCTTGATCCCCATGCCATCGGCAAACTGAACATACTCGTCCGATACGAAGATAGATCCCTGGTCTGTTGTTATCGTTTATGGAACACCAAATCGGTAGATAATATGTTCTTTGACAAACTCGATTGCGTCCTTAGAATCCACTTTCTTCGGGGAATCGCCTCCACCCACTTTGTGAAGTAATCTGTCGCCACCAGAATAAATTTATGCCCTTTGCTTGAGGATGGATTGATCTGGCCGATCATATCGATGCCCCATCCTCTGAACGGCGAAGGCTTAATAATTGGGTTCATAGCCGATGCTGGTGCTCGTTGTATGGCGCCAAACTTCTGACAATCCTGGCAACCCTTGTAATATTTGAAACAATCCTCCAGCATCATCGGCCAGAAATATCCTGCTCAGCGAAGCAGCCACTTCATTTTGTGGGCCGATTGATGTGTGCCACAGATTCCTTCATGCACTTCTCCGACGACCACTTTGACCTGATCGGCTCCCAAACACTTGAGTAGCATGCCATCAATCGTCTGATAGTACAGATCTTCATCGAGCAAAACATATCTTAACGGTTTGTATCATAATTTCCTTGTAGCCGATTGAGAGGGATTTTTGAGGTAGCTGTAAACTTCAAACCTCCAATCATTGGCTGTAATGGCGGCAACCTCTATGTCAATCTCTTTCAACATCGGCCGATAGCCCGATGCCCCTTGAGGTAAATTGTTAGCTTCTGTGTTCTGCTCTCTGGGGATGTGTCTCAAAGTAACTAGCCGAAAACCGTCCATTAATTCCCGGCATTGCTGATAATTGGCCATGAGCACATCGTTTTTGCATTCATATTCTCCTGATAATTGGATGATGACCAACAATGAATCTCCCATTATTTCGATGGCGTCGGCTTTAACTTCCTTGAGTAGATGTAATCCTTTAAGGACGGCTTCATATTCGGCTTGGTTGTTTGTAGTGTGGGGGTTGATAGCAAAAGCAAACTCGAAGCTTGCTCCCCTGGGTGAAATAATGACCAAGCCGATGCCGCAGCCATTGGTGCAAACCGAGCCGTCAAACATCAAAGTCCAAGGCATAATCTCCACTGAGCCGATCGAGTCATTTCTATGCTCCACAATGAAATCAGCTATGGCTTGTCCCTTGACTGCCCTTGGTGCCTGATACCTCAGATCGAACTCTGTTAGCGCAAAATCCACTTTCCAATTCTTCCTTTCAGCATTGGAGCCGATATCATGTACTTAACTACATCGGCTTTGCAGATTATCGTGCATTCGTTGGATAGCGAGATAATGTCTTAACTTCGTACATGAAAAGTAGAGGCATAGGCATAGCTTCTCCACGAGTGAATACCTTGTTTCCGTGTCCAGAAACCGTCGGCTGAGATAGAAAATGGCTTTTTCCTTGCCCTCAACCTCTTGGATTAGGACGGAGCCGATTGACTTTTCATCGGCTGATAGGTACAGCTTAAACGGTATCCCTTTTTGCGGAGGCATTAAAACTAGAGGGGAACTCAGATAATCTTTTATGTTGTCTAAAGCTTTTTGCTGCTCTGCCTCCCATGTGAATGCTTGATCGGCCTTCAGCCGAAGCAGTGGTGTGGACGGCTCCATCTTTTCTGAGAGATTGGCTATAAACCGTTTGATGAAATTTATCTTGCCGATCAATGACTGGAGTTGCTTCTTGTCCTTTGGAGGCTGTATTGTCTTGATAGCATTTATGCTTCTTGGTGTACCCTCAATTTCTCTTTCATGAACAAGAAATCCCAAGAACTGCTTGGCCGATACGCCGAACACGCACTTAAGCGGATTCATCTTCAGGCCATACTTCTTCGTCCGCTCTAACACTTGTCTCAGATCGGCTATGTGGCCCTCTATCTCCCTTGACTTGACAACTACGTCGTCAATGTATATCTCTACTAACGAGCTGATCATGTCATGAAAAATATAGTTCATGGCCCGTTGATATGTTGCCCTAGCATTCTTCAAGCCGAATGTCATTACTACCCATTCGTACAAGCCGATTGCGTCGGGACACCGAAAAGCGGTCTTGTGGATGTCCTCGTCGGCCATAAATATTTGATTATACCCTGCATTGCTGGCCATGAAACTGATAATTTTGTGGCCCGAAGCAGCATCGATAAGCAAATCGGCTGTCGGCATTGGGTATTCGTCCTTAGGGGTTGCCTTGTTTAGATCTCTGAAATCGATGCACACCCTAAGTTTATCGTTTTTCTTCAGCACTGGGACAATGTTTGAGACCCACTCGGCGTATCGGCAAGGCAGAATGAATTCTGCATCGTATAGCCGAGTGATTTCGGCTTTAATTGCATCATACATATCGGCCTTAAACCTGCTGGGAGGCTATTTGAACGGCCGATAGACTGCCTTAATCGGCAATTGATGGACCACTATTGATCGGCTGAGGCCGGGCATCTCGAAGTACTCCCAAGCGAAACAATCTTTATATTCTTTTAACAAATCAATAAGCTAGGATCTACAATGAGGAGACAAATTTTTGCTTATGTATGTCGGCATCGGCTTGTCACCAGAGCCGATGTCAATTTCCTCTAATTCATCGGCCGACGTGAAACCTTGCCCGAGCTTGCCTTCGTCTTCATCCGCGGTGTCCATGCGAAGACGCTTGAGCCCTCTACCATGTCTTGTTCAAAGCAGCAGCCGTGGCTCGTCGTCTCCAATCGGTGTATTGTGGAATTGGACACATTTAGAAAATCGGCTTGCCGATTTTCCCGGACAAACAATCGATGCCTTCGATTTCCCAAAGCGGCAAATCGGCACGACGACACTAATTGACTGTCGGCGGCATGATCTCAATCTTGTCGCCGTCCCATTGGATCGAGCTCGATGCATCGTAGAAGGAATGCGTAGTTAGCGTGTATCCAGTCCCTTCCGAGCAGAGGCCGTAAGACCCCTTTCCGTCGATGACAAAGAATGTTGTGGGCATGGTCTTATTGCCGACGGTCAGTTCGACGTTGAGGACACCCTTGGTTTCTGATGGGTTGCCGTCGAAGTCCTCGAGCACCATATTGGTCTTTATTAGGTCTTCGGCCCCCTTGCCTAGTTTTCCGAATGGTTCGTAAGGCATGAGGTTGACTGCAGCTCCCCATCAACTAGCATCTTGGAAATCGGTTTGCCGTTGACAAATCCTTTAACGTACAACGGCTTCAAGTGCCAATTTTTGGTTCCCTCGGGTTTGTCGAAGATAGCCTGGTCCGGTGAGATTGCTAGCTTCACTAGGTCGTCCTCGATGGTGTCTGCATTGGCTTCAGGAGCACTAAACTCGGCTGGTAGCACGAACACCATGTTGACCGATGCAGAAACTCTGCCTTTCCCTTTGGCTGCCCTCCTGGCTTGATCGGCTGGGTTCTCTTCGGCTTGCTCTTCATCGGCTGCGGCATTTTTCTCTTTGGGAACCCATCGCCTTTTTATCTTACCTAGCCGACGACGCTGTTCGTGGATCATTTGCCGAACTTCGTCTTCTCTCCCTTCATGCTTGAGTTGTTGAATTCTTCTTTTCTGCGTCTTTGTGAAGAGATCGGACGGGCACCATTGGGGATTTGCTGCCTGAAGACTTTGCAGTCGTTGGTGGCATGGGATGTGGAGTTGTGCCACTTGCAATATTTCTTCTTCTTTAATTCCTCGGCCGATGGGATCACGTGATTTTTAGGCAATTAAATTTGCTTCTCCTTAAGCAGCAAGTTGAAAATCCTGTCGGCTTTGGTGATGTCGAAGTCGTAACGTTCTTCTTTGGCCGTCTTCGGCAGCCATTGGCAAACGATGGCCTTTTTGTTCTTGGCCCATTCGGTGCTGCCACTTCGCATCGTCGTCGGACTCATAGTTTGATTCGACGATGACTGTGTTATGTTTTTGACGGCCTTCCGGTGTCTTGGAATCGCTGTTCTTGGGTCGTCACCTTCCGCCAAGTGGGCTAGGTTGTCGAAGTCTTGCGCAGAGAATCGCTCTCGGATCAGCGCGATCAAGCCGTGAAAGTCCAAATCGGCCACTGAGCGTCCGATAGCACCAAGCTGTAGCATCGGTTCCTCATCTCCCTAAAGCGTTGGATGTACTCCGAACCGATTCGTTGTGTTTCTGCTTGATGCTGGTGAGGTCCGACAACTTCATATCATGGTTGCCGGAGTAAAAATAGCTGTGAAATTGTTTTTCAAGATCGGCCCAACTCTGAATTGAGTTGTAAGACAGTGAAGAGAACCAGGTAAAAGCCGATCCCGAAAGAGACAGGGGGAACAACCGAACCCTCAAGGCGTCTGTAGCCGATGCTTCGCCGCACTGCGCCAAGAATCGGCAATCATGCTCGTAAGTTGAAACGTTGTCTTGCCCCGAGAACTTCAAAAATCTAGGATCTTGTATCGGTTGGGCGGCGAAATCCGCTCGAAGTGCTATGGATAGGGATAACGATACATGTTTCCTGAGTCTTTCGGCTTGAGGCCGAATTGATCGCGCATGACATCTGCGATCAGATCGGCCCAGGTCCGGTTGTCCTGCTATACCGGCTCGTATGGTTCGTACGGCGCGGGTGCTTGCCGATACAACGGTGGTGGCGTCTGAGGCCTGTAGTGATGATCCTGACGGCCTCCTTGATACTAGTAGTGACGATCTGCGGGAGGTGGCCGATGCGCCGGTGGTGGCGTTGGTGGTCCCGAGAATAGTTGTCGGCCACCAGCGTTGTACCGCCTGTCCTGGTCAATTTGGGGAATCGGCTCTGACTGCCGATTGTCGTTGAACAAGTTAGCAATATGATCCTGGGGCAGCGGTTGCTGTCCATTCAGCATGGTGATAGCTGGCCTTATAGCCGATTCAGTTGGATTTGGCTGACCGAGAATCCCTCCTGACGGCCCTTGTTGTGCTGGCGGTGGGATCGGCCGATTCTGCGTGACCAACGTCCTGTAACCAGGAAACTGGTTGTCTGCGAAGTATGTCGGCCCCGTTGCAGCTGGTCGGCTATTTTGGCGTCGACCACGGTAGCGATCATGTTGTTGAGAGTATTGACTAGGATGCTACTTTGGTTGACTAGAGCATGATGGACGGCCGAGTCGATCCGGTCTTGCAGGGAATATAGAGCCGAATCGTCCTGTTCTTGGATCGGCTCCTCCACCTTCTGTTTGCCTTTTGTCTCACCAGAGAGGATGCCTTGATATCGTCCATGCTGAATTTATACTTCTGATGCACGGCCCCGCATCTTGTTTGGGTGAAAGATTGCAAGTAGTTAGCCTGGAATTCTTCCACCATCTTCTTATAATCGGCTTGCTGTTCAGCCGATAACTGCTCCATCTTCACAGGCACGATGTTGTCCTAGGAAACGTTGGGGCTTTGGAGGCGACCATCTTGCCGGCTGAGTCTATGCGTCCGAGTCGAGCCGACAGAGAAAGTCTCACCGGGCGTGCCAAGAAGCGTGTTGATGAGAAATTTCTCTCACACGTTGGCCTGGGAGATCTGCTTAACTCTAGTGCAGGTCCTTCTCGGATGCCTGTGCGGTGCAGGACGTGCCAGTTGGTTCGATCTGTTAACCAACAAGAAAAACAAAGAAACGTGCGTTAAGTGTTAGGTTAGATCCCCACTGAATCGGCTAAGGGATCCATGAGCATGTATCTCCTATCCTAAATATATTTAAGCCAAGCGACTAGAATGGATCGGCGATACCGAGACATCATTAGCCGTTTAACCCAAATACAGTAAAGGATAATAGATATATGTATTGATAACCTAGCCAATGCTTGGAAAGCTAACAATAAATCGGCTAGTACCCCGATGAATCTTATGAAAGGATATCATTCTTGAACGAGAGGCTTAGCTTAGAAATCAGCTGTCAGCTGTCTACGGCCAGCCGATTTCGGCTCACAAGGTCCGACAAGAACAAGATCTTAAACATAAGAGACAGTCCTAACATAAATCTAATAATAAATATACTAAAAGAAATATATTAGGCGAGATAAGCCGGTTGAAACCCCGACACTGTCTTTTGGCGAACGATCATTGGCGTTCTAAAACGGCTCAATAGTTCAAACCTGATGCAACATTAAGTATAAAAAGAACAATCCTGATCTGTCGTAGCCAATTTATATCTTTTCAAGACGGTGGATACCACATATAAACCAGCCAACCTTTAGATCTAGTCTTATTGGCCGTGAGTTCTCAATAGAACTAGCCAATGATAGGATAGATCTAAACATTGATCTAATTTATATGCGCTATATGATAAATGACGCAGTATGAACTCCTGAATCTAATGTGTCATTACGATGGAAGCATTAGAAATAGCAAATCATACCACTAATGACAAACATTTACCTAGATTTAGGGATCGAAATGATGCAGCCCGTAGCCAAACAAATTGCTCGTCTAAAGAAAAAGGTTGGCGATGCGCCGAAGGTTGATTGATTGTGATTCTCTTTTTTTTACAGGGGGTCTCGGGTCCTATTTATACCCAAGACAAAATTATCTGTACAAACCCTAGACTCTATCTAAACTACTATTTAAAAACACGACGCTATCCCGGGAAGGACCTACGCCGCATTACAATGATCAATTTAAACAAACTCCTAAATTACAGATACAATTGCCGTTACAGGACTCTATCCATAGATGGCAATATCACTTAACGCACAATCTAATAACTGAATCTTCTATTTATCTTCAAATTGCTACACCAGAAATGGTTTTATCTTCTCCGATCGTAGAATCGGCTATCGGCCGCCCTTGTCCGATCCAACCTTCGCCGATTGGCCCCACAGCCGATCGCTTCTCAGCCGATGCGGCTTCTGTTTCTCTGCCAAACCAACCGATCCGATTCCGCTTCACCCTTGATAGGACTTAGGGATTTAATTACCAAATTTTGGTGTTAACAGTCGCCCTCCAGCCTCATAGAATTGCTCAAGATCATCTATGGAGAAAGGATTGTGAGCGTGCTCCTCATGCAAATCATCCCCAAAGTCAAAGCAGATGTTGAGCAGCCTTCGAAATTCTCTCCTTGAGACAGAGCATTGAAGAGTGTCCGACATCCACTTCATCCGAGAGAAATCCCCGCAACCCACACTGTGGCATAGAATTGACGAACAAGCTCTTCATTGTAATCTTGCTTGAGGGTCACAATCCGGTCAATGCCCACTGTCTTGAACATATCCTGCAAACACTCAAACTCCTGTGTGTCATTTATGTTTCTCCAAGAAATGCATTTATGCTCAGCGAAGGCCTTTCCTCTATAAACTTGCTCAAACACTGACTTTTGGAAAGCGGTGTGGAACCTTGGGTCGTGCAATCTCTAGGCCTTCTAAACCGATCATGTCTCGAATGGTGTACGAGTTGGATTTCTCATGTTAAGCACAAATTTAATGGTCGGGTCAACCTCCATCTCATCACCACCCTCCTCACTTGCATTTTCAGAATCTGCCGCTTCTTGCTCTTCCTCACTTTCGGCACCACCACTTGGAGCATATTGATTTTCACTGGACTCATGCTCACTTTCTAAGTCTTGAGCTTGACAACCATGGCGAGTGCGAGGAGGCATTTCTGAAGGCAAAAGATCAAAGAGAGGATATTAGCAACTAATATAGAAATCACGGGAAGTGTCGAAATGGATATTCACTATCTGCCAGGGGTGGTCAGACCGTAGCCAAGGCCGGTGAGACCGATGGCTCGCCGGTCGGACCAACGGCATACGGCTGTCGGACACACGAGTAGTGCCGGTCGACCGCTGTCGACACCGGTCGACCAGTCGGTGGCGATCGGCACATATCTTCAAATTTTTCACATCCACAAAGTGAGTCTAAAAAATATGCTAAGACTAAGGTTTATACAAGGAGCACAAGGAGGTGTCTATTTTATCAAGAGATTGATATAAAGGGAGAAACTACCCTTAACCCTAGAGATTGAAATAGACAAAATTATGAGCACAAGAGAGGGGAAGGAGATTACCGGTTGTAGGAGTTGATTTGCACGAAGATTAAACCCCTAAATTGTGCACAATCAAGAATACCTCTTCCTTCACCTAGGGTTCCAATCCATGGATCACAAAATCAATAAAAATCCAATCTAATCCATGGAATAGAGAGAGGGAGAGGAGGAGATTCACTTACGGTGTAACCGGAGAGAAATCTGCGGTCAAACCTGGGAATCGAGAGGGATTTGAGTTAGGGCTTGAGAGAGATAGAGAGGAGAGGACTTTCGGGTTGAGGAGTGAGGAGATGAGAAGGAGAGAGAAAAGGCCGGGTAGAAGAAGAAGGGAAAAAGTTTCGGGCCCACTGATCGACCGGTGCGACGGTGCTACTCGGGCCGGTCGACTGGCAAGTCGCACCGGTCGGTCGACCACGCATATAGCGCCGGCCGACCGCAGCCTCCCATGCATTTGTGCCACGGCGCCTTGCACAAGCCGGCAACCCCCACACAAGGAATTCCAATAAAATTTTAATTTTTGGAGCAATTTTGAAATGTATGAGTTGAAATATTGCTAACCAACCATAATCATTAAAAATTATAATGATTTACAATTTAACTCACTTAAGTGCTAGGAGGTGACCTTTTATGGTCTATAGGGTTTTTGGGGCAAATTGATTTTCAAATATCTTTTGAAGGATTTAGTTTTTGAAATTGATTTGAATATCAAAAACATTAAAGATGTCTTCTCTACCAACTTTGTTTTGACACTTTTCTCAAAAACCTTCTCAAACTCATTTTGGAGATAAAGCTCATTTTGGCTAAAACTAAAATCTAGTTTCTTCAAAAAGAGGCCAAAATGACATTTTCAATCCAACTCCATTTTTCTTGCAATGAAAGGTTTGGAAAACATATAGGGAACCTTTTTAAGCCTTTTCCAAGAGATAGTTTTCAAATTACTTTGATTTTACAAAAATTATGACTTATGTTGACTTGAGCATTTTTGAAAGCTCTACTAGCACTTGTGTTTGATTTGTTCACATATAAGGAGTAGTAGAGCACATGAAGAAATGCAAGACTCCCCTTAATATGACAAGCTCCGTTTTTGCAAAGAACAACCAAATAACAATAAAACCCAAAGAAAAGAACAAAAATGAAGCAAGTAAGCACAAATAGCAACCATGGAGCACGATCTCAAGCGACATTTGAGAAATCTATGACATTTAATTCATTCCTCAATTTGCAAAAAGCGGGTTTCATCAAGAGGCTTGGTAAAGATGTCGGCTAGTTGATCTTCGGTTCTTATGTGGCTAATGACTTTGTCACCCTTGGTAACATGGTCTCTTAGGAAGTGATGGCGAATGTCAATATGCTTGGTTCTAGAATGTTGCACTGGATTGTTGGCTATTTTTATGGCACTATCATTATCACATAGGAGTGGTGTTTTGGTGAAAGACATACCATAATCCAACAAGGTTTGTTTCATCCAAAGCAATTGTGCACAACAACTACCCGTCGAAACATATTCCGCCTCGGCGGTAGAAAGGGCTACGGAGTTTTGTTTCTTGGATGACCATGATACAAGGGATCTACCAAACAATTGACAACTACCGGATGTGCTCTTTCTATCCACTTTGCAACCGGCATAATCCGAATCGGAATAGCCAACTAGCTTAAATTTAGCACCTTTTGGGTACCACAAGCCAATAGTTGAGGAATGCTTTAAATATCTTAGAATCCTTTTCACAGCCACTAAATGACACTCCTTAGGAGTGGCTTGAAACCGTGCACACATGCAAATACTAAACATTATATCCGGCCTAGATGCGGTAAGGTAAAGCAAGCTACCTATCATGGAACGATAACGCTTTAAGTCTACCGGTTTACCTCCCTCATCAAGGTCAAGATGCCCGTTGGTTGCCATAGGTGTCTTGATGGGCTTTGCATGCTCCAAGCCAAACCTCTTGAGTAGATCCTTGATGTACTTGGTTTGGCTCACAAATGTCCCATCCTTGAGTTGCTTGATTTGAAGTCCAAGGAAGAAGCTCAATTCTCCAATCATGGACATCTCAAATTCCTTAGACATCATATCACCAAATTCCTTGCAAAACACTTCATTAGTAGAACCGAATATAATATCATCAACATAGATTTGGCAAACAAAGAAATCATCACCAATGATTTTTGTGAAAAGGGTGGTGTCAACTTTCCAATTTTGAAATCCTTTGACAAAAGAAAATCTCTCAATCTTTCATACCAAGCACTAGGAGCTTGTTTTAACCCATAAAGAGCTTTTGAGGGTTTATAAACATGGTTAGGCCTTTTAGGATCTTCAAAGCTGGGTGGTTGTTCAACAAAGACAAGTTCGGCAATTTCACCATTTAGAAAAGCACTTTTCACATCCATTTGAAATAATTTTATATCAAAACATGATGCAAATGCAAGAAGGATGTGAATTGCCTCAAGTCTTGCCACGGGAGCAAAAGTTTCACCGAAGTCCAAACCTTCAACTTGGGTGAAGCCTTGAGCAACCAATCTTGCCTTGTTTCTCACCACCAACCCGTTCTCATCTTGTTTATTCCTAAAAACCCACTTTGTCCCTATGACATTGTGGTCTCTAGGTCTTTCAACCAAAATCCACACTTTGTTTCTTGTAAAGTTGTTGAGCTATTCTTGCATAGCATTACTCCAATCCGGATCACCAAGAGCTTCATCTACATGTTTTGGCTCAAGACAAGAAACAAACTAGTAATGTTCACAAATTGAAGCGACACGAGATCGAGTTTGGACACCCTTACTAATGTCACCCAAGACTTGGTCAATTGGGTGATCCTTGGAAAGAGCGGTGTGTATTCTTGGTGGAATAGGTGAATCTTGTGCCTTGTCTTTCTCCACTTCAACTTGAGCTTGACTTGGCGTAGCGGAAGTAGATGACTCATCTTGAGTGGAGATGTATGGCTTGTCTTCCACTTCAATAGGCTTGATGTTTCCAATAGACATGTTCTTCATAGCTCTCATCAAGCCTTCATCACCTACATCATCCAAATTCTCGTGCCCCTCTTGGGAGCCATTAGTTTCATCAAATTGAACATCGGCCGTTTCTTCCACAATACCTTTGCTCTTGTTGTAGACCCGGTACACCTTGCTATTTGAGGCATACCCTAGAAGAAATCCTTCATCATACCGACTTTCAAATTTGGTTAGTCTAACACCCTTTCGGTAAATATAGCACTTGCAACCAAAAACTCAAAAATATACAACATTTGGCTTCCTCTCAACAATTAGCTCATAGGAAGTCTTTTTCAAGAGACGATGTAAATAAAGCCTATTGGTTGCATGGCAAGCGGTATTTATGGCTTCCGCCCAAAAAGAATCGGAAACACCATATTCATCAAGCATAGTTCTTGCCATCTCAATCAATGTACGATTTTTCCTCTCTACTACACCATTTTGTTGTGATGAGTAGGTAGCAGAAAGTTCATGCTTAATACCAAGATCATCACAAAAGTCCTCAATATTGGTATTTTTGAACTCGGAACCATTGTCACTTCTAATTTTCACAAGAGTGCAATTAAACTCATTTTGGACCCTTTTTGCAAACTTTTTGAAAAGCTCGGCAACAATAGACTTATCATGAAAAAAGAACACCCAAGTGTAGCGAGAATAGTCATCAACAATCACAAGACAATGACTATTTCCTCCAATGCTCTTATAGGTTGTTGGGCCAAACAAATCCATATGTAAGAGCTCCAATGGCCTAGATGTGGACATGATACTCTTAGAAGGATGAGAGCATGCAACTTGCTTGCCGGCTTGATAAGCACTACAAAGTTTATCCTTCTCAAACTTCACATCTTTCAATCCCACAACTAGATCACATTTTGAAAGTTTGCTTAATTGACGCATACCAACATGAGCTAGTCTCCTATGCCAAAGCCATCCCAATGAAGTTTTTGCAACCAAACAAGTTTTCAAATTTGCTTCACTAGAGTTGAAATCAACCAAATAAAGATTTCCATATCTAAAACCTTTGAAAACACAAGACTTATCATGTAGACTAGAAACAATAACTTCTTGCGGGAAAAATGCACATGACAAGCCAAGATCACAAATTTGTGCAACCGAAAGCAAATTGAAATTTAGTGATTCAACAAGAGAAATATTTTGGATTGATAAATCGTTGGAGATAGCAATTTTACCTAACCCAATTACCTTTCCTTTGCTATTATCTCCAAAAGTGACTTTCTCTTGTTGATTACCTCCTACTTCAAATGTGGTGAACATTCCTCTATCACCGGTCATATGTTGAGTGCACCCACTATCTAGAACCCAATGGCTCCCACCGGTGTGGTAGTTCACCTTAGAAGGACCCTTTGACATGAGACAAAGTGGAGCGAAGAGTGATGGAGCCTCCTTGATAGCAACTACGACCATCTTCTTCTTCTTGGAGCTTGCATCATCATCACCTTCTTCTTCTTCGGACCCGGAAGAAGTGGAGCTCTCTTCATTTGAGTCCCATTGCCCAATGAAAGCCTCAATCTTGTTTCCTTCCTTTTGAGCTTCTTCATGAGCTTGTAACCTTCATTCTTCTTCTTGGATGACTTGTCTTCATCATCATCATTTGAAGGACACTTGGAAGCAAAATGTCCCTTCTCACCACACTTGAAGCATCTCAAGTTGGAGAGAGTCTTGTTGGGTCTCCTATTTCTTCTCCTATTTGAGTTAGAGCCCCTTCCTCTTTCCTTTCTTCTTCCCAAAACATCATTGAATCTTCTAGCAAGAAGAGCAATTTCTTCCTCCAAGTCATCATTTGCTTCATAAACTTTGCTCTTGCCCTTGTCTTTCACTTCGGCTTGAAGAGCTATGCACTTCTTGGATGGAGAGACTTCCTCCATCTCCTTCTTCTTCAACTTGTACATGTCGTTTGTGTTGATCTTCCCCAAGAGGCTTGCGGGTGTCATCCTTGACATGTCGGAGTTGATAAGCGTGGTGACAAGAGTCTCGTACTTCTTCGGTAGAGCCCTAAGCATCTTTTGGGCAACCTCAAGATCGGTGTAAGTTGCCCCAAGCCCCTTGAGATCATTGACAATAACATTAAAGCTTCCATACATGTCATTCACACTCTCATGAGGCAACATGGAGAATGTCTCATATTTGATTTCGAGAAAATGAAGCGTGGCATCCTTATATTTACTTGTGCCCTCATGAATCTCCGCCAACTTATTCCAAATCTCATAGGCGGTCTCAAGATTGCTCACTCTAAAAAACTCTAAGGAGTTGAACAACGCATTCATGGCTTGAGCATTGAGTTGAAGGTTGTGGTGATCAATCTCCATCAAGGGTGAGTCGGTGATAGCAAAACCTACATTCATCATACTCCAAATATGGAAGCTCATAGCTTTAAGGTGAGTAGACATTTTAATTTTCCAAGTGGAGTAATTTGTGCCATTAAACATGGGAGTCTTTCCTACATGGTTCACCTCGTTTGACATCTTCTCTCTAGGCGGTGAAGCCCGATCAAGAGAGACCAAGCTCTGATACCAG
Organism: Oryza australiensis; assembly: GCA_019925245.2. NCBI lineage: Eukaryota > Viridiplantae > Streptophyta > Magnoliopsida > Poales > Poaceae > Oryza > Oryza australiensis. The sequence continues at coordinate 683,213 of JAIFGZ020000277.1, read as the reverse complement.
TTGTAGGATCGAGATGTCGACTAGAGGGGGAGTGAATAGGTGATTTAAAACTAATTGACACTAATTCAAAACTAACCTAAGTTGCTAGGCTTGGTGGGAGAGGAGTCTAACTAAGCAACTAAGTTAAGTTTTGCAATCCTAGGGTGATAGTGGCTCAATTATGTCTCTACAAATGTAATTGCATAAAATTAAATGCAATAAGTAAATGAGACAAGAGATAAGGAGTTTTTCACTGAGGTTCGGAAACTCGCCGATTTCCTAGTCCCCGTTGAGGCGAGCCCAACTCCACCGCTCAACCACGAAGTCACCGCACGCCCCCTTCGTCAAGGGGTGGGCAAGGTGGGAGCCGGCCCACGGAGAGGACTACCCAAGTCTCGATCACTAGGGGTAGTTCTTCCTTCTCTCCGAAGGTGGTGAACTCCAAACCACTCACAATCCGGCACCGGGCCTCCTCCACAATCTTCTCGGAGAGGTCACCGGGCAACGCCTCCACAAGCCGTCTAGGAGGCGACAACCTCCAAGAGTAACAAGTAATCCCGCGGCTTGGAGATGATCAAGTGCCACACTAGCTCTACAATGAAGCAATGCACTTGGCTCTTGGCTAAATCAATTCTCAAACACACTAAGTGGATGAACACAAAGCTCAAATGAGTGCGAGAGATGTGCAAGGGTGTATGCAATTGAAAAGAGTGCCAAGAAGAAATCCATTGCAGCCACAAGGGGGTTATTTATACCCCTCACCAAGTGAAATAGCCGTTGGGGTCGAACTCCTCCAACCTCGCCGCTTGCTTGGCGACCGCGAAGGGTGGCCTGCGGACCGCCCTTAGTTGTAACGGCTAGAAAACTAGCCGTTACGGTGCAATCATTGCTCGACAACAGGGGTCCGGCCAGACGGAGGCCAAACGGCCGGTCGACCGCCATCGGCTCGGTCGACCGACTACGGCTCGCGGCTCGGATCGCCGGGCGAAGGGAATCAAAGAGGCGGTCGACGGAGGTGTACACCCGGTCGGACCGCCACAAAGGGCTGGTCGACCGCTCGGAGACTTGCGGTTAGACCGCTCTCAAGTCCCGGTCAGACCAGATCAACATCCACGGTCAGACCGGCCTTGGTCAGAAGGTGAACAAATTGAAGTTGGAATGCAAATGACCTAATGTGACATTTTGATCATCTCTTTGCTTAGGCCATTACTCCTCTTGATAGTACGACAAAGCTATAAAAATAATCTATGAAATTTGATCGCCCAACTTCTCGATCAATAAGAATAAATTGTAAATTTTACCCTCTTCAATCTTCTTGCATTGTGCCACCTCAAATAATCCTCGGTAATTATCTATGCACTTTTTATCATGTAAACCTGACTCAAATATATGAATCTCAAAAGCATCGTTAGTCCACAATTAGCACTCGTCATTAATTACCAAAACAAATAACAGGGCCTAGATGCTTCACGTGGGCGACGCGCGTGGCGCAGCGGGGGCGCGCGCGACGCGCGCGTGCGCGGAGGCGAGGGGGTCCGAGGCCCGGCTCGAGCACGTGGCGGTGATGAATAGTAGCTTTTCCGATTTTCCCATTTTTCTTTCTTTTTTATTCCTTTAGCATATCACCAATAAAATTTAAAAATAAAATTTTGGCCTCAATTTTATCCTAAGTCTAAATTTTTAATCTTTCACCCAACTTTATTATTTTATATATTATATTTTTATTATATATATATTGTTTTTATTTATACTCTTATTTGATTTTATTATTATTATTATTATTATTATCAAAAATTAAGTTTTGTTCCAAAAATAAATTTTTATCCACCTAAGCTTCTCCCAAATGTATATTTTTGTAATTTTTGTTTTTAATATTTATTTTGGAATATTTTCTAAAACTTTTTCGACTCCGTCATCTTTTAAATAAATACTCTTTTACTTATATCACGCAACAAACTCGCAAATAAGAGGCAATTAATTTCGACAAGATGCAACAATCCAAAAGTTTTTGTAAGTTCCAAATTTTAGATTTCGATTTTTAAATCTATGATTTTCGGGTGTTACAAACCTACCCCTTAAAATAAATCTCGTCCCCGAGATTTGGGTTGGGTTGTGGTTGGAATTCTGTTGGTTTATATAGGACTCGATCTATTTAGGACTTCATCCCAACAAACGATGGATAGGATATTTGTTTAGGATAAGGCGAAAATATATCACAGAGTTCTTAAGGTGATCCCTGCTGTGTCTTTGTGATTCTTTGTTTCAGATAACTATGTCATCCATTTTTTAAAACCTTTCTAGGTACTCTAGACTTAGTGATTCTATTAATCTAATATTTCCGCAAGGAATCTTTTGATGTGTGCCCTTGCTTCATTTATAAAGGAAAGGGGAGACAGAGGTGGCTTGTCTCTCACACTTGTCCCGGCTAGCAGATTGGAGAGTGAGTGGAGGCGAAGTAGCTCGAGTGAAGGAGGGATGGAGCGAGGGTCACATGATGAAGGCGAAGTAGAGCGATGGGTTCTTGGCAGAGGCGGACTTCGTCGACGGTTAGGGCCTGCGGTCGTAGGGTCCAGGTGAAAGGAGATGTTTCCTCATCGGTTCGGCAATGGGTGGATTCGTCGCTGGAGACAATGCTCGGAGGATAGTGGTGTCGAGGTTCTTCGATCACGGAGGTTGCATTCTGGCGAAAGGGGTTGCTGCCTGGCGATGGGTGTAGGCAAAAGTGCGGTATGTCGGAGCGGCTATTAGTACTTTACTGGCTTGGGTGCTATACCCACTGGTTTTTGTTTGGAGGCTGTGGCGGGATGTGACAGAGGATGGTCACCAGGATTTCCTTTGTGAGGCGGTTTGTCTTCTCGTCGTGTTGGCACCCATTGTTTTCCTCTCTTTTTTGGGATTACAATAGATTAGGTAGTCAATGGATGGTTCCTAGAGTTTGTCCCCTTATGTATGGATCTGGCGGCCACTGCCTGAATCTCTCTTTTGCTTTTATATCAGGAGCACATTGGATTTTTGGTTTTAAGCTGATGCTCGGGTGGTTTAGGTTGTTGTTGGGTTTTGCTCGTCAGAAGAGTGGTTGGATGGCATTGATTGCTAGGATTGCTACTTGCATCCCAACTAGTATCCCTTGTAAAGCACATGAAACTAATTATGTTTTGGGGAAACTCGGATCTTATATGTGTGGATAGCGTTTCCTGGTTGAATGTAATAATATTTTTTTGTGTGCGGTGCCTAGAAGGATGTTTCAAATACACAGAAATGAATATGGCTGCGTAGAGTACTGGGTTTAATGTTACTAAGATCAAATTTTTGCTCTTTCCCAACCCAAAGTTATGAGGTTTTAATTTTAAGACAATGAGAATGAAATGTTTCCCCATAGCATTCTTGGTTACATAATTTGATTTTGGGAGTGTGCAAAGGCCTCTAGGTCTCGCATGATCGAAGCTGACATGCTATGTTACCCCCTTAAATTTTAAGAGTTTTTGGCTAGGAGGATTTGTGAAATTGAAGATAAACTAGTTTGGTAGTCTCAGATCGCGTAATGTCCCATTGGCTAACAGGTGGTGGCGGTGCCCGTCTAAAGAACGATCCTTCAAACATACAAGATTTAGTTGTCTAGTGTTATGCTTTTCTTAAGTTGTATAATAGACTTGCTACTCCAAAATTTTAGAGACCTTTTTTTTCATAGATGGATAGTGATCCTATATGGTATGAATGTGATCCAGGGTCTTTGTGGTTGACGGGAGACCATCTGAAGAAGGTTTGGTTTTATCTAGCTACAACATGGTGCACAATTTTAAGGATCCATGGTCATGTCACTCTACCTCCCTTAAATAAATTCTAAGCTTTGCTTTAGGCATTATCAGCAAATCCTTAGGAAATACGTCCGGGTAATCCTAAACTTACTGGCATACCGGTCATGGGTAGTAGGGTAAATATTCCCGCGGCTCGCTCACACAACATCGAGTCTCGGTCCATGGTTATGCTTGTCGGTGAAGTCCATGGGGTGGACAGGGTGACTTCTCCTTCGGCCAAGTCTATAACTCCCTTGTTCTTAGTCCACTAATCCATCCCGAGAATGACATCGAGGGTTTGTGGCGGTAGTACCATGATGTTTGAAAGAAATACTACGTATCTAATTCGAATGGGCACATTGATGCAGGCATGGGGTACGGTTATATCTCCCCCGGGTGCATGTACTAACATGGTCTCTTAGGTTCCACCCGGTGTAGGTTGTGTTGTTCTCTTATTTTTGATGATATGGACGAATACGATGCTACAAAATCAAATAAAACTTTAACTAGCGGAGTTGATAGAAAGCATACCCATTAGCATTCTTTGATTTTCCTGTGCCTCTTTGGTGTGCACATGATTCACTTGTCCATGGGGGAATATGGTAATAGATGTGTTGGGTTGCGGTGTCCTGAACAGATCGCGTCCAGCAGCAGGGGTAGTAGTTCCACGTACAACCATTGCATTGGCACCGGTACGAAGAGGGTGCTGCACGGCTTGGGGCGATGGTTGGCAAAGTGCCCAAACTCTCCGCAGCTTGAAGCGGTTCACATTCTTCCTTCCGGGAGTGGCTAGAGTCGGTGTCGGAGTGTGGAATTGGGTTGCGGTTGGCCTGCTGACATTGCTAGGTGCAGCAGGATGACTAATTGCCACGACGGTTGGCTTCCATCCAGATGGGGTGGCTCCCTTGGGACGCTGAGACGCTCCCTGAAGTGGCCGGGTCATAGCGAGTTTCCTCTTGCGATTTTTTTCCACTATCCTCTGGTCGTGTTCCAGTCTTACAACCTTGTTAATCAAACTCTAAAAGTTGGCATGATCCTGTCCAATCATCGGCCCTCGCAACTCATCATTCAGTCCTTCGATGAACTTATCGATCTTCTCTTCTTCATCCACTAAGTCGCTGGTCGCGTAGCGGGCAAGCTGGGTGAACTGGTTTAGGTACTCCTGCACTGTGGTGTTCCCTTGGCGCAGTCTCCTAAATTCATTTTTCTTCATGCACATTACTGCTACTGGCACGAAGTTCTCATGAAAGGCGGCGACGAATTCTTCCCATGTTGGTTCCGTAGCATCCTCTGCTCGTGTCTCCTTATAGGTATCCCACCAGTTACTAGCGGGTCCTTCCAGTTGGTTTGCGACGAAGATCACTTTGTCAGCTTCACGCACACGCACCAGAGTCAACTTTTTCTCTATCATGCGCAACCAATCTTCTGCGTCCATAGGTTCTTCTGCCGTAGCGAAGGTGCGTCGCTTGGCTCTCATAAACTCGCCAAGGCTTGAGTTTCCATGGCCTCCTTGATTATTGGCGATGGCATGCAACAACTGGGTTTCTGCAGCCATGACCTCGGCCAAAGTGGTGGGGTTGGGCTCCGGTGGGTTCTCATTGTCGGGCGATGCTCGACGTCGCCGAACCATCTCTGCTTCTGGAGAAGACAGGAGGGGGAAAGAAGAGGTTAACTAAAGATGAGACCTTAATCTGCTTACTACTGATCTGATGTGAGTATACTTTTATTGTTCCAGTTGATTAAACAAATAACATAGTATGGTCACATCCCCAATACTAATGTAAACCATACACCTGCGCACAGCAAACAACACACGTCTTAGGAACTATCGATGCTACTCTTCCGAGAGGAGATTTGGGTTTTAGGTGAGCTCCAGAAAACTTCGCTTGATCCTCGGGAAGCGTTGACTCGAGGCTGCTTGGCTTGATCAGCTTGCTTGAAGCTTCGACTTGACTTGGCTTCCAGATGGTGCTCCAGGCTTAGAAACTAGGGAGTTGGGGGAAAGGAGAGAAATTTGAAAAGATTCCAGAGTCAGGGGGAAGCGAGAGTAAAACAAATTTTGTAAAGATACAAGGAAGCAAGAATATAAGGGAAAACACACTTTGTTTTGTATACATAATGTTTTTATTTTCAAAATAATCCTAGATGGGGATTTCTCCCTTTAGCCAACTACAAAGGGGGTGGGGCGCCATTGGTCTTATCCTACAGTCGCACGCTCTGGTACCACCTCTGTAGAACCCCATTTTCGAAGCAGGAATCATTCATGTTCATAGTACCATTTTCCTGGATCGAGTAGTTTGGTACCCACGAAATGCAGTACTGAATTATCACGTGTGCGTTCACGAATTGTCTTACACAACATATTACAATATAGGCCCGAAAGCAATGTCTAGAACATAGGACCAAACGGTCCGGAATATAAGCAAAAGCAGAAATTAGATAAAGCAGCGGAGATAAGGCAGCGGCACGCCATTGCCACAGGTAACGACCGGAGCTAAGACCTACTGGACGCCATCATCTTCCACACCCTCCTGGTAGTACGTGTACGGGTCTTCAGGGCCTTCATCACCCACATCTGAATGTTTGTGCGTATAGCAAGGGTGAGTACCAACTATACTCAGCAAGTCACCACAACAAGGATGCATATGATAGGGGATAACCAAAGGATGGCTGTGGTTCTTTTGCATAAAGCCGGTTTTACAATTCTTTTCACAAACCTAAGACCTAAGCCTGATCAAGTTTTATTTCCATAGTTCATTAAATCGGCGACGGTTCTGTCCACCATCCATTGTGATTCCAAGGATAGCTTCCCGCCACCGGATCGTCATGATTTTCTGGGGAGTCTACCCCTTCTCGCCTTTCGAGAAGTTGATCCACCAGTACATAAAAATCATCATGCAAACCCATCCCATCATTTTAAAATTTAGAGTCTAGCCAAGCGAAAGTCTTGTCACGATGCTCTATATCCGTGAGCATGGCTATTCGAATAGATTGATTCATTCACACTGTAGTGGATGTACACTTTACCCGTACTCCGTGACTGCCCAACAAATGAGCCTACATCCCAACACATGAGACGGTCATGGCAAAACCTTTCGATAACCTCACTTTGGCAGTACCCGCTTCATGAACTTAGATCCTCTTGCACTCTAGCCGTCATTTTCTAGCAGTGTGAGGAATTCTGGCGCTCCCGGGGTAAGGGGAAAACTTACTCATTCCTTCTATCGTACTTAAGTCCAATCTCAATTCTGTTACCCACCAGCGGTAAGCCCCAGCCGTTAGGCCTCTTGCTCAATTCTTCTCATTCGGTTACCCACCAGCAGTAATTCCCCGCCGGTAGGCCCTCAGCCTCATGTCACTACAAGAAATGTGTTGGTTTATGACGTTTATGGCATGCCATTTGATCAAAATGTCACTAAATCGACTTGTTTATGACGTTTTCTTTAAAAAAACATTTCAACTTAGTGATATAACTAAATAAACGTCACAAAAAAAGTCTTAAAGGTAGTCAAATTCCATATTGTGACATTTTTGTCCTGTCAAAACCACCAATTGCAACGTCATAAATGTATGAAAAGGATAGTATGTCAAAAAGTATTTTATATAACAAGAATAATTTGTGAACAACATATAGTCTCACTTGATCAAAATTGATTGAATTTTTTATGGCAGTGTTATGGACCAAAATTAAGTTATTATGTCAATTTATAGAATTTTCTACCCAAATTAAAGAAAGTGTTTGAATAAAATCTATGAAAATTTGAACATCAAGTTTAGCATAAAAATATCTATAATAAATTTCATTAATTTGGAGGTGAAGTAAATATGAAAAATTAAATTTCTTAATTGGAACATAGGTAGATTTAATTTTTATTAAATTCTCCATGATTAAATGTACCCTCTGAACTTTTCTCCGATTTTTCAAAGATCAAATATTAATTTTAATGCTACAAAGAGCATTTAAGTAATTATTTATATAAATAAATTAATCATTTAATGACATATTTATATTTTTATTAAATACTATGAGTGTCCAACTATTTTTAGAATTTTTCTTGAAATTATTTGAGCATTGTAAGTATTTATGAAAATTCAAAGATTATTTAAACAATTAATTTAAATGGAAAAGTAATTTAAAATCCTCTTTCCAGATTTGGGCCAAATTCTGGAAGTCTGTCTTCCTTCCCTCTATTCAGTCCGGCTTGTTCTGCCTCTATCTGAAGTCTATTTTTCATCCTTATTTCTTTTCAGCCCACAACTGTTTAAGGGAAAAAGTCTGATTTATCTCCTTCTCGCAGCATGCAGAAATTTATCTAATTGTTAAAAGATAGTATATTCTTCAAAAAAAATTCAAATTCCTCTAGAACAACATATACGCAGTCTAATCCATGTAAAAAATTTATAGGAGTATGTAATAAAATATTTCTATAGGTTGATTCACAAAGGTCCATTATGCAATTACTTAGACAATAGAAAAACTATTTTTTTCACAAAACAAGTGGTAATATAACTTTATATGTTGTAACATTGAGGTAATGTTAAGGTTATGTCCAAATTTGAGGTGCATATGAGTTCAAAAAAATTATATGTTATGCAACCTTCAATTTTTTATTTTTTAGTTGAGTTATATGAGATTATGTGAAAAGTGTAACCATTTGTGAACAATATATATTCTAACTTGACCAAAATTGATTGAAATTGTTATCGAAATGTTACAAACAAAAATTAAGTTGTCATGTAAATTTATAGAATTTTCTAACAAATTTAAATATTATTACATTTTTTGTAAACCAATTTAGAGATGTATTGTTTTAATTTTCTATAGTAACCTATTGAATTCTCCATCTAATTCTTAGATACGGAATAGAATGAAGTATTTGAGCATGCCTATATTTTTTGTTTATTTTTGAAACCTTATTTGGGGTACTTGTAGTTCAATTCAGAATTAATTTTGAAAAGTACGCAGAAATTAATTTAATTGTTAAAAAATAGTAGATGAATTCAAAAAAATTTGAAACTTCTCTGAAACAACATATACACAGTATACTCCATGTAAAAATTTTATTGGGGTACATAATAAAATATTTGTATAGGTTCGTTCACAAAGGTCCATTATGCAATTAATTAGAAAATAGAAAAAACATTTTTTCGCAAAACAAGTGGCCACATAACTTCATATCTCGCAACATTAATGTTAAGGTTATGTCCAAATTTGAGGTGCATAAGAGTTTGAAAATGTTATATGTTATGCAAACGTCAATTTTTAGTTAAGTTATATGAGATTATATGAGAAGTGTAACCATCTATAAACAATATATATTCTAACTTGACTAAAATCAATTGAAATTTTTATGGCAATGTTACGTACCAAAATTAAGTTGTCATGTCAATCTATAAAATTTTCGACCAAATTTAGATATTATTACAATTTTTAAAACCAATTAAGAGATGTAAGGTTTTGATTATCTATAGCAACCTATTGAATTCTCCATCTAATTCTTGGATATGGGATAGAATGAAACATAGGATCACAAATATATTTTTTGTTGATTTTTTAAAACCTTATTTGGGGTACTCAAGTTTAATTCGAAATCAATTTCGGAAAGTACACGAAATTCATTTAATTGTTAGAAAATAGTAGATGACTTAAAACAATTTAAACTCCTCTTAAACAATATATACACATTATACTCTATGTAAAAAAATTATGTGAATATATTTTTTTAGATTATTTATATTTATATCTATTTATTTGTAAACGAAAATACTAATAAAAATCGGTAAAAAACTCTTAGTGGGTTGTTTTCACTATTTTCCGGCCCAATTCAGCCCAACTTAAAACCACGACGCGTGTGAGCAGTTGGATTGAATGAGCGGCCACGATCCATTAGGTTTGATATAAAAATGGACCAAACCCTAGCATGCCGCTTCTCCTGGCCTCACGGCCGCCGCCGCCACCGACCGCTCCACCCGCCGCTCCCCTTGCCATCGTGCAGCCTCTTCCTCCCTCCTCTCGCGCCGCTTCCTCTAGCGGCCGACGCCGCTTCCTCAGTACCGGTGCCGCCCGGCTCCCCGACCGAGCATCACCGACGCCGACGCCGAGAGGCCATGGCGGCGGCGCCAGACCATACCACCGCCAACCGCCCAAGCCCACCACCACCCACGTTGTTCGCCGCTTCCCCGACCCGCCCAAAGCCCCCGCGCGCGCCGAGCGCCAATCCGCCGCTCTCCTCCTTTCGGCCATGCCCGACCGGGCCGACGCTGCCCGAGCGCCGCATCCGCGACCGTCGCCCGCTCGACGCCCCGCCTCGCCGCCACCACCGCCCCGCCCGCCGTCCTCCTCATCTTCCGCACCAAGGCCACCTACGCCCACTTCGACGAGGACGCAAGGCATGGATGTGTGTCTTCACCGTCGCCGCCGACCTCGCCAGGATGGTCATGCCCTTCGCACTTATCCCGCCTCCGCCGCCACCGCCCGACGCCCGTGTCCCGTCCAAGACATTTGCGGGGTGTGGTGCTTCTCTCTAGCCCTACCGGCCATGTGCTCAAAGTAATGCCTCGGTGGGTGACCTATGCATGCACGGAGAGCTGGACCAGTCTACACATGCGCGCGAGCTCGAGAAGGCCGAGGACATCAAGATCGACCTCATCCTCTACCGTGGCGAGTTCCGGGTGAGCGGTTCGGCACTTCTCCCTCTCTCACGATAACGCCGCCTCGCTTGTCCTTGTTGTCGAAGAAGCAAAGCGTGTTGATACTTGATAGTGGTGAAGTGATGGCAATATAAATATGTGTTTACACAGCTGATAAAATTGGCTAATTGTTGTGATAAAGTTGTGATAGGATAACGCTGAGCAATATGTTTTTTGTGGTAGAGAGTGCTCATATATATAGGATAACACCGAGCTTGGTCGATCGCTCATATATGAAGCTTCCAGGATTGGTGGTGAGTGGGAAACTTGCATGGCTGATCATTTATCTCGTTAATTTTCTAGGATCCATGTTACATTTCTAAAGGTTGGAAGTTGAAATTAGGCTATATAAGGGAGATCTGTGCCTGCTAAGTTTTGAAATTGCATGGATAATTGATACCTTGTAAAACGGTGGATGCACAAATATCTTAATTTGTTATTGTAATTCATAATGCTTCCATTTCTCACCATTTTTGCATGTATATTTTTTCATGTGCACATCTTTCGACTTTGAACAATGCATTGCTCTATAGAAAATAAGTGTAAATATTAGTCATGATTACCATTTGCCAGTAAATAGACATTTCATTGTTGAGAGAATGATGCCATGCTAAATTGTTCTAAAACTTTTGCAGCCAACAATCACAGGAGAGATCCAAACTCCTGTAGTTGTTTCAAGTGTTGAATTTATTGACCCAAGGGAGCCTGTCATGGTAAATCTAATTCTTAATGCTAGATAATGTCTATGGCATTTGTATTTTCTACAAATATATTTAGCATTTTCATTAGCATGTCTAACAGGTTGTTCCGATACTAAGAGCTGGTCCTGCTATGGCTGAAAATGCTCCTTTAATTCCGCCAGCCACCAATTATGTAGTTCTAGATATATATGTAGTTATAACCCAATTGCACAATTACCATACTTCTAAGAAATAGAAAATATTTCTTGCTGCTAGCTGCATAATGATACAAATAATTATGAACTAGAACTAATCTTTCTACTTGTTAAACCCAAGGTGGTGTTGTGCTCCCCTATGCTTCTCATCTCAACAGTGTTATGAACTAGAAAATATTTCTTGCTGCTAGCTGCATTATGCCTTTTTGTGTGTATTGGATGAATATGAATGGTGTTCTACAGGAATATCCCATAGAATTGAATAGAGAAGTTAAACAAATATTAGAAAAGTAGGGAGAAAATGATGGTTATTGTCAAACTTCATAGAGTAGTTTTTTGATAGCTTAAAATTTCGATGCAAAAAAACCCGATGATTTTCAGAACACCGAAGCCAATTAGGTGTGGCTTGACCGGACAAATATTGCTCGTCCATTTGAGATCTGAAGTTCGGTGTCCAGTCCCCATGTGAGGACATGTTGAAAATGAGTTATTCATTCATTCTTCGATTAAAGTTATTCAGTTATTCCTATGTGGGGTGATGTCAAAAAAGGCATGTGAATTAGGAAGACTCTCCAATTGCGTAATAACATGTAGGTCTCTTTTAAACTTCAACAGATAATGCCTTCTTTGTAATACATGTTTCGTTATGTGTTGCAAGATCATGCCTAACATTCTTTATTACTTCTAATCTACCTAGTTTTCATAGATCTTCTTTTACGTATGTTCGCAGACTTCTATATTGATATATGCTCACCGTAAGTTCTTAGTCTTTTTACGGATAACTTTGACTACCAACATCTTTGGCGTCATTTTGTTAAGGGTTTACTAGTTGATGATGTAAGTCCATTCACTTCGTTTAACATCTACAAGACAATAGAATATGTTGTCTGTTCTTATAAGAACCGCACCTATTAGGTTGTCATGGCATTCTAGCGTGAACTTATTTATGGTCATTTGTTGGTTCTCGTAATGAGGTTTGTAATGAGATCTTGACTTTAAGAGACTTAACTTTGAATATAATGCTTGGTGAAATGGATGTTATTTGAAATGCAAGATTTGTGTATTGGTTGTATTTGAAATGTAAGATCGTTGTATTTGAAAGGCATATATGTATTTGAAATGTAAGATCTCGTTGTATTTGAAATGCATGTATTTGAAATGCTATTCCTATGTGGGTTTTAGCAGGCCATGATTTAATTTCGTGACATAAAACCCAACGTCATAAAATTTTATGATATCTAAACCAACGTCATACATTTATGACTTCAACATTGAAATGTCATAAATCATGGTTTAAGGCGCATGGTTTTTGACACAGCCTTTTCGTTATCCAGTCATCATAAACGTTAACCTATGACATAAATTGCAAATATTATGACAAAAATAAAATGACATAAACCCTAACATCTCTTGCAGTGTGTCATACACAAGAACCACTATGCAGGGGTACCGCCTCCGCTCGGCTATCTATTCCGCCACGTCTATACCCATTCGAGAAGTACGGTTGTACTGGCTCGTTTCCCGGCTATCTCATGGCTCGGTCGTTAATTGACAAGGGTCAGCACTTGCCTTTTCTGGAATCCACCCAAATCATCCAGTCGTCCCAGTCTAAAACCAATTGTTTGTTTTATTTTTTCATCGAAGAATCATTTCATCATTGTCATGGCAATGTGGCGCTCATGTCTCCACATGCCGAATATCAACCACCTTCCCCAAGGTAGTTGTCCAAGCATATAGCCTTTGATAAATATGAATATGCAAGAATCTAATTCAGCATGGCTAAGCAATACCGAAGATTTTCTTCGGACACATCATGCCATAGGTTACAATGAATATATATACAGGTAATCAATGTCAAGATATGGCATATAGCAAGTAGGGGAGTTCATATGTATATAGCATGCATTTTTGATTTTAAACAAACGTAAGTTCGCAAATGGTTCAACATGTTCAAAGACGGTGATGACTTGCCTTGCTCGCAACTTTGTTGATCGGGATCTTGGTGCACTCAACTCCTCGAATTCTACTCATACGTGCGAGAAATCCAATTGAGTTCGATTAGAATCCAAATAAAAATCACCAAAAGCCAAATAAATCATAAAAGCGGCTCCTAAAATTAGTCTATGATTTTAGATGAATTTAGGTTCGAGTTTCAATGAAATCCGAGTTAAAACGAGCGAGTTATAATAGTTTGAAGTTTTGCGATTTTACCGATTTAATTTATTATGTGGTGACAAGGTTCCAATTTAATTTACTTTAAATTTTTTAAATATTCTGATCGATGATTCAAGAATATTATGTGAAAAGAAATGGTTAACTCAACTCCACCGTATTTCCAAATTTTACTGGACTGATAATCTCTAGAATATAATAATCGGATCCATGAATAATTAATCCTAAAGTTCGACATTATTTTTAATAATTTAAAGTTTAAATTTTTGAAAGAAATTCATATAATAAAATTTTATTAACAATTAGACTATAATAAATTTCTAATTCAATTCATGCGATAATTACTCTCTTAATATTATTGAATTTTTAGCCTTTAATTAACCCTAATTTTATTTTAGAAAAATATATTCTTGCTTCAAAATTTTCTGAATAATTCCCAAAATATATTTTTTTCCTATTTCTTTTTCTTTCTTTTCTTCTTATCTTTTCTTTTTTTCCTTTCCCCTTCTTCTATTTTTCCTTTCCCTCTTCTCTTCACTCTCTTCTCTCCCTCTCCCTCCTCTATGTTTTCTTCCCTTCTTCCTCGCCGGCCAACGACAAGTGGGAAGATGGCGTATGGCGGTGGTTGGCTAGGGGGAAAGAAAAGGGCGGCTTACCGTCGGTGGCGCAACGACGTGGGCGGCGACGTGGCACCGGCGTGGCGGCGGCGACAATGGCGCGACGACGGAGCTTACGGCATTTTATTCCTTTAGCATTTCACCAATAAAATTTAAAAATAAAATTTTGGCCTCAATTTAATTTTAAGTCTAAATTTTTAATCTTTCACCCAACTTTATTATTATATATATTATATTTATATATATATATATATATTTTTACATATATATATATTCTTTTTATTTATACTCTTACATTTGATTTGATTTTATTATTATAATTATTATCAAAAATGAAGTTTTGTTCCAAAAATAAATTTTTATCCACCTTAGCTTCACCCAAATGTATATTTTGTAATTTTTGTTTTTAATATTTATTTTGGAATATTTTCTAAAACTTTTTCGACTCCATCATCTTCTAAATAAATACTCTTTTACTTATATCACGCAACAAAACTCGCAAATAAGAGGTAATTAATTTCAACAAGATGCAACAATCCAAAAGTTCTTGTAAGTTTCAAATTTTAGATTTTGATTTTTAAATCTTCGATTTTCGTGGTGTTACACCGGGGATGGCTGCAGCGTCGACGGGTGGGAATGGGGAATATGGGGTAACGGGAGGGGTCAAATGAGCCGTTAAAGACGTGAGGGAGGCATCGGCTCGGGGTCAAATGTCGACGTGGCATGCTTCGCAGCGTGCCATGCATGCAAATGTGGTAAAAGTGTGGCATCTTTTAAGACATAGTGCTAATTGATTATTTGCAGCCAGTAGGGTGACATCCAGACGAGCGACATCCGTTATAATGGTAAATAGTTAAATTTCCCATGTTTTGATCTAGGTTCAGTGGATCTAATTTTTGGTTTCGGTTAATTTTGTCTATCACTATTAGTATCGGGATTATAGGTAGTATCTTTTTAAAGTAGTAACAGATCATAGTATCGTATTCTAGTGTCAGTGTGGAGATTATGGCGCATGTACAAGGTACAATGGAGCAATCACACTAAGAAGAGGCTACCCGGGAAAGCGAAGAGTTCCCGAGACGTAATACCCACACCTACTCAGAAGTAAAGAAATCTCGGGACGAGATTTATTGTTAGGGGTAGGTTTGTGACATCCTAAAAATCGGAGAATCAAAATCGGAACGTAAAATCGGAACTTTCAAAACCGTGGCCTATTGCTTCTTCTCGGGTTTTGTTGCTTCTTATTTGCCACTCGTTGCATAAGTTGTTACGTGATCAATCCCCTTTTCTGGAGTTTTTGGAGGTTTCGGAGTTGTCAAAACGGTGATGCGAAAGCCGCATCACGACTTTAAAAAGGAATCGGGGAAAAGTGTGGATTTGTGAAAACGCATTTCGAGTAATATAAAATAAAATTTTGGTTGGGAGAAGATAAATTAAAACACAAAATAAATAATAAAATTCTCGGGAGGCGTACTCGAAATTTGGGAAATTTTTGAAAATAAAATGGGTGAATTATGAAAATTTGGAAAAAGAAATTTAAATAAATATGAAAAATAATTATGGAAAATAAAAGTCAAGAAAAAGTTTAAAATATAATGCTAAAAATTATTTTTGGGATATTAGGATTTATTTTGGAATTTTTAGAAGGAAAGAAAATAGAAAATGAGAAAAGAAAATGGAAAATCGGGAAAAAGTGAAAGTTCACTGTTCATTAGCCGCCAAGTGTTCGACGCCGTACGGCCCGGCCAGCGCGCGCGCGCGCGCCCGGCCGTACGCGCCGCGCCGCGCGCGCGCCACGCGCGCCCGCCGCCGCGCGCCGCGCGACCCGCCGCCCCGCGCCTCAGCAGCTCGCGCACCCGTACACTCGGCCCCCTTGCCCCCACCCGCCAGCGCGCCGCGCCCGCGCCGCGCGCGCCACGCCGCGCCACGCGCGCGCGAGCACCGCGCCGAGCCGGACCCGCGCCGCGCCCGCGCACGCACCGCTGCGCCCGCCCGTACGCGCCGCCCCGCGCGCGCCACGCGGCCGAAGCCGCGCTCCGGCCCCTACCTCGCGCGCACGCCGCCGCTCCGGACCCCGCCGCGCCGTGCGCCTCGCCGCGCGTCTCGCCCCGCGTACCCGCCCCGAGCCGCGCGCGTGGTCGCGCCGCGCCGCGCATGCCCGAGCCGTCCCCTCTCCTCTCGCGCCGCGCCGCGCCACGCCTATAAAGGGCCGCGCCCGCGCCGATTCCACCGCACCGCCACCGCGATCTCGCCGCTCCCGAGCGCCACCGCCAAAAGCCGCCGCCGTTTAGCCGTCGCCGCCGCGCGCAAGCCGGTCCCCGAGCCCCCTTGCTCCTCCCCGAGCGCCATCGCCGGTAAGCCCCGCCGCCGCCCCTTTTCCCTTGTGCGCTAGCGCCGCCGCCGCCTCGTTTTTGGCCGAGCCCTGCCGAACACCTTTCGGGCATGAAACAAGGTGCCAGTGAATAGAGAAAAAAAAAAAGAAAAATAAGGAAAAATTAGGAAAAATTTTGGAAAATTTGGAAAAATATTTTGGGATGATTTGAGTAAAATTTTGGGGAAAAATAAATTATTTTCTCGCATGTTTTCTCGGTGCAAAGTTTGAAAAATCGGAATCGGACGTTTTCCGAAATTCTATTTCGCATCGTTTTTCAATCCGGATTCCGTTTAATTCTTTTCCGCCATCAAAATGAGTTTCGCTTTTGTGCTCAAACCCTCAAAGTTCGAGCACGAATTTTCTTCGCTGATATTTTTAAACATAAGCTCTAAATTTAATTGCGATCGACGATTCTCGCAAACCCTAGGACACCGGCTCGATTCCAAAAACCCGGATTTTTCCTCGCAACCCTTGTCCTAACTCGAGTAGAATTCTCGGCAAAACTTTTGAAGTGGTTTTTAAGGCTTTTGTGGTTCTTTTCGATCTCTCGGTGTTTAGTTGAATTCTAACTGAATTCAATTGATCTCTCGCACGTACGGGTAGCGTCTGAAGAAACCGGCATCGACATCGCTGAAGATCCCACCCCTCAAGTGTGCGAGCAAGGCAAGTCTTCACACCCTTTGAACATATCGATCCTAATTGCGAAATGATGTTATTTTAAACTCTAAACCTGCATGCTTCACAGAGTTACCTATACTTGTTATGCCATGCCTTGCTATTGTTTACCTTTAGAATTACTCCTTGTAACTCGCGATGTGATACAAATAACCGAAGCATAACTTCGGTAAACTGCTTAGCCCTGCTAAACTTAGACCATGCATACTCATGACTTTATGAAAAAGCTTTGTGCTTGGGCAACTACCTTAGGGGAGGTAGTTGAGCTTCGGCATGTGGAGACATGAGCGCCACATGGCCCTGATGAACTAAGTTTGATGAAAATTGAAAGTACTATACAAATGTTTTAGACTGGGGCGGCCGGATGATTTGGGTGGATTCCGGAAAAGGCAAGTGCCGACCCTGGTCAATTAAGGACCGAGCCATGAGATAGCCGGGAAACGAGCCAGTACAACCGTACTTCTCGAATGGGTATAGACCTAGCTGACTAGGTAGCCGAGCGGAGGCAGTATCCTTGCATAGATGGTTCTCTATGATGTGGTTATGGGATGAGAATGAGGCTGCGGCCTTTGTTATAAATGGTGAAATTAAACTACTGTTAATTAAACTTAAAGATTGGAAATGTCTTCCCTTACCCCGGGTGCGCCAGAACTCCTCTCACTGCTAGAAAAGGACGGCTAGAGTGCATGAGGGCTAAAGTTCATGGAGCGGGTACGCCAAAGTGAGGTTATCGAAAGGCTTTGCCGTGACCGTCTCATGTGTTGAGGCGTAGGCTCATTTGTTGGGCTGTCGCGGAGTACGGTAAAGTGTACATCCACCGCAGTGTGAATGAATCAATCTATTCGAATAGCCGTGCTCGCGGATATTGAGCATCGTGACAAGACTTTCGCTTGGCTAGATTTTAAACGTAAAACTGCTGGGATGGGTTTGCATGATGATTTTGTTCTTGGTGGATCAACTTCTCGAGAATGCGAGAAGGGGTGGACTCCCGAAAATCATGACGAACCGGAGACGGAAGCCATCCTTGGAATCACGATGGATGGTAGACGAACCGTCGCCGGATTAATGAACCATGAAATTAAAACTTGATTTTGGCTAGTCGGTAGGCTTGTGAAAAGAATTGAGAAGTCGGCTTTACGCAAAAATAACCCTAGCCGTGTTCTTTGAATATCCCTATCATATGCATCAATTCGTGTTGACTTGCCGAGTACGGTTGGTACTCACCCTTGCTATACGCACAAACCTCCAATGATGGAAATGAAGAGCCGAAGACCCCTACGCGTACTACGCGGAGGGCGAAGGAACCGACGGCGCATATTAGACCTTAGTCCCGGTCGTTGCTCGTGGCAATGGACAAGCCGCGCCTCTTTCCGCCGCCTTATCTAAACTCTGTTTTTATGTTGTATTCGGACCATAAGGTCCCGTGGAATAAACAATGCCTTCGGGCCTATTTATGTAATAATGGTATTGTAAGACTATTCGTGCATGTGCACTTGATTATCCAAGATCTGCATTCGTGGGTACCAACTACTTGATCCAGGGAATGGTACTATGAACACGAAAGATTCCCGACTCAAAATCGGGGTCCACAGAGCGGTATCGAGCCATGCGACCGTAGGCTAAGACCAAATGGCGCCCTACCCCTAACTAGATGGCTAAAGGGAAATATCCCTACGGTAGGAACAGCTTTTAAACTATTATTTCCGAAAATGCAAATATATCTTTTCTACATCCGTATTTCTTTATACCAAATGATTATGATAGCTCCCTCTCGCTAACCCTAAATTGCCCGTAAAGCGATGTCAAACCACGACGGAACCTGGGAAGTCACTAACCCGCGAGACGAGGGGTTCGTGGTACAACTTCAGTCTCTACTATGGTGCTTGAGATACCCGGAACCGCCCACTTATCACACCAAGAGACATGGCTCCGAGATGTATCCAGCCGGGAGGCAGCCGTGTCCATAGAAGCCCGCATGGGGAGTGAGACATCCTACGCTTCCACACTCGCTACCACCGGGACCTAGCGAAGCGCTATTCGGATGCCGCTCGCGAGGCCTTCCTTCGCCTTAATGCGGAACACCGTGCCGAACTCACAATGACAGAGTTCGTGCATCACCCTTACCGCGAAGAGGGCAACCCGGTCGCACCGTGGAGGCTACCCCCGCTGCTACAACCCGATGGTCACGCGTTTATCGCGTTGGGCGAGACAGCAGACGATCAGCTGAGGAGGCCCCGCTCGAGATCAACGATCGCATCACGCCTCAATGATCGGTCGCCCCACCAAGGCCGTGGAGACCAGATAAGCATGCTGCGCACACACTGCAGCCAATGGTGCTCAGATGAGCAACTCTCGGACCGCTACATGGCCCGAGGGAGGCTCTAGTAGAGCTGGAAGAGCACTCAGAAAAGCAAGCGCAGATCAACCGGCTAGAGGAAATGTGCACACTCATCCCGACTACGCCGCAGTACTTCCACCGAGCCCGTACCATCACATCCCGCCCGTGCCCGACCACTATTACCATATAACTCCAAGCAAGCTTTGATACTTTTCAAGCTATGATGGAGCAAGCTTTCATGTTGAGCACGAGCTCCGCACCATACCGGTCGACCCCACTCGCCCACCCCGAGCTCCGTACCAGCATTCCTCTCGAGCCGGATCGGAGAGGGTAACCCCATCCGATCCACACCGACACGGAGTCCGAGGCGGAGCCCATGGAGATCAAATGGGAGTCTAGCGACACCGACTCAATGGAGGAGGAAGTTCCCCCTCGTCGCTTGACTCACACGGGAGGCCCTCACCCGCCGATCGCTCGCAAGAGTACGCGGCCACCGAGTCGAAAGATTCGGCGTGACTCCGAGGCCGCCACCTCCGAGCCGTGGGGACTTCGGTTTGCTTCAGCGCAGACCACCCGCTTCCGGCGCCCGGCTCTTGCGGGTGGTTGGATGACTAGGCGGAAGGACCTTCCCGACCCTGGCAGACTTCCTATTTACCCTTAATTAGTTGATCTAGCTGAACGATATAATTATTATTGCTATCCGGGCATGGAGGACTGTGTGTATACATCCATGTACCCCTTATGTAATATGATGAACCCAGGCATCGCCTTGCGATGTCTTAATTCGTATGCCATTTATTGTTTCACCTTGCTCGTTGAGTGAAGATCATTCGAAGGAACTTGAAGAAAAATTTCCGTGAACCATAACCTAAACTAGATCGCTCTCTTAATTCATCTCTCTTCTTGAGATGGCACATCGTCGCAGAGCCGCGGCAACCAACGAAAACCCGCCGAACCCAACCCCTCCACCCCGGCGGAGGTCATGGCTATGCACTCCAGCTACTCCAAGCGATCGCCAATAATCAAGGAGGTCGAGGAGGATCGAGTCCGGGGAATTCATGAGAGCTAAGCCGCCCACTTTTTCCACGGCCGAAGAACCTATGGACGCCGAAGATTGGCTAAGAGTGATAGAAAAGAAGCTAACCCTCGTCGAGTCCGAGAAGCCGATAGAGTGGTCTTCGCTACTAACCGGTTGGAGGGTCCCGCGAGTGACGGTGGGACACCTACAAGGAGACACGAGCCGAAGACGCCGGCGAGCCAACATGGGAGGAATTCACGGCTGCGTTCCGTGAGAATTTCGTGCCACTGCAGTAATGAGGATGAAGAAGAACGAGTTCCGCAGCTGCGTCAAGGGAACACCTCGACAGAGTATCCGAACAGATTTACCCGCTTGCCCGTTACGCCACCACGCGGACGAAGAAGAAAAGATAGACAAATTCATTGAGGGACTAAATGACGAACCGAGGGGACCAATGATCGGGCAGATCACACCGCTTTCCAAAGCCTCATCAACAAGGTCGTCCGACTTGAGCATGACCAAAAGGTGGTGGACAATAACCGCAAAAGGAGGCTCGCTATGGCTCGCCCATTTCGGGGACGCCACAACGCCCCAAGGGAGCCACCCCGTCGGATGGAAGCCAAACGTCCCGAACGGACGTCCTCTCGCTTCCGACCATGTCAACCGGCCGCTACACCACGGCTTCGTACACCCACACCAACCCTAGCCGCTCCAGAAGAAGGAATGTGAGTCAAGTTTCAATCTGCGGAGAATTCGGGCATTACTCCAATAGCTGCCCAAAACCACGCAACACCCCGTGCGCACCGGCGCCAATGCCACACCCGTCCGAGGAACCCCCACCCCTGCGGCAGGACGAGGTCTGTTCAGGACCCCGCTACCCAACGAGGCTGCCACCGGGTTTCGACGTGGCCAAGTGAATCATGTGAGGGCAGAAGAAGCACAGGAGGACCAGAGCGTATTGATGGGTATGTTCTCTATCAACTCTACACCAGTTAAAGTTTTATTCGATTCCGGAGCCTCGCATTCATTCATATCTTCCCAAGTAAGCAAACAACACCACCTACACCAAGTAGCACTTAAGAGGCCTATGTTGGTACACTCGCCTGGGGGAGACATAACCATACCCCATGCCTGCATTAACGTGCCCATACGGATTAGAGACGTGGTGTTTCTCTCAAACCTTATGGTGTTATCGCCCCAAACCATAGATGTCATACTCGGAATGGATTGGTTGACCAAAAATAATGGAATTATAGACTGCAGCCGAAGGGAAGTCACGGTATCCACCCCGTGGGGATCACCGATGAGCATAACTATGGATCAAAACCCAAGGCTGTGTGAACAAGCTGCGGGAGTGTTCACCATGCTACCTCTAGGTGGAATGCCAGTAGTACAAGAATACCCGGATGTGTTTCCCGAGGAATTACCCGGAATGCCCCCGGATCGCGACGTAGAGTTCATCATCGACTTAATGCCTGGTACTGCCCCCATATCCAAGAGGCCCTATCGAATGCCAGCCAATGAGTTGGAGGAGCTCAAGAAGCAAATAAAGGAACTACAAGAGAAGGGATTCGTTCGCCCCAGCCTCTTCTCCCGGGAGCTCCGGTACTCTTCGTCAAGAAGAAGGATGGGAGCATGAGAATGTGTGTGGACTACCGATCGCGAACGAAGTCACTATCAAGAACAAGTACCCGCCCGGATCGATGACCTATTCGATCAACTTAAGGGTGCGCAGTGTTCTCCAAGATTGATCTACGGTCGGGATATCATCAATTGAGAATTAGAGCCGGAGATATTCCTAAGACGGCATTCTCTACACGATACGGCTTATACGAGTTCACAGTGATGTCCTTTGGATTGACCAATGCCCTGCGTACTTTATGAACCTAATGAACAAGGTGTTCATGGAGTACCTGGACAAATTCGTAGTGGTGTTCATCGACGTATATACTTATCTACTCCAAGAACGATGAGGAACACGCGGAGCATCTACGACTAGTGCCGGAAAAGCTACGAGAGCACCGGCCGTATGCCAAGTTCAGCAAATGCGAGTTCGGCTCAAGGAAGTCGCTTTTCTCGGCCACGTGGTTTCACCGGAGGAGTAGCGTGAGACCCCGCCAAGGTCGAAGCCGTTATGGAATGGAAGGCACCCAAGTCGGTAACGGAAGTTCGGAGTTTCTTGGGCTTAGCCGGTTATTACCGACGGTTTATCGAAGGGTTTTCCACCGTAGCCCGACCTATGACTCAACTCCCGAAGGAAAAGAAGTTTGAATGGAATGAAAAGTGCCAAAAAGCCTTCGACCGCTTAAAAGAAAAGTTAACCACCGCTCCAATCTTGACCTTACCCGACAACCGAAAGGACTTCGTGATGTACTGTGATGCATCCCGGCAAGGATTGGGAGGAGTATTGATGCAGGATGGAAAGGTCGTAGCGTATGCCTCTCGACGATCTACGACCCCACGAAGAGAATTACCCCACACATGACCCGGAATTAGCCGCGGTGGTACATGCATTGAAGATCCGGAGACACTATCTCGATCGGAACCACCGTGATGTGTATACCGATCACAAGAGCTTGAAATATTTCTTTACTCACTGATCTCAACCTACGACGAGGCGATGGTTGGAGTTGATCAAGGATTACGATCTAGGAATCCATTACCATCCCGGCAAGGCAAATGTAGTGGCCGATGCGCCGAGCCGCAAAGCCCAATGCAACCACATGGAATTGGGAGGTGTGGCTAATGAGCTCCAGGAAGAAATGGCTCGGCTCAATCTGCACCCGATTCCTCACGGAGAAGTGAACTCACTGGAAATCCAGCCCCTACGAGAACTCAAATAGAGGAAGCCCAAAGAGGGAATGAGGAAATCCAGAAATTAAGGAACGTATGGCACTGGACGCGCTCGGAGTTTTCGTAGATGACAAGGGACTCTTGTGGTACAAGAAGAGAATCGTGTGCCCGAACGAGGCGGTTTGAGGGATTGATCTTAAAGGAAGCCCACGAATCGGCATACTCGTTACATCCTAAGCACGAAAATGTACCGGGATTTAAAAGGAGAATACCGGTGGCCTAATATGAAGAGGGATGTAGCCGAATACGTAGCCGTGTGCGATGTGTGCCAAAGGGTGAAAGCCGAACATCAACGCCCAGTGGCTTGCTGCAGCCACTCAAGATTCCGAATGGAAATGGGACGAGATAGGCATGGATTTCATAGTAGGATTACCCAAGATCGCGATCGGTTACGATTCCATTTGGGTAATAGTAGATCGGCTCACCAAGACGCGATTTATTCTGTGAAAACCAACTACAACAGTGCCAAGCTAGCGGAATTATATATGAGTAGGATTGTGTGTCTCCACGGTGTACCAAAAAGGATTATATCGGATCGTGGTACCCAATTTACATCTCATTTTTGGAGCAAGGTCCACGAGGCACTCGGCAGTCACCTTGCCTTTAGTACCGCTTATCACCCGCAGATCGACGGCGGGCGAGAGGACGAATCAAGTGCTAGAAGACATGCCGAGAGCTTGTGCGTTGGATTTCACCAAGGACTCGGGAGAAATGTTTGCCGTACGCCGAGTTCTCCTACAACAACATACCAAGCCGGTTTGAAGATGTCGCCAAACGAAGCTTTATTTGGTCGCCGATGTCGAACCCCATTAATGTGGTCAGAGACCGGTGAACGAACCATATTCGGGCCTGACATAATTAAGGAGGCAGAGGAAAAGGTTCGCCGATCCGGACCGACTACAAGCGGCTCAATCACGACAAAAGAGCTACGCGGACACCCGTCGAAGAGAATTGGAATTTAAAGAAGGTGACTACGTGTATCTAAAAGTCTCACCACTACGGGGAACTCGGAGATTCAAAGTCAAGGGAAACTCGCACCACGATACGTGGGCCCATTCTTGATAAGCGCTAGGAGAGGAGAAGTGGCTTACCAATTGAACTGCCCGAGAATCTCTCCGATGTCCACCCAGTGTTCCACGTATCGCATGCTGAAGAAATGTTTGCGGGTACCGAAGAGCAAGCTCCTTTAGAAGCCATCCATGTCCACAGTGATCTTACCTACCCAAACATCCAATCAAGATACTAGACGAGGCGGAAAAGAAGACACGGACCAAGTTATGGCGCATGTACAAGGTACAATGGAGCAATCACACGGAAGAAGAGGCTACCCGGGAAAGCGAAGAGTTCCCGAGGACGGAATACCCACACCTACTCAAGAATGGTAAGAAATCTCGGGGACGAGATTTATTGTTAGGGGGTAGGTTTGTGACATCCTAAAAATCGGAGAATCAAAATCGGAACGTAAAAATCGGAACTTTCAAAAACCGTGGCCTATTGCTTCTTCTCGGGTTTTGTTGCTTCTTATTTGCCACTCGTTGCATAAGTTGTTACGTGATCAATCCCCTTTTCGGAGTTTTTGGAGGTTTCGGAGTTGTCAAACGGTGATGCGAAAGCCGCATCACGACTTTAAAAGGAATCCGGGAAAAGTGTGGATTTGTGAAAACGCATTTCGAGTAATATAAAATAAAATTTTGGTTGGGAGAAGATAAATTAAAACACAAAATAAATAATAAAATTCTCGGGAGGCGTACTCGAAATTTGGGAAATTTTTGAAAATAAAATGGGTGAATTATGAAAATTTGGAAAAAGAAATTTAAATAAATATGAAAAATAATTATGGAAAATAAAAGTCAAGAAAAAGTTTAAAATATAATGCTAAAAATTATTTTTGGGATATTAGGATTTATTTTGGAATTTTTAGAAGGAAAGAAAATAGAAAATGAGAAAAGAAAATGGAAAATCGGGAAAAAGTGAAAGTTCACTGTTCATTAGCCGCCAAGTGTTCGACGCCGTACGGCCCGGCCGCGCGCGCGCCGCGCCGCCCGGCCGTACGCGCCCGCGCCCGCGACGCGCCACGCGCGCCCGCCCGCGCGCCCGCCGCCGGCCCGCCGCGCCCCGCGCAGCCTCGCGCACCCGTACCGGCCCCCTTGCCCCCACCCCGCGCGCGCCACGCGCCGCGCGGCACGCGCGCTCGCGCCCCGCGCGCGCCACGCGCCGCGCGAGCACCGCGCCGAGCCGACCCGCGCGCCGCGCGCCCGCGCACGCACCGCCGCGCCGCCCGTACGCCGGCCGCCTCCGCGCCGCGCGCGCGCCACGCGGCCGGGCCGCGCCCGGCCCCTACCTCGCGCGCGCACGCCGCTCCGGACCCCGCCGCGCCGTGCGCCGCGCCGCCTCGCTCCCGCCGTACCCGGCCCCCGAGCCGCGCCGCAGCGTGTCGCGCCGCGCGCGCATGCCCGAGCCGCCCTCTCCTCTCGCGCCGCGCCGCGCCACGCCTATAAAGGCCGCGCCCGCGCCGATTCCACCGCACCGCCACCGCGATCTCGCTGTCCCGAGCGCCACCGCCAAAAGCCGCCGCCGTTTAGCCGCGCGCCGCGCAAGCCGGTCCCCGAGCCCCTTGCTCCTCCCGAGCGCCATCGCCGTAAGCCCCGCCGCCGCCCCTTTTCCCTTGTGCGCTAGCGCCGCCGCCGCCTCTGTTTTTGGCCGAGCCCGGTCGAACACCTTTCGGGCATGAAACAGTGCCAGTGAATAGAGAAAAAAAAAAAGAAAAATAAGGAAAAATTAGGAAAAATTTTGGAAAATTTGGAAAAATATTTTGGGATGATTTGAGTAAAATTTTGGGGAAAAATAAATTATTTTCTCGCATGTTTTCTCGGTGCAAAGTTTGAAAAATCGGAATCGGACGTTTTCCGAAATTCTATTTCGCATCGTTTTCAATCCGGATTCCGTTTAATTCTTTTCCGCCATCAAAATGAGTTTCGCTTTTGTGCTCAAACCCTCAAAGTTCGAGCACGAATTTTCTTCGCTGATATTTTTAAACATAAGCTCTAAATTTAATTGCGATCGACGATTCTGCGAAAACCCTAGGACACCAGCTCGATTCCAAAACCCGGATTTTCCTCGCAACCCTTGTCCTAACTCGAGTAGAATTCTCGGCAAAACTTTTGAAGTGGTTTTTAAGGCTTTTGTGGTTCTTTTCGATCTCTCGGTGTTTAGTTGAATTCTAACTGAATTCAATTGATCTCTCGCACGTACGGGTAGCGTCGAAGAAACCGGCATCGACATCGCCGAAGATCCCACCCTCAAGTGTGCGAGCAAGGCAAGTCTTCACACCCTTTGAACATATCGATCCTAATTGCGAAATGATGTTATTTTAAACTCTAAACCTGCATGCTTCACGAGTTACCTATACTTGTTATGCCATGCCTTGCTATTGTTTACCTTTAGAATTACTCCTTGTAACTCGCGATGTGATACAAATAACCGAAGCATAACTCGGTAAACCGCTTAGCCCTGCTAAACTTAGACCATGCATACTCATGACTTTATGAAAAAGCTTTGTGCTTGGGCAACTACCTTAGGGAGGTAGTTGAGCTTCGGCATGTGGAGACATGAGCGCCACATGGCCCCGATAAACTAAGTTTGATGAAAATTGAAAGTACTATACAAATGTTTTAGACTCGGGCGCCGGATGATTTGGGTGGATTCCGAAAAGGCAAGTGCCGACCCTGGTCAATTAAGGACCGAGCCATGAGATAGCCGGAAACGAGCCGCACAACCGTACTTCTCGAATGGGTATAGACCTAGCCGACTAGGTAGCCGAGCGGAGGCGGTATCCTTGCATAGATGGTTCTCTATGATGTGGTTATGGGATGAGAATGAGGCGCGGCCTTTGTTATAAATGGTGAAATTAAACTACGTTAATTAAACTTAAAGATTGGAAATGTCTTCCCTTACCCCGGTGCGCCTGAACTCCTCTCACCGCTAGAAAAGGACGGCTAGAGTGCATGAGGGCTAAAGTTCATGGAGCGGAGTACGCCAAAGTGAGGTTATCGAAAGGCTTTGCCGTGACCGTCTCATGTGTTGAGGCGTAGGCTCATTTGTTGGGCTGTCGCGGAGTACGGGTAAAGTGTACATCCACCGCGGTGTGAATGAATCAATCTATTCGAATAGCCGTGCTCGCGGATATTGAGCATCGTGACAAGACTTTCGCTTGGCTAGATTTTAAACGTAAAACTTGGGATGGGTTTGCATGATGATTTTGTTCGCTGGTGGATCAACTTCTCGAGAATGCGAGAAGGGTGGACTCCCGAAAATCATGACGAACCGGAGACGGGAAGCCATCCTTGGAATCACGATGGATGGTAGACGAACCGTCGCCGGATTAATGAACCATGAAATTAAAACTTGATTTTGGCTAGTCGGTAGGCTTGTGAAAAGAATTGAGAAGCGGCTTTACGCAAAAATAACCCTAGCCGTGTTCTTTGAATATCCCTATCATATGCATCAATTCGTGTTGACTTGCCGAGTACGGTTGGTACTCACCCTTGCTATACGCACAAACCTCCAACTGATGGAAATGAAGAGCCGAAGACCCCTACGCGTACTACGCGGAGGGCGAAGGAACCGACGGCGCATATTAGACCTTAGTCCCGGTCGTTGCTCTGGCAATGGACAAGCCGCGCCTCTTTCCGCCGCCTTATCTAAACTCTGTTTTTATGTTGTATTCGGACCATAAGGTCCTGTGGAATAAACAATGCCTTCGGGCCTATTTATGTAATAATGGTATTGTAAGACTATTCGTGCATGTGCACTTGATTATCCAGTACTGCATTCGTGGGTACCAACTACTTGATCCAGGGAATGGTACTATGAACACGAAAGATTCCCGACTCAAAATCGGGGGTCCACAGATGACAAGCAAGCGGGAGGAAGCCGGAATCCTAAGAAGGATAACGACAACAACAACCAGGGCCAGAAGGACCGCAAGCGCCGATCCGAAGATCTAGTTGCCGCAACTTCCAACCCCTAACGCCGCCCCCGAGTCGCGGCCTACAACGCCATCATGAACGCTCAGTGCACGCATCATCCCAATCACAAGCACGCGGCTAAGGATCGCTTTATTTATAAACAAGTTCGCCGAGCAATATGCGGCACTCAACAAGAAGCCGATTGAGGAAACCGGCCCATCGGGCGCCAAGAAGAACAACACGGCTGAGAATGCCGAGCCTTTTCAAGACCCCATGGGCGAGCTGAATCACATCTTCGGGGGGCCGCTAGCCTATGAATCCAAGAGGAAACAGAAGCTAACTGACCGAGAGGTCAACGCGGCGCAACCCGAGGTCCCACAGTACCTACGATGGTCGGAGGTGGCCATCACTTTTGACCGCTCGGATCATCCCGACCTAGTGGTTCACCCGGGGCTCTATCCACTCGTCTTGGACCCGGTGGTCCGCAACATCAAACTCAAGCGCATTCTCATCGATGGGGGCAGCGCCCTCAACATTTTGTTCGCCAAGACCTTGGACGAGATGCAGATCCCGAGGGCCGAACGAAGGCAAGCTCAGCCCCTTCCATGGAGTTATTCCGGGCTGTCATCTACACCACTGGGAACATCGCCCTTCTGGTCACCTTCGGAGTTCGAGAGAATTTTTGGACGGAGAACATTACTTTCGAGGTGGCCGACTTCAAAATGGCCTACCACGCCATCATCGGAAGGCCTGCACTCGCCAAGTTCATGGCGATACCCCATTACACCTACCTCTGCATGAAGATGCCGGGTCCCAACGGCGTTATCACTCTTCGCAGTGACGTGAAGCAAGCCTTCACCTGCGACAAGGAGAGCTGCGACATGGCTCAATCTCGCGAGAGATCACTGGCCAGCAAGAAATCCGATTGGCCGCGTCGACTTCGGCAAAGGGTGAAATCCCCGCGAAGAAGATAGCCAAATCAGGAACCGACGACGCCAAGACCAAGAAGATCTCCCTTGATCCTTCGGATCCCTCGAAAACTGCTGTAATCGGCGCTGAACTAGATCCTAAATAGGAAAGCGCGCTCGTCACCTTCCTCCAAAATAATAAAGATATTTTTGCTTGGAAACCATCTGATATGCCTGGAATTCCTAGGGAGGTGATCGAGCACTCTTTACACGTCAAAGATGACGCAAAGCCAATCAAACAACGATTACGCAGGTTCGCGCAGGATCGGAAAGACGCCATCAAAGAAGAGCTCACAAAGCTATTAGCCGCTAGCTTTATCAAAGAAGTTCTGCATCCTGACTGGTTGGCCAACCCGGTTCTGGTCCGTAAAAAGACGGGGCAATGGCGCATGTGCGTTGACTACACCGACCTCAACAAAGCCTGCCCCAAAGATCCATTCGGGCTGCCTCGCATCGACCAGGTCATAGATTCAACAGCCGGCTGCCAACTCCTGAGCTTTTTGGACTGTTACTTGGGCTACCACCAGATCAGCTTGAAAGAATCCGACTGCCTGAAGACATCGTTCATCACGCCGTTTGGAGCCTACTCTACATCACCATGCCCTTCGGCCGAAGAACGTCGGGGCCACATACCAATGCATGATCCAGGGGTGTTTTCGGACGCAGATTGGGAAGAACGTGGAAGCTTATGTCGACGATGTCGTCATCAAGACCAAGCAGAAAGAAGACCTGATTGCCGACCTGGAAGAAACCTTCGCAAATATTCGAGCCTTCAGAATGAAGTTGAACCCGGAGAAGTGCACTTTCGGCATTCCATCAGGCAAACTGCTCGGCTTCATGGTATCACATCGCGGCATTAAAGCCAATCCAGAAAAAATCAACGTCATCTTGAACATGAAGCCCCCGAGTAACCAGAAGGATGTCCAGAAGCTCACTGGCTGCATGGCGGCGCTAAGCCAATTCATCTCTCAACTCGGCGAACGAGGCATGCCCTTCTTCAAGTTGCTGAAGAAAATGGACGACTTCCAATGGACCACGAAAGCCCACAAGGCCTTTGAAGATTTTAAAGAGTTCCTCACGACGCCGCCCGTCCTAGCCTCGCCTCAGCCCCAAGAGCCCCTGCTACTCTATGTTTCAGCCACTCACCAAGTGGTTAGTATGGTCCTCGTGGTCGAGCGCGAAGAAGAAGGGCGGGCCCAGAAGATTCAGAGGCCGATCTACTTTGTTAGCGAAGTGCTGGCAGGAGCCAAAATTCGCTACCCTCAGGTACAAAAATTGCTATACGGTGTTCTGATAACCGCGAGGAAATTGGCGCACTATTTTCAGGGTCACTCGGTCACCGTCGTCACCTCCTTTCCACTCGGCGATGTCATCCACAACCGGGAGGCAACTGGGCGCATCGCGAAGTGGGCCCTGGAGCTGATGCCGCTGGACTTAACTTTTAAGGCGAGGACATCTGTAAAGTCACAAGCCCTGGCGGACTTCTTGGCCGAGTGGACCGAACCGCAAGAAGATGTACCTCGGGAAGACCTTCAATATTGGACCATGCACTTCGACGGATCCAAGAGGATCACCGGCTTGGGAGCAGGAGTTGTGCTGATCTCCCCGACCGGGGAAAGGCTAAGATACGTCCTCCACCTCCACTTCTCCGCTTCACAACGAAGCAGCTGATGAGTTGGCGCAGTTCGGGTCCAAGCGAGAAGCCGCCCCAACAGACATTTTTGTCGAGCACCTCTATGAGCCAACAGTTGCGGCAAAACCAACTCCCAACGAACAAGCTGCAAACGAAGTCACCATGATTGACGCCGACTAGAGGGCACCACTCATCAAATTTTTAACACAAGCAAGAGCCGCCGAAGACCGGGATGAGGCGTAACGTGTCCGGCGTCGCTGCCAAGCTTGCGTCATGGTTGATTCTGATTTATACAAGAGAAGTCCCTCCGGAGTCCTGATGAGATGCATCACACCAGAGGAAGGACGACAGCTACTCCAAGACATCCACTCGGGCATATGCGGAAGCCACGCGGCAGCACGCACCTTGGTAGGCAAAGCCTACAGACAAGGTTTTTTCTGGCTTACCACGGTCTCCGATGCGGACAAAGTGGTAAGAACCTACGAAGGTTGCCAATTCTTCGCCCGACAGAGCCATGTCCCAGCCCAAGAGCTACAAACAATTCCATTATCCTGGCCGTTTGCGGTATGGGGCTTAGACATGGTCGGCCCTTTCAAGAAGACTCCAGGAGGATTCACGCACCTATTCGTCACAATCGACAAGTTCTTCAAGTGGATTGAAGCCAAGCCGGTCGCCACAATTCTGCGACAAGGCGTGGGACTTCATCCTCAACATCGTGCACCGTTTCGCGTCCCAAACGAATCATAACCGACAATGGGACTCAATTCACCGGAGGCATCTTCAAAGAATACTGCGAAGACTTCGGGATCAAAATCTGCTATGCGTTGGTTGCACACCCCAAAAGCAATGGTCAAGTTGAGTGTGCCAACGGCATGGTCCTTCAAGGCATTAAGGCCCGCGTGTTCGATCGCTTAAGTCCTTATGCCGGCAAGTGGGTGCAAGAGCTCCCCTCGGTTCTATGGTCTCTGCGGACCACGCCCAGTCGGGCTACCGGCCAAACTCCCTTCTTTTTGGTCTATGGCACAAAAGCCATGTTGCCAAATGAGATGGAGTACGAATCCCTCTGAGTCCGCAGCTTCAACGATGAACGCTACGACCCAGACCGAGTGGACGACCTCACCCGACTGGAAGAGGCCCGTGAGGCAGCCCTCATCCAGTCGACAAAATATCTTCAAGGGCTCAGACGATACCATAGTCGCAACGTTCGAGCACAAGCTTTTATCGTTGGTGATCTGGTTCTACGCAAGATTCAAACCACCAAGGACTGTCACAAGTTATCCCCCTTATGGGAAGGACCGTATATAATTGCTGAGGTGACTCGGCCAGGCGCATACCGATTAAAGCGTGAAGACGGATCTATGGTGGAGAACTCCTGAAACATCGAGCATCTTCGACGATACTATGCTTAAATTGCCCTAAGTCTCATGTTCCTCTTGACTGCCAACCTCAAGCAAGATGACTTCTTGAGTTAGTAGTCGGGGGTTGTACATATGTCAATAAAGCATAGTTTTCTTCACTAACTTATGCATATTCGGTTTATCATTGTTTAATGTTTCTTGATTCGAGTTCAATGCATAAGGACTGAGAATTTCTCGATGACCTAATCAGGCTTAGGCTTGGTGACAGTCGGACAGAAATTACTTAAGAAATTATACATAAAAACTCTGATCAAGGCGTTAACATAAATAGACTGAATATTTACAGGATGCATCAGAACGTCATAATCATACAATGTTTACAAGACAATCAAGGCCGGAAGTGGTTCACTACATCGGCGGCCACCTTTTTGGCCGATTCCTATGCGTCACCAATCAATTCGAGGGCTTGCTCACTGTGGTACCATCAGCGAAGCCCTCCCCGACTGAATCAATGTCCACTCGAGGGTAGAGTGACTTCGTTTGTGCAAGGGCGAAGCCCGCTCCCATGATAGCCGTCTCGGAAATGTTGGTCAAATACTGGTCAGGGGCTCGCCTAAGCTTGTCAAAGACTTCAACTGGGTCCAGTTAGCTGGTCCCGACTCGTTGATGAAACAGACACAGCAGGATCGGCGTTGCCGCGTTTGCAACATCTTCTCTGACCTTTCCGGCTTGTTTGACCCTCTCAAGCAAAACTGTTAGTGATATGCCCTAGAGACAACATGGAGATGTTGGATATCACGTCAATGTTTATGTATAAATGAATAAAGTGTTATTTAGTTCCATGAAATAGACATCTTGTATTGATCAATAAGTACGTGACTTATTTATGAGACTCTTTATGTATGAATCTATTTCTAAACGATCCCTGATTATATATCATATTGTTGGAACAAATATGATTCTAAGATCGGCATGTTTATTGATTGATGATCATGTCTCATAGATCATGGGTATGGAGATACCAAATCAATAAACATGGACATATGTGTTAGAGAACACATTGTTGGATAGACCCACCATGAGACACTACAGAATTAATGTGCCATTAGTTGGTCTCGGGTAGTGTTGGTACAAAGTCCTTAGACCCGAGATCACCATGGATTCCAACATGTGTAGTAGCCTACTTTGGGACTACCAAACGCTATTCCGTAATCGGGTAGTTATAAAGGTAGTTTTCGGGTTTGCTATGAAACATGGAGTGGGATGTGAGTGATCAAGATGGAATTTGCCCCTCCTTTGGAGAGATATCTCTGGGCCCCTCGAGGTAATGGATTATGGAAATGCATGGCCATGCTAAGTTGATTGAGGAGTCAATCAACGGACAGATAATCCAATATGGTTCGAGTGAATGGTTAAGCTATTGAAGGGATGGCACACATCTTGCCTATAGCTTAACCGGTATCGTGAGGCAAAGGGATTTGTGTACACATTACGGGTTCGAGCCGATATTATTCTTGTATACTATGGTGTCAATATGTGCTTGCTAGGCGCCGCCGTTGACGGTCGGCTGAGTTGGACTCGAGCCGACGATCGGCTAAGTTAGACTATAGCCAAAACCGAGTATACCTGAACCTACAGGGTCGCACGCTTAAGGGGATAAGGACAGGCATTCGAGTTGGACTTGAATACGGCTCGATCGGATAGGGATCCGATCGGATAGAGTCCTATGGGCTTACGACGTATGGGCGGCCAACTCTATGAGATTCGGATGGGATCTGACTCAAAATACAGTCCTGATCGGCCACGAGTCCCAGTCGGCCAACTCTATATAAAGGAGTGAGGGGTGGAGAGCTGCGTAGGAAATCACGTCAATTGCATCGCGTGCAACAGAAGTCGCCGAGATCAATCTCCACGGAAACCCTCCCCACTTTTGAGCCAAACCCTAGCCTTGCATCGCGTGCTAGCACACGGGTGTTCGGCGTTCGTCCCGGACGTGTGGATACCGGTAGAGGCGCGCTACGTTGCGCGCTGTTGATCGGCGGATCGGCTGCAATCGGAGCGATCGGCTGATTGGCGAGTCGGCTGTCCCCGGGAATCGGCTGTCGGTTTGCGGGAATCGGCTACACAGTTCTAGATCGGATAGCCCTGATTGGCTATTCCGCTGCACTCTTCTCCAATCGATAACGATCTATCGGCCCTTACTTGCAAGTGTTCCTGGTTTGCGCGATAAAAGTTTTGTTTTCGGCTAGCGTAGCCTCCGCGTAACCCTTCAAAAACGTCGTATTGAGCCCGGGTCTTGACTTTGTAAGCTGCCAAAGGAACATGATCACGCAAAGTACTCGAAGACAGAGCAGTACAATGAACATTGTTACGATGAAGTTCACCTTCAAACTCGGTCTCCAGCTCGGCCTTGCTGAGGCTGACTGCCTCCAGCTGGACTTGAAGCGAGTAGACCTCCGATGAATTTTCTACAACAAGAGAGGTTATCAGCAACCGAAATCAACGCATAAGCCATAAAGAGACTGAGAGGGTTAAGCTTACTCCCGACTGAACCCCGGAGGTCGAGGTTTTCTTCTCGGAGTTCGGCTATTTCCCTCCTCGGGGCTGCCTCCTCGACGCGGCCTCTTCTCGAGTGGTCTTCAACTTTTGTTGGACGTCCTCCGGGAGTTTAGATGCGGGACCAACTTCTCGAGCGCGTCGGACCCGGCCATCGATCGGCGTACTCTTTACGCACGCAAGACCCGAAGTTGGCCGACGAAAGGAATAACGATGCTACAACGGAAAAAGATCAGGACTTACGTTGAGTAGCCGAGTCGCCTCATTCAGGCTGTTGACAAGGGCATCCCTTTCCTCGCTTTCCGTTTGCCTATCTAAGATGATGCCTTGCCTCTGGCCTTCCGAATCTCGCCACTCAATCTTAATCGAAGGAACCCAGGTTTCAAAAGACTACAACCTGGGGATCTCTTCTACTATGGCTGATAGATCAGGAGGGAACAGATGAAGATACGAAAGAGTTAAACTGAAGATTGAAGATGAAATGTCGATTCAAGACTTACCGGTTTCGGTGGCCGAATCCTTAACCGGTGTTGCCCTACGGTCTTTTCTTTTTGAATTTTGACCGACGGTCTTCGGGGCCCTTTGGGCTGCGCCGGAGCTTCTCCGCAGCCGACCGGTTTCCGTCGGGGTGTCCCACGCGGCCTGGGGCTCCCTCCTAGGGATATCTTCGCTGAGAGGCGAGGGCCTTCTGTCCGGAGCACCCTCGCTCGGGAGAGGGCTCCGGGGTTTTGGTTCCACGGGCTTGGATGCCTCGGATGCTGCAGCTGGCGTCGGCCTTTCACTCTTCCCGGCAGGGTCTATATCTTGGGGCCTCCTGCCAAACGAACGACGAGCGCTGTCGGAATGAAGACAAAGAAATTTTCGAAGAGCTTAACTTCAGTCATAAGGCGTACCTGGATGATAGGCAAATCTTAGGTGCCGCTTTTGGTGACGGCCTTGGAGGGGTTGCTTCGGCTGGAGGGGCTGGGACGTCATCGTCCGAGTCATCGATGACAAGCCTCCTCTTGCTCACCCGTTTGCTGATATCTTCACTCGGAGCCACCCTTTTCTCGGCTGGATCACTCTGGATCTTCACGCCGCCGGCTGGCTTCTTGACAGGCCGAGTCGGCACGTCGTCGTAAGGAATTTTGTAGGGCTTCGAGATGATGGAGGCATTTTCCTGCAGGAAAGATCCCTACAACACTCGAAGTGTGACATCAAGATTGCAAGGCAATGAAAGAGTTAAGTCGGCTTACCGGAGGAGGAGGTCGATACGTCGAAGGGAGGACGGCAAGCACGAGGCTGCGTTCGACTACGATTCCAGTCGAGAAGACCTTGTACATTCGGATCTTCAAGATCTCGAAGCCGAGGGAGTCGCGGTCTTCCCGATTAGGGTCCTCTCGCCCTCATACTCGAAGGTTGGCTTCGATCGCTCCTTAATCGGTGCCGGTCGGCTCCCGATGAAGTGCCGAGTGATTTGCTCGCCGCGAAGACCTTTTTGCTTCATCTCCAAGATCTTCGTTAGCAACTTGTTGGCTTCATCCCAGTTTGGGCTATCGACACGGTGCTCCGGGTAGGCCCGGCACGGGGAAGGCCAACGAAGTTTGGCAGGCTGGGCTCAAGATTGGAAATATAGAACCAGCTTGCATGCCAACCCTTGTTGAAGGATTTCAAGGGGAGAGAGAAATACTCCTTGCGGAGGGATCCGCGGAGTTGGAAACCTACCCCACCGACGACGCAGGGCTGGTCCTTATTCGGATGCAGCTTAAGGTAAAACATGCGACGAAAGAGATAGAAGTGAGGGAGAATGCCAAGGAAGGCTTCACATACATGAATGAAGAGAGCGATGTGGAGCATAGAGTTGGGGTTCAAATGATAGATACGAAGACCATAATAATCAAGAAGCCCCCTAAAGAACTCGGAGGTGGGGAGGCTGAAGCCACAGTAAAAGAAAGAAGTGAAGACGACGAGCTCACCGGTGTTCGGGGTAGGAAACTCCTCACCCGCCGCCGGCGCCACCACGATCTCCTTGGGAGGAAGCACTCCGTGTTTCACCATCTCCTTGAGGGTGGACTCCCTCACATCCGAAGTGGCCCACTGCTTGAAAGGGATTTTTCTCTCATCCGCCATGAATGTGGTTTGTGTGGGGAGCAGATCTGGCTAAAAGGATGGGGATTTGAGATGGGAGTCTGAGAAGATGGATGCGGAGGCTAGCTGTGAGCGAAGCGCAGGCTTCTGGATCGGTGGATGGGGCGCGCGCAAGGGCTTAGGGTTCTCCGCTGCAAGCTGATGAACAGTGTTGCAATTGGGGAATTTCTTTTGGGGAAGACGAAGTGGCGGGGATGACCTCGAGGCTTTGTAAAGAGATTTGAGGGTTGCGCTAGGTTTTCTCGTGATTGGGCCGAGCCCATGAGAGACCTGCGACCCGGCTAAGGTGTGGCCCGACGCGTGTCCTTAGGGACTTAAGTGGATGAACTTAAGCAGATTTGCCTTGGCAATATGCACGTGTCAGAGTGCCCTGTACCTTTGAAAATCCTTTCATACCGTGGTTTGCTTGACTTCATGAGAAGCTAGCACGATGCAATTTGAAAGGTGACAAACAGCTAAGCTTTTTATGGCTGCCTTGATGACAAGGGCTGTTTGGTTTTTTAGCATTTGATTGAATGATTATGTCAATGCTATCTTTCCACCTTGGTGAAGATCTTTTTTAGATTAAGACCAATATTATGGCAAGAGCTATTTAATAATTTGATCATATTTTTCAAACGACTGAAAAACTCGTTTACCCATGAGGGATGATTAAAATATTTGATCCGAGATGACTCGGGTAGTTTCACTCGGATAAGCATGAGCTTACCGAGTGCTTTTTCACCCACGAGGGTTGATTGAGTTATTTGTTCTGAGATGACTCGGGCAAATTCACTCGGACGAGCGTAAGCTTGCCGAGTGATGAGATTTTTTATGATTACTTTAGCGTGAGCTAAGTATTTATATGAGTATGATTCTTTTTAGTTCTTGACTATGTGCTTAGTCATATAGTCGGGGCTACATCTAATTGGGTACATCGGAGATGCACCTAGATATTTATTTTGAGAGTTTTTGGATATTTTCCAGCCCTTCATAGTCTTTGGAGCCACTCGGAAGATTCAGGCAGGGATGATGGAATCACTCGGCGCCAGAAACACTCGGCCAAAAAGTTGTTTGGCTATGTACTAATTTGGTTCGAGCTGAGCTATCTCGTCGACCGCAAAGGAATCGGGGCTACTGTGGAGATTATGGCAATCGGCTATCCACATAGCAAGCTTATCCGACCGGAGGTAGGGATAGATTGCGCCTATCAAATATGTAAACCAAACATGACTTGGGTGTTACGTTGTCGATTGAGATAAGGCAACGGCCTATAGTCACGGTTTGGTAAGATTGAGGAAACCGACTTAGAGTAAGATAGGGTTTCCGATCTCGTAAGCTCGCCTCCCAAGACTATATAAGGGGGTAAGGGGCGTCCCTTGAGGGATATCGGATGCTTTATCGCTTTGAGCTTTAGATTCAAGAGATTAATAAACACTCGGCGGATCGAATCCCCGAAATAGGAGTAGGGTTTTACCTCACGAGAGGGCCTAAACCTGTCTAAATCTTGTTTTCCATCTAACCCATCGAGCTTGGCGATCTTGACTGCACCTCCAAAATTCTATTGCCGAAACCAAGTTTCGACAGTCAGGATACTACAAGATTTTCTTTTTTAAATTTAATTTAATATTCATATCAATTATATATAGCCATTCTATAAAAAGTAGAGCAATACTAATATATAGCCTAAAAAGGATAGATTTGGTAAGAGAAAACCACCCACTAGTGCTAATGGCTTTATTTCACATTAATTTTGAGATACATGAATACAAATGCATTCAGATAGTTTTAATTTTTAATTCAAATACTGCCTAGTTTGAAAGGGTTAGTAGCCAGATCCTAACGCGAATATAATGATTTTATGCTCCGTATCACGATACTGACACGATACAAACCGAAAACGATTAGACACGTATCGATTCATCAGGGCAGTATAATAGTATAATACGATAATACTGACAACCTTTCACTAGTAGTGATAGAGAAAGCGTGAAGCCTTCTGTGTGAAACGTGTTACTTCGTGCAAGTTAAACTTCACTATGCTTTCAAAAAAAAAAGTTAAGCTCCACAGTTTTTAGATGAAGTTTCCAAGAGAGAAAGAGCAATTAATGTTGGATAGAAATTATCCTTCTACAATCCATGATTTCTATAGAAGTGTCTAGATAAATAAAAATTAAATACAGCAGTACAGCAGCTGTGGCAAGCAACCATGCAGCCTCCTTTGCAGCACCACCTCCTCGGCACGCTGGCACAGCCGTCGCGCCTCGCCGATGACGACCTCGTTCAGCCCCGCCCACTTCCAATCCGTCGGCGACGACACGCTCTTCTCCACCTGCTCGGCAGGCGGGCGGTGCGTGGGAGGCGAGCGAGCTCGGCGGGCAGGCGACGTGCGGGAGGCGGGTCGAGGAGGCGCGGCGACCGCGGAGGACGGCGAGGCCAAGAAAGTGGCGCGGCGTTGGCGGAGGACGACGGAACGAGGAGGGGCGTGACGACGCATGTCACACCCTGAGGTGCTTTCTCCTTTTAAAAATCGAAAGAAAAATCGCAAGAAAAATAATTGTAAATTAACCTGAAACGAACAAATAATTTTCAAAACAAAAATCTAAATGAAAATGGCATGGTAGAATTTTTTCTAAATTCTACATGTCAAAATACACTAACAAGATTTTTAGTGAAATTTTCAGAGCACTAGAAATAATTTTTAATCAATTAAAATCGAAATCAGAATTAATAAATCCCGAAAAAATCGTTTCTCTCTCCTCCCGTCCTTTTTCCCGCCCATCCGGCCTATGGGCCGTCGACCCATTCTCCGCGCGCCGCGCCTCCCTTTCTCCTTGCGGGCCGGCCGAAGGCCGCGGCTCGTTTAACCTTTGCGCCCGAAAATAAGTCTGTTTTCCTTTTTTTCTCGGACGCTAACGGTGGGGCCCACTGTCAGATCCGTCCCGACCTCCGCCGCCCCAACGCCATTTCCACGCCGCCCATGCGGATCAATTCGAGCTCCGTTTAGCCCATTCAAACTTCATTAAATTCATAATTATACCAAAAATATATTAAAAATGGTTTTGTTTCTGTTTTGTAGCTTTTTAGCTGTTTTTGTTGAAGTGCTTTGTTTGTCGTGTAGACCCCGGTAGTTCCTCGACCCGCGTACTTTGAAGTTGTCGTGGAGTTTCTCCACAAAGAGCAACGCAAGTCATGCTTTATTATTGATCATATTGCTCCTATTTTTGCTAAAACACCTATTTTATTCTAGTAAACTATATTTATTTTTGAATGTCATCTCATGGCGAATATTACACTGTATGGTTAGATTTAAGCCTTAGGCTTGCCACCCTAACCCCTTTCATAAACTTGAGATAACAACATGACTAGCTTATAGGCCTAGGTTATGCTTAGACCTGCTTAGACTTACTAGCACACTAAATGGGTAATTTCATCTAGACTATATTATGTTGGACACATGAAATAAAAGAGATAATCCGAGGACTTTGTGGGCCAGATTAATAACTAAAACATGACAAATGGTGGGCTGTGGGTGCTGTGGTTTTGATAGTGGTGTCCATAGCATTTAAGGACCGGTTCACGGGAAACCCTGAGAAGAATGACCGTACAAACCACAAGCCAGAATGGGCAACGATAGGTCCTGTAGTGTAGCTCTTCCTAGCTGACGAACCCAGGCAAGGGTGAGCGGGATGAAGTTTCAATCGGCCCCGGTATAAGGATTGCTGGGCTGCCAGATTCACCAAGGCACTCGGGGTGCTGCCTACGGCCGAGGAACGGGAGTGAGGGCGAAACCTTGGTGTGGTTCGCTTGGTTAGCGAGGGGTTATACGAAATGTCCTATCACAGTCCCTTTTCAGGGTACCGTGGCGGTATCCGGCGCACGGGAATCCGTGTTGTGGGGCTGTGTCTTGTGGGTACAATTGTACACCTCTAATCAGAGTAAAGCTATTTGAATAGTCGTGCCCACGGTTATGGGCGATCAACCGACTTCACCATGATTAGTCCCACACTGTTAAAACCTGATTAATGGAACATGACTAGTATGATTGGATGGTTTGGGCCTGTCGCAACGTGGGGATAACGTTGGACGGTGTTGGCTTTCAATATGAATTAAACTACTGTTTTGCCGTGTTCAAAACTCCTTTGTTTTGCAAAAACCCTAGCTGTTTGTGCTAAAGGCAAACCCGAGCCAAATCCTTGTCTTCCCCCTTGCATTCATACCCTCTTTTTTCGGTATGACTTGCTGAGTACGTGGAAGTACTCATCCTTGTCTCTTCACCAGAACCTGAGCAAGAAGTTGAAGAAGATGATGAGGTTGAGTAGGCTTTGTCCTGCACTCTGGAAGATGCCTGTGAAATGGTTGAAACCACGTGGTCAGCGTCAAGCTAAAGGCTTAGACCCCTTTTCTTTTTTCACTACTCTTTTGTAATATTTTTGTAATGTTTCTAAAACGTGGAACTGTAATATCAATAATTATCGTATGTGTATCCTAGCTGGTCTTGGATAAGGATTTTAATATACATATAGCTTCGAAAATTCTGGTATGAATTTCTGGGTGTGACAACGGGGCCGAGGGCGATGGGGCTCGGCCACGGATCTTGACTCGAACGGCGGCGAGCGTGTGGGAGACGGGCCGAGGAGGGGGCGCGGCAACCGCGGAGGGCGACGGCGGAGAGGAGGTTTTGAGTGTATATTATCTTTCCTTCTTTGCAGCTGGTGATCTACGCAATCAGAACATAGTCAATGACGGTGCTAGAAAACGTCCACTCCTTGGTTGGCCAATCGGCTTCACCAGAGTATCTCCAGAAGCTTACCTACCTGTGCTGGAACCATCACAAGGCTGTCAGGCACATCGACACAGTGCGAGCATATACATTTGGCTCTCATTACTTTGTTGAGGTTGACATTGTTCTGCCATGTGACATGCCCTTGCAAGAAGCGTACGATATTGCGAGGCCCTGCAAGAGAAGCTGGAGAGCTTGCCTGAAATTGAACGAGCTTTTGTCCATCTCGACTACGAGTTCACCCACCAGCCTGAGCATGGCCGATCCCATGATATATAGCATGATAAGCAGTCTGAACTATAGGTTTCAAGAGAAGTTGAGCTGAAATTATTGAACCCAGTGCAGTTTCAGAAACCTGGGGGTAGCCTGTTTACTCTAGCACATTGCTTATTGCAGGTGCCCTTTTTGTTTGATTTGGTGGCTGGAGGTTGTACCTGTGGCTGTTGGGTGGCAATGTCTGAATCAAGTGCTTTAAGATCTTCAGTTAGAAGGTCCAAACCCTTGACAAATGCAAAGCTTAAAATGGTTTACCCTCCAGAGACCAAACAGTTCAGGGTATGAACTTCATGTGTGCAGCTGCCTCCCATGGCTATGGGTTTGTACACATCTCACTCAAGTCTGAGCTCCTCTCACAGAAAAAGCTCAGTGATCTCGCTGTCACGGCCGATCGTCCGATGAGTCACCAGACCGAGTGCGACATCAGAAGAAATTCTGGAAGCCCCCGCTGACGCTGCCTCCATCGTTCTCGCCATTAACGCCGCAATCTCACTGTAGCTCGACCGAGACGGCCGTCCCGTTCGTCCTGGCCTACCTGCGGCGCCGCTCTATCAGCTCAGCTCAGCTCCCCTGGCACGCGGGCACAGATAATTTTCGCGTTGCGGGCTAACTCCGCGTGTTGGCACGCACACACGTCCCGTGAAACGGCTACAGGACAACGACGAGAGGTTCGCCACGCCAGCTCACCAGCTGTACTACTGCGGCATCTTGTCTCTTAATTTTGCCAAAGTGCTTCTATTTATTTTATTTTACCTGATTACAGTTACATCTGTCATGCATATATACACGCACGTGCAGCACACAAACCCACACTATATATACACGTAACATACGCTCAAGAGACAGGTGTCAGCGATAAATTGGTGACAACATCACTGAATTTCCACCAAGCTGAGGGCTCCTTGGGATAAAGGAAAAATGGGAAATTTTGGAGGATTTAAATTCTTTGGACAACAATCCTACATGGTCCTTTGGACAAAGAAATGTCATTCCCAAATTCTTTTGAATTTTTTATGGAATAGTTTATTTTATAGAAATTTTAGAGAAAATTTAGTAAGAGGACAGACGCCATTTTTTCTATTCTCTTCACTCAAAATTCCCATGGTTTTCATACAATGCTACTGAATAAACTTTTTTTGTGAATTCATGTGGATTCACTTCCTGGAGGATTCAATGAGACGTAACGTCCTATTCCTTTGTTTTTATTTTTCAAATTCCGTGTTTCAAATGAACTCTAAAAATGCATCATTCCGTGTGTAATTATGAGATTATTTTCCTTATGAAGATGTTTCGATGTTTCATTCCAATGTATATAGTCATGTATATAGTTATATTCTTTTGACAATATAGATTAATATATAATATATATCATTCCATAAATATGTGTTGAAGAAGTTGGAACTAGGGTCCCCATCACCGACTATTCAGGGCATTTCTGCCACCAATCCCCGAGCACGGCCCCTCGTGGGCTGTGCTCGGGACACATCAGCCCCCGAGCACGACTGCTTGGTGCGTATCCGCCCTTAGACGCAGGCCCCGCGGGCGGTGCTCGAGGTGCATCCGACCTCTAGGCGCGGGCCCCCGCGGGCGGTGCTCGGGGCACTGCTCTCCTCAGGCGCGCACCCTCCCTCCTGTGCTCAGTCCTCGAGTGCTCGGGAGACACAAGGAACACAAGCAGAACATACAAGATCTACAACTTCAAGCTGTTGAAGATGCAGCTCGCGAC
Source organism: Oryza australiensis (assembly GCA_019925245.2). NCBI lineage: Eukaryota > Viridiplantae > Streptophyta > Magnoliopsida > Poales > Poaceae > Oryza > Oryza australiensis. The sequence continues at coordinate 639,435 of JAIFGZ020000277.1, read as the reverse complement.
GTCGGAAATCTCCTCCAAACAATGTCCATCATGAACTCCTTCGTCATCGACATCTTCGAGAAACTCGTCCAAACCAATAAGAAAACCTATAATCAACAATGGGAGCAGTCACGATGTCCCTGATATGTTGGGTTCCCTATGTAGGGATCTAAGCGGGTACGAAAAAAAATCCTGTACCAACCGACATCGAATACCAAAAATCCTGACCGAATACCGTATCCACGAGAAAAACGGGAATGGGAAAAAATACGAGAAACGAGAAACGGGAATGAAAACGGTTGGGGTGTTTTCCCGACCGTATTCGCGGATCCCGTATTTATATGAGAAAATTCCTGCGGAAGTTCCCGTTTATTAGACCATATAAACCAATTTCGGCCCACAAAGCATACACCCCACTTCCTCCCAACCCAGTTATGTTTTGGCCCAACAATGGCAAACCCTAAGTGAGAGAGACTAGGAAAGTTATGTTTTGGCCCAACAATGACAAAACCTAAGTGAGAGAGACTAGGAAAGGAGCCATCCCGGTAGCCCATCCATCCTTTCTCCAGCCGGCAGCTGCCACCACGAATAGGGCAGGGGGCGCAGGTGCAGAGCATGGCGCGGCGGCGCCCCCAACCCTAGGCACGGCACGGCGGCGCCCCCCTGCGGCATCCCCAGCCTCAACCCTAGGCACGGCGCAACGGCACCCCCCAGCCCAAGGAAAAACTTACACGGCTACGGCATCCCGGCGACGCACACGGCTGCGGGCCTGGCGGCATCTCCAGCCCCAACCCTAGGCACGGCGCGGCGCCCCCGCCTGTGCATGGTGCACATGATCGCGGCATCTGGCGGCGCACCTCCCAACGGCAGCCACCCAACGCCGCACACCTCCCCTCGCGGCCGCCGCTTGGTCTACCCCGCCGCGGAGCCTCTACCCCGCCGTGAGACGCATTGCTCTACGCAGCTCTGCCCTGCCGTAGCGCTGCTGACTCCGCCCAACGCCGGCCGACTCCTTTCCTTTGCAAACATGTGTTAGGAACATGTGTGCTAGGAACATGCTCACTACTTCTTCCCTTTGCAAACATATGTGCAAATTTGGACTTATGATGTAATGCCGTGCTAGGAACATATGCAACTTGTGATCTATTGTTTTTAAATATGGACTTGTGATATAATGCCGTGAATTGTGATGTTTTTAAATTTGGACTTGTGATGTAATGTCGTGGGATTATGCATGGTTGCAATTGTTGCATCTAATTCTTTCAAGTGGTTATATGGGTGTTGACGTTTTCGTTTTTTTATCGATTCCTGATCGTAATTGACATGCTCCTGACCGTTGCCGACCGTTTCCCATTGTCCCGTATTACCGAATTTGTATTCCCGTCCGCCTTTCCCGTTCCCGTTTCTGATCCCGCTAAAAAATACGGGAACGGAAATGGTTAAGGTCTTTTCCCAACTGTTTTCATCCCTATCCCTAGGCATGCGGCTACCCCGAGCACGGTGGCTGCCCAGGAACAAGGCTCATGCGTCTTGGGGGCCTGGGTTGAGGCCCGAACACACCCTTTGCCTCAAGTGAAGGAAAATGCGGAGGCTATGATAGCATAAAACAAAGTTTTTCTGTCGCGGAATCCAGGAAAGCTTGCAAGTAAGGGTCTATAGAATGTTACTAATTGACATGCAGTGCAGCGAAAACAGTCAATATGTTGCTAGCTGACTTCGAACAAGTCTTGTTGACCTCAGGATAAGCTTCGTCGACCCTGAAAACCTTCCAGCCTACCCCGAAAATGATCCAGCCGACCCGGGGTCCGAATCGTCGATCCCGACAAACTCCACGCGCGCCGCCCGATTGCCTAGTAGCGTTAGAGTTTGCCGATGTCGACGACTTCATCCGAGTATCCGATGCCGACGACGCCGTGCCGATTCGCCCGCCTCCAACCTACCGACCCCGACCCAAACGCGGAATTGAATTCGGCTAATTGGATCTCGACAAGATTCAATGTCGTCGAATAATGCCACAACGTAGCGATGTCTCTATCGGTATCCACACATCCAGGAAGAGAACTCCGAACACCCGTGTGCTAGCACGCGATGCACGGCTAGGGTTTTGGCTCGGATGTGGAAGGGTTTCCGTGAAGAATATTAGTCCGGCTATGTGTTGCACCCCGAACCCTCCACCCCTCGCCTCCTTTATATAGGGTTGTCGACTGGGCCTTTAGGCCCATCGGGACTCTATGTCCAGTTGGATATCTATCCAATTGAGTCGTATCTGAGTCAAACTCAAATGTCTGTTCTTTCCCGTTAAGTGTGCGACCCTGAAGGCTCAGGTATACTTGGTTCCGACCCGAGTCCAACTCGGCTGACCCGTTAACAGCGGACCCTAGCAGAACGTATTGACACCAAAGTATACAAGAGTATCATATCAGTTGAACCTGTAATGTGTGCACAAATCCCTTTGCCTCACGATATCAATTAAGCTATAGGCAAGACTCGTGTCATTCTATCAATAGCTTAATCATTCTCTCGATCTCGTATTGGATTATCTATCTGTTGATTGACTCCTCAATCAACTCGGCATGGCCATGCACTTTCATAATCCATTACTTCGAGGGGCCTAGAGATATCTCTCCCATAGGAGGGGCAAATTCCATCTTGATCATTCACATCCCACTATATATTTCATAGCAAACCCAAAGACTACTTTTATAACTACCCAATTACGAAATAGCGTTTGGTAGTCCCTAAGTTAGCCATTACACATGTTGGAATCCATGATGATCTCAGGTCAAAGGACTTTGCATCAACACTACTTGAGACCAACTAATGACACATTAATTCCCTGTAGTGTCTCAAAGTGGGTCTATCCAACAATGTGTTCTCTAACATATGTTCACGTTTATTGATTTGGTATCTCCATACTATGATCTATGAGACATGATCATCAATCAATAAACATGCTGATCTTAGAATCATATTTGTTCCATAGATATGATATATGTTCAGGGATCATTTAGAAATAGATTCATACATAAAAAGTCATAAATAAATCACATACTTATTAATCAATATAAGTTGTCTGTTTTGTGGAACCGAATAACACTTTATTCATTGATACATAAACATTAACCATGATATCTAACATCTCCATGTTGCCTCTAGGGCATATCACTAACATCAATACTACAGATCGAGCTGTTGCCCATTCTGGCTTATGGTTAGTATTGTTAATGCTTCACAACAGTAGCTCGCAAATCGATCCTTAATTGTCATGAGCACGACCATCAAAATCATCAAACCATGTGCTCACAACCCACCATTAATCAAATTTTTAGTTGGCCATTAATTAATTAACCAATCATGATTGACCATCAAGCATGAGCTAGCATGAATTATCCATAATAATGATATAAGTGAATCATTAACTAGCCCACATGAAATGATACTAAAGTTTCTAAGCATGGCTAAGCAAATATTTCTAATCTCTCATTAAACCATTATATAAAGTTTAATTAGTCAAATTTTAACCCAAAGTATCAAGGAATAAGGGATTCAATGCTAATTTGGCCAATAGGTTAATATCACCCAATAACATTCGAAAATAAATGCACGTTTGAAATAAATAGAGAATTTAAAACTGGGATCAACATGTTCAAAGGATTATGTTTAGGATCTGCGTGACTTTGCTTTGATGTACTTCAAATGCTTTAGATCCTTCTGCAGAGAAAACGACCTCTCCGGAAATGTCAGAAATTAAGGCAAAAGAACCAAAACAACAAAACAACTCAAAAACACACACAAGCAGTACATGTGGATATTTTAAAAATGTAGGTCTTGATTTTAGATAAATTTAGAAATTTGAACCACCTAAACCTGAGTTAAAATGAATTGGTTATGAATTTTTGAAGTTTAAACTGATTTAAAATATTTTTCATAGATTTATTGGATTTATGTTGCAATAAGGAATTATTTTTTGAAAAGGAAAAGCTGATTTATTGCGTCAGCCCTGGATCGGTCTACCGTAGACTCGGTTCATAAAGAGGTCCACGGGTCCACCGAGAACGAACAACCAAGATCGATCGGATCCATCCAATCCTAGATCTAACGGTCTAGATTAGATCGGCTCAGATCGGCTACGCAAGCAGCGGAGGGCGGCATGGCGCTGACATGGCGGCGACGTGGCTTCGATGTGGCTTCACCAACGGCGAGCAACTCTGAACCCGATGGTCGCTGGCGTTCCACAGGGCGGTGGCGGCAATGAAGGGCACAGCTAGACACGACTTTGACACGGGGAACTCACCGGTGTGCTCAACGGCAATAGACGGCGACGAGCTCGGAGTGGCGGAAAGCTTCGGGTTGTCGATGACGGCGATGCTCCGGCGTCTTCCGACGATGACGGAGTAGCGGACGGGGTTCTTCTCCTTCTCGCGAACCTGACGGTGGCGACGGCGACCGAAGATGACGATGGACGACGACCGGCGACACGACTGAAGGTTGCGGCGGTGGCGAAGCTTCGGCTTCCTTGCGGCAACGACACTATGGGTTGCGAGAAGCTAGGGCTAGGGTTGGGATAGCTTGTGGTGACCGGGAGCACTATTTAAAGCGACGGAGGGATGAAGTCCAGGCACGAATCAAACCCGTTGACGATGGAAAGTTTTAGGGTTCAGAGTCTGATTGGGAATCGATTTCCCCGCCCTTTCCTTTCAAATCCGAGCAAGCTTCCAAAAGAGAAAAGGGGAAGAAGATCCAGAGGATCATTTCCCCTCTGTTGATTCAGCCAAAGAAGGAAGGAAACATCGGGATTGGAAAGTGATCGGTGGTGGCGCTGCGAACTCCCGCTGGTGCGAGGTAGACGACACCCTAACCAATGGGACCCACTGTTAGAGAAAGAACGCATGCAGGCAGCCGGGCGCTTGGCTGCTGGGCGCACGAGAGAGAGCTCGGGCCGATTGGGTAAATCGGCCCAATCGGCCTGTGCACGAAAGGAATTTTAAACCCCTTTTTCTTTTTAAATAATTAGTGAAATGATATTTTATTTATTAAAAATACTTGTCTTGCTCAAATAATTTTCAGAAAAATCCTGAAAATGTTTAAGAAGGAGAAGTATTTAATAAAATTTTATCTTTCCCACTTTTATATTGGGATTTATCAAGAAAAATAATTCTTCTCTACTAGGCTTTTAATTCAATTTCTAAAAATGCATTAAACAAGATATTATTAATTTAAGCGATTTTTAGAGCGTGACAGCAGTCACATCTGGCTGGCTTGCTTGCAGGGACATCGGCAAGACTAAGCATATCTAATTCAGTGGAGTGGGTCCTACTCCTACAAGTATGTGTCGGCACTGTAGGCTCCTCTTGAGCTATAAAAGGAGGATCTATGCCACCGAGAGAAAGAGAGGAGATTAGATCCATATCATAGGGTAGAAGGGCTCATCCTCTCCTAATTAGAACATCCTCCAAGAGCTTACTGTAATTTTCACCATTACCATCCTCTAAAGAACACATGAGTAAGGTATTACGTTTGCAAATGGCCTGAACTTGCCTAAAATAGCTTGCCTCCCTCGTTTTTCTATCGCGCGTAAATGTCTCGTTTCTGCGCACCTGCTCCCTGGCCGAATCTCCCAAGAGGGAGTTCACGCTTTTTCGCTAGAGGAATTTCACACTTCGACAATATGCAATTTAATTTTGACCTATACAGACTGAAATAAAATAACAAATTAAACTATAATTTGTACGTGTATTATTCACATATACTTTTTATATAACTTGTATATGTCAAATTTATGCTTGCATGTGTTTGTGGAGTGATATAACACATTGATCTGTAACGTCATTTAAAAAATATAATTATTTGAAAGGCATACAATAAATTAGGAGATATTCTCTTAAAAGGGAAAAAATGCTTTCCCGCTTAACTGTGTGTGTAGAATTAATTTGAACGTATACTCTATTTGTTTCACCATGTTGTCTATTTTTCTTGAGAGAATTATCGTCCCATTTATCCACAATCATGAGGACAGAGTATATGTAAGAGGTAGAGTGGCAACTAGCGAGCCCTGGGGTCCTGTCTGTCTGGCTGATCGCTTAGGTACACGTCACCATACCACGTGTCACAAAAAGGATTAGCAACGATATAGTGCATCAGCTGCACCCGTAGATCGAAAGGTGCGTCTCCATATCCTGAATATTCAACGCATGCATTCATGTACGTATACATAAGATTCACATACTAAACATATGATACACCTAGCTGATTTCTTGCTAATATATATAGTACAAACTACAGGTTCATGGTTTAATTTTGTGGCAGCTAGCTAATCTATGATGCTTATTGCACATATATATAGCCTGATAATATGATGAGGTTCGCAAGAGCTCTCAATGGATGGAGCCAAATCAAACAAGAGAGCTCATGTGAAGAAAGAACGAGTCATGAACTCTAGCTACATAGCCACAGCTAGCTAGCTCTCGTCGTCATCGGAGCCTTTGGATGCCGCAGCTTTGGAGAGCATCTTCTGGATCCGCTGCATCGTCTCCGCCTCGATGTTGCGCTCCGCCCTGTCCTTGTTGTAGGCCTCGAAGAACTCCCTGTTCTCTTTCTCCAGCTCCTTCCATACTGCCGCCACAAGATCAAAATGCTCACATGAAATGATATGCATAGTAAGGTGTACCCTAGCTTACGAAGAGAATGCACATATTTTGTTTAGAACGATCAATACCAGGCAACATGATGATTCATCGAATAAAATAGAAAAAATTACAAAGCTAGTATCCTGGATGGCAGTAGCCACCATGCACCGACACCATCTACACGGAGAGATCGGCCGCCGTTAAATGTATCCGACCGTTGTTAGACCAACAAAGAGAAGCTACAGCCGAGACAGTCCAAAACCAAACCCAAACCAACCAAGCACCGAACTCACACTAGCTAGCCACGCCTTTGAGATTGAGGATGTGCATATGTGCCTATATGCGCATATGTGTCTATATAATTTGGGAACGAAACTAGCTAGAGTATATAGCTAGCACATGGAGAGATCTTGAAGAGAAGTGGGTAAGTATACCTGTGGAAGTGACGACAGGGTTGATGTTGGCATGCTTCTCCAGGGCCTCCATGCACTCCTCCTTGTTCAGGTTGAAGCAAATGCACTTCTCTATCAGGTGGTGAACCTGCAGTAATTAACAATGGCAGCACATGCAGAGATTAATTATAAACACCTCTCATTATGCACACCCAGCTAACACACACAACCCAGAAGAAAATTATACTAGCATATAAATATACCATTCTGATGTAGGAAGCTGAGGATGATGAGTCGCCCATGGCGCCTAGCTTGAGAGAGATCACCACTAAGCTCTAGCTAGCTTAACTAATGGCTGAGTAGTACTGGATCAGCAAGCTCCAGGAGATAGGAGCCGTTGCTGATTCAGCTCACTGTTCGCTAGCTAGCTCACTGCTCACTTATCTAGCTAGCTAAACTATGGTGGAAGAAGAGGGAGAGGTCGTTGCTTGCTGCGAGCCTGCGAGGGAAGGGCAGCGAAGTGAGGAGATAGAAATAGGGGAGGTGGGGGAGGGGGACGTGGAGGCATGTCACGTGGGCGCCGCCGCCCCATTGGCGGAGAGGTGGCCGCGGAGATTTTTCCGGGCCCGCGCCTCGCTCTCAGCAGCGGCCTTGCTTTTCTGTGGCTGGAGCGTGCAGTAGCTTAGCTTGGGCGGCTTGCTAGCTTTGTTAGGGCCTGGGGATGAATTCGCCACCCTTTTGGCGTATTGCTGCTACTTGATCGTCTCTAGCTACTTGGAGACGTTGATGAGTAGTTCCTTCTAACTTCTCTTTTTTTACCCTCGGTCATATTTATATATAGTTGCGGAGCTAATGGCGTTTGAGACTAACCGACCGATAAAGAACATTACCAATATAACGACAATATTTCATAGGTATTGAAATATAACGACAACATTTCACAGGTATTTTTTCAATGGTTGACAGTGGCGCAACATCATCGGTGAAGCCCAGGTAGCCAACCGACCTATCAAGAAGGTTGCTCTGCCACTATCATGCACATCATGCATAGATGTCATATATGAAAACAAGTCGATGTTGCAAATAACCCATGTTAGTATCATATTTTTTAAATGCTTTACGTCGAAAAATATATCTAGCTATTCAAGCAAATTAGCAGCTAACAAGCTACAAAAGATGCTAATAGTAGCCAACGTCTAGATAGCTAAAGGCTTGCTATATATGTGTGCTGTAGGCCACATGGGGTTGGACGAGATCCAATTAAGTATAGAATACACGTAGAAGAGGCAACATAGTGAGTAATTAATTAAAGGGACACTCTTCTATTATTATGAAATTAGTCTATAATTATATTATAAATTATATTTCATGATCTATCTATATATTTATTAGTGTCTTATTGAGAGATTGAGAATTGATACTGCTACAAAACATCTTATGGACCAGTCTCATAGGTGCCAATTTGGCTAAAACCAACACCTATGACACATTTTCCATCCTCCCAACCTCTCAAGTGGTCAAGTGGGTTCAAAACTAAAATCCAGCACATAAAATTGACACCTATATTATCTGTACCAGTTTGTTTTCATAAAGCAACACCTATAAAAATATAAAGGTGACGGTTTTTTAATAAAACCGACACCACCTATCCTCAGTCGAGCCAACGAGCCATCGGTTTATCTATAAACCGACCAAGACTTTATCTCCTTCCTCCCATTGCCTCCTCTCCTGCCCCTCGCCGCCTCGCTCGTCGACCGCCCTACCACTTCATGCTCCTCGCCTTTTCGCTGCGCCTCCCCTCCACCACCAGCGTCACGCCTTCTCCTCACCATTGCTATGTCGCCACTACCACCGCCGCCACATATTCAAGCAAGGATGTTGGGGATGTCGCATTTGGTGACCTCGACCTCCCCACTGGTGGATCTGGTTGACGGTGAGGGGATCGAGGAAGCAACAAGCTACTACCCCCTCTCTTCTCCCCCTTCTTCTCCACTATGGGCTCTGTAGATCGTGAGGTGGAGAAGCACGAGATTCCTACAAGATCCCCTCATCCTCCTGCTAGATCCAAGCGTGCTATTGGGAAGATAGTTTGTGCTTGATCCTCTCCTCCTCTGCTCGATTCAGGTGCTCATCCGTTGGATCCACTAGCCAACTACCTTCATCCCTTCCCGTGGATTCGATTGGGAAGGTGAGGGTAATGACAAACCACTTCGCCGGTGGGGAAGGTGGGGTGACAGACTTCAATGTCGAGGAGGTTGACGAACTGCATGTTGGCGGAGGAGGTGGGGGTGACACATCCATGCATGTAAGTTTTGTGTTCTAGCTTTTTGTTCTTCACCGAGTTGCATCCAGATCCATGTAGTTCTTATGTGATTCGATGATGAATGTTGTTCGTTCTGTGATGTGTTTACATGAATGTTGGATTTGTGATTTGGTGATGAACACCCTTTTTAGTGGATTTGAAGCAATGACTCGATTCAAGCTAAGGGGTCTTTTTTTTTTGCAAAATGTACGACTCTATGTGATGGTTCTCACAGGTGCTGGCTAAAAAATCCGGCTTCTACGAGAGTTTCTCAACCGACATCTATCAAGAATTGTAGTAGTATCAGGTGTCGGCGAATGCACCACCTTCAATTAAAAAAGCTGAGGGGTTTGATATATGATGTATTGATCCCAATTTACATACAGAAGTATTTATTCAGCAACTAAGTTAGGTTTCACAAGGTTACTTTTGCGCATCATCACTTCATGGTTAGCGCACATATGATCATATCACGTTTAAATGACTCAGGCACAAAGCTTACTACTCCAGTGGCGAAGCCTTCTCTTGCGGCATATGACATGGCACTGGCATAGCTATGCCACCGGCAAGACAAGTAGGGTGTTTAGGCATTACACTACTAGAGAAATGATCTTTGATCTATCTATCAAAATTCACAATAGTCTTGGTTCCAATAGAAACCGAAACTGAAAAATATTTTTAGTCCCGATTAAATCTTTAATCCCGTTAATAACACCAACCGTGACTAAACTTTATTTTTAGTCCCCGTTCAAAAAATCTGCACCCATATCGAATCTCCACTATTTTTAGTCTTGGTTGGTAGCGCTACCAACCGGGACTAAAGATCAATATTTGTCTTGGTTTTTTAATCAACCGGGAACAACCTTATCTCCTTGTCTCCTGCGCTCAGTCTTATCTCCAGTGCCTTATCTCTCTCTCCTTGTCTCTCTCAGCCTTATCTCTCCCTCTTCCTCTCTCAGCTCTCTAACTCCCTCAGCCAATCTCTCCATCTCTCTCCCTCTCTCACTGGCAACGTGCTAGCCGGAGATGGCGCCGACTGGCGGGCGGGCGGGCGGCTGCGGAGGCTGGCGTCGGCGGCTCGGCGCCCATCCATCCGTCTCCTTTCCTTCCCATCTCCCTCCTCCGGACTCACGGAGACGGGCGGCGCGACCGGGCGGCCGGCGGCGGCGGCTCGGCGCCCCATCCCCCGCCTTCTTCCTCCCTATCCCCTCCTCCGGACTCGCGGCGGTGGGCGGAGGGGCGGGCGGTGTGGGTGGTGGCGGCGGCTCGGCGCCTATCCCCCGCCTCCTTCCTCCCCATCCCCTCCTCCGGACTCCCACCGCGGTGCAGCGGGCGGCGCGTGGCGGCTACGACCACGGGCGATCTCGTGATGTATTCTTTTTTGTGATGATTTTATGAATTTGTTTGATGAGGTCGGTGTGGTGCGGATCTGTGATATATTCTTTTTTAGATGATTTTATGAATTTGTTTGATGATTTTGTTGTATTAAGATATATTCTTGTTAATCTGTGAATTTGTGGATGATTTTGTTGTATTGTTGGAATAAAATGATATGCAAGCGAAAAACAATGAAAAAGAAAATGTCACCCACGTGGTGTTTTTATCTTTAGTCTCGGTTATTTTAACCGAGAGTATTTTTTTCCTTTTTGTTGTCCCGGTTTGCAACGCGAGATTAAAGAGGGTTGCAAACCGGGACAATAGTGGGCTTTCCTAGTAGTGTTAGGGAATTGGAAAGTTGATTTAGATGCTAATCATGCGATTAGTTAGCTGTTTTATTTTATAGAAGTTTATTTGTTTAATTAAGGTTGTAAGGGGCTATCGAGAACTGCATTATATATGGCTAAAAATTGAAGTCAAACAACATAATTAACTATGCACAACTTTAGTAATTCACTGTTTTGATACTCCTTATAAAAAAAGTAGCGGTGGTAATAATTTTGTCATCACCAAGCTATCAACTTTTAACCTTTTTAAGGAAAAATTGTCATGTGAAATTAGAGAAATTAGAGGAGAGAGTACAGATGTCAACTACCAGCTCTATATTTTTTATATGAAGAAAAAACCATGTATGATTAAAAGGATAAAATCTAAGAACTAAAAGATGATAATAACCTATTAATAATAATGAGTGATATGCTAGTTTACTATAATAAGTGCGATTATAGTGGAATTTGTGTATAAAAAGTTATTTTCAATACGCTTATCATATCACGTCCATCCAATCATAGCTAAACTTTTATGCTGGGTCCGTCACTCCAGTTCATATAGTAACAGCCAAGACAAGTGACCACGAGGGAAATAGCAATTGATTCACGCTCTTTTGTAGGATTAACACCGCAACTATGCCACATATGCCCCCTCCACATAAGAACCCAGACGGCTAAACTATCCCCTCAATGTAGATAGCATGGCCCACTGCACAGTAACCGTCTCATGAAATCGCGTGGTGGCCCATCTGGCCAACCGCGTTCTGTCCGAAATTAGGCTGCGGGCCCAAAGGCAGAAGGCCCACGCATGTCACGTGACAGCGTACAACTTACCCTTGATCGAGCGATCAGCCGATCACGACCGTTGAATCGAAGGAGGCAGCAGGAACGTACACCGTACCAGACCAGGAAGCAGACTGCCGTGTTTGTAAGCTGGAGTACGTCCCAAAAATATCATGATTTCTGGAGTTTTACAAGGTAATTAAGAAAGTAGATTGAATAAAGCATTTCATAGTTTTCTTTATAACTGATAATCCTTATAACAATGCATGAACTAACGTAAAGATAATTTATGATAGAACTTTTTTACCTATGATTTTAATGATTTAAAAGCTAATTTTAAAAATAAAAACTACAATAAAAAATCTTAAATTAACATTAAAATTGAATTTTCAAATTTAAATTTTGGTTGTGGCTCAAAAGGTAACGAATAAATGCTGAAGCAATAAGCAATAAAATGGCTGTAATTACGTGAGATAAGAAATGTGTGAGGAAGTTAAATGAGAGATTTTTATAATTGGTTAATAAGACGGGGAAGTAGTTGAAGAAATTACTTATATTATATGACAAATTTTAAACTTTCAAAGTTGTATATTATTTTGAAATGGAGATAACAGAAATTAATTTTCGCCTGGCTCTTGTGATGCATGCATGTCATTGTTGAGCACCTGGGTCCTGTAAGTGTTTATTGCACCCCAATAGATACAAAAGCTATAAATGCACCGAGGTCGACAGTAAAAGAATTTGGAGATAGTGGATGTTCATAAAGGAACCAAAAGAATTTGGGGGACAGTACGTGGATGTCCAGATAGGAAAACGCGTGTATATATATATATATATATATATATATATATATATATATATATGTTCGTTCAGTGTATGGATTTTTTGTTTAATGCCATTTTAAATCATGTCAGATCAAATTTTATATACACATAAAAATTAAAAAGTTGGAATACCACACAACGATAAAATAAAAGACGGAAGAAACTGAAATGGGCCAACGTACACACACACACACTCCTGGTAACTCTACAGTGTAGTATTTCCAAGTGCTTTTGGACGCTTTATTAGCGTTTGGCAGACAAATTTTCTTTCAATCTACTAAGTTCTAATTGATAATATTATTACTTCGGAGAAAATGAGACGCGATATTTTTATTTAAACTACTAGCAGGCCTTATCCAATAATTATATATTAATAAAGAAAAAAGTAATGTATACAAAACAAAATCAGGAATTATAAAAATTGTAACCAACTCAGTATAGAAGAGCTGAGAGCTTCATTCATCCTATAAAAATATAGAAGAATCTTATTCCTAGTTTAGATACATAAAAAAATAATTTATATATCCTAGTTTTATTTGTATGATAAAAAATATAATAATTGATTTAAAATGTAAAATAAAATTCCACAGCAACTGTAAAAACAATCACAGTAAAAATTAACACATCGTAACAGCAGCAAACTGATCACCCCTGATTAAACTAGCAAATGACACGGGCTTTTCGATAAAGAAAGAAGAGAATATCGGCCGAAACGGGCGATGAAACCGTGTCAATTGATTCCAAAGGATCGATGGAAACGTGTAAAAAATGTGGCTATGAATTTGCACGATTAGAAGAGAGAAGAGAACTGATCCAAAGGCCTGGGTGATTGCTGGTAGCACTGTCAAAAGCAAAGCAAGAAAAGTAATCCACGCTTCACTTCATCGCATCCGAAGCAGCTCTCGTGCTCGATCATATTACGTGGCGCGAGCTGATTGGCCGTCTAAATTGCATACGGGGATCGAGCAAATGACTGACCAGTGGCAGAAACGTCGTACGGGACAAATGTACCCCACCCAACGATCGTACGCACTGCTGCTGCTGGAGAATCGCTCGTCACCTACGATTGGCTTCACAAAACTGGTATCTTTATCAACTTAATTACTATTCTCTCCGTCGACACATACAAAGCATTCCTAACGTTCAAAATTTGTACTACTATATAATTGTAAGTGTTTCTAAAGTACTCTTGATCCACCCTCCAACCAACCACCTCACACGTTTCTGTCTCCAAACTCGTCCAATCAAAAGATGGCGCATACATTTTAAAAGGTGCATCCAGGTAAAATCTGACAAGGTAGAATGGAATTAATTTGATGTACACCTATTTTTTTTAATAAATGCATGTAATATATTTTAACTATTTGATCGATACACACCATTACAATATAGACCCATCACGATTAAATGGCATGTGCCTTTTCTCCTATTTACGTAAGATAGCAGATACGTTTGTTCAATTAAATCAAATAATTTTACTCCTTTTATGGTTTTTTTGTTGCTACGTACTTTCATGTCATTCACTTTTGGATAAATGTTTGGCCTTTCTTATTATTCAGAAATTTTATGTAAATATAGAAAATATAATTGTATATTTAATGATAAAAATTATGACAAAATAAATAATAATCATATAATATTTTTGAATAAAATAAATGATAAAAATATGTCTAAAAATTAACGATGTTAAACTAAAAAAAGATATCTAGACTAGTAGAAGGATCCTTGTTTATATGTATAATTTAGGTTCGACTACGTGGGTTAAATTATATATATGTATATATATGAGTAAATTTCACTTTATGTTGTTTTTTTATGTTTTATTTTGAACCATCTTTTAATCAATGTTTTACTTTGGATCGAGTATTTTTATCTTTGTAATACTTTGGATCACCCTTAACTTTTTTATCTATCCACATATAACTTATGATGTGTCAAAGAAATGATCATATATATAGCCATTAGAGTTAATTAACGAGTAAAAGCGAACATGAGATCGAGTTCATATGGCTGAGAAAAAAAGTCGGGATAGTCTAAAGTAAGACATTGATAATAAAATATGACTTAAAATAAAATTTATTCTATATAAATAGGACACAATGGCTTCAAACGGACAGTATAATAAAGCTACCTCTAAGAGGAAAAACAAAACTTGCCGTACTGCAATTTTTGCAACTCACTAGCTTGGCAGGTCTGAACCAGTGTAGCCGTTGGATCGAAACATAAATCTCTCTGAATACCGTACTAAATAACGTGATGATTTAGACCTAACCAAGAAGAATCTCTCACCATTTTGTTTATGATATGAAATGGAAATGCACAGGGAGGGATAGGAAACACAAAACAAAACTATCCACATTTTGGGCCGGGAGACAAGTAACTTCAGCATTAGAGCAAATAAAATAGCGAGCTACATGCATATATAAAAAATAAGAGAAGAGAGAGAAAAGCTACAGTTCGTCTCCAGTTGCAGCAAACTGTTTTTTAAAAGATAAGATCAAATATTAATAGTGTAGTATATATTTATATATAAATTGATTGTTAGATTGATTATAGATGATTTGAAGATAACAGTTGACTATATTAAACTTAACATCGTGAACAACTCGGATTGACATCGTATTGACTGGAACCCACAAATTAAAAAAAAAGAGATATGGAACGGATTTAGCAGTAGGTAGCCCAAATGAATTTATCACGAACTCTAAAAACGGTTTTGCTAAAAATCTGACATCATTTTTTACTTAATTTTAGTCTTTGCTACCTCTCTTTATATGTTATGTGCGAGTATGTTTCTATCTCGCATGTCTTCTCTTTTAAGTAGTAAAACAATTACTTTTAATCATGTTTATATATTTAATATGTATTAAAAAAATTATAGTGTAATTGTAACGCAACTTTTGAAATTCATAATGTAATTACAATGTAAATACAGGTAATTTATAGTGAAAAACAATTTGACTTGTTTGTTTCATGTTACGTGATATTCACGTTTAGTTGTGTTACGTTGAGAACTAAACGGAGCGTTGATATTCGTTTAGTTTAATTCATTAGGCTATGTTTCAAGGTGAAGGTTAAAAACTCTATCTTCTTACACACAAAACCGAATGTTTCGTTAACCGAATGTTTCGTTAGAACATAATTAATTAAACAATAACTAATATAAACTTAAAAAAGATTATTATAATTTTTTAAACTTTTACTATTATTCTTTAAAAAATATCGTAATTTAGAAAACGTGTATGTAAAAAAAAAAAAAATCCTAAGTATGTAGAGCCGAACACAGACTAGTTTCCTCTCTACCCAGCTGTATGTGTGCTGCTAGCTGTCTCGTGACGTGAGAGATATATGGTATCATATCATCTCTGACGTACCTGATCCTATCTGCGTATCCGTCGGAAAGGATGATGCGTGGCGACCAGAAGCACTGTGGATCACAAGTTGCCGATCGATAGACGTCTTGTACCAATGCGATCGATATATAGACTCGATATCCGAGGAATCGACGATCTATCGGGCACGGCGCCAGCAGACAAATCTAACATGAGGACAGCAATGTTACAGCACAGCAACGACATGCTTGATGATGGTGCACAGACACTGCAGCGTACGTTGTACCTGCTGTTCTTGGCATCATCTACGTACTTGCGCGATCGTTTTAATTAGCTAATGGAATTATTATTCCCTTCTAAAATAAATTTATTGTTTTTATCGGTGCCACACCATATTAATATAAAACCAACACGAAAACTAGTACATTATCAAATCTTAATATAAATTGTTTTTCGCTTTATCTAACTGTAGGAGGCGTCAACTCAGAGTACCTCACAGAACGGACTCAAAGACAATTGAAGTCGGACCGAAAGTCTTCGAAACGAGGTCAGAAGGCTGACCTTCTCGAGGGGTCGGACATCCTGATCTT
The DNA here is from genome assembly GCA_019925245.2 of Oryza australiensis. Classification (NCBI taxonomy): domain Eukaryota; kingdom Viridiplantae; phylum Streptophyta; class Magnoliopsida; order Poales; family Poaceae; genus Oryza; species Oryza australiensis. The sequence goes on along the minus strand of JAIFGZ020000277.1, from coordinate 622,901 downwards.
TCCCCAGGTCCGACTTCGCATCTCTTCTCGACATCATCTCAACAACTCGACCTCCTCAGACCTTGGGAAGGAAGACTTGCTTTGCAAGGTTTATAGAGGAGGCAAGGAGAGGACAACCGGGCAGAAGATGACATTACCCGACAAGGCTACACAAACGATACCTACGAAGGACGGATCCCAAGGCAGGATAAGACACGAGACGTTGACGGTGCGCAGGACCCGAAGGGATCTCTATGTATCTTTTTTAGATATTGGTTGTACTTACTTTTTAGATCTTTTAACCTTAGTTTTCTTGCCTTTCAAGTCCTCTTGTAACTGTCCTTCTTAGACTATAAAAGGGAGGGCAGGACGGGCCAAGAGGGTGAGGCATCTCTTAGACTGTTTTTGGCCAGTTTCTTTCTAAGCCCCAAGAACACTCGTCATTGTAATCCCAATTCATACTCCAACACGTCAAAGAACAACACACAGTGGACATAGGCCTATTATCCTTCGGGAGAGCTGAACCAATATAAACCTTTTTGTCTTTGGCTAGTTTGATACTTTAGTCGACTATCAGATCCATCGATGAGACGCCTCGATCATCCTCATTTACCTTCTTGGGTAGCTCCCTTGGAGGATTGCCGACTATCCCATCGACACTACCCAATGTATTTATCATATGCTTTCATAAATTACAATACAATAATTAATTAAAATAAAATAAAAGTAAATTTTATAAACCAAATTATCTCAAAAGTATCGATTTAAGATTATGTAACAATAAATTGATCATAAAACTATATATTTAAAGCTAAATATCGTAAAAGTAGATAACTAATAAAAAATTGAAGATGTTTTTATCGATGGCTTGGTACCTCGCCGTGAGGTCGTGTCGGAAACAGAATTGTTGGATCCCCGTTTATTTTCATGCTGGATGCAGAAATCGCAAGCTTCCCGAGTTCCTGTTTGTTTCCTTTTCTTCCATCAACACAAATCTTGTCGGACACGGGAATCACCAAGCAAGCGGAAAAGTTGGTGAGCGAGTGTCACATCCTAAAAATCACTTAATTATAAATTGCTACGAAAATATGCTAGTACACAAATTTTGTTGGACACGGAAATCACCAAGCAAGCGGACAAAGCTGGGCGAGTGTCACGCCCTAAAAATCACTTAAATATAAATTGCTGTGAAAAATAATTTTTTAGAATTTATTTAATAATTAAAAGAGGTGTTTAATAAAAATTTATGAAAATCTGAACATAAAACTGAGGTAAATAAAATTTTATTAAATATTTTATTGGCAAAAGTATTTTAAGGATTTTTTTAAAATTATGTGAACATCTAAAGTATTTTTAATAAATAAAACATTATTTCAGCATTTATTTAAATTAGAAAAGAAATTGAAATTTTTTCCAGAGTTTGGACCGAATCAGGCCCCTTCCCCTCTCTCTCCCGCTAGACAGCCAGCACCGGCCTGCCTCCTCTCCCTCCCTCCCAAATCCCATTCCTTCTCTTCCCTTCCATCCAATAAAGTCTATTTTGTGTCCTTAAACTTTCTTTTCTTTTGGCCCATTCTCCCCTCTCCATCTCTCGAGAAGTCCAGTTTGTGTCCTCCACCCTCCTGCCCATTCCTTTTCTCCTCTCCTCTCCTTTCCAGGAAAAGTCCAATTCTAGTTCTTTCTTTTGGGCCGCCAGCCCAACTCGCCTCATATTCCTCAGAAAGTTCATTTGGCGTCCCACTGCTCTTCTCTCTTGCTGGTGCGCCGGCCCACCGCTACAACGTCGTCTTCTTCCTCCGCTCGGTCTCCCGTGCCGGTACGTGATGCCGACGCCGCCTCCTCCATCAAATCGGTCTTCCCGTTGCATCCCCTTCCAAATTAGTTGCGGAAACTGAATCTTATCAATCTCTTCTTCCTTTCCCCCAACAAAGCCACATCAATCTCATGCTAAATCTCGCGGATTTCGGCCCGTTCTTATCCCGACGAACTCGGAAGAACCCTAATTCTTCCACCGCCAAATCTCATCGTATCCGCCTCGATTTCTTCCTCCCCCGCCTATATAAGGGATGCCCAAGCTCCCCTCTTCTCTGTCCACCTTTTTTCTTAGTTTTTCCTGTGCCCTAGAGCCGCCACCACGCTCCCTTCTCTCTTCACGCTGGCCACCGCTCTGGCCATGTTGCCGTCGTTTCGGTCGACGCCGCTTTGTGCCGTCGCCTCCTTCGGCTCCGCAAGGACGAGGGCTACTCCATCCGCTGGTTCGTTTGCACCGAACCCCGTCGGAAGACCGCGTAGCTGAGAAGCCGGCTCTGCCACCATCTATCGATCTCTAGCCGAGTCTCGAAGCCGTTGTGGTCGTCGCCGGTCATCCCAAAGCCATCGTCGGCATCACATTCTTTTCCACCGTAGTTCGTGGAATAGCCGTTGACGCCGTGGACCCGAAGACCTCTGTCGCTAAAAGCTCGCTGCCAGCGTCTCCCATCGCCGCTCATCGTCATCTTCGCGTCGGTAAGCATCGCCATGTCTTCCTCTTTCTTCCCGTGCTCTTGATGTCTGCCGTTGTTCGCCGTTGTCGCCACCGTCTCAAGCCGGCCGACCGACGAGCCTGCGTAATCATCCACGTCAGTACCACGTCATCGTCTTGTCATCACCGCACCGCCGTCCTCCGTGGCTGCCAGCTATCGCCATGTGTCTCCTTTCAAAACCCTTTATCAAGATTGATCTCAGCCATAGGATCTTGTCCAACTCTGATCAACCAATCTCGTGAACATGTGGATCATTTATATAGACTTGGTAGACCTAGAACTTTTTTTCTCTATGACATGTAAGTCTCGTTTGTCAAGTGACATCAGTCTATCCTCTCTTCTGGCTGACATCATAGTGTCTTTTTCAATTAAAAATAATTCAATATGATACAATAAATCATCGAGTTGTTTTTTATAGGTTTTAATTGATTAAAACTTCATTAATTAATAACATTCATACGAACTTGAAATGATGTCATTCACGTCTCATAATTCATCCAAATTAAAGCTCTACCTATTTATAAACTTTGTATTATTTATTTGTTTTTATTTTTTTCTTATTTTGCATGCTAGACTATAGTTTTCATCATTTCAAGGATCGTTTGTTTGTTGGAGAAGTTTCTGAAGATGAATTGAAGATACTTGTTTTCAAAGCAAGTCACACGGATCTCAAACATCTCTTTGAGCATCTTTGAGCATATTGATCTTATATTTAAATTCTCTATTTATTTTAAATGTGCATTTATTTTCGAATGGCATTGTGCGGTTTGAGCCTGTTTTGCTATATTATGGCCAAGATGACTTGATTATCCCGTGGGTTATAATTTGATTCGCTTGAAATTTATTTATTGGTTAAGCTAAATATTAGTCCAATTGCTTAGGAATGCTTAGAACATTAGCACACTATTGGGATGTTTCACTATTATTTAATAATGATTATTTAATGGTAGCTCATGATGGCTAATCGTGATTGATTAATTAACTTGAACACTAAAACTTGACTAATGGATGGTTGTGAGTACATGGTTGTGTTAGTTGTGCTCATAATGATTAATGACCGGTTCATGAGCTACTGTTGTGAAACAGTAACAGTACTAATCACAAGTCCAAGTCAGTGTGGGTAATGACACGTCTCGATTTTCGTTTGGGATTAAAAATAATTTAATAATACATTTCTAAAAATTATATTAAAAATTAAAAGTAAATTATCAAGTGAAATTAATAGGAAATTAAAATTTCTATTAAAAATCATGGTTACAAATATTTTTATAATATTCCCGTGTCTTAAAATGTTCGTGAAATTTTCTCGTGAAATTTTGAAGGTCCAAAAATAATTTTAATAATATAAAGTTTATTTATGTAATTAAATTAAATGGAAAACAAATTAAAAATCCTATTCTTGTTCCCTGGTCGTTTTGCCCATTTCGAAAAAGTCTAATTTGCGTCCCTTCTCTCTTCCCGCCCGCCTCTCTCTTCGCTTCGTGCAAAGTCCATGTTACCTCCTCTTTTCTTCACCTGGCTGGCCAGCCCGCTCAGCCTACGCCCACTCTCTCGCGCAAAGTCTAAATCGCCCCCTCCTTTCTCCTAAGTCACCGACAGGTAGGGCCCACCTTTCATCCCTCTCCTCCCGCATGACTCGGGCCGCGCTACCGCCACCACCCTCGCCGTGCCCACGATCCGTCGTCCTCGCGCCTCCCTGCACGTGCGCCTGAGCCACCCTCTCGCCCACGCCGTTTTCCCCCACTCGTCCTGCGAAGTTTGGCGCCGTCTCCACCACTTCCCCGCATCGGCCATGCCCCACTCCCCGCTTTTTTCGACCGTCCCCAGCCTCCTCGCCTCCTCCCCGAGCTTTAAATGCTCCCCCGTGCACCCCTCTCCCATTTCTCCCTTTTGCCCGAGCCCCCGCCGCTTCCCCTTACTATCCTTGTGCCGTAACTCGCTCCGCCGCTCGCCGCCGCACTTTGGCCGCGCGTCTCCACCGCTCCTCGCCTCCCCGCACAATTCCAGCGCCACCTCCGGCTTCGTCACAGCACCCCGCACCCCGGCCGTCGCTCCGTTTATCCCGTTCGCCGCCCACCACGTTTGATATCAGATGGTATCAGAGCGCCAAGTTGATGAGAGATATATTTTACTTTTGCATCTGTTATATTCCTATCGTCTAGAAAAAGCCAAAAAATAATAGATTAGATTTTTTTGATCCCATAAACCCTTGAGCCTTTTTATTAGTTACTAGTTGGTCGTAGCTTGTTGAGTTTTTTGTTGTTTCGGTTGTGTCAAGTTGCTGGTCTTAGTTTTAGTCCTATAGAGTTTCAAGTTCTTATCATGTTCTGTCACAGTCGTGCACTACTTTTGATCTACCTGTTGGCTGAATCCAAATTGCAGTTGAAGTTTTAGTTCGACTTGGTCTCTATTGGCTGAAATTGAGTGCATGTTGGAGTCCTAATCCGATTTGATTTCTGTTGATCGTGCGTTGCTTTGTGCTGTTGTTGGACGAGACCGAGTCCTATACAAGTTGGAGTCTTAAACCGACTTGATTTCACCATCGTCATATACAAGTTGGTTCGACCTTACTTCAGAGAGAAAGAGTATCTCTTTTTACTAGAATATCCCTGCTCATCCAAGAAAAGTGTGTGCGGGAAATTGCTCGTTTGTAAGCTTTGGTTCATATAATAAGTTTTTGAGGATCCTTGAAAAAAAAGAAAAGGAAGAAAAAGAAGGAGAAAAAAAGGGCTGATTATTGTTCTTTGTTTGTGTTCTCGGTGGTGTGTGTTGTGACTTCCTTTGTGTGTAGGCTCGCGTCTCTAGCACGGTCTAAGCTAGGACCAGCACAGTATCGCCGTTTAACGATTATTCGACTTGTTTTTTTACTAACGTGGTTTCTAGTTTTCCTTTGAACACTAGTATCCTACTTACAACTCCACCTTTCCGGCTACAACTTCATAGGTTGTTTTTGCTGCTGCTGCACCGATACACCTCTCTCAAGGTTGCCGACTTGCTTGTTGTTGTCACCTCCTGTCGGGCAAGGTAAGAACTAGTAAGAGCTTGTGTGAGCAGGTTGTGAGCGAGTGTCTTGCAGTAGCTACACCCTAATAGTGTATGGATTTTGTTCCTTTATTTGTTGCTTTTGTCTTTATGTTTCTTTACCATAGTAGAATCTGAGGTCGACATTGCTTCACATTCCCCTCGGACAAAGGGCATTATAGTTCACTTTGATTGCCAAGTGAGGCTCCATGTTGATGGGTTGGATGCTGACTTACAAGTGACAAATAAAAAGATTGGACAATTGAAGGCTACACAGATTGCAACCAACACCCGGCTTGCTGGTTTAGAGGCATCTGTGACTACCATCAACAACAATCTTACTAATTTTCTAAGGCGTTTTGACAACTTTCGTGATGTGAACGACCCATCACATCATGAAGATGATGGACATGCCGATGACAATTTGGATGACTATCTGCTAATACAGAACATGAGCGTAACCACCAGCGCTTAAATCGTAATCGACGAGGTATGGATGGAGGATACCGTTGATGTGAGGTACGCAATAATGATGATGTTTTTCATAAGATCAAATTGAGGGTACCTTCTTTTGATGGAAAATATGACCTTGATGCATACATTACTTGGGAAATTAATGTTGATCAAAAATTTGCATGTCATGAGTTTCCTAAAAACACACGTGTTTGGGCTGCCACTAGTGAGTTTACTAATTTTTCTTTTGTTTGGTGGATCAAACATGGTAAGAATAATCGTGATAACATGCCTCAAACTTAGGATGCTTTAAAACGGGTCATGCGGGCTAGATTTGTACCTTCTTATTATGCACATGATTTGTTAAATAAGTTGCCAACAATTGAGACAAGGTTCTAAAAGTGTAGAAGAATATTATCAGGAATTACAAATGAGTATGTTGCGTTGTAATTTAGAGGAGGATAAGGAACCTGCTATGGCTAGATTTTTGGGTGGTTTGAACTGTGAGATTTGTGAGATTCAGGATATCCTTGCTTATAAAGATTATAGCAATGTTCCTCGTTTGTTTTATCTTGTTTGCAAACTGAACGAGAAGTGCAGGGACGACATGTGGCCTCCAGGACTAACGTTTCTACAGTAACAACTAACACTTGGCCGACATGCACAATTACTACACCAACCAGACATGCTCTACCACCATCCGCATCACCAAGTCGAGTTTCCCCTTCCACCTCCAACAGCAAGCCACGTGCTTCTCCAACAAATTCAGCTCCAAAGGTTTCCCAAAAGCCTACCATCACCGAGGGAGCTTATTCTATTGCTTCTACAGGGAGACATATGGATATTCGGTGCCATCAATGCAAGGGCTATGGGCATGTGCAGCGAGACTGTCCTAACAAGCGTGTCTTGGTTGTCAAAGATGATGGTGAGTACTCCTCTGCCAGTGAATTTTAAGATGATACATGCGTTTTGCTTGCAGATGATCATGCAGATAATGATGAGGAGGAAGCATATATTGGTGCGGATGATATGGCGCACTATGAGAGCCTCATTGTGCAGCGGGTACTTAGTGCACAGATGGAGCAAGCGGAGCAAAATCAATGACTCACATTGTTTCAACGAAGTGTGTTGTCAAAGAGCGATCTTGTCGTGTGATCATTGATGGAGGTAGCTGCAACAATTTGGCTAGCAGCGACATGGTGGAGAAGCTCGCACTCAACACCAAACCACACCCACATCCATATTAAATTCAGTGGCTAAACCACAGTGGTAAGACAAAGGTAACTAAACTTGTGCACATCAATTTTGCCATGTGATCGTATAAAGATGTTGTTGAGTATGATGTTGTACCTATGCAAGCATGCAACATTTTGCTAGGTCGACCGTGGAAATTTGATAGAGATTCTATGTATCATGTTAGGTCAAATCGTACTCTTTTCTTCACCATGATAAGAAAATTGTGTTGCATCCTATGTCTCCTGATGCTATTTGTCAAGATGATGTTGCTAGAGCTAGAAAAGTTAAATCTCAGGAGCATGCTAAAAGTGATAAGAAAATGAGATTAAGGTGAAAGGGACTTGTTTGATCGCTACCAAATCTGATATAAATGACTTGATTGCTTACACTTCAACTTCATATGCTTTGGTATGCAAAGATGTTTTGATTTCACTTCACGATATGCATCACTCTTTACCTCCTGTTGTTTCTAACATTTTACAGGAGTATGCTGATGTCTTCCCAAGTGAGATGCCACCAGGTTTGTCTCCAATTCGCGGGATTGAACATCAAATTGATCTCATTCCTGGTGCTTCATTGCCCAACAGTGCGCCATATAGGACCAATCTAGAGGAAACTAAAGAGATCCAACACCAAGTGCAAGATCTACTCAACAAAGGTTATGTACGTGAGTCTCTTAGTCCTTGTGTTTTCCTAGTTATTTTAGTACCCAAAAAAGATGGTTCATGGCATATGTGTGTGGATTATAGAGCCATTAATAATATCACTATTCGATATCGTCATCCTATTCCATGCTTAGATGATATACTTGATGAATTGAATGGTGTTGTTGTGTTTTTAAAGGTTGATTTGTGTAGTGGCTACCACCAAATTCGCATGAAGTTAGGAGATGAGATGAATGAAAGACTGCTTTTAAAACTAAATTTGGTTTATATGAGTGGTTAGTCATGTTTTTTGGTTTAACTAATGCACCTAGCACTTTCCTGCGATTAATGAATGAGGTTTTGAGATCTTTCATTGGGAAATTTGTGGTGGTCTATTTTGATGATATATTGATTTACATCAAGTCTATAGATGAACACTTAGACCACTTACGTGCTGTTTTTGCTGCTTTACGTTATGCAGGTTTATTTCGTAACCTTGAGAAGTGCATTTTTTTGCACGGATTGAGTCTCTTTTCTTGGCTATGTTGTGACTCCACAGGGAATTGAAGTTGATCAAGCCAAGGTTGATGTCATACAAGAATGGCCGGTTCCGAAGACTATCTCACAAGTTCGAAGATTTTTGGGTCTTGCGGGATTCTATCGTCGCTTTGTGAAGGAATTCAGCACCATTGCTGCACCGTTGCATGAGCTTACAAAGAAGGAAGTGCCTTTTGTTTGGGATACGCCACAAGACCTTGCCTTCAATACGTTAAAAGATAAGTTGACACATACACCTCTCTCCAACTTCCTGATTGTTAAAAGATAAGTTGACACATGCACCTCTTCTCCAACTGCCTGATTTTAATAAGACTTTTGAGCTTGAATGTGATGCTACTGGAATTGGATTGGGTGGTGTTTTATTACAAGAAGACAAACATGTTGCATACTCTAGTGAGAAGTTGAGTGGATGTTCTGAATTATTTCACTTATGATAAAGAATTATATGCTCTTGTGCACACTTTAGAAAAATAACATCATTATTTATGGCCCAAAGAGTTATTATTCATTCTGACCATGAATCTTTAAAGCATATTCGTAGTAAAACAAAACTGAACCGTAGACATGCTAAGTGGGTTGAATTTATTGAATCTGTTTCTTATATTATTAAGCACAAGAAAAAGAAAGAGAATGTCATTGCTGATGCTTTATCTAGAAAATATACCCTGCTAAATCAACTTGACTACAAATCTTTGGTTTAGAAACAATTAAAGACCAATATGTTCACGATCCTGATTTTAAAGATATGTTACTATATTGTAAAGATGAGAAATGATGGAACAAATTCATTATTAATGATGGGTTTGTGTTTAGGGCTAACAAGTTATGCTTTTCAGCTAGCTCCGTTCGTTTGTTGTTGTTGCAGGAAGCGCATGTAGGTGGCTTGATGGGACATTTTGGGTCAAAAAAGACAAAGGACATCCTTGCTGGTTATTTCTTTTGGCCAAAGATGAGAAGAGACGTGGAGAGATTTGTTGCTTACTGCACTACATGTCAAAGGGCTAAGTCACAATTAAATCCACATGATTTGTATACTCTTTTACCCGTTCCTAGTGCGCCTTGGGAGGATATTTGAATGGATTTTGTGTTAGGATTATCTCGTACTCGGAAGGGATGTAATAGTGTTTTTGTGGTTGTGGATAGATTTTCTAAGATGACACATTTTATACCTTGTCATAAGACTGATGATGCTACACATATGCTGATTTGTTCTTTCGTGAAATTGTTCGTTTGCATGGTGTGTCAAATACAATTGTTTCTGATTGTGATGTTAAATTTCTTAGCCATTTTTGGAGAACTTTGTGTGCTAAATTGGGGACTAAGCTTTTATCTTCTACTATCTATCATCCACAAACTGATGGTCAAACTGAGGTAGTGAATAGAACTTTATCTACTATGCTTAGGGATGTTTTGAAGAAAAATATTGGGATGGGGGAGGAATGTTTGCCTCACATTAAGTTTGCTTACAATCGTTCATTGCATTCTATTACCAAGTTGTGTTCATTTGAGATTGTTTATGGATTTTTGCCTCATGCTCCTATTGATTTAATGCTTTTATCATCTTTTGAAAAATTAAATTTCGATGCTATGCAACGTGTCAAGTTGATGTTAAAACTGTATGAAACAACTAAAGAAAACATAGAGCGCATGAAGCCAAGTATAAGCTTGCTGGTGATAAAGAAATAATGCAATTGACTTTTGAACCTGAAGATTTAGTTTAGTTGCATTTGAGAAAAAATGTTTCCTGCATTGAGAAAGTCTAAGTTGATGCCTAGAGCTGATGAACTTTTCAAAGTTTTACAAAAACTTAATGACAATACATATAAGCTTGATCTGCCTATCGACTTTGGAGTTAGTCTCACATTTAACATTGCAGATTTGAAGCCATATTTGCGAGAAGAAAATGGGTTTGAGTCAAGGACGACTCAAATGCAAGAAGGGAGGATGATGAGGACATCAACTCCATCGATATATCCACTCTTACCCCAACCTCGCTTGGTCCTATTACTCACACTCGTGCTCGTCAACTCAACGATCAAGTAAGTTTATTCTTAAGCTCATGTTCATCATATTTAGACAATGGAGATGCGTGCACTCTAGTTTTGCTTAGAAATGATGGAGAGGATCAAAGGATTCGGGCGGGCTAGAGTCGGACTACACGACAACGCCAACTTATGACAGTTGCCACGGCTTCATATGAACTCCGATTTGGACGTACTTAACTTTCCAACGGATCCGGCCTCACTTCCATATCTATTTAGAGTCGTCCACAATCGTAAAATTAGTACATCTATCTTTCTCTGTCTGAGGTGTTGCACCACCAAATTGGGCCGATGGGCCTTGTATCAAGTTGAGTCCATTACGGACGCGTCCTAGGGTTGGAAGACGCTCCCAACCCATCCTCTCACCTGTATAAATACCCCTGTAGCCGCCTAGAACAGGGGGGTTTTAGTTCAAATTTTCAGCTGACTGTTGTAGTTAACTGTTGAAGTACAGTCCACCCATAAAGTATGTAGCACGTGCACAGAAATAGCTATAGGTGCCGGTTTCTCAACCGGCACCTATTAGTCGGCACATTTGTGGTTTTCTCAAAGATGCCAATTTAGGAACCGATACCTTTGAGGTTCCACGATCCAAAAAAATGGCTCGATGCATCGGCTCGAATCGAGTCGATGCATCGAGCAGCTTCCCTTCAACCCGACGTACACATGAACAAATGAACATTAAAGAACATATGAACATCAACAACATCCAAGAACAAATGAACATGAACATGAACAAATGAACACACGTACGACGCCAACATCCCGGATGAATAGGAGAGGAGGAGGGGCAAGCCTCCTTCCCTCCTGTTGCAACCACCGCCGCCTTCCCTCCCATTGGATTTGGTGGAGGGGAGGGTGCGGGCGCCGCTGCCGCCGTCGCCGTCGCCGAAGGCCGCCACCTCCCCTTCCGTCGGATCTGGTGGAGAGGAGGCGCCGCCCGCTGCTCCTTGGGCACTACCGCCTACCACCCGCCACCTTCCCTCGGGCGCCGCCTCTCCTCTCTCCTAGATCTGGCGGAGGGGAGGCATCACCCGCCACCCGCCGTCGCTCCTCGAGCGCGTGTCGGTTTTTCTTTAGAACCGGTACCTATTTGTTGTTCGAAGGTGTTGGTTCTTTATTGTTTAGCCCGCGAAAGATGGAAAAACGTCAATCGATGCCGGTTTTAAATAAACCCGCATCTATAAGCATGTCTATATGAGGGATTTTAGTAGTGTAGTGTCCCATCTCAAGATCAATTTTAGAATTCAGTTTCTTCAAGCAAAATAAATTTCAGAATTTAGTTGTTCACCATAACGTTACAAAACCAATTTGAGAGTTCAGTTTAGTTCATTAGGTAAAAATCAATTTACATAGTACATATCAGTCCATCGAGCGAAATCAATTTCAGATTCACTTTCGCATCTTTGTTAGTCCTCGTCTAGGACTGGGCATTCAGGTAAACCCGAAATTTCAGGTCGGGTATTTCGGGTTTTCCAAAATTCGGGTTTTCAGAAATGAAACCCGAAATATAACCCGAATCCCTTATTACCCAAAATTTCGGGTACCTGTAATTTCAGGTTTTTGTTTCGGGTAATCCAAAATTTTGGTGTGGGACCTATGGTCAGGTGACTGTTTTTCCTCTTTTCTCCCCGTTTCTCCTCCTCTCTCCAGCTCTCCATCTCTTGCCCCCTCCCCAATCCCCAATCTTGCATCCAGGGTGGAGGCCGGAGGGTGTGGAGCTCCAGTGTGGCACGACGGGCAGCGGTGGGTGGTGCGGGGATGTGGAGCTCCGTGGTCGCTTCACCAAGCATGGGCCGCCGGCATCCGCTCCTTGTCGTCGTCGTCATCCGGATGGAGACGAGCGAGCCGGCGTCGATGGAGACGGCGAAAGCGTCTTCATGCGGCATGGGGAAATGACGAGCGTGGTTGTTGACGTCACCTGATCCAGCGGTCGACGGCGAGTTCTGCTTGGGTCGGCGCCTCCGCGACGGCCTTGGCGCGGCTGCGGCGAGCCGACAACGGCGACGATGGGTCGAGGGCCAAGGGGGTGAGGGGCTGGCGGCAACTGGCGACGGGCGACGGTGCCGACAGGCCGAGGGCCGAGGGTGCTTGATCCAGCGGCAACGGCGGCTGGCGGGGCGGCGGCACGTTGGCGGCGGCGCACATGGCGGCTGGGGATAAGGAGTAGGGTTAGGGATTTGGTGAAGTCTTTCGGGTTTTTTGGTTGTTCGGGTACCGAGTGTTACAACTCGATTGTACCCGAAATGTAGTCGGGTTTTCAGGTTTACTACCCGAAAATATTTTTCGGGCTTCGGGTTTCGGATTTTTCGGGTTCGGATTTGATTTTTCGGGTTCGGGCTTCAGTACTAAGTCTGATATTAAGGTCGCGTGCTCTGAGGGAATTCCAAAGGAAACGACACATGATATACATCATAAATGCAATGCGTGAACATATTCTAGATGGATCCTGCCTAAGGGCACAGAAAAACAGGATTTGTTCTATGTAGCTCAAAATCCAACGAAAAAATATTATGTAAAAACATGTAAAAATTATACATATAAATTTATGAAAAATATTAAAAAATTATTAATATAGATATGAAATACGTTAATTTCATCTAAGAGAAACAAAAATAAAAGTTTTAGATGAATAATGTCATCTTACTTTTTATCCAAAATTTATCTTTTTTTCTACTCCAATTAAGTTTGAAACTAAAATTTGATGAAAAATATATTTCATATCTACCCATATATCTAATTAAGTATAATTTTTATAAATTTTCAACAATTAACTTATTTTCACCATATTTACACCGAATATATCCTCAATCCCAACTCTCCAACGCTAGTGCGTGACATCGAGTTGAGTCGAATCCCGTGGCATGAAGAGGGTGGTGCTGAACGGCACCGGCATGGAGAGCTCCTGGTGACTGCGACCTTGGGGGAGTTGGTTAGGTAGGGCGGCATGGGTGGACGCAGGACTCGCTGGGAATTCTCTGGTCAATGTGGCGATATGAGAATCACATCACCACTTCATAAACTGCTGCACAGAACATAACCGCCCCAGAAAGAGGGGTGACGTATTATTACTACCAAGAAAGTGCTGCACTTCCATCACAACTACTGCATAACCTATCATAAAAAGAGACTGCTGTGAAATCTGAAACTTGAAATATTACAGGACATTAATCGAGCCTTCAAATAATACAGGAACTTCGAAAGATTGTTTTCCTTTAACGTGGAATATTATTCTAGTTCATATTTAGACAACCATTATATTATTAATTACACCATTGGCATTCTAGACTAACAAAATAAAGCAATTTTTTTAAGTTTGGCTACCAGTATATTAGTTTGCATGTATGAAATATTACTTCCAAAAGACTTATCTAAAAAAGACTACTAATATGCAACCAACGCTAAAACTTATAATCTGCAACCAGCGCTAAAAACTTACTGCCCGGTATGCACATTCTACCAGTGGCGGAGTCAGGATTTTTATACGAGGTATGCCGAACCAAAAAATCCATATGCAAACTGCTAAAAACTATTTAGCAATGGTAAAGTTTCAAATAAATTGTGCAACAATTCAATACACAACTACTAAATGACATAGTAAGTCTTAAATTACAATACAAATAGTTTAAAATAGCACATTGATAAAGAGGTAAAATAACAAATAGGATTAGAACACTATTTTTTGGGCCTACGCTTTCTGATATCATCTTCATCCACATCTTCCAAAATGTCTCTCTCAATAAACGTGACAAGGCAATCATCCAAGAGACTATCAGTCATCTTATTTCTTCGCTTGGTTTTGACAAAATCCATACTAGAAAATACCCTCTCAACACTTGTGGTCGCCACAGGTAGAAACAATACCATTTTGAGAATCAAATAAACCAAATCATAAACTTTATGATTATTTGTTTCCACTAGCTTAACTGAGAGGTCAACAAGATTTTCTAGGCCACTGAATCTATCATCTTGTTTCATGACATCAATATAGGTATCAAGTTGCAATTCTAGTCTTAGCAATTCAGAGCCAAATATATCCTTAGGATAGAATTCAGCAAGTCGGCGTACCTTCTGTGCATCAAATGATGCAAATGAATTGAAAGGGTTGTGGGCAGACATACAAGAAAGCAACTCCATTTAACCTCATCAAACCGACTATCAAGCTCTTGACTTATTTTATCAATGACCCTAATGTATACCTCTCTTCTAAAGTGATCATCATTTGTTTGATTGTGAACAAACCGCCGTGATCTTCCAAAAGGCACATAATTAGCCTCCATTGCAGGAACTTCAACACCATGTTTATTGCAAAAGGAAGTGACCTTTTGAAGGAATTGATTCCATCCTTCAGACCTCAAGTGTTGCATTCTGTTTTTTGCCACATTAATAAGTTGGATTGCATGAATAATATCTTGCTCTCTCCTTTGCAAACATTCAGAAATTCATTTGTGTATCCAAGAATAACAAACATTAAGCGTAGACTAAACACAAAATCAAAGGACTCAAATGCTCCAACCATAAAATGAATTTTTACCCAATCAGCCTTGTGTGTTGTATCCTCTCCAAGAATGATGAGTACCTCACGGATTGTAGGATACATAGAAATGATGTTGCACATAGTTTTGTAATGAGAGCCCCGCCTAGTCTCACCAGGCCTAGCCAATCCCATCTCTTGATTTAGTCCATTTCCAGTTTTGAGTTCACCACATTCAAGTGCTTTCATGATACTCTCCAATCTAGCACTTCGAAGCATCCCATGGTGCTTACAAGAAACTCCAACAATATTCAGCAAGAGGGTTACTTGTTCTAAGAACCAAACACAATCGGTATTGTCCTTAGCAACGGCAACAAGAACTAGTTGTAATTGATGTGCAAAGCAATGGACATAATAAGCAGAAGGTGACTCTTGCATAATCAATGTTTTCAGACCTTTAATATCCCCTTTCATGTTGCTAGCCCCATCATATTCCTGACCGCGGATGCTAGTTAGAGTCAAACCATGACTAACAAGTAAAGACTCAATTGCTTTCTTAAGTGATAAAGAGGTAGTATCATCTACATGAACTACTCCGACAAAATGCTCACGTGGCCTTCCCAATTTATCAACAAAACGCAAACAAAGAGCTACTTGTTCTTTGTGTGATACGTCACTTGACTCATCAGCTAAGATAGCAAAGCGATCATCACCAATCTCTTCAATTATTTTTTTCTAGTCTCTATAGCAAAACATGAAATAATTTGCTTCTGGATCATTGGGCTAGTCAATGAGCAATTACCTGGAGCATTATTTAGCACAAACTTGTTCACTTCTTCACTATTTGCTGCAACAAATTTCAACAATTCTATGAAGTTTCCTCTGTTGCTAGATTCTTCACTTTCGTCATGTCCCCGGAATGCCAACCCTTGATGCAAAAGAAACTTGATACATCTTAGTGAATAAGTCAATCTGATTTTATAAACCCTTATTTCCTCATCACTCCACTTCTCAATTTTACCATCTATAGTGCAGTAGGGAGTTAAATAGCCAATGTATTTTTCATAAGCTTCCTTGTGTGCTTCGGAGCGACAATGTTTCAAAAGTGACTTGTCTCCTACATTCCAATTTCTCCAACCATCTACAAGAAATTTATCTGACACCTTCCCCTTTATATTTCTTGCTTTTGAACAAGTAGCAGAAAAAGCAAAACACAGAATCCTTCTTGATGCTATATTCAACCCAATCATATTTGGCAAACCATAAACATGTGAAATTACGATCTCTATTGCCAATTTTTCTTTTTGGAAATTCATGTGCATAAGGTTGAAATGCCCCTTTAAGAATATATGCTCTTCTAACTGAATCTTGATCATTAGCATGATAACTTGCAATAGGCAACCTTTCATGTGGATCATGTGTAAGGAGATTGATATCAAAACCTGATGGCGATGGTGGTGGCAGCGGCGGTGACGGTGGCAGTGGAGGTACATCTCCAATTGGTTCTAAAGATGATGTAGGAGTAGGTACATCTGTCGTGGTACAAACAACTTCTTCAATTACTCTCTCTTCGTCTTGCTCTTGCTCTTCATTTTCCTTTTGCACCACGGGAGAGAAAGCTAAAGCACGTTTTTTTTCATCATGCTTCCGAAACATTGAAGCAATGTCTCCATCCCTCTTCTTCATAGTTCACAATTCACAAATCGTAGATCTTATCGATTTAGGGATTTTTGCCAACTAATTTCATGAGCAAATCATATGGTTTTTTCCACATTAAGAAATAAAATCAAATCTGGATCTGGATGGGATGGGTTTACTCACTTTCGTTCGGTCGGCCGGGAGGGAGAGCAGCAGCAGTCCGACCGGGAGGGAGCCACGCGCGCCGCGTCGCTGGGAGCCACCGAAAACTGCCTCGCCCGCTCGCCACGTCGTCGGGAGAAGCCGCGTCGTGCGCCACCAAGGCTAGGGTTCGCGCGCACGCGATTGGGACCGGGAGGAGTCGGGTCGGGCTCGGCGCAACAGGGATGCTTTTTTCCTTTTTTTTTTTTCTTGTTTATTGGGTGGGGTATTATTCTTACTGGTGGGCATAGGGTATGCCACACCATACCCGTGCAGCCCATTGGATCCGTCCCCGCATTCTACAATGATCTTCTTCGAGCACAGCTCACACTGCATAAGTGCCTCCGTCAAGATCCCATCACCGCAACCGCAACTGCCACCACATGTCAACTTTGTGCTTTCATTTTCCATCCAGTGATAACTCATTCCATGTTGGTCTAAGATTGGATAATCTAAAGTTGTAAACATGTACCCTGACGAAGTGAATAGTTAACTTTTGCACAAAAAATGATAGTTAACACACATTGATAGTTAATTTTAACACAAATTTGACTATGATGGCTTATCAATATCTATGTTAAGAAAGTTAACTATGATAAAGCGTTAAGATTTAAAGGAAAAAGAAATATGGGTATGTATGACCTGCACATTTTTGTATTTGTGCAATACCCATCAAAGGGTTTCAGGATAGATGCATCACGGCCATTGTGATCCAGCAATTTCTATATTCTCAACATGCTCTATCCATGAATGAAAATGCTGACGGACCTGGAGATGCATGGAGGCTGGTTGAGGACAACAGCCGGCAGTGATGGAGGGCTCTGGACAGAGGTGTTAGCATGATGTATTTTAGGCATGTTATTTCTTGTATAAGGAGTCTTATCTCTTGTGCCAATACATCTGATTCTCTTCCCATTTTGTTTCTATAAGCCAGTTGAGTAGATATAGTAGGGTTGTACTATAAGTACTCCGCAAGGTTAAACAATCTAACTATTGCGTTGAGCCTATCCTACGTTTTCATGGTATCAAATACATCCGATCTATCGCTTCCGCTATTCTCCTAATTATGTCATCTCGATGCTGTTGAAGGTTAACCCATCTGCCGGCTCCATGCCCCCTGGGGCAGACACCTCTGTCGCCCGAAGAGGCTGCTGCCGTCGCGGAGGCGACTGCCGTAGCCGCCCTACCCGACACGCCCCTCATGCCTGTCACGCAGACAGTGCCGACCGCGTCGCTCTCCGTGATTACGGACACCACCATCGCCGCAGCCCGCACCACCATCCTTCTGATGGCTTCCACTAGCGACAACTCGGTAGCCCACGCGGTCTCCGATAGCTTCGACTCCGTTGTTGCGGAGCTCTCCAAGCGACCCTTCCAGCAATATTTGCGGCCACCTCCCAAGCGCCCTCCGGTCTCGACGCCCTTGCTCTGCTTCTCCAGCACTTGAGCACCGACGCCCCCGCCTCCAGCGTGGGCACCCTGTCGGCGGTCCAACCGGCCCTCTAGCCGATGCCGCTCGATGACACTACTATGGCCGCTCTCCACACCCAAGCCGTCATTGTCCTCAACATCTGGAGTCTCATCCCCATGACCTTGGACTTGGCGGTGGCCAACTACACCCGGTGGCAAGGTCTCTTCCTTATCACATTGGGCAAGTATGCCCTGACCTCGCACGTCCTCTCCGACGACTTCTTCCCCGATCGCGCGGACTGGACTCAGATGGATAGCATCGTGCTCGCGTGGCTGTACGGTTCAATCTCTACTGACCTTCTTGAAACCATGATGGCGACCGGCACCACTTCCTCAACAACTGGGAACAATGTGCCATCAACCTCTCCGCCGAGTACCACGACTTCATCCAAGGTGATCTCTCCATCAACGACTACTACTGGCGGCTCAAGAGCATGGCTGACCAGCTCACCGACCTTGGTTCATTGATCGGTCCCTTGTTCTTGCCCTCATATCAGGTTGAGTCCCAAGTTTGGTAATCTTCAAACAATTTTACCTTTGCAAGGCTTCATGCAAGGCGATCTCTCCATCAACGACTACTACCAACGGCTCAAGAGCATGGCTGACCAGCTCACCAACCTTGGCGATCCGATCACTGATCGGTCCCTTGTTCTGGCCTTTTCGCTAATGGGCCTTTCCGAAAGGCCCACTCAGCAATCCGACCCAGGGTACAGTCCGATCGACCCTCGGTGCGGTGCGACCCAAAGGGTCGGCGTTGTCTCTTGGGCATATATATCCAACAATCTCCCACTTGCACTATAGACAATCTCATAGTCAAGTTTATAAGCTTCATCTCGTTAAGTGTGTGACCCTATGGCTCACGTGTGAATAGATATGGTCTGAGTACTCCTACTTGAGCCAATAGTTGATAGCGGCCTCTAGCAAGACATGTCAACTCCTAGACACACATAAGATCATATCAGATGAACCACCACAACGTCATATACAAGCTATTCCTTTTGCCTCACAATATTTGGTCTGGCTCCAAGCCGACCGCTCTTTCTCGATGTTGTGATTCGGAATCCCTTAAAAGGTCAACTCTTAACCTTAGCATGGCCATGCATTTCCGTATCCGATCACTCGAGGGGCCCAGAGATATCTCTCTCAAGTAGAGAGGGGCAAATCCCATCTTGACTAACCATGACTTGTAGCATGCTTGTTGTCAAACCCGAAAACTATCTTTATGACTACCCAGTTACAGAGTAGCGTTTGATAGTCCCTAAGTAAGACATTTCACATCCCAAGCACATGCGTCAGACTCAGGTCTAAGGATATAGCGTATACATTTGTGTAATGAGAGAACTATTTAATGATTTCTCACGTTGGGTCAGTCTGGCCCCATGTCATACATGTGCCCACATTATTAGTTCGACATCTCCATGTCCTTGACTTGTGAAACATAGTCACCAACTAATACATGTGCTAGTAATCAACCATGACTAGTGACAACATTAGAATAACCATACAAGTAAAGAGTTTCACAAACAATTCACATAATTATCAATCAATACATGTTGCCTTTCTCATGGATATAAACATATTATATATCATGAATACAACAGATTATAATCATCTCTATGATTACTGGAGCTTATCTAAGAGATATCTAATACCCATAGCTCTCATGTGCGCCTCATGCTTAGGCTGTGACAGAGGCTTTGTCAAAGGATCTGCAACATACAAATCTGTATGTATTTTGCATATCTTGATCTCACCCTGTCTAACGAACTCTCGAATGAGATGAAAATTCTGTAGTACATGTTTGTTCTTCTGGTGATTCTTCGGTTCCTTTGCTTGCGCATTGCACCATTGTTGTCACAGTAGAGTTCCAATGGGCTGAACGCATTCGGAAACACACCAAACACACCTTCTTTCGCAGCTTCAGAAGCTGCAATGCAGTCGGCTTCTGTTGTAGAATCGGCTTAGAACTC
The DNA here is from genome assembly GCA_019925245.2 of Oryza australiensis. NCBI lineage: Eukaryota > Viridiplantae > Streptophyta > Magnoliopsida > Poales > Poaceae > Oryza > Oryza australiensis. The sequence continues at coordinate 602,693 of JAIFGZ020000277.1, read as the reverse complement.
TTCCAGTTAATAGCACCACCGTTTATTGTGAACATAAATCCTGATTGCGACTTTGAATCGTCCTTGTCGGTTTGGAAACTAGCATTGGTGTAACCTATTACAACGAGCTCTTTCTCGCCTCCATAGACTAGGAACATATATTTTAGTCCTTCTGAAGTACTTAAGAATATTTTTCACCGTTGTCCAGTGACTTTCACCTGGATCAGACTGGTATCTTCTCGTAACACTTAGAGCATATGAGACATCTGGACGGGTACTTATCATGGCGTACATGATAGATCCAATTGCTGAAGCATATGGAACCTTACTCATGCGCTCCTGCTCATCAGCCCTTGAAGGGCACTGAGTCTTGCTAAGGTGTATGCCATGTGACATAGGCAAGAACCGTTTCTTGTACTGTTTCATACTGAACCGCTTCAACACTTTATCAATATAAGTATCTCTATAGATCCTTATGCCCAGAATGTACGCTGCTTCCCCTAAATCATTCATAGAAAAACTATTTTTCAGTGAAGTCTTTACGGATTCCAGCGTAAGAATATCATTCCAATCAATAATATGTCATCTATATACAGGATTAGGAATATAACAACGCTCCCACTTTCCTTCTTGTAAACACAAGCTTCTTCTTCATTTTGACGGAAGCCAAACCCTTTGACTAATTCATCAAAATGAATATTCCAACTTCGAAATTCTTGCTTCAACCCATATATGGATTTCTGAAGTTTGCATATCTTCCCAGCATTGGTCGGATCGACAAAACCTCAGGCTGTATTATATACATGTCCTCATCTATATTTCCATTTAGAAAAGTTGTTTTGACATCCATCTGCCATATCTCATAGTCGAAATATGCAGCTATTGCTAGAATGATCTGAATGGACTTAAGCATCACTACCGGCAAGAATGTCTCGTCGTAGTCAACTCCTTGAACTTGTCGAAATCCTTTTGCAACAAGCCGTGCTTTATAGATGTGAACATTTCCATCCATATATCTCTTTTTCTTATAGATCCATTTGCACTCTATGGATCTAACACCATCAGGCGGGTCAACCAAGTTCCAGACTTGATTGTCTTCCATGAAATATATTTCGGATCTCATGGCACTATGCCACTTCTCGGAGTCTGGGTCCATCATTGCTTCCGCATATGTCGCAAGTTCGTCCTTGTCTAACAATGATATTTCCCGCGCTTCGCGGATCCTTGCCAACCTTCGTGGTTGTGGTGGTGCTTCCCTTGTCAGAGGTATCTCAACCTGCTCTGCTACACTGACATCTCTTGCAAGGTCTTGCCCGGCTGGCTCATCTTGAACTTCTTCAAGAAACACCTTCTGTTCACCTTTATCTCTTTTGAAAAACTATTTCTCTAAGAAAATGCCATTCCGAGCGACAAACACTTTGCCCTCTAATCGGTTGTAGAAGTAATACCCCAAAGTTTCCTTTGGGTATCCCACGAAGATGCACTTGTCCGACTGAAGTCGCTTCACATAAGCTTCACAACCCCAAATTTTCAGAAAAGCCAAACTGGGAGTCTTACCAGTCCACATCTCATATGGTGTCTTAACTACGGACATAGACGATACCCTATTTACTGTGAAAGCTGCTGTTAATAGAGCATAACCCCAAAAATATAATGGTAGGCCCGACTGGCTCATCATTTATCGAACCATGTCCAACAAAGTTCGATTACATCGTTCGGACACGCCGTTCCTCTGAGGCGTTCTTGGTGGCGTAAGTTGTGGAACAATTCCGCAACTCTTTAGATGATTGCTAAACTCATGGCTCAATTACTTGCCGCCACGATCAGATCGTAAGGCCTTAATTTTCTTGCCACGCTGATTTTCTACTTTATTCTGAAATTCTTTGAACTTTTCAAAAGTTGCAAACTCATGCTTCATTAAGTAGACATAGTCATATCTACTAAAATCATCAGCGAAAGTTACGAAGTATTGAAATCCTCCTCTAGCTGTCGTGCTCATTCGTATACATACATAAGTGTGTATGAGTTCTAACAAGTCTGGCGTCCTCTCAAGAAAACCTGTGAATGGCGCCTTGGTCATCTTGCCCAGCAAGCAAACCTCACATGTATCGTATGATTCAAAATCAAACGAAGTTAGAAGTCTATCAGAATGGAGTTTCTTCAATTGTTTCTCACTTATATGACCCAAAGGACAATGCCACAAAAAGGATGCACTCAAATCATTCGGTCGAGGCCTTTTAGCACTTATATTACAGACAAGTGAATCATCAAGATTTAAAATTAATAACCCATTCACAATGGATGCAAAAGACACAAACATGCCATTTTTAGAGATCACACAACCATTGTTTCACTTGGAAATGAATAACCATCCTTCATCAAACATGAAGTAGACACAATGTTTCGACTTAAGCTAGGAACATAATAACAATTATTTAACTCCATAATAAATCCTGACGGAAGGTGGAGTTGCATCGTTCTGATGGTCAAAGCAACAACTCTTGCATTATTGCCCATGCGGAAATCAACTTCTCCTCTTTCCACACTTCTACTTCTTACTAGTCCCTGCATCGAATTGCAAATATGAGCAACCGATCCAGTATCAAATACCTAGGAATTAACATAAGAATCAGCGAGGAAAATGTCTGTACCATAAACAACAAGTGTACCTGCATCGGGAGTACTCTTACTGCCACGATCCTTCAAGAAGCCAAGTACAGCTTGCAGTTCCTCTTTCAATGACCATGTTTCTTACAATGGAAGCACTCAACATCTGCAGCTGGTCCAGCCTTGGGCACTGGGTTTGGCTTAGAGATCGCATCTTTAGCCTTGCCCTTCTTCTTCCAATTGCCCTTCTTCTTAAAGTTAGGCTTGTTTTGGACTGCCATCACATGGCTGCTGCCAACACCTTTCTTGATGTCAGCCTCTGTTGTCTTAAGCACGCCACACAGGTCATTAAGGCCCTTCTCCGCCCCATGCATATGGTAGTTCGAGATGAAGTTCCCATATCTAGGCGGAAGAGACACCAAAATAAAGTCAGTTGCCAACTCTTGGCCAAGTGGGAAGCCCAACTTCTCCAACCTCTGAGTGTAACCAACCATCTTGATTACATATGGCCCAACTACTGCACCTTTTGCTAGCTTGCACTCGACAAAGGCCTTGAAAATATTGAACCTTTCAGTCCTGTCTTGAGTCTGGAACATTTCCTCAAGCACCACGATCATATCATACGCCTCATGGTTTGTCTCAAACTGCATCTGCAGCTCAGGTTCCATGCAAGAAAGCATAAGGCAACTAACTTCAAAATCAGCATCACATGCTTTCTTGTATGCAGCTTTAACTGCAACAATTGCATCTTCAACAGGCTCCTCTGGCAATGGGGTGTCTAAAACATCCTCCTTTTTCTCAACCCTGAGAACAATTCTCAGGTTTTGGATCCAATCCAAGTTTGTTCCATTCAACTTATCCTTCTCAAGGATCGAACACAAAGTAAACAATGTGTTGCTAGTAGGTGCCATTTAATCTACAACCAAACAATGCAAAATACAAAGACAATGTATTCATGATAGAGTAAATCACATTAACCATTTAACATAATTTACTCCCACTAAAATCAATATTCCTCCATTGATATTTAGTAATTTAGGACTCACAACTATCAAGTCGACTATTGAGCTTTTGCATCACCGCTAGAAGACAAGGTAGATCGGTAAGCAACTCTTTGCTAATCATATCTCATATGACTCCTATTATTGGGTGACATCTCCATGTCTCGACGCCGAACCTTTATGTCCCAAAGTCCTTAACCGTTAAGATGACTTTGTCGAAGATAACCAACCCTTATGCGTGTAAGTGTCCGACACGAACCCGTCAAGTCAAGGAAAACTAGTGGCACCCTAATTTCATTTACCCACCACTAATTGTACAAGACATGTGACAGTGCAAGGTTTGGGAGTACATCTAAACTTAGTATTGTGAAGGATTGTTCTACTTCTATCATCGCATGTAGAAAATATAACTATTATAGTATGTAAATAAAAGCAGAACATAAGGAATGACATTCACATATCATGACACGGTATGGCCATGTATCACATGGCGATCAACATCTCCATTGAACTGTCCACCATGATGATCTCCATCTCCATGATCCATGGCAATTAAGGACCGGTTCACGGAAAAACCCTGGAAGACTTACCGTGCTTACCACAGGCAAACGTGGGCAACTGCTGGACTTGTAGTATAGCTTTTTCCTTTCTGACGTACCTAGGCAAGGGTGGATGTGATGGAGTTTGGATGGACCGTGTTGTGGTCTATGTGGCTTTCGGATTCACCATGGCAAAGGGGGTGTTGTCCACCTTGGTTTTAGGGGTGGGGTGAAACCCACAGTGTGATGCACTTGGTTAGGGGGGTTATGTGAAAGGTCTTGTCACAATCACTCGCATGGTAATGTGTCAGGAATGGCATGGTGACATACGGTGGGTTGTGTCTTGTTGGTACACTTATACACCTCTGGCCAGAGTAAAACTATTCGAATAGCCGTATTCGTGGTTATGGGTGATCGACCAACTTCACTGTGATTAGTCTCACTCTATTAATTAACTTGACTTTATGAATTGGTATAGTTCAGGTGGTTTGGTTGGGCCTGTTCAAGTGGTTTAGCGTTGTTCAGTGGAAATTTAATATTAACTTAATTAATCAACTATTTTACTATTTTGAACTATAAATATTTGTAAATGCCTTTATGGAAATAGCCACAAACCTCCACTTGTCTCTCCTTGCACGTCTACATCATTGGTGTGGCTCACTAAGTATGGTGGTTGTACTCAGCCTTGCTATGTTTTTCCTTTTTTTAGAAGTTTAGTGCTTTCTAGTCAAAAAATGGAGTTAGAAGACCAAGGCTTATACCCCAGTTGAGTTTTGTCTCTGTCGTGGAGCTGAACCCCACTTGGATTGTCCCTTTTTTCGCTGCTGCTTTCTTTGAGTATGAGGACTAAGTGCCTCTTCTGTAAGTATTTACGCTTTATTTATGTTTGGATCTGCATATTAATTTGTTATTTTATGTACCCTCGCTTGATTCCTGGACAGGAATTTATACACAAGAAAGTCTGGAATTTTGGCTAAATTTCTGGGCGTGACAGTCTCCACATGCATGATCCTCGTGAGCCGCACCTCGTTGCCCTCAAGCGGATTCTGCAGTACCTACAAGGTACCTTGGACTTTGAACTTAACCTTCGATGCTTCTCCATGACTGACCTCGTTGCTTATTCTGATGTTGATTGGGTAGGGTGTCTAGACATAGACAAATCCACCTCGGGTTACGTTGCGTTTCTTGGCAACAATCTAGTCTCCTAGTCTTCCAAGCATTTGAACACGGTCTCTCACTCCAATGCTGAGGCTGAATATCGAATTGTTGCCAATGTTGTACTTCTTGAGACTACTTGGCTTCGTCTTGTACTTCTTGAGCTTCATGCTCCCCTGATGCATGCTACCCTGGTCTATTGCGACAATGTCAATGCGGTTTACCCCTCCTTCAACCTTGTTCAACATCAACGAACCAAGCATGTCGAGATTGATCTCCACTTCGTTTGTGATCGTGTTGCTATGGGTTCGGTTCGCGTTCTGCATGTGCCTACTATGTCTCAGTTTGTTGACATCTTCACCAAAGGTCTCCCAGTCGTTGTCTTCTCGGTGTTCCCATCCAGTCTCAACATCCGTCCTACTGAAGCTGTGACTGTGGGTGGTGTTAGCATGATGTATTTTAGGCATGTTATTTCGTGTATAAGAAGCCTTATCTCTTGTACCAATCCACTTGATTCTCCCTTGATTCTGTTTCTATAAGTCGGTTGAGTAGATAAGGTAGGGTTGTGCCTATATGTACTTTGCAAGGTTAATCAATCCTACGCTTTCAAGAGGAACAACAAACTGAGGTTAGATTGGGACTCCATGTCCATTAGCCGCTCCTTGTACACAGGGTTCCAGATCTTCATTGACAAAAGGGCACTAGTGCTTCATGCTTTGGTACCTCGTGTCGGCATGGGAGCCTCCATCGGCGAACAGCATCACCAGCGATGGCTGATTTGAGTACCAAATAAGGCTTCAACGATGGCGCGAAAGTCTTATCGGGGAGCGTCTGGGGTGCAGAGCGGAGGCCAGTTGAGAGGAGGAGGCATTGGTAATGATCGAGGGGACAAAATGTGCAGCGTGGGCATGGAGCAGCAAGGAAAGGTATCGACGATGACATCAGGGGCATAGATCACCAAGGTAAGGTGCAGATGGAGACGATCTTCACGATGGCAACAGGGGCACGGGCATTGGCCATGGGGCGAGGGTGAGCGGGCGTAGAGGGCTATGGAGGTCACGAGGCACGACGTCGGGCGAGGGTGATGGTGTCGAAGAAGATGCGAAAACGTGGGTTTGGTGACGGTGGTCAACTGGTCAAGGTGAAGGGGGAGGTAGAGGAGATCATGGTCAAGTGGGCCACGTAGCGCGACGTGGGGGAGGAGATTGGGTAGCGTTGATGACGGGGAGGATGACACAGGATCGACTCGTGGTCGCGGCCATGAATGGGTGGGCGAATGATTTCACCGGGAGGATCATGGGAATGACCAAGGCTATTGGATCTTCTGATCAGATGGCTATGATTCAGCGTGTCTGCCCAAGATGCTACATTATAGTAGATGTCAACGGGTAGGTCGGCAGTCCTCTGAGGGGGTGCCCAAGGAGGTGAGTGAGTGGTCGGGAATGTGCCTCCTCTCAGGACCTGGTGGTCGACTCGAGTCACTAAGACAAGCCAAAGATCAAGAGACACAAGATTTATACTGATTCAACCCTCTTGAAGGATAATAAGCCTACGTCCAGTGTTCTTTGTTGGGATGAATGATGAACAAGGTTTACAAGTGTGAGTTCTTGGGGCTTAGAGCAAGCTGGCCAAGAACAAGCAAGGAGCTAAGAACGAAATGAACTCGGATCCTCGGGTCTTTTTCCTCAGCACGTCCTGCCCTCCCTTTTATAGCTCAAGTGGGGCAATTACAAGGGAGTTGGGGCCAAAAAAGCTAAGACTAAAGATCTAAAAAGGTGAGTACGAACAACATCTGGAAAAGATACATGGAGATGTCCTCTATGCCCTACGTGCCATGGGTGTGTTGTGTCTTATCCTGCCTTGGGACCCCTCCTCTGCAGATTCCACCTGCACTATGTTGTCGGGTGACGTCATTCCTTACCGTGTTGTCCCCTCCTCGTCTCCTTGCAAGCCAAGTTTCATCCCGAGCAGGCTGGAAGTCAGGTCGAGGAGCTGGGTCAAGAAAGGAGTGTCGAGATCGGACTGGGGGAAGGTCAGGGCACCGACCCCTAGGGGAGGTCGGCTCCCAACCTTATCCCAAAGGCTTCGCAGTCCGACTACAGCTTGACTTCACTCTGGTCCGAGCGCTACCCTGGGGTGACACCCCCACAGCAGCCCCCGAGCATAAGGAGGAATGGGACATCCATCCTTAGGATCTAAGGTCTTTTCTGTCGTTCTTTTTGAAGGGTTCCCGAAGGCGTCGCAATAGGGCTTCAGCGGGTCCCTAGAATCTTGTAGCTCGAGCTTCAGCAGGTGCACCGCCCAGGTGCACCTGCCAAGTGTAGCCCCCGATCCTAGGGTCGGATGGTACATCCAAGCCTAGGGTCCAGTCTGTGAGATTGCTTTCTTTTTTTCTTTTTCGATTTGACCGTATCTTGGGGTCCTGTGATGATCATTGTGTTCAATGGATCTGCTGCCCGGAAGTTCATGGTAATCCCAACTTCGACCTGGGGATGGCCCGAAAGTCATCGCCTGAGTCAGCAAAGCCACGACCCAAAGGCCAGTGGTGGTCGGCGAGTTGGTCGAAACCACTGCCCGGAGGCTTAAGGTAGTTCCGACCCTTGACCGGGGGTGGCCCGGAAGCCACCGCCCGAGTCGGCAAGGCCACGGCCCAGAGGCCAGTGGTGGTCGACGAGGTGATCAGAACTACTACTCGGAGGCTTGTGGTAGTTCCGACCCTCGATCGAGGATGGCCCAGAAGCCATCGCCCGAGTTGGTTGAGCCGTAGCCCGGAGGCCAGTGGTGGTCGGAGAGGTGCTCGGGACTACCACCCGAAGGCTTATGGTAATCTCGATACTGACCGGGGGATGGCCCAAAAGCCATCGATCGAACCAATGAAGCCACAGCCCAGGGGCTAGTGGTGGTCGGCAAGTTAGTCAGAACTACTGCCCGGAGGCTTATGGTAATTCCGACCCCGACTAGGGGACGGCCCGGGAGCCATCGCCCGAGTTGGTGTAGACACGTCCCGGAGGCCGGTGGTGGTCGGTCGGGTGATAAGAACCACTGTCCGGAGGCTTATGGTAGTTCCGACCCTCGACCAGGGATGACCCAGAAGCCATCGCCTGAGTCGGTTGAGCCACGGCCCGGAGGCCAGTGGTGGTCGACGAGGTGATCAGAACCACTGCCCATAGGATTATGGTAGTTCCGACCCTCGATCAAGGGTGACTCAGAAGCCATCGCCCGAGTCGGTTGAGCCATGGCCCAGAGGCCAGTGATGGTCAACGAGGTCAACATGAAGTCTCGCGGAACTCATCGCTGGGTGGGCCCTACAACTTAGGGCGCACTCCCCAACTAAGGTCTCCTGACAATCTGCCAATCATGTTTCGTTCGGGCTGTGAAAACCGATGCTGCACGACGACTAGTCGTGCCTCTGGTTCTCCACTTTCCCCAAAGTTACAAGCAGAACAGACGGCGAGTTGAAAGTGGTGGCCTATCCAACGTCAACTTCCTCGGGACACGTAACAGCGACCCCGCGAACGTCGTTAACTGCTTTCGTTCGTTCGACAGTTCTGATTCGTTTGACAGGGCGACGTGGCGTGTCAGGGAGACGGATGGGCGAGGGTGTTTCGGATTCCCCGCACACGTTATTAACAGCGTCATGTGCTCTCCGAGGTCGGCGCTGCCAGGCCCATCATTGCCCCCTTTTATACTGCGCCGCCGTTTCACTTTCTTTCTTCTTTATGCCTTTCCATCGCCAAGGAAATCCCAAACACTTCCATCTTCAGGCTTTCATCGCTCCGTTGCACTCTTTCGTCACTCCCGCCTCTTGAGCACCTTTTTCACTTGCAAGGGTAGTTGATCTTCCTGACCAAGACCCATGACGCCAAAGAAGACATCGAAGAAATCAACGAAGGCTTCGTTGGCTGGCGGAGACGAGGTCGAGTCTGGCTCGGCCTTTGTCCCTTCGCGCGCTGGGAAGGAGATGATGGTGGAGTTGCAGCGGCTCGGCGTCCTTCCCATCTAGGAGCTCGCAATGTGGCTACCAACGCGAGGGGAGCAGTTCCCAACCCCGGATTCCGGTGAGTTGGTCGTCTTCGCCGCCTTCCTCCTTTGTGGTTTCGGAGTACCAACCCACCCCTTTCTTCGGGGCCTGCTCCATTACTGCAGCATTACCCTTTGCAACTTCAATCCGAACTCCATCCTTCAGATTTCCATCTTCATCCATCTCTGCGAGGCCTATCTTGGGATAGACCCACATTTTAATATTTTTTGTCACTACTTCTGCCTTCAGAGGACGAGCGGCAGCGTGGTCGATGGGGCCGAAATCCAATTCTTGGAGAAGATGTCGCAGAGCTACATCCCCCTCAACCTGATGACCTCGAACAAAGGCTGGCATGCCGAATGGTTCTACATCGGGAACCATGCACCGTCGCTCGTCTCCGACACCGAGAGGGAGCCGTGCCCGACGGCTTCCTGGAAGGCCACCTGCTCCTCCAACGACCAAGACTAGGTTGACGAACTTGTCTCCATGGTCGAGGACTTGAAAAGGTGGGGCCTGACCGACAGCCGGGTGGTGCTGAGCTTTGCCGTCTGTGGCCTCCAGCCCTGTAAGGACAGGGTCCACCCGTCGTATGAGAACTCTAGTGACCGGGACCCAGCTCGGGGGAAGACGGTCCCCATCGAGATCGTGCACCAACGGCTGTCGGGCTTCTTCCCGAGCTCAACGGATGTCAGTGCAGGGGGGCCGTCCAGCTTCAACATCCATAACCCATGACCCATGGTATGCTCGACCTTCCCTTCCCTCTTTTTGTTCTGCTCATGCCTTCCTCCTTTGCTCGGTTTCTTTCTCACTTGTCAGGGGTCGGTGCTGACAGGGGAGGGAAGTATACGTGTCCCTCGCCCCTATCCCCGAGGTGGCTGTGACCGATCCATTAAGGATCTGGATACCCCTGCCGAGGTCAAAGGGGAAGAAGAAGAAGAAGGGGAAGGAGCCGAAGCCCCACCGGCAAAAACCGGGGTCGAGCAATGCGACGCCAGGGAGCCTTAAAATCCTCAGCATGAAGCGGAAGCTCGTGGTCTCCTCTGAGGAGGAGGAGTCGAAGGAGGAGTCATCAGACTCGGGGTTGCTGCGGAGGTGGAGGCCTCCCTTGCCCCGAAGAAGATGGCCAAACGCCTCGGGATATCATACAAGGCCTCCTCCAGGTGAGTGAAATTTGTGTAATCCGTCCCAAATCCCCCCTTTTTTTGTTTTCGCACGTTGACTCCCTGTCCCGATCTGGGCCGCCAGGGGCGCCGGGTTCCATGTGGCTGAACCCGTGAGGGAGGCCGAGGATGCCATCCAAACCGAGGCGACGGAGTCCGACATGGCTTCGACTGCCGCAGGCTCAGAAGCTGTGCCCCCGATAGCCAACCAAGAGGGTGAGAAACCGACAACGGAGACCGACGTGGCTTCGACTATTGCGGGTTCAGAAGTCGTGCCCCCAGCAGCCAGCAAAGCGAAGGAGCAACCGACGGAGGAGGCCGTCCTGGGAGCCAAAGCGGCTGGCTCGACTGGAGCGACTCCCAAGGCGGCCATGGAGGTCGGGCCCGTCCAGGCGGCGGAGGAGGAGGAGGTCTCCGCGGGGATCAACTGGGACCTGCTCTCGCGCATCGACGGGGGTGACGGCGACAACACCGGGACCGAACCGATCACGACGGGAGCCGAGGACCTTCTTGCCCTGAGTGCCGCCACCCCGACGATCAAGGACGCCGAGGACCAACCTGATCCGGGGGTCGAGGAGTCCGTCCTCGCAGGCGCCATGAGCCTCCGAGCCCTTGGCAGTGCGCTGAAGGTCGGTGAGGGGTCAGACACCGAACCGACGGGCTTGCTGGAGCTCGAGCGCCACCAACACTGCATCCGGGAGCTATTCCTCGTAAGTCTTATAGCCCGCCACCCGAACCGGATTATCTTCTGACGCCATGTTAATGCAGGATGCCGTTCGCCCGTCCCAGTCCACCGAAGCCGTGCAGGAGCTAGAGAAGAAACTGGCCAAGGCATCCTGTCGTGAGTTTGCCACTTCTCCACCTCCTTTTTCTCCTTGGGAATCTGACCTGCTTTGTCATGCAGGTGCCGATGAGGCCTGCGCGTTGGCCGACACACTTTGGTTTGAGCGAGACAAAGTTCGAGAGCTTCTAAGGCTCTCGGACACTGCTTGGGTGGCTGCCAAGGCCGCGAAGGCCGAGGCGGAGGGGTGGGTGACAAAGGCGGAGGCATCTCAGGCCGAGGCGAAAAAAAGGCAGGCTGACTCCAAGGCGGTCAGGGCTGAGGCTGAAAAGAAGCAAGCCGACTCCGAGGCGGCCAGGGTCGACGTGAAGAAGGGAGCTTCAGGCCACCGAGGCGTCGATGGTCGATATGGCGAAAAAGCTGAAGGAGGTTGAGGCCGCCAAGGTCTCGGCAGAAGGTAAGCATTCATATCGACAATTCCCTTCACTCCTCTGGTCTTCTCGCCTGTGTTGACCAAATTCCCCTTCCTCACCTAGCGCAGAGCGCCTATCGACCTCCCATCAGCAAATCGGTCATATCAAGGAACTCTTGGAGGGGGCCGAGGCTCGGTTGACCCAAGTCCGGGAAGGCGCACGGGTACTACTGAACAAGGCCGACAACGAGCTTCCACCGGCCGAGGAGTCCGACACGGCCTTCATGGAGCACCTGCGGGATGGGCCCTGGCGCCTCGTGGCGCTGGTGAGGAACGCGGCAAAACTTGCCGTGTCTCATGCCCTCGGCGTCGTGAACAGGCTCCATCCTCAGGTGAAGATTGCAGAGGTTGCCGAGGGCTGGCCCGCCAGCGTGATGCTAGAAGACGTGGACGGTGTCTACGCTGAGGTCTCACCAACCGTCAAAAAAATAGTCAATGAGATAGACATTTGAAACACCTTCTGTAAATAAACCTGTCATAAACAATATTTCGATTACAATAGGCTGAAGCCCAAGACCTTGCTTTTGTTGTAATTTAATTCGAGCCCTTAGGCGAAACGGGAGAGAGAGCGTAGTTTAGAAAACCTCGAAACAAACTTAAATTCACCCGTTCGCACCGTTCCCGACTACCGTACCTCAGACCGTGATCGTCGCCCGCAACGTTCAGGAGGATTCTCTAACCGGACGCCAACAAGTTTTGAATCGAGCCTCGATGTAGTAGTCGTTCACTTAGCGTCACGGGTGAATTAGAAGGTCTCGGAAGACCGAGCCCCCGGAGTAATTCGACATTGCGTTCGACCCTTGTGTATCAGGTCCCGACCATAGCCAGCCCCGGGAGGGGATTCCCATGCTCTGACCATAGGACGAGGGGTCAGAGCACTACATCGGGCAAGGACGCACCAACTTAGTACTCGGGAGAGCCGTCTAACCATCAAGTAACTCAGACGCATCCTATAAACTTCCTTCCTGGGAACCCGGACCATAAGGGGTCGGGACCGCGAAGCTCAAAGCTGGTCATAAGTACAACGCAGAAGTTATCGGGCCATTCGAATGTTACTCGACTGGTCGGGAGAAAGCGCTAAGCCCCCGAGCAGCTATCGAGTACTCAATAGACCACCTACCGAGGAACCCTGACCATCGGGGGTCAGGGCATCATAGCTCAGGGTTGGCCATAAGCAGAGCGCGGAAGTCGTTGAGTAGTTGTAGGCTGCTCGGCAACAGGGCAAAAAGCAACAAACGACAAATGGAAAGATATCGAAGCTGCCTTATAAAAAAGAAATGAGTGTAGAACACACATCTGTTTGAGGATCGAATCCGCCGGAGCTGATGTCGCATGCCAGTGTGCTTCAATGCCCTTGAAAGCCTAGTGAAGGAGAGCGAGGAAGCCGAAACCGATGACACGATGCATTGAGCTCCCGACAACAAAAACCGCCGCAACAAGCAAGAACGATGAAGAAAGGATTCTCCACCAAATCGCCAAGGGGGTGCCCAAGGAGGTGAGCGAGTGGTCGGGGATGTGCCTCCTCTTAGAACCTGATGGTCGACTCGAGTCACTAAGACGAGCCAAAGATCAAGAGAAATAAATATGATATTTATACTAGTTCAGCCCTCCCGAAGGATAATAGACCTACGTCCAGTGATTTTTATTGGGATGGATGATGAACAAGATCAAGTATGAGTTCTTGAGGCTTAGAGCAAGCTGACCAAGAACAAGTAAGGAGCTGGAACGAAATGAACTCGGATTCTCGGGTCTTTTCCTCAGCCCGTCCTGCCCTCCCTTTTATAGCTCAAGAGGGACAGTTACAAGGAACTTAGAGGCAAAAAAGCTAAGACTAAAGATCTAAAAAGGTGAGTACGAACAACATCTAAAAATGATACATGAAGATGTCCTCTGTGCCCTATACGCCATGGGTGTTTTGTGTCTTATCCTGCCTTGGGGCCCCTTCTCTGTAGATTCCACCTGCACTGTGTTATCGGATGATGTCATTCCTTACTGGGTTGTCCCCTCCTTGTCTCCTTGCAAGCCAAATTTCGTCTCGAGCGGACCGAAAATCAGGTCATGAAATCGGGGTCAAGAAAAAAATACCAAGATCAGACTGGGAGGAGGTCGGAACGACCGACCCCTATGAAAGGTCCGAGCGTTACGCTAGAGTGACACCCCTACAGTATAGATGAGGTATTTTTATCTTTTCTCTCTCTACTTAATTCCACTGTTCCTAAGTAGTACTAAGGGCATGCACAACACACCTCTTGAACCCGTCGGTATGTTTTGCAAAAAACACCCCGCAACCACGTATTGAATGTGAACCCGTCGCTTCACCAAGTGACGCCGGCGGCTCATGCTCCAAGCGTTTGCAGACAACGAAAAACACGTTGTAGTCGCCGGCTGCTGAAGCGACAGGGCAGATGAGCGCACGCGCGAAAGGGAATTTGGCGAGCACAAGTGTCGAAACTTGGTTTCGACAATGTAATTTCTGGGGTCGCAGTCGAGATCGCCAAGCACGATGGGTTAGGAGGAAAATAAGATTTAGACAGGTTCAGGCCCTCTCATGAGGTAATACCCTATTCCTGTTTCGATGGATTCGATCCGCCGAGTGTCTTTATTGATCTCGTGATCTAAAGCTGAAGGCTAAAAGCTGATCTCCTATTGAAATATCTGATCTAGCATATGATATCTGATATCCCTCAAGGGACGCCCCTTACCCCCCTTATATAGTCTTGGGAGGAGGACTTACAGATCGAAAACCCTATCTTACTCTAAGTCGGTTTCCTCAATCTTACCAAACCGTGACTATAGACCGATTGCCTTATCTCTATCGGCAATCGTAACACCCAAGTCATGTTCGGTTTACAGATATGGCAGGCGCAATCTATCCCTACCTCCAGTCGGATAAGCTTGCCATGCAGATACCCGATTGCCATAATCTCCACAGTAGCCCCCGAGTCCTTTTCAGTCGACGAGACAGCTCAACTTCAAACCAAAACAGCACACAGCCAAAAATCTCTTTGACCGAGTTCTTTTGGCGCCGAGTGATTCCATCATCTCTGCCTGAATCTTCCCGAGTGACTCCAAAGACTGTGAAGGGCTGAAAAATATCTAAAAATTCTCAAAAGTAAATATCTAGGTGCATCTCCCGATGCACCTAATTAGGTAGCCCCGACTATATGGTTAGTCAAAAACAGACTAAACATATAGTCAAGAACTATAAAAAATCATTCTCATACAGATGCTTAGCTCAAGCTAAAGCAACCTCATTACTCGACAAGCTCGTACTCATCCGAGTGAATTTGCCCAAGTCTTCTCAGAACAAATAATTCAATCAACCCTCGTGGGTGAAAAGCACTCGGTAAGCTCATGCTTATCCGAATGGATCTGCCCGAGTCATCCCGAAACAAACATTTTAATCGTCCCTCATGGGAAAACGAGTTCTTTCAATCGTATGAAAAATATGACCAAGTTATTAAATAGCTTTTGCCATAATACTGGTCTTAATCTATAAAGATCTTCACCAAGGTGGAAAAATAGCATTGATCTAATCAATTAGTCAAATGCTAAAAAACCAAACAACCCTTGTCATCAAGGCAGCCATAAAAAGCTTCACCGTTGGTCACCTTCCAAGTTGCATCGTGCCAGCTTCTCATGAAGTCAAGCAAACCGCGGTATGAAAGGATTTTCAAAGGTACAGGGCATTCGGACACGTGCATATTGCCAGGGCAAATCTGCTTAAGCTCATCCGCTTAAGTCCCTAAGGACACGCATCGGGCCACACCTTAACTGGGTCGTAGATTCTCTCATGGGCTCGGCCCAATCACACGAAAACCTAGTGCAACCCTCAAATCTTTCTATAAAGGCTCGAGGTCGTCCCCGCCTCTTCATCTTCCAAAGATTCCTCTTTTCGCAGCACTGTTCACCAGTTCCCTGCGAAGAACCCTAGACTCGCGTGCTCCCAAATCCATCCATCCAAAAGCTCGCTTCTTGCCACAACCAGCTTCCGCAGCCAATCTTCCAAGATCTCCTGCTCAAATCGTCATCCTTTCCGACCGATCCACTTCCCATCCACACCACACTCATGGCGGAGGAAAAGAGAATCCCATTTGACCAATGGGCCACATCGGATGTGAGGGAATCTACCCTCAAGGAGATGGTGAAGCACGGCGTGCTTCCCCAAAGGAGATTGTGGGCTGGAGCCCGCGGTGGGTGAGGACTTCCCAACCCCGAACACCGGTGAGCTCGTTGTATTCACTTCTTTCTTCTATTGCGGGTTCAGCCTTCCCACCTCCGAATTCTTCCGGGGTCTTTTAGATTACTATGGTCTCCAGCTCTACCATCTGAACCCCAACTCCATGCTTCACATCGCCCTCTTCATTCATGTATGCGAAGCATACCTTGGCATCCTCCCCCACTTCCAACTGTTCCGCCGCATGTTTTATCTTAAACCACATCCGAACAAGGACCATCCATGTGTCGTTGGCGGGGCAGGTTTCCAACTCCGCGGATCTCTCCGCAAGGAGTACTTCTCTCTTCCCTTAAAATCTTCCAATAAGGGATGGCACGCGGGCTAGTTCTATATTATCAACCTCGAACCCAGCCTGCCAGCTTTCGTCGGCCTTCCCCCTGTCCCCAGGCCAACTTGGAGCACTGTTCCAGTGGCTAAAGATTGGGACGAGGCCAATAAACTGCTTGCAAAGATCCTAGCGATGAAGCAAAGAGGTCTTCGCGACGAACAGATCACTCGGCACTTCATCAGGTGCCGACTGGCGCCGATCAAAGAACGGTCGAAACCGGCCTTCGAGTACGAAGGCGGGAAGGACCCCAATCGGGAAGATCAGGATCCACTCAGCTACGAGATCTTGAAGATCCGGATGTACAAGATCTTCTCGACTGGAATCGCAGTTGAGCGCGCCCTCATTCTGCCGGTTCTCCCCTTCAGCATTCACCGACCTCCTCCTCCGGTAAGCCGACTGACTGCTTCATAATGTCTTGCAATCTTGATATCTTGTCTCTTAGTGTTGTGCGAACTTCTCTTGCAGGAAAATGCTTCTGTTACTTCAAAGCCGTACAAGGTGCCCCACGACGACGCGTCGCGTCGCCCTGCCAAGAAGCCGGCTGGCGGGATCAAGATCCAAAGTGATCCAGTTGGAAAGCGGGCGGCCCCGAGTGAGGACACAAACAAGCGGGCGAGCAAAAGGAGGCTCATCATTGAGGATTCGGACGATGACGTCCCGGCTCCTCCAGTCGAGACTCCTCCTCCAAGGCGATCGCCGAGGACGGCGCCGAAGATCCGCCGGTCGTCTAGGTATGCTTTATGACTGAAGTCCAAACTTTTTCGTTGAAAGCCTTCTTTGTCTTCATCCCAGCTGTATTCATTATCGCAGAAGGCCCAAAGACATAGATCCTGCCGGGAAGGGTGAGGGGCCGACCCCCACCGCCGCTCCCGAGGTGCCGAAGCTCAAGAGCCAAAACCTCGGAGCCCGCATCCGAACGAGAGCGCTCCGGCAAAAACCTTCGCCTCCGAAGAAGGGTGCCCCGGAAGGATCCCCGACCGCCGCCGGACGCCCCGACGGAAGCCGGCAGCCGGAAACCTCAGCCACGGCTCACGGCCCCGACCCGAGGGTCACTCGGCGAAGAGCCGAGGAGGAAGGAGGCCACCGGCCGTTCCACCCAAGTGCGCACCACCGGCCGGTGAGTCTTGTCTCGAATCTTCTCTTTGCTCTTTTAGTTTGAATCTTTCATGTCTTCATTTATTCTTCCTATCTCGCCAACCACGTGGAGGAAATCCCTGTGTTACGCTTCGAAACCCGGGTTTCCCAATCAAGATCGAGTGACGGGACTCGGAAGGCCAAAGGCGGGGGCATCGTCCCGGACAGCGGCGAGGGGAAGAAAGGGATGCCCTTGTCGAAAGCTTAAACAAAGCGACTCGGCTACTCAACGTAAGCCTTAGTCTTTTTCTTTTATTGTGTTATCATCCTTTTCCAGTCGGTCACTCTTTAGATTTCATGCGCAGAAGGAGTATTGCCGTTCCATGGCAAAGTCCGAGGTGCTGGAGAAACTTGTTCCTCACCCGAGCTCCTTAGAGGACGCCCAATGGAAGCTGAAAACTACTCGAGGAAGCCGCGTTAAGGGAGGCGGCTTTAAGGAGGGAGATCGCGGAGCTTCGGGAGGCGAACCTCGACCTCCGAGGATCGATCGGGAGTAAGCTCGTCTCCCGAGTTTACTTATGATTCTCATGTTGACCCCGGTTGCTGATGATCTTCTTTACTTGTAGAAAATTCGTCGGAGGTCCATTCGCTCCAAGTCCAGCTGAAGGTAGTCAGCCTCGACAAAGCCGAACTGGAAGCCGAGTTTGAAGGTAAGCCTCTTTGAAGTAGAATTCCTTGTGCTGCTTTATTTCCGAGTGCTTTGCATGATCGATGCTTTTGGCGCTTACAAGGTTAAGACCCGAGCTCAATATGACGTCTTGCTTGAGCGGGTCAAACGAGCCGGAGAGGTCCGGAAGAGGTCGCCAATGCTTCTGCGCCAATCTTGCTATCCTTGTTCCACCATGGAGTCGGGACCAGCTCACTGGACCTATTGAAGTCTTCGACAAGCTGCGGAGGGCTCCTGACCAATATCTGGTGAACATCACTGAGGCCGCCAACATGGGGGCTAGTCCGGCTCTTGCACTGTCCTTTACCCCGAGTGGATATCCACTCGGTTGGAGAGGGCTTCACCGACGGGACCACGATGAGCGGCCTTGGATATGCTGAGTGAGGCACGGAGTCGCGAAGAAGATTTCCGTTGACGTAGTAAATAACTTCCGAATTTGATTTGTCTTGTGAACATTGGCTTGTAATTATCATATGATCGTGGTGCTCGATACAGCTTGTGATATATTTAGTTTATTTATGTTAATGCCTTGATCCGAGTTTTTGTGTGAAATTTTTAAGTAATTTTCGTCATTGTCACCAAGCCTAGGCTCGATTAGGTCATCGAAAACTCTCGGTCCTTAGACACCGAACTCGAATCGAAGAACATTAAACAATGATAAACCAAATCATGCACAGAAGTTGATGAGGAAAACTTAAGCTTTATTGACATATGTATAGCCCCCGGCTGCTAACTCAAGAAGTCATCTTGCTTGAGGTTGGCAGTCAAGGAAAACATGAAACCTTAGTCAAATTAAGCATAAAATCGTCGAAGATGCTCGATGTTCCAGGAGTTCTCCACCATAGATCCGTCTTCACGCTTTAGCCGGTATGCACCGGGCCGAGTCACCTCAGTGATTATGTACGGTCCTTCCCATAAGGGGGATAACTTGTGATGGTCCTTGGTGGTCTGGATCTTGCGTAGAACTAGGTCGCCAACGATGAAAGCTCGTGCCCGAACGTTGCGACTGTGGTATCGCCAAAGCCCTTGAAGATATTTGGACGACTGGATGAGGGCTGCCTCTCGGGCCTCTTCCAGCCGGGTAAGGTCGTCCACTGGTCGGGTCGTAGCGTTCATCGTTGAAGCTGCGGACTCAGAGGGATTTATACTCCATCTCGTTTGGTAACATGGCTTCTGCGCCGTAAACCAAAAAGAAGGAAGTTTGGCCGGTAGCCCGACTGGG
Organism: Oryza australiensis; assembly: GCA_019925245.2. Classification (NCBI taxonomy): domain Eukaryota; kingdom Viridiplantae; phylum Streptophyta; class Magnoliopsida; order Poales; family Poaceae; genus Oryza; species Oryza australiensis. Next base: position 583,390 of record JAIFGZ020000277.1, on the reverse strand, counting down.
TGTGGTCCGCAGAGACCATAAGACCGAGGGAAGCTCTTGGACCCACTTGCCCGCGTAAGGGTTTAGGCGATCGAAAACGCGGGCCTTGATGCCTTGGAGGACCATGCCGTTGGCTCGTTCGACTTGTCCATTGCTTTTGGGATGGGCAACTGATGCGTAGCAAATCTTGATTCCGAAGTCCTCACGTAAATTCCTTGAAGATGCCTCCCGTGAATTGAGTCCCGTTGTCGGCTATGATTCGTTTGGGACGCCGGCAAAGGCACGATGTTGAGGAAAAGTCCCGTGCCTTGTCAGTAGTAATTGTGGCGACTGGCTTGGCCTCAATCCACTTGGAGAACTTGTCGATTGCGACGAAGAGGTGTGTGAATCCTCCTGGAGCTTTCTTGAAGGGGCCGACCATGTCCAAGCCCCATACCGCGAACGGCCAGGATAGTGGGATTGTTTGTAGCTCCTGGGCCGGGACATGGCTCTGTCGGGCGAAAAATTGGCAGCCTTCGCAGGTTCGTACGACTTTGTCCGCGTCGGAGACCGCGGTAAGCCAAAAGAAACCTTGCTCGTAAGCTTTGCCGACCGAGTGCGTGCCGCCGCGTGGCTTCCGCATATGCCCGAGTGGATGTCTTGAAGTAGCTGCCTCCCTTCCTCGGGTGTGATGCATCTCATTAGGATTCCGGAGGGGCTTCTCTTGTATAAGTCGGAGTCAACCATGACATATGCTTGGCAACGACGCCGGACGCGTTCTGCTTCGTCCCGGTCATCCGGCAGCTCTTGCTGGGTTAAGAATTTGATGAGCGGCGTCCTCCAGTCGGCGTCAGTCATGGCGACTTCGTTGCGCAGCTTGCTCGTTGGAAGTTATCTTTGCCGTGATGGTTGGTTCATAGAGGTGCTCGACAAAGACGTCTCGTTGGGGCAGCTTCGCGCTTGGACCCGAACGTGCCAACTCATCACGCTTCGTTGTTATGCCTCAAGACGTGTGAGAGTTCGAGCCCGTCAAACTTGTCTTCAAGTTTGCGGACCTCTTGTCGGTAGGCCTCCATGGTGTCGTTTAGACAGGACCGCCCTTCATTACTTGATTGACGACCAGCTGGGAGTCGCCTTACACGATGAGCCGACGTATTCCGAGTGAAACTGCGAGACGCAGTCCATGTAGCAGAGCTTCGTATTCGGCAACGTTGTGTGAGGCGGAGAAGTGGGGGTGAAGGACGTATCTTAGCCTTTTCCCGTCGGGAGATCAGCACAACTCCCGCTCCCAAGCCGGTGATCCTCTTGGATCCGTCGAAGTGCATGGTCCAGTGTTGGAGGTCTTCCCGAGGTACATTCTCTTGTTGCTCACCCACTCGGCCAGAAATCCGCCAAGGCTTGTGACTTTATGGACGTCCTCGCCTTAAAAGTCAAGTCCAACGGCATCGCTCTAAAGCCCACTTGGCGATGCGTCCGGTCGCCTCCCGGTTGTGGATGACATCGCCGAGTGGGAAAGAAGTGACGACGGTGACCGAGTGACCCGAAAATAGTGTGCCAATTTCCTCGCGGTTATTAGAACATCATAGAGTAATTTTTGTACCGAGGGTAGCGAATTTTGGCTCCTGCCAACACTTCGCTAACAAAGTAGATCGGCCTCCGAATCTTCCGAGCCCATCCTTCTTCTTCGCGTTCGATCACGAGGACCATGCTAACCACTTGGTGAGTGGTTGAAACGTACAACAGCAAAGGTTCCTGGGGCTGAGGCGAGGCCAGGACAGGCGACGTTGTAAGGAACTCTTTGAAATCTTCAAAGGCCTTGTTGGCTTCCGCGGTCCACCGGAAGTCGTCTGTCTTGTTTAGCAATCAAGAAGGGCATGCCTCATTCGTCGAGTCGAGAGATGAAGCGGCTTAGTGCCGCCATGCAGCGATGAGCTTCTAGACGTCTTTCTGGTTACTCGGGGCTTCATGCTCAAGATGGCGTTGATCTTCTCTGGATTGGCTTCAATGCCGCGACGTGACACCATGAAGCCGAGCAGTTTGCCTGATGGAACGCCGAAGGTGCGCTTCTCGGGTTCAACTTCATTCGAAGGCTCGGATGTTTGCAAAAGTTTCTTCTAGGTCGCGATCGTCTTCTTTTGCTTGGTCTTGATGACAACGTCGTCGACATAAGCTTCTACGTTTTTGCTGATCTGCGTCTGGAAGCATCTTTGGATCATGCGTTGGTATGTGGCACCGGCGTTCTTCAGGCCGAAAGGCATGATGACGTAGCAGTAGGCCCCAAACGGCGTGATGAAGGATGTCTTCAGCGTCGGATTCTTTCAAGCCGATCCGTGATAGCCCGAGTAACAATCCAAGAAGCTCGAAGTTGGCAGCTGGCTATTGAGTCAACGACTTGGTCGATGCGAGGCGGCTGAACGGATCTTTGGGACAGCTTTGTTGAGGTCGGTGTAGTCAACGCACATGCGCCATTGCCCCGTCTTCTTGCGGACCAGGACTGGGTTGGCTAACCAGTCGGGGTGTAGGACTTCTTGTCGGTAGCCAAGAGCTTTGTGAGCTCTTCCTTGATAGCGTCTTTTCGGTCTTGCGCGAATCTGCGTAATCGTTGTTTTATCGGTTTGGCGTCATCTTTGACGTGTAAAGAGTGCTCGATCACCTCCCTAGGAATTCCAGCATATCGATGGTTTCCAAGCAAAAACATCTTTATTATTTTGGAGGAAGGTGACGAGCGCGCTTTCCTATTTAGAATCTAGGTCGCGCCGATTACGCGGTTTCGAGGGATCCGACGGATCAAGGGAGATCTTCTTGGTCTTGGTGTCGCCGGATCCCGATTTGGCTATCTTCTTCGCGGGGACTTCGCCCTCTCGCCGTTGATGCAGCCAATCGGACTTCTTGTTGGCCACGTAATATCTCGTGAGATTGGGCCATGTCGCAGCTCTCCTTATCGCAGTGAAGGCTTGCTTCACATCGCTGCGAAGAGTGATGACGCCGTTGGGACCGGCATCTTCATGCAGAGGTAGGTGTAATGTGGGATCGCAATAAATTTGGCAAGCGCAGGCCTTCCGATGATGGCGTGATATGCTGTCTCGAAGTCGGCCACCTCAAAAGTGACGTTCTCCGTTCGGAAGTTCTCTCGAGCCCCGAAGGTGACAGGGAGGGAGAGGTGCCCGAGTGGTGTTGATGATAGCCCCGGGATGACTCCGTGGAAGGGCCGAGCTTGCCTTCAGTTCGGCCCTCGGGATCTGCATCTCATCCATGGTCTTGGCTTACAGGATGTTAAGGGCGCTTCCCCCATCGATGAGGACGCGCTTGAGCCTGATGTTACGGACCACGGGATCTAGGACGAGTGGATAGCGCCCCGGATGAACCACTCGGTCAGGGTGATCCGAGCGGTCAAAAGTGATGGCCACCTCCGACCATCGCAGGTACTGAGGGACTTCGGGTTGAGCTGCGTTGACCTCTCGGTCGGTTAGCTTCTGTTTCTTCTTGGATTCATGAGCTAGCGGCCCCCCCGAAGATGTGATTGAGCTCTCCCACAGGGTCTTGGAAAGGTTCGGCGTTGTCAGCCGCGTTGTTCTTCTTGGCGCCCGATGGAGCAGCCTCGTCATTCGGCTTCTTGTTGAGCGCGCCCGCATCGCTCGCGAACTGTTTGTAGATGAAGCGCCCTTAGCCGCGTGCTTATGGTTGGGATGGTGAGTGCACCGGGCGTTCATGATGGCGTCGTAGGCGGCGACTCGGGGGCGGCGTTGAGAGTTGGAGGTTGCAGCCACTAGGTCCTCAGATCGGCGCTTGCGATCCTTTTGGGCCTGGTTGTTGCTATTGTCGTTATCCTTCTTAGGATTTTGGTTTCCTCCCGCCCGCTTATCTTCCCTTCGTCGGGCCGGTCTTGTCGGGCGGCCTTGATGGCGTCGTTGGATTTGGCATATGAATTCGCCGTCTCGAACATCGTTTCACCGTCTTCGGTGGTTTGCGCCCGAACTTCCCGATTAGCGGCTCATCACGGACTCCCTTCGGAAGGCGGCGATGATGATGTCATCGATGATGTTGGGGATCTTGTTGCGCTTCTCGAGAAACGACGGATGTAATCCTTCGAGGCTCGTCCGCTCTCGGATGACGTTGTATAGATCGAAGTGTGTACCGGCCTCTCGAAGGTTCCCCGGAAGTTGGCAATGAAGTGGTCCTCGCCGCTCCACGAGCCGATTGAGCCTCTTGACAGCTCGTGAGCCGCTTACGCGAGCTAGCGAGGGCCACAGTGTAATTGGCCATGGCCTTGTTGTCACCGCCGCCGCGCGGATGGCGAGGTGTAGACGGTAAGCCATGACTCAGGGTCAGTCTTGCCGTCGTACCTTTCAATTCCTGTGGGCTTGAATCCACTTGGCCAATGCACTTGGCGAAGCTCCCGAGTGAAAGCCGCACTCCGTCGTCGCCGCTATCGGGTGATCCCCTCCGATCCTCCCGAGTGCGCGGTCCCTCTCCCGGTAGCGGCGATCGAGGACTTCCCGCAGATCACTCGGCGGGGTCTTCGGTTGGCTGGTTGGGTAGCCGGAGCCGTTGTTGTGGCGGACGCGACGGTGGACGGGTGGACGTCCGTATCGTTTGCCGCGGGAGTCGACGGTTTGCTCCTGGTACTTCTGCGTGGACTCGCGGGGTGGGCCTCTTGGCCTTGTCGTCAACTGTTCTGGCTCGGGCCTCTTATAGTCTCCTGACCTTAGAGGCGGGAGTCGGCTCTTGTCGGGCGTTTCAGCCACAGATTCAGTCGGCCTTCGTACCGAGGTGGTGGGGTGACCGTTGGCTGTGACAGCGACGATGGTCTTGATCTTGTCGAGTATCAGAGTCACATTGGCGGGTGCCGTCTCCATGACGGTGTCCAAGAGCGTGAGCGTGGAAACAACGTTCTGCTGTGACGTTTGGAAGATGTTGGTGTTGCGAACCCGTGTTTGGAGGATGGCCTCCTGGGCGGATCGTCCGGCTGCGCGTAGATCCTGCTTTCTCTTGTCGCCTCGTCCTTGCGTTGCTTCTCCTCTTCGGTCGTCTTGCGCTTGTGCTCAATCTTGGCTCGCTCTTCTTCAAAGCCTCCGGCCATGGCTGAGTCGGACTCGTCCCGGCTCGCCATGAGGACATCAAAGCACTTCGGCTCATAGTCCTTGCGGCGGTCGGAGTCGTTGGCTTCGGAGGGGATGCCGTAGAGGTCGTCGAAGCCGGCGGAGCTGAGGTATTCATTGAGCTCCGAAGATGAGCAGGAGCCGAATGATGGGAGGATGACGGCGACCTCCCTTGATCCCGGGTAGCCCGGGTCTAGATCGCCCACCCGAGTCGAGCTTGGGATGCGGGCTCCTCCGAGGGGTCGCCCCACTCGGGAGAGGAGTTTGCTGTAGATCTCGGCGGCGTTTGGTAACCCAAACGGCACCGAGAGGTCTTCGTCCGAGTATATCGTCTCCGTCGGGGAGGCGAGAAGATTGGCGCAGGTTTCGACGATATTCGGTAATCCGAATGGTGCCGAGCGAAGTCCTTCGTTGGAGAGAGTAGATTGCATCTTGGTCTTCAAGACGTCGTTGTAGATCTTGGCGATGTTCGGGAGTCCGAACCGCGTCGAGTGGATTTCTCCTTCCGACTGGTCCGAATCCGAGTCGAAGGAGGAATCGTCGACGAAGTAGGCGACGAAGTCGCCGAATCTTGAAGGAGATCCCATCACGCTTGTCGGCGAGATTTGTTGAAGAAGTCTCGACGCGCGGTCCCCTACCTGGCGCGCCAACTGTCGAAACTTGGTTTCGGCAATGTAATTTCTGGGGTCGCAGTCGAGATCGCCAAGCACGATGGGTTAGGAGGAAAAGAAGATTTAGACAGGTTCAGGCCCTCTCATGAGGTAATACCCTACTCCTATTTTGGTGGATTCGATCCGTCGAGTGTCTTTATTGATCTCGTGATCTAAAGCTGAAGGCTAAAAGCTGATCTCCTATTGAAATCTCTGATCTAGCATATGATATCTGATATCTCTCAAGGGACGCCCCTTACCCCTCTTATATAGTCTTGGGAGGAGAGCTTACAGATCGAAAACTATATCTTACTCTAAGTCGGTTTCCTCAATCTTATCAAACCGTGACTATAGGCCGATTGCCTTATCTCTATCGGCAATCGTAACACCCAAGTCATGTTCGGTTTACAGATATGACAGGCGTAATCTATCCCTACCTCCAGTCGAATAAGCTTGTCATATAGATACCCGATTGCCATAATCTCCACAACAAGAAAGAATTTTGCGCACGCGAGGAAAACTTCCAGGGCTATTTCTTCCCATTCTATCAAATCCTCCGTCGTTGAGTGCCACTACCGCTGTCGTCGTCGCCTCCGTCGTCGCCATATAATTGGGGAGAGGTGGGGGGAAGAAAACGCAGGGCTGGGGGTGGCGTACCTATAGGGTAGAAGACGCCGGGGCTGGGGATCGATGGGCCCGAGGCGAAGGATGAGGAGCTACACGCGACGGTGTCCATGGCTGTGCCCCTCCCGAATCCGCCGCTCCCGAGCCGCCGTCGTAGCCCTCTCCCATCCGCCGCAGCCCTCTCCCTTCTTGCTCTGCTCTCTGCGCTATCACTGCTCTTTCGCTGCTTTCGCTAATATATTTACTCTGTCTGCTCTCCTGCGCTCTGAAGATTATTCTGGAAACGGCTAGTGGCTACAAGTATGATATATTAAATATATGTGCTGAGACGTTGCTAGTACTGCACACAATATATTTAATATATTAACATCTTAAGTATCCGTTGGCTCGTTACTAGTACTGCATACAATACAAACAACACAGTGGGACATACAACCATTTGACCACAGTAGTATATAAATAATATATGCTGATCCAGGTATATTATTGTTTGTTGTAGTTTATATATAATATAACTAAATTGTTAATTATTTGTTGTAGTTTATATATAACATAAGACACAAATTGTTAATTGTTAATTGTTAGTTATTAATTGTCTGTTGCTTCGATCGGAAGAATGATGGTAGTTCACATATAGTATATTCTTAGATAATTTGGTCTAAACAAAAACAAATTGATTGTACATTTTTTCTTTTCCAAAAAAGAAACTAGTTAATTTTTAACCATACAAAGTGTTTTTTAGTTAAGTATTGTTGACCGCGTGATTTGCATCTCCTTAGGTTCACGTGCTGCCATATGGAGCACACGTGCGTGCCACCAGATTCAGAGAGGAAGAGCCCCGGCACGGCGACGACATCACCGGTGTTGGGAGGACGGTTGGGGCGCAATGTACCTGCGACATCGTCTTCCCCGCTAGGCCGTGAATTTGGCTCACCGGCCGGCTACTTCCCCGTAGCCCGTGGATCTAGCTCAGCCGCGTCTCTATTCCCACTTGGCGACACCAACAGCATGGTGTCGAGATGCATCAAACCACGGCACCCCTTCATCAACCAATGGGATGTTGTTCCATGCATCTTCATCTCCTGCTTGGTGGGATCCGGCAAGTTCTGATCCAACTTGGTAATAAAACTTGGTAGTTTTTTGTAGCTTCTGTATAATTCTTGTTGTAGCTTATTTATTTTGCACCAGAAATTATTTCTAATTTATTATTATTACTTATTATTATTACTATACATTACATTTGATATATTGTTCATAATTTGTTTTGCAGCGAAAAAGACACATTTTCACCGGGTGGTTTCATGAGGTACTTCGGCAACCAGCCACATAATTTTCATTTGGTTGGTGTACCATCTCACAATAGAGGAAGTTCGCCCACAGAGGTGGAACTCTTATCAGAGCAGCCGGAGAAAGTTAGGAATGAGAAGAGAATTATGTGAACATCGAGTGAGGACAAAAGATTGATGAGTGCTTGGATTGAATATTCGACGGACTCAGCAACCGGAGCTGATAGAAAGGGAGAAGCATATTGGGGTGATGTTGTTGAGGCATACAACAAGAACACCCCATCGGAAAGGAAAAGGAATGCGAAGCAAGCTAAGGATCGATGGCACAAGCTTAATAGGTGGTGTAACCTATTTGAATCTCCTATTTGAAGGCTCGTAGGGTGTTTACAAGTGGCTACTCTGATCAGATGTGGATGGATGTAGCTGACGAGTTTTATTTGGAAGACAATAAAAATGAAAAGCTAGGACCCTTTGTTCTTATGAATGTGTGGAAAATATGTCGTGAAGTGTCGAAATAGAAAGCATACAACGAAGAGCTCAAGAACGCTCCTAAAAGGAAGTCCTACCACATTGAAGAAGATGGAGAAGATGTCGAAAGTGTGGATGAAATACCTAAGTGACCAATGGGACAGAAGGCGGCTAAAAAGGTCGCTCTTGCTGCAAAAGGCAAGTCGAAGGTAATGGTTGATGAGGGTAAATCGAAGGAGTCCGCAATCGATGTGGACAAGCTTGAGAAATTAAACAAGATCGAAGAAAACATTAGTATAAACCGCATAAAAGTACTAGAACTGTAACAAAAGTTGTCTTCCGAAAAGAATGAGACCACAAAGATTGTCCATCTAACAGCACAGGAGAACAAAGAGGCAAAGAAACTAGAGATGGAAGAGAGAAAGCTTGAGATGGAATCAAAGAAGCTCAAGATTGAGGGGAAGAAGCTTGAGAAAGAATAAAGATGATTGACACATATAACAACCTTATCTCGTGGGATACAAGTTCAATAAGAGATGATGAAAAGGCTGAGCGAGTTGTTGCCGTGAAATGTTTGAGAAAGATGCTTTTTTTCTAAGATAATCTAATTTGGTATGCCTTTTAATTATTCTTCAGTTTCTGCCGTACTAATTTGCAGTGGAACTGCATTTGAGCACTAATATTCTTTTTTGTCAGGTAAAAGGGATGAATTATCTGTTGATGTGCCCTTTGGTGCAATTAGCACTTTATGTGCCCTTTGACAGTACTTTATGTGCCCTTTGGCAGTGTGAAATGTTACCTAATAGTGTGAGTCTGAATGTGAAATGGCAGTTTTGCTTGTTTTTGCTACTGAACTGAATGATGACAAGTGGTACCTGTACTTGTGCATTTCACTTGGTTTCTGTTGCGGCGTTGCACTAAATTTCTGAGAACTATGAACTATAAGCATGTTAGTGTCATCCTGCTAGGAACTATGATGCTAGATGCTGTGAGTCTGCTGCTGTGATCCTTTGCAAAAAAAAAAAACCCTACATATTTACTGGATGCTGCTGCTATCATCCTTTCAAAAAAACTAAATATTTACTGCATACTGTGCTACAGTTTGTCTGAAAACTTGGACTGAATACTTGTGAATATTTGTGACTTCACTCACTACTGTAGTTGATCTCACCATGCTGGTGATTTCAATTGGTGGGGAATGTATTTATCTATGTTCAGACCTGTAGATTACTTTCATCCATATGTGCAGACTTGCAGATCACTGTTATTTGTTCCATATCCGAAACTGTTGGAATGCATGTGACTTGCAGAACACCTGGACGTGCCTTTGCAAGGCTAGTGTTTGATCAACAAGCTACATGCAACACAATGGTGTATAAAACTTAATTTATGATTGATTTTGACTATATATACAAAGCATTAAACAGCATGTAAACAACGAAATAGATTATAGGTTGTATGTCCTGTCTTTTTACCTGTCTGTATAATAAATTCGAGACGTTTACAAACGACCCTTTGTTTATGGGTTATATATGCCTAAAGAGCCTAATGTATTAGTATCAAGTCAAAATACATATGGATACACCTGGCTGCCTCCAAGCATTGCAACTCGGGAAAGTATTTTCTACATTATGTATCATAACACCTAAGTATATGCATGTGGTTCAAATAGTTGTATAAAGAATTTGTCCTTTCAACTGCCCTTGCAGCATGAATGCAGCGAGGGCTTGATGCCGCGATGGCAGTTCACAGGCCGAGAGAGGAAAAAAGTTGAAACAGATACGAAGAATTGCGGGCGGCCGGGGCGAAACAATCCCGCGATCGAGGACACAGAAGCAGCGCGCGGCCATCGGGCCATGCATCCATCTGCCCCAAACCATAGGATCGCGCCGGCTGCCTTCACATCCCGTCTCGCTCAGTTTCGCTCGCAATCCCTGCGCCGCACGGCAGGCTCACTCCGCGGGGAATACGAGATCGCTCTCCGACCGTTTTGGGTTCGTCCGCGTGTTTTTTTTCCGAAAAATTTTATGGTATTTGGAAAAGTATCTTTGAGATAATTAAATTTTATATTAAAATTTTTGATACCTCAAAATATATAGTATCCAGAGTTACTTAAATTTTATAGCAGAAAATATAGCCCAATATATTATATATTTTTAAAGATGATAAAATTTACCTTTTTAGCGCTCACTCTGCGACCGCGAGGCGCAAGTGCGATTCGTGTGGGGTACACGAGCCAAAATAATCGTGCCACAGGCCAGGAAACGATGGCGTGATTTAAGCCCACAACCAGCCAGCCAGCCCGCCCACGACGAGAGGCCGGGGCAGGGAACACGAGAGTTTTGGGATTTTTTAATTTTTTATTAAAAAATTTATCAAAATAATTTTTGGTTTGAAAGTTTGCAGAAGTAGTCATTCGCCGTCTTTTAGGAGGATGTTTTTAAAAAATTTTCTCATAGAGGACGATTTTAATGACGTGGCAAACGATCGTTGGTAGCCGTTTGCCACGTACGCGTCAAATTGCATTTTGCCTCTTGCCGCCTCGCGCATGGCAATTTTTTCATTTAGGGGCCGTCTGCAAAAATACGATAAATTTGCAGACGGCTCCTTTGCCATTCTCGAAGAGGGCGGTTTTTTGTTTTCATAGGGAGTCACTGCCGCAAAGGGACGAGCTTTTGCAGGCGGTCCCTAGGAGAACATTAAAAATCGCCCTCCCGAGGCGGTGAAGGGCTTAGCGTAAAATGACACTCGGCCCAACGGCCGTCTGTCACGTTATTAAAATTGTTTTTTCAGAGTGATTTTTAAAAATGTCGTCCGGAGAACGACGAATGACTAATTATACAAAAGTTTAAATAAATTATTTTTACAAATTTTTTAATAAAAAATTTAAAAACCTCAAAAATTCGGGAACGCAACGGGGAGCGATTGGCGAAGCCTTGCTCTGCCCCGGGTCTGCCGCTTTGAGCCGCGTGTGGGGGCGGGGCGGCCGGTGGAATCCAATCCTACGTGACGTGCATACGCGATGACGCCGTGCGGGCTGCACCCCCGTCGCACACCGTCGCATGGATGGGAGCCATCTCGTATTCCTACAATTGTATACTTATATGTACATACAAGTATACAGGCAGACCTTAAAACCTTAATAAATTAATTAGTGAAAAAAATCCAGAATTCAACATAAAAGAATGATAATGATATGTTTGTCATGAAAAACACTTTTATAAGATCATATTTTTAAATAGATGAAACATGTGTGTTGACAACTGTATCGATATCAAAACGACAAGTAAAAAATAACGCATGTAATCCTAGTATATAGCATATGTGGATTTCAAAGCAGCCAGCAAACGATTGTTGCATCAATACTTCGTTAGAGATGGAAAATAATTAGCATACGAAGTTAAGCATGCACATGTTAAAGTACGTGTAATTTCCAATTTTCCATGTGTGCCAGCGGTGGCAGTTCATACGCTGAGAGAAAAAAACTTGAACCGAAACAGTTTTGCCTGCGCCGGGCGGGGCCAAACGATCGATCGCGCGAGGAGAGAGAGCTCGAGAGAAGCAGCGCTCGAGGGTGCGCCGGGCCAAAACCGCATTGATCTCATCATGCGCCGAGAGAGATGCTAACTTAGGCTCCGTTCTTGAGTGGATACTTCCCACACTATTCTTCTCGTTTTTATTACCACGTTTTTCAAACTATTTCATACAAAAACTTTTTATATAAAAGTTGCTTAAGAATCTAATAAATTTATTTATTAATTTTTTATATATTAAGACTTAATTAATCATATGCTAATCATATTTTTCTTTTTACGTGCGGCAACCAAACCACATTAACGATCGTGCCTTTAGTTTTTTCTGATTTTGACTACAAGAGACTAAAATGTGAGGTACACATATCAACGATCACGTTATTCCTTTCTCATCGTTCGCGCCCGCCTCCCCCAGCTCAGTCGTCTTCTCTCTCACTTACAGTTACAGCCTTCGCACGGCAGATTCGCGACCTCTTTTCCCTCTGTTTCGTCCGTTGCCGCTGCGGCTGCTCACTCGGCTGTGATGTGCTTGATTTGTATGGGCAACGGGGAACCAAGCATGGAAACTAGCCCACACAACCACCAGCCGGCCCACAGGTAGACGAAGCGATTGGCCCATCCGCACGCATCACCCGTCCGTGTCCGTTGGCGTGCTTCGCACTGTGGCCTTTGCCAGTTTGAGCCACATGGGATTGAAGTTGCACACAGATTTTTTGGTACTTTTAATTTTTTTTATTAAAAGATTTTTAAAACTAATTTTTCCTTTTAAAAAATAGTCTCCCGTCGTTCTTGAGGGGGCGAAATTTTAAAATCGCTCTTCCAGAGGGTAATTTTGCTGACGTGGCAGACGGTCGTTGGTCACAGTCTGCCCGTCGCCCACCATTTTGGAAATAAGTCCCTCGCCGTCCTTGGCAAGCGCAATTTTTGCACTGTTCACATAGGCGGTCGTCTGTAAAAGGGTGGTCGGCCTGAGAAATTTGCAGGCAGCCCTCTTGCCGTCCTTACAAAGGGTGATTTTGAGAAAATATCGCCCTCTGTAAGGGTAATTTTTGGCCAGCAAGGTATAAAAGCTCAATGCCCTCTGAAACTCCTCATTTGAAACATGCTAAATTCAAAAAAAAAGAGTTGAGGAAGAAGGAGGAGAGGGGCGAAGCCCTGTCGGTATGCATACTCGATCACAGGTAAATACAATATCCTGATCTATGTTTATATTATTTATTTTGTATAGAATAATAGTCCAAATAGCATGTATTGTTAATATTTGAATAGATGCGTAGCACTCAGATCTAGAGCACAGCGAAAATGTGTATTTATAAATTAAGGCATGATTTATTTGAGGGAATTGGACCTAGGACATAGAGACATAGAGGGTAGATCTAGATGGACAAACCGATTCTGAAGATTTTAAGATGTAGAACAGAGAACATATTTTTAGAGACTTTAACTTAGCCCGAATTACAGATTGATCTAGGCAACATATTGGTAGTATGAAATAAACTCAGTTTCAATGTGTTTATCAGGCACAATGGCAAGTAAGGTCATATTTTAGATAGTTCACGATCAAGGCAACGTTAGATTTGGTCTAGATGATGTTGATATGTCTGATTTTAGGATGACATCGAAGGGCATCGATAGGCCTGTCGAGAGAACATCTGAGTCAATTTATAGTTGGTTGCTACGTGGATTTAAAGTGGATACAAGAGTGAACACAATGGCACTGTCTGTTGTTGTGAGTCATGCAACAGAAGGATATTTTGGAAACTAATGCCTATAGATAATACTGATTTCTGAAGACGTTATGTGGAGATGGTTTTTGAAAGGTCATTGTCCCTTGTTATTTTTGTGGCATTGCATAAAATCAATAGCAATGTTACAGTTCAAACAGAAGATGTCTAGGGTCCTGGCAATGTGGTGGAGAATGTTGGACCATCGGTGCAAAGTGGGGATAATGAAGCAAGGGTGTAGGAGGCCATGGGCGTGGCTGACGAGGAGGAAAGTGTAGGGTTACGCGGAGGCTACACTAGCCGAAAACAAAACTTTTTACCGCGCAAACCAGGAACGCTTGCAAGTAAGGGCCGATAGATCATTACCGATTGGAGTAGAGTGCAGCGGAATAGCCAATCGGGCAATCCGATCCGAACAAGCAGCCGATTCCCGGAGACGGTCGATTCGCCAATCGCCCGATTCGAGTCGTCCGGCCGCGTTCTCACGTCTCGCTCCGATGCGCCCGACCGCAGCTCGATTCCACCACGCCGATCGCTCCGATTGCAGCCGATCCGGCCGATCAACAGCCGCAACGTAGCGGCGCCTCTACCGGTATCCACACGTCCGGGACGAACGTCGTACACCCGTGTGCTAGCACGCGATGCAAGGCTAGGGTTTGGCTCGAAAGTGGGGAGGTTCCCGTGGAGATTGATCTCGGCGACTTCTGTTGCACGCGATGCAATTGACGTGTCACGCTCTCCACCCTCCCTCCTTTATATAGAGTTGGCCGACGGGACTAGTGGCCGATCAGGACTCTATTTTGAATCGGATCCTATCCGAATCTCACGAGTTGGTGCCCATACGTCGTAAGCCCATAGGACTCTATCCGATCGGATCCCTATCCGATCGAGCCGTATCCGAGTCCAACTCGAATGCCTGTTCTTATCCCCTTAAGCGTGCGACCACGTAGGTTCAGGTATACTCGGTTTCGGCTATAGTCTAACTTAGCCGACCGTCGGCTCGAGTCCAACTCACCGACTGTCAACGCGGCGCCTAGCAAGACATATTGACACCATAGTATACAAGAATATAATATTGGCTCTGAACTTGTAATGTGTACACAAATCCCTTTGCCTCACGATACCAATTAAGCTTTAGGCAAGATGTGTGTCATCCCTTCAATAGCTTAACCATTCACTCGAACCGTATTGGATTATCTGTCTGTTGATTAACTCCTCAATCAACTTAGCATGGCCATACATTTCCATAATCCATTACCTCGAGGGGCCCAGAGATATCTCTCCAAAGGAGGGGCAAATTCCATCTTGATCACTCATATCCCACTCCATGTTTCATAGCAAACCCGAAAACTACCTTTATAACTACCCGATTTAATAGCGTTTGGTAGTCCCAAAGTAGGCTACTACACATGTTGGAATCCATGGTGATCTCAGGTCTAAGGACTTTGTACCAACACTACCGAGACCAACTAATGGCACATTAATTCCCGTAGTGTCTCATGGTGGGTCTATCCAACAATGTGTTCTCCAACACATATGTCCATGTTTATTGATTTGGTATCTTCATACCCATGATCTATGAGACATGATCATCAATCAATAAACATGCCGATCTTAGAATCATATTTGTTCCAACAATATGACATATGATCAGGGATCGTTTAGAAATAGATTCATACATAAAGAGTCTCATAAATAAGTCACGTACTTATTGATCAATACAAGATGTCTATTTCATGGAACTGAATAACACTTTATTCATAAATACATAAACATTGACGTGATATCCAACATCTCCATGTTGCCTCTAGGTCATATCACTAACAGAAAGATTCTGAAAATGAGCAGGCGGAGGGCAATGCATCATCTGACGAGGACGAAGATGTAATGCCCGTTGATTGGACAAAAACAGATTTCTCTGGACTTGTTATCTCAGAGTGGCAGCAAGTACCCTTTGAATACAAGGATAACGAGGTAATTCAGGGTGCCAGCTATGCTCATAAAGAAGACATGAAAGAGGCGGTGAAGCATTGGGCGATCTCCTAGAAGTGAGAGTTTAGGGTGGTGAAGTCAAGCAACTATGTGTATGAAGTGAAGTGCATGAAGGAAGATTGTCTGTGGCGTGTTTATGCATATAAGGGTAAATGGGATGATTATTGGAAAGTGAGCATTGTGACCGAGCACAACTATTGGTTGCCAGGGGTGGAGAAGTATCACCACAATATCACCTCAGCTTTTGTTGTCGATGAGATGTACATCGACGTTGTATGTAACACGGACTTTGAATCGGGCTCTATTATTAAGCACATTGAAAATAAATTCAAGTATACCATAAGCTATTCCAAGGCCTGGAGGGTGAAACAAAAGATTTTAGAGATAAGTTATGACACATTTGAAGAATCCTATGATAATTTGCCTCGTTTGTTAGCCACTATTGCTCAAAGAAACCATAATACCTACTATGACATTCAGACATTTCTGTCATCTAATGACCTGAGCAAGAGTTTGCTGCAAAGAGCTTTTTTCTCGCTGGGTGCTTGCCAACGCATTTGTTCACTGTCGTCCTGTATTGTGCATAGATGGTACTTTTTGACAGGCAAATACAGAGGTCAGATACTAACAGCGATTGGAGCTGATGGGAATAACCAGGTATTACCTATGGCATTTGCATTTGTCGAGAGCGAGAACACCAAAAGCTGGTATTGTTTCCTGGAGAGAGTTCACTGCCAACTGGTGCATATGAGGCCCAACATGTGCCTCATACATGATCGTCATGCAGGCATGTTGAGGGCAATTGACTACCTGCAGGATGGTTGGCCGGAAAAGGGACTTCCAGCTAGGTGGCATGATGTTCGGAGTAGATGATGCATGCGTCATATGGGTGCAAATTTCTATAAGCAATTCAAGAACAAGCACTTGATGGATCTCTTTAAGAGGCTATATGGTCAGAATCAAGAGAGGAAATTCAATGAGTTGTGGAGGAGGTTGGATGAGCTGACCACGAAACAAATCAACGAGCAATCTCGTCGGCTACAGGATGACGAGCCTCCAGTACCGCTTGGTGCACTACATGATGATCCGCCCACAATGAGAAGGAGGTTTGCATCATCAATCCGTAATTTCTCGCACTGGATAGAGAATGAACTGAAAGAAAAGTGGTCTCTGTTGTATGACACTGATGGGTCTCGGTATGGTATAATGACAACCAACCTTGCCGAGGTGTACAACTGGGTAATGCGAGGAGTGCGAGGACTCCCATTGGTTGATATTATTGAATTTATCCTTCACGGCACACAGACATACTTCAGGGACACATACAACAAAATTGCTCTCTTAATGGCTGATAACAACATTGTATTTGGGAATGTGGTGACAAAGTATATGCAAGACAAAATTGCAATGGCGATGAAGCACATAGTTATTCCTCAAGGTACCCAAGTTCATGGGTACAAGGTGATGTGTGTCGAAAGGAGAAGGCGTGGCATCAACCGCCACCAAGCTACGTAGGAATGTGTGCTACATGCGGATGGCGGATGCAGTTGCAGTTGCATGAAGCCCAAGCTTAGACATCTGCCTTGCTCACACATACTTACGGCAGCTAGGGATTGTCGCATACTTCCTGATGTCTATGTTTCACCATACTATAGGAAAGAAACAATCTTTCATACATGGAGGAAGGATATATATGGGTTTAGGATATCTGGATCTTATACAACTCTGAGGCCACAAGTGTTCTACATTCCAGATCTGTCGAAGTTAAGGGTGAAAAAAGGTTGGCGTCAGACGAGACACATCAGAAACGACATGGACGAGTCAGAGGCAGGTGGGAGGACTCTACGGTGCAGCAAATGCAATGAGTGTGGCCATACTTACAAGAAATGTCCAAGAATGCAGCAGCTCAAAACATCCGGCTACGGGTCCATCCGGACAGAACCGATGGCAATTGTCCATCTGGAGAAGGAACAACAACCAGGCGACCACGTCCTAGGCGTTCTCGGGTGGCCACTACGTCCTCGGCTGGCGATGCAATGGCCTAATTATGTCTATGCACCATTAAGCATTCCGGTTACTGCAATTTATGTGATTGTCGGTGTAATATTTATCCTTCTGAAACTTGATGTATTGTAATGTTGTTGTCATTTCTGTAATGTGTATTTTACCAATTTGCATTATCATTGTACTGAACTATTTGTGTAATGTTTGCATAATTCTGAAATATTTAGGACTTCTATTCATTGCGCTGAATTTTGGTTCCGTGTTTCTGTTGCTCTTGATTTTGATGGAGATATGTGTTGCTTATTTCTAATCAATTATATGTATGCAGGTATGGTGCACGACACACCAACGCTCTTCAACAGGGGACTAGACAGGAGCCACCGCTTGTACCTGTCAGGAGTGGAGGGTGCGCAGCTCAGCACCTTTCGTCCACGTCCTTCGCGCGAGTTGTTGCGTGTCGATCCGCGACACATTCCGTGGTATGTCTTACCTCATTTACTTGACGACAAATTTGACCGGACTCTAATTTGTTTGTACTAATGTTTTGACTTGACGCACGCAAGTTGCGTGAGGCAGGCCTAATTGCGCTTTGTAGGCTTGTTAAGGTGAGGGCGGACGAGAGAGACCCGACAAAGCGCTGGGATGCTGACCGATCGCTGCTGGCTACTTTAGCAGATCGATGGAGGCCCGAGACGCACACCTTCCATCTTCCCTGTGGGGAGATGGCACTGACACTGCAGGACGTGTCGTACCTGCTAGGTCTTCGACTAGCCGGAGACGCTGTCGGGCCAGTGGACGGTGCGGGGGGATGGAAGGACGATATCACGGAGCGCTTCGCACTCGTGATGAGGCTTCCTGGGATCGCGCCTGTAGCTGGTCTACACGCGTACACCACAGCCGGGCCTACGAAGGCTTGGTTGCTTTAGTTCACTGTAAGTTCACCGCAAAGCTTCATTATTTTCTGCAAAACTAAGTAGTTGTAACATCGCTTGCTGTTTCTTGTAGCGTATAAGCTCCACCTGGACGCCGACGAGTACTCCGTCAGACGCGCCCTAGAGGCGTACCTCCTCTGGTTGTTCGGTTGGGTGATGTTCACCAACACCACAGGCCACGCAGTGGACAAGGGCCTCATCCACTACGTCCGGTCGATCACGGATGCTGAGTTAGGCTGCGTGCCTCAGTGGAGCTGGGGATCAGCAGACCTCGCAGCGACTTACCATGCGTTATGCGAGGCCTGCTGCAAGACGGATGCGAGGGCGATCTTCGCTGGCTGCCCCTTCCTTGTTCAACTCTAGGCAGCTGAGAGGTTTGCTGTCGGCCAATCGATCATGGACACCGCACCCTACAAGTCAGGACCCCCAGTCGATGCCCCAGAGGATGGGCTGACGATGGGCACTTACTGGTGTCGCCATAACGTAAGTACAAATTGTCTTGATTTCAAATTTAATTTTACTTGTGGCTTTGTTCACTAAGCCCAGTTCTCTATGTGTCACAGCACTGTTACACCCACGTGCAGGTCCGACGGAGTTACCCGTAGCTCGTCTTCGAGTTCAACAATCTGCAGGCCAGCAACATCGTCTGGGAGCCGTGCACGGAGCAAGCCATCGAGGGGAGAGCTCCTTTACGTCTTTCTTCCTTGTGCATGCGTGACGCGGCGTACTGGCTGACTTTGGTGTCGATGGTGTTCAACATCTTCGCGAGCCTCACCGCCCGCAAAGGTGTTATGAGGCGCTTCACTCAGCAAAGGCGCTTAGCAAACCCCGCGATGCCTATCCTCCCCAGGACCACCAGTGAGTAATTTGTGTTCAACTTTATAACTTCATACAGATCGATAACCCTAATGTTTTTTGCAGGTTTACTCGCTGGGGACAGCAAGCAGGGACACTATGGGCACCGCGACTGCACCGGTACGTGGAGGATTGGTTGATAGCCTTCGAGGAGGTCCTCGACGAGCTCTTTCCCCACTCCGAGGAGAACTACCGTGCGTACCATCGCTGGTACTTGCCGCGCACGCATGCCCATGTGACGTTCACTCCTGCCACTCCACAGCACCACCAGGCAGTTGTCACGGACATGTACCCCACGCACCATGACCAGGACTACTTCATGGGGGTGCGTCCATCTTTCAAAGACTTCCTCCTTTCGTACTTCTCGGTTGGTATAAATGTGAGTTACAGAACTGCTTACTACTATCTTGCACAGGCCGACGCCGCACGAGCCATGAGTGTCGATATCAACTCGGTGATGCTCAAGTTGGACGCTGGACTGCACCTGAACGACGTAGAGCAGATGTTGACGTTCGGATGCAGACGAAGATGCGCTCGATCTTACGCGTCTTCTCTTGTCGTATCGCTGTGGACGTGATACCTCCACCAGTCGCTGCAGTTCCACATCCACACGCCCCTACCCCTGGATCGGCTTCCCACGGTGCTGGACCGTCCACAAGTTAGTTTCGTATCATATGGTTTATTGTACAAACCTTGTGCACGTTCTCACAAACTGCATGCCTCGTAGGTCCTACGCTGCCCTCAGGCGCCTTTGCTGGAGCAAGCGGTTCGTCAATCCCTCGTTTGTTCTTGCAGCCGTGAGACCCTCTGGGTGAGCATGCGTCGAACTAGTACTGTACTAGTTCTCATAACTGTTGTGTAACATTGTACATCTCCAGCAGGGTATTCGGCGGGGATTTTTCGTGTAGGCGCCTCTTCGTCACAGGCAGGCGGGTCAGGTGGTGGCGACGACTTCGACGATATGGAGGACCGAGAGCAGGACATCATCAGAGCCTCATAGCTTGGCGGAGCACCTCCACCGCAGAGCCAGGACCAGCCACCGGTGATGCCCACACCTGATGTGCGGGCAGGACGCGCCATACCCCCGCACCGGCTCATGTACTCCCAGGGGCACATTAGGGCGCAGGGCAGGAGGGAGAGGGGTAAGAGGCCTTGGCACTAGTATCTTTGTGCTACTTGTTTGTGTATATTTAACCTTAGTAACCTCGTGCTACTTTTTGTATATATTCGCTGATTTCAGAGTCTGTTCTATGTTTAAGCGTGTTGGGTCGTCCTATTTACATGTCACGGCCACCTTTTACGCCATTTGTACTCGCGCATGATCTTCTCATTCGTACGGTTCACAACCTGCGCAACATCTACCCAACCAAACGACGAAAAACTTTCGGTGTGTGAGAGTCCTGTATGTTAGGTCGCTATTAGCTTTCGACGCGTGAACGACATGTCCTTTATGTCGCTATCATCTTTCGGTGCATTTGAGCACACACACTTAGCTTTTGGCGCTGCTTTCTAAGATTAAATGAATCTTTTTGTGTTGGCGCGTGGACGTGTTGTCACATCCATTGAATGAATTAAATCCCGTTAGGTTGAGATGTCCCTCTACTTGCTCCACTATATATTACACCACCCGAATACGAGCTCTTCATATCTTTGTTCAGTTTCCTACGCATCTTGACAGAATGCAACATCCATTTTCTGAGCATCTCAACTGGCGAAGCCATCCCTCCGCTGGTTGGATTCCACCATGTGTGACTGTCTGTTGTGCCATTGTAGGGATGGCTGCATACTTACGTCATCCATCAACGTAGAAACTCAAGGAAGGAGATTCTTCCAATGCACCAACATGGATCAGGTATGACTAATCTCCTCTGAGTTGTAATACTTATGCTTAATACACAAAACGATAACTTGTTCCTACAACACGGTACCATCTTACATAGGCATACCGTCGCTTGTCCAACTTCTTTGACTGGATAGATAAGAACCCACGAGCCGACAGAACATGTTCCTACCCACTTAGTGAAACAAGGTCGGACTACCTTTGGCAGAAGGCTGAGTATCAATGTCGAATTGCTGCGGAAGCTTTGGATTGGTAGGTAGATCCGCTGGGACTACCCACATGGCGGGAACGTCCAGAATGTCATTGTGGTCTCCATTGTCGAGTGATAAGGTCCACTAGACAAGCAACTCGAGGACAAAGATGCTTCGTGTGTCCTGAGATTGTCGATGGCGGTTTTGTTGTGAGTTTCATTTTTTTCCGATAAAGATAATCACTTGTTTCATTGTCTAACCTCTTCTACAACAAATGTACAAACAGGAGGATGTACGACAGTGTTGATTCGAACAATGGATCGATACGGTGAGACCTACTTCCATCGGTCCAACGGTAACGCAGCTTGAGCCGACCGAATAATTCATCCAGGCATGGATGGAGTACGAACATCGGACGAAAAATCACAAGATTAGATTGGAGGAACAATCCATTCGGTTACCCTGAATGGTCGGAGCGTCCCAGGTGTGGTTTTAGGGATCGTTGCCAGATGGCTACCTCCTTTGAACCAGAAACATATGACAGGAGATATTTTATTTACCCCAACTTAGACGATGACTTCGTTGCATGTCTTACGTTTTTTCAATTCCGCTAACGTCTTCATAATATTGTCACTCTAACATACTACCTTTGTTTCTTTCTCAAGGCATTCCAAGGAGGCGCGGATTCACTTTGTGGATCGACAATGTCAATCCACAATATAATGGCCAAAAGATAACTTAGTGCGAAACACAAGCAGAGTACAAGCGATTGAAGGACTACGGAAATGCAAGACATGTTACACGCCGCAGAAGGGGTCCGTTGGAAAGCTGAGACTTGATTCGTCGGGTCGGACTAATTTGTATCGTGTATCCATGGCTCAATTCAGAGAACATAATGTTATGAAACATATGTCATGGTTTGTAGTACCAATGAAATCTGAGTTATACATGTATTATTACGTACGTTGTCCACCGTGTGAATTGCTTAAATTCTGAAGTCAAAATTCAGTTCAAAATTTTTGAATTCTGCGTTGAAGCAATTTGATAACAAATTTTAAATTTATTGATGAACATTCTGAAACTTATGAGTTTTTATTTCAACATTTAACATTTTTAAAGTTATCAATTTTGAGTAAAATGTTTGTTATATTTTCACTTCACCATTCTGAAATGTTTGTATTTCGATTAAGGATAAGTTTTTAACTTTGCCTTCAAATGTATTTATATATTTTTTAATTCATATGTTCTAATTTGTTTCATAGTTTACTATTTACTTTTATTTTTTTAAAGTTACAAAAGAATTGCAAATTATTTTTTGGGGGGCCAGCCGGCCAAAAATCGTCCTAGCAGAGGGCGAGATATGTAAAAATCGCCCTCTGCAAGGGCGGCGAGGGGGCCGCCTGCAAATTTGCCGGCCAGCCGTCCTTTTGCACGCGGCCCCCTACTTGAACAGTGGAAAAATTGTCCTTGCCAAGGGCGGCAAGGGGCTTATTTGCAAAATGACGGTCGACGGGTAGACGGCGACCAACGGCCGTCCGCCACGTCGCAAAATCGTTCTCGTAGAGAGCGGCGGGAGACTATTTTTATAATTTTCTAAAAGAAAAATTCGTTTCGAAAATCTTTTAATAAAAAATCTTAAAAGTACCAAAAATTCGTGCACGCACGCCCGGAAGAACGTGCCGTAGCGACGGCTGGGAAATTATTTTGATGCTCCAATGATCACTTGTTTGTTTAAAAATCATTCAAACAGATATAAGATTCTTTTAAAAGAATTTAACAACACTCATACTATATATATATATATATATATATAACTTTACAAAATCTTCTAAACTCAATCATACATTAAGATAAGAGAAAAAGACAAGTTTAAATAAACAGTAGTTAAACTATTTATTTATTGAATGTCCTTTTTACTTTCAATTATTTTTTAATGGGTTTGAACTTGATTTTTTAGCTGGTAGATATCATTATTGTTGTTTTTTTAAAATTTTATAATTATTTTGATATATTTAAAATTATATACGAAAGGATATCCTGGAGGGATTTGAATCCATTCTCCGTAGCGGCGGCATAGTTGCATGGTTGAGAACGCCGGAACGGGATGGCATCAGTAGCAGCACGGGCATATGCACACGTTCTGTGTCCGGTGTGACCCTGCCGATTTATCTCGACCTAATCCGTATGTGTTATCTCTCGGTACAACTTCTACCAGCAATTAATCCTAAGGCAAAATATATGATTTCGCTCCCTTCTCTTTTGAATGGTGGTGAATCTGTTAACCTGTCTTCCATTTGCAAAGTATGATCATTTTATATGTTTTTCTTCTGAGATGAAAAAACTGCACAGTTGCATCTCATGTTATGTAAAACTGGTTTGTTCGTACATATACATGCATATCTCGCTTGTTGCAAATAAATAGCAGAAAAAGGAGGGAGAAAAACTTTGGCAATTTGTGGGCACCGGAGATGCCGGGAAGGTATAAGCTACTATAAACTAGTGCTTGTTTCAGTTCATGCTTATCAGCCATACCTGCATTGCTCAGCAACACCAATTTGGTGTCTAAAATTGCTTCCCTTTGGCTTTAGTTTTTTCCTAACTTTGATTGGCAGTGGCACGCGGACGCTAAGAACTATTCGTTTCTGCATTTTCTTTACGAGATTTCCGCTTAAAGCAGAGAGGAATGGAATTTTTATTCTCCTTCAGTGGGATCCTTTTGATCTGATTTAGGACGGTTAGATGCTGACAAGCAGTGTTCTTTATGGGGGAATCATTAGCTTGACGTGTTGATAAATTATCGAATTATTCTGTTGTAGTTTCACATCATGTGATGCTTAGCCATGAGGAGAAATTCAGGAAAGAAAAACCTAGTTGCTGTCTTGCAGAATTGGTTTTTATCAGATTATCAGGCAATGATGATGTAGGATAGATGATCCTGTCTGTTGCATTGCAGCTTTCATGACCCAAAACATGAGTAAAATATGGAAGGGAACTGGTCCTTGTTTTCTGCTTTTGGAGTTGTCCCCTCGAACTACCAATCTCTCTTTGTTTTATCTCACATCTAACTACACCTTAGTTTGGTATGACTGAATGTCTGAATCACTAATACCTGATAGAAAAACAAGGGCAGCACCATAAGAAAATACTAGAAGTAGCAAGTAGCATCAAATCTTTGGCTCACTGTCAGGGAAATATCATGCAAATGATTATGAAAAAATTTCGAAATATTTGACAATATTTAATATAGTATACATATACGATTCCGCAACATTTCAGGGCTCAGACTCCACGATCTTTTCCACTTACGTATTATGGATGGTAGGATTTCCAAACTTTTAAATGGTATAGTTTTTTTTGCAAAAACATTGTTCATTAGCATTTGTTAAACAACTTTTTTAAAACAACTTTTAAATATTTAATTCCGTCCTCGAATAACTTGTCTTTTAACTCAATTTCATCCATAACCCATCATCCATCGTAACTTTACAACACACACCCATGCCATACTTTTCCACCATTTTAATTGCTTACAGTGTTCAAGTTGGACATGAACCAAGTTCACATCTTCAGAGAAATGAAAGAGAAAAGATTGTCTCCCTCCAAAATACTCAAGCATGTAAAAAGGTACACGCCCAAATACCCATGCGCAGTGGAGCTAGCCGTATCAATCAGATATGCTTGTTTTACGCATCATGTTGCCATGTGCCTGCCGATGCGTATCAGGAGATCGGTGGTGACTTGGACAGCCATTGATGGCTGGGAACAGAAAGTTGTGAGCCTCCATTGTTTCCCTCCCACTGCATTGTTCTCCGCTCCTTTTCTTCTCACTTAATTTTGCCGCTTAGCCAATAATCCTTGTTTGTTTTCTGATGATCCTTAGCTTTGAAGATGAGCATGATCCTGGCATTGGAAACCTAAATACTTATACTGGTGTTCGGTGTAATGGAAATTGAGCCACTTTTAGCTTGCAAGTATTTTGTGTCGGCCACTGAAACCTAGTATCTCCTTAAAACAAGATACAGTGGCCTTTGTACTGTTACACATGTTAATTCGTGTGATTACTAAAATATAGCAAGATTGTAGCTTGTGGTTGGTTAACTATGATACTGAACTGTCAGAAAAAAAATCAGGTCTTATGCGTAAGTTTGAGACTTTGGGTCAGGTGAATCAGTCTAGTGATGTGTACGGATCTATAATCTACAAGTTTTATGGCCTTTATTGCAAGATTATTATATCTTGCTGTGGTCACTCAATGACTGTATGATGATTTCACTTCTTGCTAATTTTGATCATCATAGTATTCTGCAAAAAAGTGTACTATCTTTGCTTCAGTTATGTATCTTCGTTTCTTGATGCTATGTTAAGTTGCTTCGGAGTAGTGTTGTAGAAATTTTGCTCCGAAAAATTTGATGTAACACAAGGCATGTAAGACAGTAAGAGTAAACAAGAGGCCATTTGCACATCTGCAAATAAATCTACACATTGACTAATATGCCGGCTCGCGAAAATAATTTGCTTCTTCATAGTTCATACATCTAATTATTCTCCTGACAAGCGAGTTTATATATGTTTCTTCTCTTTACTTTATGCTGTCGCACATGCATCCTATAATACAGATAAGAGATTATTAAATCATAATGCAAATCTGCAATGTAATTTGAGAGTTTGCTCCTGACCTGTACTCTAAATATATGTAAAATTCTGGAATTTTTCCCACATATCTGACATGCTTATTACCTGATAAAAATGGCTAGCTGCACATGTTCAGATGATATGCTGACTGCAGAATTCTGAATATGATCCATGACGAAAAAGTTGAGAAGCCATTCATTTGATTGAACAAATTCATCATGACACAGGGTGTTTCAGCAACACATGTTTTTTTTTCAGTTCTACAAAACTTTCAGAAATCCATCGCGTCATTGTATATTCATCGCACTCACACTCACACTGTCATCATCCTCTGCAAATCTCGACGAGCTCTTCTAGGCCGTCGGATTCCGCGGCGATCTTGGACGCCGCCGACGAGAGGAACCGGAAACCGGCGTCGCTGGCGCTCTTCCTCACCGAGGCCAGCTGCTGCGACTTCTTGCAGTAGGCAATCAGCCCCTGGATCGGGTTCTCCACCTCCGAGCTCGCGCTGCTGCTCCTCCGCAGCGCCGGCGGCGCCGCGCCGCCGTCGGACTCGCTCGAGGTTCGCACCGACGAGGAGGAGGAGCACGACGACGGCGGCGCAGGGGACGTCTTGTTCGACGTCGAGTACCGAACGATGACGCTGGAGAAGGACCTCCTGTGGCCGTGCTCGCGTTCTTTGGGCTTCCCTCCTCCGACCGAACCACGGCCGACGGCGGGGGCGGCGCCGCCGCCGCTCTGTGAGGAGGCGATGCACCTGTTGCTTCTCATCTGGCCAAACGGGTTCCTCCTCCATGCCCTGTGGTGGTGGCCATGGCCATGGGAGAGCTCTTTGGCTTCTCTCGTCGCGCCAAGAATGGCGTCCTTGTCGTCGCCGGAGCTCCCCGGTTTGGCGGCGAAGATCGTCTTGATGTAGGCTTTGGAAGCCTTGAGCTTGAGGCCGAGGTTGAGCTGCCTCATGAACCTGAGCTTCCTCGACCACGGCTTCTTCTCGCACGCCGCCGCGGCGGCGTCGGCGAGCCTGGCGGCGTACTCCTGGAAGTACTCCTCCACGTTGAGCTCCCCGCTGGCGTAGCACGAGTTCGCGGGCGACGCGGTGCACGAATCGTACGGCGTCGCCGGCGCGGTGCTTATGGCGAGTTGCCGCCGCCCGCACCTGCCGCCGCCGCCGACGCGCCCGTCGAGCAGCTCCTCGACCATCTGTATCCGCGGCGGCAGGTGCAGCGGCAGCAGCTTCCCCTTGTAGAACAGCTCGTCCGCCGGTGACGCCAGCGACTCCTGCTCCCACCGGGCGCCGCCCAGCGGCCCCGACATGTGGAAGTCGAACTCGAACTCACCCGGCGGCGCCGCCGCGGCGCTCGTCAGGTCCATGTCGATGTAGTCCTCTTCCTGCATCGCCTCCTGCCCCAGCTGGTGCTTGCTCGCCATTGCCAGGTGAGCTCGTGGCTCCGGAGCTGAAGCTGAGACAAGAGAGCACGAGACGGCGGCTGCGTCTTGCTACTTATATTAGCCGCTTAATCACGGTGGGCTTAGAGCGCAAAAATGACACTTGGACAGTGTCATGGCATCGAATGGGGCTTAATTACAAGAATAAATATCATGTAACTTTATATGTATTATAATCATTGTTGCACAAAATTATTAAGGTTTTAGCACATGACACAATATTAGCATATTTTGGATACTATGATCCTATATATAGTTTACAAAACGATGCCGTTAAATCAATTGTTCTTTAATTCATTATACTTAAAATCAAATTAAATATCTTTTTAAATGACCCACAAAAGAAAATGTGAAAAGTTTTATATTAATGTAGCAGGGAAAAACTGATAAGACTATATATAAGACTATATAAAGTTAAGAAAAAAACCAGATTAAACATTATGATTTTAGCCATTTCAGTTAAGATTTTCTCGTCTTGCTTAACTATAATGATATTGTATAACATAACTATATACAAGGGGTTTAATGAGTTGTGAACCGGATTAATCATACTACTATGGTGGGCCCTACCATTAGCCGTATGATCTGCCTCTTGTTTGCATATAATCAGGGCGGAGCTACGAATATCAAAGGGTTGCCCAGGACCATGTTAAAAAAATTTAGCTATAATTCATGTATATATATAAATGTTCGGTTAATTAAATTTAGACATCCGTATCAAATTTCTATATATAACTATCTATAAAGTAAATAGTGTTTTCATCCAAATTTTGTTTTGCCTGGCTATTTTGCAGAAAACCCATTGAGTTTTTCCGAAATTAACCCGCAATCCGCTTGGCTATTTAAAAAAACTCAGTTAAAAAGGAAAAAGGGGTTATTTTGCAGAAAACTCTTGAGTATTTATAAAATTAACCCGTAGTCTCAATGCTAAAAAGAAAGGGAGGACTTGGATGAAAAAAGACCTCCCGTGTTTCTCTCTTCCATCACCTGCCCCTTTCTTCCATCACCGCTTGAAGCTCCCGCGTCGTCGCCTTGACCTTCTCCCTCCGCTTGCTTTCCTCCCCGCGTCATTGTCCCGTTGCAATGCATGAGCATTTTGCTAGTTAAATTTGATCCAAGACAAACAAAGCAAATGAATGGAACCCTTTTCATTTTTTATTTTGTTCTGGCTCCACCTCCCGCATGTAATGCAGCACGAGTCGTGTGCTCTCTCCCTATCATTGTATTTAGAGATGGAAACAAGTACATATCCGATGGGGGAGTGGCCATCCATTTTTTGTACCCGTCTAGTTGAATTTTACTCGCTGAATTACCCATATCCACACATGGGTAAGAAAATACTCACATACCCATACCCGCGCGGGTAATTTTACCCAACGGATACTCCCACCTGACATAGTATACAGAGGACAGTTGGTTAGGGATGAGAAAGAGCATCACCGGCTATTATCTTCTCCTATCACAGAGTTCTCTATCATGGCTACTGGCGGCGACGACGTGGGAGGCTGTAGTGGCATCGGACGGCGTCGCGACGGGCAGTGTGAGGACGGGCGGCATGGTGGCAGGTAGTGTGGCGGCGGGCGGCGTGGGGACGGACGGCGTGGCGACGGAGACAACATGGGAGGCTGGCGGCAGACGGCGTGGCAATGATTAGACGACCCGGCGGTGGTCGGACGGCGTGCGAGCGTGGCACCGGGCAAAGATGGTGGCGTCGTCGGGCGTGAAGTGGACTAAAGTTGGTTGGGACTGGGAGAAGTAAAACTAAGGTTTCACTTGAGGAAAGACATATATATGGGTCATATAGGCTAAATGAGCTAGTGAGGGAAGGCGGCTAGACTTCTTTATGCGGGTATTTCTTATCCACGGATAAACGGATATAGGTAGTACATATCTACACCAGTACCCGATATACCCGATGGGTACGTGCTTTCGTCCAACAAGGTAACCGCGGATAGAAAATTCATCTCATACTTATCTTTTTATTAGATAAAATTCGTCGGGTAATCGGCTTTCAGGTACCATTGCCATCTCTACTTGCAGCTTATGTTTCTGGCTTTAGCGTGGTATTATCACTCACTCAACTTCGACTTCTTTTGTGAGAAAAAATCGGCTTTAGCGATCGCATTAGTGCTGATTAGGGTGGTGTTCTTTTGCTTTTGAGCCTTGCGTTAGCTGCATGCTTCTCTTCTTTCCATGGCTACCTCTCGTGCTAATGCTACTAATCACTAGTACTAGTACAGAGTTACTAGTAGTACAAAGGTGTGGTTAATTAGGAACGCGTTTCTAGTTCTAACCAGTGAGTGACCGAGTTACGAGATGATACGGATGATACGTGCGATCTGTGTAGATTACCTCAGACAGGCTCTGCTCATCGGTTCAGTTAGCAGTGGCACTTAGAGTAGAGCAAGTTTAAAACTAACTATTTACTATTAAGTCTCTATTAAGCTAACATATATAATAAATTAATTATAAGTTTGATTTTATTTTTTTCGTTATAAATTTAATATAAATATTTTAAAACACTTGTATAGCTAGCTTTTATCTGAAAGAAAACACAGTTTATTTTTTAATATAAAATTATAGTTGGTTTATAGTTCATTATTATTTTCTTCTAATATTAGTCATTTCGAATTTAAAATATTTGTAAAAAATGACTTGAATTTGAAATGGTGAGATAGCTCATGCCCCAAGAACAATGAGGAGAAAAGGAAAAAAAGAGTACAAAGCATGGAGTGGTGTAGTGATGTTCTACACAGTACTACGATTGAGCTTGTGGGCGTGTGCATTCTCTGATTTGTTTTTTTAGGCCCTTCTTTGGGTCTAACATGTTGGAGTTTGTGAAGGTGTACAGTAGTGGAGTAGAGCAAGTTTAATAAGAGCGAGGTCAATAATACAATGCTGGCCCCAACCGATTGCCACGTCATTTTGATACCTAATCTACAATACATATAACAACCAACAATACTGTTTTTATTGTTTTATCAATATACTTTTCCCAAAAAACAGCACGTCTCTATTTATTTTTTTCATTGACATCTTTGTTTATTTTTTCACTTCACTGGTAGTTGGGAGAGCAGAGCAGGTGAGCTATGGCGAGGCAAAATACTAAGTTGGGAGAGCAGGTGACCTATGGCGAGGTAAAATGTCAAGGCTCACGCGACGACTAAATAATCACCATTTTCCTCTCTCCAAGCTTTCTTTCTTACTTAACATCCTATATAAAGAAATAATTATCTTATTATTATACCTGTTTTAATAGTGTTAGTTATTAGAGTTAACATGTATAATAAATAAATAGACTATAAGATTGGTTTTATTTTTTATCTCATTACTTTTACATGAAAGTCGACACTGCTTACTTTTTTCTCTTTTACATATAAATTTATAGTTGATTTATAGCTTATTATTATTTTATTCTTGCTCAGGCTGACTGCCCCGTCGGATTAATTTCAGGTCAGCAACCATCGATTCAGAATTCAAAAGAGAGAGAGAGAGAGCATTTCCATGAATTTTGCAGAGCAAATCACTGAATGCCTGTGTCTGTGTGACTTCGATGTGTTCGAGGGTGACACACCGACGACAGGAGTGTTAGTTTTTCTTCTCACTCCTCCTTTCCTTGGTTACGCATGCTGTTTTCATGTTGCTGAGAAGTTTGGCAAGCCGTAAATTTTCCCAAGTACTCTACCCGTCACTACTGAAGAAACCATCATTAATTGAAGTAGCAAAAAATATAATAATTCTGGTTTAAGTTGCACCCAGGACTAGAGATGATCTCTAGTCCCGGTTTAAAAATTCAATGGCCCTCTAGAAACATGTCCCGGTTCGTGTCACGAACCGAGACTAAAGATCACTTCTAGTCCCGGTTCAAATGTTGTCGCGCGTGTCGAGCGCGGGACTTTAGTCCCTGGTGTTGGTAACACCAACCGGGACTAGAGGTAGCTACCAACCGGGACTAAAGGTCCCGCTCTCCGACACGCGCCGACAACATTTGAACCGTCACTCTAGTCCCGGTTCTTGAAACGAACCGGGACTAAAGGTCCTAGAGGGCCGTTAAAATTTTTAAACCGTTGCCTCGGGACTAGAGATGGCATCTCTAGTCCCGGTTGGTGTTACCAACCGGGACTAGAGATTTTCTTTATATACTCCTTTCTCCTCCATCCCGAGCCAGCCACACTTGTACATCTTCAAAAATTTTCTCAGCTAGAGGTCCGGTGCTGCCAAGGTTAGCAACTTTTTTAGTGATAATACACAAATATTTACTATTTATAAGGTTAGCAACTTCTTCCTCTTATAGATTTGCGGTTGTTTTCAATACATTTTGCCATCTACATGTCATGTGCTATCTACAATCTTAGCACTTCGTATTTTATGGTTGTTTTCTATACATTTTCATCTCTAGATTTGTATGCAAACATGAGGAGATGTTTTTCCACCCACTGAAATTCATCTTTAGTCCGGTTGATTTTAAAAACCGAGACTAATTATTACAATGCCTAATTATATTGTCGTATTCATATATAATTATAATTAACATATGTTCATATATTCATATATAATTAACATATGTTCATATAATTAACATAAAATATTATAAATTAAAATAATAACATATAATTAACATTTATCATATTCCAAACTATTTAAAATTTAAATAATAATATATATTTAACATATGGCCTATTTGAAACAAAATTTAAATTGAAATAATAACATATAATTAACATTTGTCGTATTTAAAACTATTTTAAACAATAAACCATAAACCCTAAACCGTAAACCTTAAACCTAAACCCTTTTACCATTAACCCTTAACCTAAACCCTAAACCATATTTTAAACCCTAAACCCTAAACCCTAAACCCTAAACCCTCGTGCGGCCTGCGTGATTGGCATGTAGAAGGACTGCGGCACGAGCTGGAACGTCAATGCCTTCTCCTCTGATCTAACATCGTCTCTCATACTCTTGGAGGCTCCTCCGTTCTCATCACTGTAATAGAGCAGTGGCAATCTCTTATCACTTTGTTTTACCTTGTTCTCCGATTGCTTCATCTCATCCCAATACTTCAGACATCATCTTCAAAGATGACACCAAGCTCGTCCGCATGGCAAGAAACAAGTGTCTAAGCAACACAAATCCAGAAAGCACCATTCCTTTTTGATTAGAAAAAAGAGAGCATCATTCTTGCATTGATCCGAGTAGAAAGAAAAGAATCATACCTTGTAAAACGTTGCTTTGCATGACAATATAGCATAATGGCTGGGGATGGAAGCTCAGGAAGGAGATACTGGAGAAGAGAGCTTCCTTCTCAAGCAGGTAACTATCAGGCCAAAGGCTAGTGCAATAAGGCCACCAGCTAGTTCATGAAAAAAAGGTTAGATCAATAACAGATAAACAAAGACAGTCTTACAGCCAAAAGAAGCTACTGATATAAAATTTTCTCAGCGATGAGCATGGTTAACCATATGCATGATGCAAGACAAAACTGCATTTACCTATGTTTTTGGTGGGCTCCATTATTTCGAGAGACATGAAGCAAATCTCACACTCCAATGAGTCGGGATCAATGAAATAGCTTATCTTAGTCGTCTCGTCCACATCCGCATCCAGCTGCTCCTGATGATCCGTGGAGAGGCCCCGACATTTTCTTCCTACCTTCTTCACCGATCTTGGTCTCTTCAACATGTCATGATCCATCATAGTAGCTTTCTTCACCGATCTTGGTCTCTTCAATATTTCATGATCCGAATCACAGTCTTTTTTCTTGCTTTTCTCCCTTTGCTTCATAATCTTTCTGTCTTGCTCTTTCTTCGAGTACGGTGTAGAAGTACGTGTATCTCCATCAAACTTTGAATAGCGAGAGATATGGCAATGATTGGATAGTGCGGCTATATATGGCAATGATGGCTTGCCTTCCCCGTTCCCGTCTCAATGCCTCGACGGCGCCATGGAAGACGCCAGTGACGCGCACGACGGCGGACTACCTCTATCCGCCCACCGTGATCGAGCAGTACTATCCGCCGCTGTCGCCCCAGTCTTGGCTCCGCCGATTGCCATATCTCTCGCTATTCAAAGTTTGATGGAGATACATGAGTACTTCTACGCCGTACTCAAGAAAGAGCAAGACAGAAAGATTATGAAGCAAAAGGAGAAAAGCAAGAAAAAGACCGTGATCCGGATCATGAAATGTTGAAGAGACCAAGATCGGTGAAGAAAGCTACTACGATGGATCATGACATGTTGAAGAGACCAAGATCGGTGAAGAAGGTAGGAAGAAAATGTCGGGGCTTCTCCACGGATCATCAGGAGCAGCTGGATGCGGATGTGGACGAGACGACTAAGATAAGCTATTTCATTGATCCCGACTCATTGGAGTGTGAGATTTGCTTCATGTCTCTCGAAATAATGGAGCCCAGCCAAAAACATAGGTAAATGCAGTTTTGTCTTGCATCATGCATATGGTTAACCATGCTCATCGCTGAGAAAATTTTATAGCAGTAGCTTCTTTTGGCTGCAAGACTGTCTTTGTTTATCTGTTTATCTGTTATTGATCTAACCTTTTTTCATGAACTGGTTGGTGGCCTTATTGCACTAGCCTTTGGTCTGATAGTTACCTGCTTGAGGAGGAAGCTCTCTTCTCCAGTATCTCCTTCTCGAGCTTCCATCCCCAGCCATTCTGCTCTACTGTCATGCAAAGCAACGTTTTATAAGGTATGATTCTTTTCTTTCTACTCGGATCAATGCAAGAATGATGCTCTCTTTTTTCTAATCGAAAAGGAATGGTGCTTTCTAGATTTGTGTTGCTTAGACACCTGATTCTTGCCATGCAGACGAGCTTGGTGTCATCTTTGAAGATGATGTGCTTAAGTATTGGGATGAGATGAAGCAATCGGAGAACAAGGTAAAACAAAGTGAGTAGAGATTGTCACTGCTCTATTACAGTGATGAGAATGGAGCAGTCTCCAAGAGCATGAGAGACGATGTTAGATCAAAGGAGAAGGCATTGACGCCAGCTCGTGTCGCAAGATTCTACATGCCAATCACGCAGCCGCACGAGGTTTAGGGTTTAATATAGGGTTTAGGGTTTAGGTTAAGGGTAAATGATAAAAGGGTTTAGGTTTAAGGTTTAGGGTTTAGGGTTTATGGTTTAAAATAGTTTTAAATACGACAAATGTTAATTATATGTTATTATTTGAATTTAATTTTTTTCAAATATGCCATATCTTAAATATATATTATTATTTAAATTTTAAATAGTTTGGAATATGACAAATGTTAATTATATGTTATTATTTTAATTTATAATATTTTATGTTAATTATATGAACATATATTAATTATATATGAATATATGAACATATGTTAATTATAATTATATATGAATATAACACAATATAATTGGGCACGTAATAATTAGTCCCGGTTTTTGAAACCACCCGGACTAGAGGTAAATTTTAGTGGCGGAAAACATCTCTAGTCCCGTTGGTGGCTTTAACCGGGACTAGAGATGCCCACCTACCGGACACGTGGCCGCCGCCATCTCTAGTCCCGGTTGGTGGCTTCAACCGGACAATAGATGTCGTACCTATATATAGCAAGGGCTTCACTGGGATCCAAACACTTAGCCGTTTTCGCACAACTACATCGTCTTCTTCGCCGCCGTCGCCGAGCACAAGGACGCCGCCGCAGCACGCCGTCTCCGCCGCTTCGTCATCGTCGCGCCGCCGGAGGACCGCCGCGCCAAGGTCTTCGTGCCGTCGCCGCGCCGCCGCCGCAGTTAGCCCGCCGTCCCTTTTTCTCCGTGATGCGCGCTAGGGTTAGCCGCCACCGTCGATGCCATCGCCATCGCCACCATTGTCGTCTCCACCGCCACCGCCGTCGCCGCCGCCGCCGCCGCCCTCCCCGATCCCCACGCCGGCCGGCCGCCCTAAACCCTTAAACCTTGCCTCCTCCATGCCGCCGCCGGCCGCTGCATCATCGTCGCCGCCGCCGCCGCGGTCGCGCATGCCGCCTCGCTCGTGCTATATGTTTAATGAATATGAATGTGAATGAATTTTGTGAATGTGAATGAATGAGGAAGATTTGAATATGATTTCGATGTGTATGTGTAAATTTGTGAATATGATTTTGATGTGTATGTGTAAATTTGTATGGACTTTATATGTAAATGGACTGTTTATTTAAATTTTGATGTATGAATATTGTGAATTTAGAATTTTGAATGTGTATTTAAATTTAAATGCATAAATAGATTTAAATTTGAATGTGTATGTGACTTGTGAAGTTTGTATTTTTCAACGAACGAGAACGATAAAATCAACAAACGGATGTGAACGGACGGACGGACGGACGTACGGACGTGGACGAACGGACGGACGCACGAACGAACACTCGTTCGTTCGGTCGTTCGTCCGTTCGTTCATTCGTTCGTTCGGTCGTTCGTTCGGTCGTTCGTTTGTTCGGTCGGTCGTTACAACAACGTACATAGGCATGCAACGTCCTCTCTCTCTCCTCTCCTCTCCACTTCCTCTCCTCTCCACCTTATTTCCCTCACATCATTCTCATCTCTTTCTCTCCTCTCCTCCAGGATGATCGTACTCACGGACGTCAACGAACGTTAGAACGAACGAACGATAGTTTAGGATTTGGGTTTGGGTTAGGGTTAAGGGTCCGAACGAATGGACGTGAACGAATGATAGGTTAGGGTTAGGGTTGGGTTTAGGGAACTGCATTTAGGGTTTAGGGTTTAGGGTTTAGGGTGAACGACGAACGATAGAACGGAGACATGAACGATAGATTGAACGAATGGTCGGTCGTTCGGTCGTTCGTTTGGTCGTTCAGTCGGTCGTTCGGTTGTTCGGTGTGGATGTAATCCAAGAAGTGACTTCTGAAAAATATCACCATTGTGGATGTGCACAATTGAATCTGGTGTCTATCGAATTTCATCTATTTTTTCCATCTTCTTCTTTTCTGACTATGTTTTTTTACGTAGACATACATGATATTCCTAAATAATTGATACATGTATTAACCGAATAAATTTTTTCAGAATTCTTTGATTAAGTCCTCAACCCACATCAATCAAATGGCGGATCGTGACGAGGAACAGTTTCTCCTTGATGAGATCGCATGAGAAACGAGTTTTACAACGAGGAGGGACACGAAGATCCGGATCGCACCTCAACGAGGAGGGGAACGAGGGGAGACGAGCGGAACGAGGAGAGGAATGAGGGCTCCGCCTCCGCCTCCACCTCCGCTGGACAGAAGAGGCCACGCGGCCTCAGCAAGAAAATAGAGGTTCGACATGTCATAACGGAGGTGGCACCTGACGGTCGACCAATTGCCCCAGAGGATGCCGCAAGGAAGTTTGTGGCGCACAACGGATGGGTGGTGAGGGATCACATGCCCGTAAGCGTTGCCAACTGGAGGCGGTCTACCAAAGGAGGAGAGGAGCGAGCTATCTCCCGCACTCAAAGAAAGAGATGCTCGGACGACAATGCTGCAGACGTTCACCATCCCGCACTCGGATCGTGCAAGGGTCAAGGAATGGACGTTGAAGAAAATGGCAGAGCTCTTCAGGAACTACAAGAAATAGTTACACAAGAAATATATCCTAAAGGGCCAGACACCAGACTTTGACAAGTTCCCAAAGCTCAGAGATCATTGGGATGCTTTTGTTGAGCACAAGACCAGTGAAGAAGCGCAATCTATCATAGAAAAGAACAAGGCCAACACACAAAAAGAAATACCATCACAGCTTGGGTCGGCGGCTATAAAAAAGCAATGGAGAAATAGGAAAAATGAAAGCCGACCTAGAAGCACGGGATATCGTTCCGACAAGAAACGGCGGAACGATCAAAGAACTGGTTCTATGCTCACGGCGGCTCACTAAATCCCGTCGATGACACGTGATCTTTGGTGATGAAATTCAAGAAGCGGACGGAGGTTAGAGGAGGCGGTGCAGCGGTTCCTCGGGCTCGTTCAGCCCGATAGAGAGAAGGACGAGCTAACGCTCGGCCTCCAAAACCCAGAGCACCCAGGACGTACGCGAGGAAAAGGCCTCGTCCCTTGGAAATATGGGTTCCAAGCTAACATCGACACATATAGGAGCCGAATGAGGTCAAAGCGAGAGAATGATGCTAGATTCGCCGAGATGGAAATGAGGCTCTCGCAGATCAATCGATTGTCGACGAAAGGGTGGTCGTAAGGTTGGCCGAGGAGCGAAGCGGTGGGTTAGCCAACAAATGGATCCAAAGAACAACCGCACAACTCCAACAACAGCCGCAGCAGAAATGCGCGTCTACCGGAAATGAAGGCGAGCCGGCCCCACAAGCTCAACTCGGGTCCGCCATGCCCCGTGGATGACATCACACAATAACCCCGTGTGATCTCGCACATCCCACCGAAAACATAACAATAAAGGTATATTCGTACTTTTTATGTTGTACGTATATTTTCTTGAATAACTTGTCAATCAAGGTTCATTATTAACTAATAAGCAATCTTCTCGAACAGTCGCGGTCGGACATGGCTATTACAGTAGCTCGAGACGGCACCTACCACTCCCGGCCCGTTCCACCTTCGTACTCGAAGGTTGAAATTGAACAGGTGGAACGCGGCTATGAAGATCCGGAGCTAGATATCCCCGGAGGAGACGGGGAGACGACGCTAGGAGAAACGACTCATGGAATATTTCTCTGGAGGAAGATCTTCATAAAATTCCCTGATGAACAACAGCGTCTCCTATCGTTCCACCGCCCTTGCCTCCACGTGGGCCGTCTCCTCCACCTCCTTCGCCGCCTTCGCCTCCTCCGCCTCCTGCGTCGCCTCCACGAGCACCGACTCCTAAACGGCCATCTCCAACTCCACCGCCTTCCAACCCTCCTCCGTCGCCACAACAAGCACCGACTTCTAAACGGTCATCATCCAAGAGTGCATAGTCAATATCAAGCGGTCATCCAAGAAAGACTCAGAGAATTGAGAAGACGCCGCCACCCGCACCAAAGCGGTCGGCCTCAAGCAGGGCGAACAAAGCGGGCAAAGATGTACCCCAGCTTGGCATGCAGCCACAGAAGCCTATGGAGTTCAGCACGATTCCAAATATTAGACCTGATTTAAGACAATTCATTCAAGAAGCTGAAATTAATATGGATCAATTACACGAGCGTGCACCCCTGGCAAAGGCTCCGCTTAAATACAAATTCAACCTTGGAAAGCCTCTCGTCAAGCCGGATCTCGTGAAAAGGCTTCCAACTCAGATGTACCGCTTTCATCAGTGGTACATGCAACGATCCAGCAAGGGTGAAGACATAATAACATGCAAATATTCAATTGACTACTTCTTCGATGGAGATGACTACCTCTATATCTGATTCGAAGATATATTCGACCTGTACCAACTTGATGCCCTCGACGTCTCACTTCTAACCGCGCGGGTTTTGTAAGAATCGCCCGGTTATTTCGTTTCTTACCTCCTTGAACTTAGCTGACTAAAATTCCTTTTAACCATTGTAGAATGACGATCCAATACTGCAACAAGCATGAATGCACCAAGCATGGATTCATGGATCCACGCAAAATCAACGACCCATTGGTTGATCAGTAACCTAATGACACCGTGGACAACATATACAACGCGCTTGTGAAGCAACCCTTCCGGTCCTTCATCCTTCTGCCCTACAATACTGCGTAAGTTTTTTGTTTCTTTCCGAACCAATTTCAATCCTGTGCATACATAAAGTTTCATATGTGTCATCTAAACCAATTTACAGATTTCACTGGATTCTGTTAGTACTTGACATGGGTCAGTCGAAGATCCATGCCTTTGACTCAATGGATAAACCGAGTCCACGTACTCCGACATATTTGAACTGTTTAACAGTAATGTCATCTTACTTTCTATTGCATATATGCGGTTCTCGGATAATTACGTGCTAACTTTCAACCGCACGTAGGGCATGGGAACAATTTCGGGGCAATGTTCGCGGAAATTGGAAAGATAT
Source organism: Oryza australiensis (assembly GCA_019925245.2). Taxonomy (NCBI): domain Eukaryota; kingdom Viridiplantae; phylum Streptophyta; class Magnoliopsida; order Poales; family Poaceae; genus Oryza; species Oryza australiensis. The sequence goes on along the minus strand of JAIFGZ020000277.1, from coordinate 544,157 downwards.
GCTCTCTGTGCGGATGAAGTTTCCAAGTGAGTAACATGCCTCGCTCCTAATTTGAGTTGAATCATTATTATGTTCTAAAATATGAAATGCATATTAAATCTCGTCGTTTCTCTTTTAGTGTGCAAAACAGTCACAGGGCACCAACCTATGTGGATATTACGTCTGCGACTACATTCACCGCTTTGTGACCGAAGTCAAAACTGTCGATGATCTAGATGTACGTATAACACCAATTTATACATTACATCTCGATTTTTTATTCACTTCATATATTTATTTCTCGTTTATTCTAATTAATGACAGTTTATGCGAGTAAGAGACGACTTGCCCCACGAGACTTTCATACAAGCCGCTCAGAAGATTTGATGGGATTTATTAACGAGCATGTCGTTGATCCTACGGGGGAGTTCTTCATTAGTTTTAGTAGCTAAACCATAGCAAAATAGATTAGAGATAATTTTTTATAAGCTAGCTAGGAAACATGTATGAATATTATACATATTTTGATAATATATGTATATTTATTTTCTTAAGTTCGTTTAAATGTGTGTAAATTATATATTTATGTGTAATATAATATATGTGTAATATATATAGCATCATGGAGAAATGACAAATTAAAAAAATTACATCTTTAGTTCCGGTTTAAGCCACCAACCGGGACTAAAGATTGCGGAGCCGCCACGTGGCTCCGCCACTTTTTAGTCCCGGTTGGTGGTTTCAACCGGGACTAAAGATGCATTTCTAGTCCCGGTTATTTAACCGAGACTAGAGATAGTCTATCTCTAGCCCCAGATTCGTAGTTCCGGTTTAATAACCGAACTAGTGAGGGTTACGAACCGGACTAGTGTGGCTTTCTCCCAGAGCGTGTCCAGCCAAAGTACAGCATACACGCATAAAAGAATTTTTCAAACTGTTTTTTCTCTCCAATGGTCATGGTGATGCCTTGACTTTTATGTGTTCCGCATGGACTTCCTCTGTTATTAGTACTTAAAAAAGGATCATCTACTCCACATAGGCCCGTAGGAACACCCTACACCGTGACCATCTGAATTCTGAAGTAAATACAATGCCATTTACCCTTCAAAAGAGAGGCCATTTGTATCCACTCCGTTTCATATTGTGAGGATTTAAGTTATTTTAGTTTTATCCTAAATCAAAATTCTCTAACTTAAATTGAGTTATATAAAAAGATACATCATCATCTATAATATCAAATTAGTACCGTTAAATCCACCATAAAATATGTGTTATATTTCTTTTTCTTTTATTTGTAGTTGTAGATGTTGGTGTATTTTTTTATACACTCGATCGAAGTTATATAATTTTTTTACAACAAAAGAAATGCACAGTTTGATCATGTGCATTGTTAGTTTTTCATAAACTAAAATGATTTACGATACAGAATGTAGTGAGTAGCTACAATAAATCGCTACCTCCTCCATCCCAATTTGATCATCCTTAACTTCAAGACATCCATCATTTTAAAATTAATCATCATTATTGATCAAAGTGTTATATTGCTTCATATACAACAAAGATTAATTCATACTTCAAATGTTGTATGGGTTAAACCAATAAAAAAATTAATCTGGATTGGTTGCATGCATGTATGAAAGGCATTTCACATGCATATTAACTCTTTGAAGAAATAAACAAAGAGACATTTTATTAGATGATGATCATTTTTAAAAAACCTTAAAAATTTTAGATGATGATTACATTGGGATAGAGGGAGTACTATCCATGAGTATTACTCTTTAATTCTAGTTTGATCATCACCTAAGATTTTTTAGTTTTTTTAAAATTATTATCATATAATAAAGTGTCTTTTTTATTTGTGCAAAAAGAGCATATGAGCGTCGTGAAATGCCTTGCACACATGCAAATGTATTCTTGCGGCCAACGAAGATTAATTTTTATTGGTGCAATCAATCCATAAAATATTTGAGGTGTGAATTTTTTCATCGATGAGAATTAATTTAGAATGATTGATGTTTTGTTGTCTTTGTTTTTGGAGCTTTTACTTAAGGAATGATCAAATTAAAGTGGAGGGAGACAATTACCATGATCTTTTACGGTACTGCAAAGAAACCGGACCGTACTAGACGTAGAGGGAGAGCACTTAAGCAAAGCTCCATAAATTGCTTAAAGATAACATAAGGCTAACACATCATTGTCCCAAACTTACAGTTCAAGGAATATATTAATTATTCCGTGTATAAAATGGTCAGCTAGTAGGAGTGACGTAGGGGATTAGGGGCTGTGAAACCCAGGTTAGGTTGTGGTCAACCGCCAGACTCCGGATTTAGGGAGAAAAAATTGCAGGCCTGAAAACTGAAATGAGTGCCACTTGCAGGCCGGCTAGCTGCTATGAATTGGCCGGTAGTGGTGGTTCGAGCGCGGAAGATTCGCGTTTGCAATAATACTACTACGCAAATTAAAGTATCTAAAGTCAGCACTTTGTTGGTTCTAATCTGCATAAGATGAATCTAATCTGGAGTGTAATATTTTCCGAGAGAAAGGAAGAGAGAGAGAAGTTAACGCTGAAACACGTAAAATACTAATGTAAAACTCAGACCCAACTTTATACTGCGGTAGTGGGAGAAGCTAATGCATGGTACAATCTTATGTTTTTTTCCCCTACATGGTGTACAATCTTTTGTATGTGGTCCACCAGCAGTGTCTACTAAGATTACTTCGTTTTGTGCGTCTGATCTTTTGGTTGCTTCGTCCTGTTAAAGGTGAGGTTAGCATGACTTCATCTCCTTACGCATCTCTTATTTTGGAGCTTCTTTAGTTTTCCCCAGAAGGCCACGGTACATTAAGTGACAAAAAGTTTTATGATTTTTGAAGTAGTGTAGAGTTTGACAAGATGGAGATTGTTAGAATGCAGTGGCTAAATACAATCTGAATTACTACATTCAGGGGTCAAGTACTGAAATCATAGTTTTTTCACTAACACCTTTCCTATTCTCAATTTTCACATGTAAATCCATTGAAATCCATTGAAATGTACGTAAAGGATCCTGCTAAAACATAAAGCGCTGACATTCGACACCATAGGGTGACATTTCCTAGGTCCGCCACTGTTAGATTGGCAATCGGATGTTCATATTCTTGTTGGCTAAATACAATGGGTAATAACTCAAGTGGTTATCTAGTGTGTGAATTGTTAATCTATTCTCGCCACCTGTAATTTGTGTTGATCTCCTAATTAATTATCTTTGAAGAAATCAATTTATTCAGGTGGGCTACTTTGTCCTCCCTCGTAGAATCTTGCAGCTCCTCAGGACTTAACAAGTCTTGCTTTGACATGTTGGGGGATGGCTTATAATTAGTTGAGTTTGGTCACCTGAGTTTTGGTTATGGGTGGAAAACTGCAGGGAACTATGGAGGACTACAGGTCTTGCACTACAATTTTCTCCTACCGTACTCTTCAAATTCTCATGCTTTCTCATGTGTGGTCTAAACGTGTAAACTATGAAGTACTACGTTTCAAAGCGATGTATGTTTACCATCGCACAGATGTTTTGACTGCTTGGAAAGGCTCTATATGGATACGTGCAATGGTGGAATTAGCATGTGTTCGATTGGCGAGACGGGATGGGTCGGGGTAGGACGAACCCATTTTTTTAGGTATTTGGTTTGGGGACAGATGAAAGGAGAAGATCCTTATGTAGGATCAAACACAAAGAACTAAACCAATCAAGGGGATAAATAGTTAAAACACCAAAAACCAAAAAACAAAAACTTTTAGTGAAAATAAAAGTTACCTCATAGATGATGGAGATCGGTCTGACCGACGTGATTCCTCCGGTCTAACAGTGCCCTTGCCGCCAGTCTGACCAGTGTAGATGTGTCGGTCCAATCACCCTTCTAGCCATTGTCGTCTGCTGCCATCGCAAGTTTGACCGGACTGATGCCGCCGGTCTGACCGCCGGTGTCTCGTCGGTCTAACCACTGCCTCCTAGCCGATCTAATCGTTGAGATCCATAAAAACACGTATATAAAACTCTTAGTAGATATGTGTTTACAAAATGCATCTAAAGCACTTGTCTCTCAACTCATGAACTAGAATTAAAGCCTCAAAGCACACCCTAACTTTTCTCTCTCAAAAAATTGATATCCTTATACCCTTAACTCCTCTTCTATTTATATCCATAACGTGGATGCCCCTAGCCACGAATCCAACTAGAACTAGGACTCCTAATCATATAGAAAACCTACCAAATCAGAGAAACAATATCCCCATAGAACTCCACACTCCAATCTTTTTAAACTTGGACTCCAATCCAAATTTGACTTATCTTTCCATATGCACACAGCACCACGTGTCTGCCATACGAAAACCTTCACCTCCACGTGTATTGTTCTCTAGCCTGAGCATCATGTGTGATATCATTGACCGTTTGGCCCTCAACTTCTTTCAAACCTAGTCCCTATCCATCATCGGCTATATTCCACTGCCTCAAACAGCAAAGAAACTCCATATCTGAGCACAAGGTCGCACCGACTTGACTCACATTAGCACACAATCAATATCACATATGAATAGAATCCATCTAGAAGTCATAAACATAAAATAATCTAGAAAATCCACTACAACCCAAAACCGACTCCAAACCGGAGTCTTTCTCGGTCGACCGTTGGGTCACCCGGTCGACCCCACACACCTTCTGGCTCCGACCACAGCAGCTCCGCCCGATCCGACCACCACCAGGTCGATGCAATGTTCATCAATTGAAAACACTATTTACCGTATTTTCATAAACACTTACCTTTGACAATTGTTCACTATCAAGAATAATCATCACATGATTCTACACCCTAAAAAGGAATATTCCCTCTAGATTCGGGTCAGCTCCATCCCTCAAAAACCGACGAACCAATCTAACCCACTTCCTCTCTCATTAAGGGTGGGCGTTCGGTCTGACCGAACCGATCGGTCTTTGGTCTTCGGTTAGTTCGGTCTTCATAAATTCAGGACCGAACTCGGTATTTAAAAAGTTAGGACCGAGCACTTCGATCTTTGGTTAGTTCGGTTCGGTCTTCAATCAGGACCAAAATTTTTTAGAACATGTCGCTTTTTAAAAAAAATAGCTAGTTCACTAAACAACATGATACCATTTTCCAACATAAAAGTGGTTGCAAACAATAATTAAACAAGTTCGAACAAACATACAACTTACAAGTGCCAACAATTAAAAGTTCCAAATAATAATTGATAAACAATAAATAAGCAAACAACAAGCAAACAACAGGTCAACAGATAGTAGACCAAACTTCGGTCACTTCGGTTAGTTCGGTAACGAGACCCAAGACCGAAGTTTATTCGGTTATTGCATTCTTGAGACCGAAATTTAATTCGGTCTTTTCGGTTTTGGTTTTTCGGTTTTAGTCTTTTTGGTTTCGGTCCCGGTCAATTCGGTTCGGTTCTTTGGTCTTGGTTATTTTCGCTCACCCCTATCTCTTATTGACATGTGAGCCACACACTCTCTCAACCCTAAGAAAATAGGACTATTCTAACCCTTATGCCAAAGCTTAGAAAATTTCCAAGGTTGTGTTCTTCTGCTTTCCAAACTGTTAAACAGTATTTTTTAAAATTATATTTTAGTTGCTTAAAAATATATTAATATATTTTTTAAAACAAACTAATAATTAATTAATTATAAGTTAATTAGTCGCTCTGATTTACATGCGCTTGGTATTAGTTCCCGATTGCAAGAGCCGAACACAACCTAATAACCACATAAAACCCATTAGGTCTTATTTGATTAATCCCCGTGAGGAAAAGTCTGAAGGAGATTAGGGGAAAAGATTAATTCCACAACCTTTAAACCCTAGAGGAATTAATCGGGGATTAATCGAACAACGCCTTGTGATTAACCGTCGGTGTAACACTGATTGGCAATCCAATTTCATCCTAAACCAGTACCAGCGAGGTATGGCAATCCAATTTCATTCTCTACCAGTACCGGTGAACACCCACATGGCTATCCCAGGTCGTTGAGCATAGGCTAGAGTTACATGCTCTTGGCACGATTCTGGATATAAGATTTCTTAGAGCAAATATATTGGATATAAAACTACGATTACGTTAATAATATTTAGATAAATAATTTTTATTTTTATTTTCATTTTAGTTGAAATTTAAATTTTTAAATCATTAGAATTTAAAATAAAAACTTCGAGTCTATCGTAGATATGAGATGCTGTGTCGAACAGAAACTTGTGTCGAATAGAAACTCGTACCCAAAACCCCAAAACTCTGAAGCCTCGATGCTCTATTATCATCCATATACCTTTATATTTTTAACATGGATCATCTACAGTATTACCCTTGTATTGATATACGCTACCAGGAGTACTGAGGAGGATCTCTCACTTGACTGTTCATTGTTTCCTCCTGAATAGTTAGGCAACCGGAATTTTCTTTGCGTGCGTCCAATACCCAGCAAAGGGACCAGAAAGGAAGGTGATCCCAAAGCTCGAGGTGTTTCTTTGCCTCCTCGGCTGGAAGCAGGCAAACTGGCAATTTGTTTCTGTTTCCTCCCAACTCCAAGGAAAACTCAGGGTCCCTGCTGATCACCTAATGGCAGGAAAAGTTACCTGGATCTGACACCAGTTTGTCCCGTTGTTTCACCATGCGGCTCTGTTCGGTTCCCTTTTCTGGTAGACCTTGAATGGCGAGTTTAACTTCTTGGTGGTCGTGGCAAGTGATGAACCCAGGAAGTTCCGACCTAACTTTTCTTCATCAGCAACAGAAGACCTCACCCCGGAAGGCTAATCTGACCAATCACAAGATAAAGTGAGCCAAGCCAAAGCAAAATTAGATGGGTTTCGCATCATAAAATGATCAGATATAGAGTAATTCATTCCATCCAAAATCTCAGATGAAGAGCACATGAAACTTTTACCAGTTACAGGAATTGAAGGTTACATACAGCACAAGGAGAAGGTGGAAATGGGGCAGGAAATGTACATGTTTTCTCTTGTACAACATACAGCGTGTTTTGACAGTTTTGGGTTGGCTGTTGCTTCCATGAACCAGGAGTAATCTAATCAGAGGAGCTGCAGCTACAACAAAACACAAAGAAAAAAATGCTGGCTAGCAGCTGCTGATACAACTTGGAAAGCTGATAAGCTAAGGCCGTAAGTTTGACGAAGAGTTCACAGATCACTCCCTAAAAGATGTATGATCATGAGAGCTTCGTCGAAGCAAATAAAATGGCAACCTTTGCATTGGAGATCAAAACCATAAATATGGTAACTCCTGAAATGCTTTACAGATTGGACAGAACCCTGCCGTAGCATTGAGAATTAGTGTACACGAACTTGACTGTAATGCTGATGCAGAATCTAGTGGTATCTACTTCTGTGTTTGTTAAAACTACACTACAGATCAACATCTGGCAATGGCATCTTCCAGTAATTCCAGGAATTGTAGTCTTCCTGCACGGCATCATCATTGATGATCAGCACAAAAAGGAATTTACATGTTATGGAGTCTGACCATACATGAGTACAACACAATCACACTAGCTGCCCTTGCTCCCAACAGTAACCTTTATGGTTCAGGCAGCATAGAACTGGAGGTGACTATGCACTAAGGATAAAAATAGTTTTGGTCCGGGATAGTATGAAAGAAGCCAAGCGAAAGATAAAAAACATGAATGTGCATGTTTTCAGTCTAGCTAATCTCATGAAAAGTTTGCACACATAACATATATATCCTGTGGCCTTTTATCCATGTACAGAAAACACGTTTACTCAACTTGGTAACCTTCTGTAACTACGCAATATGCATCCACAATCAGATCAACTGACATCAATTTTGCAAGAAATAATTTATTGGTGCCTGGGATTCTGGACAAGAAGTTCACACACAGCTAGTAAATACTTCCTCCATTCCAAAATAATTGCCGCTTTTAGATTATTTGGTAGCGTTAAGGTTTAAGAAAAAAAAGTATAGTGCCCCTTACTAAATGATGTGTGGTTGGCAGTGGGAGGGTGGTTGGAGATAAGATGGAGAGAAATTTAAATGGGAGATGATTGATGCGACAAGTAGTACTCTAAAGAGACTTATTTTGGGACAAATTTTGAATCCAAAAATGGCACCTATTTTGGGACTACACGGATCATCTGCCATAGTAATAGCTACCGCAGAGAAGACCTTTTATGCATTACTTAAAAGTACTGCTAGCAGACAAGAATGATAGCTAACCTGCTCAACAAGAGTGGTTGGAGGGAACATATCATGGACAAGGGTATGTAAGGAGGTATAGGACTTCACGTCGACAGAACTGTTTATGGCTACTTCCCCCTGCACGCACACAGGATGACTTAAAAGAGGCACAATACAAGCATGGCATTACTAACTTTTAACTAGTGTAATAGATATACCTTCGGGTTGATGATAAAGATTTTCCCTTTTGGAATTCCCATCTTTTTGTAACTAAGCTCATCTGTATCTCTGTTGCCAAATCCAGCATAAAATGGATTGTAATCAGAAGGGAAAAGTGCTTTAATGTCCTGCCAAAGAACAAAAATTAAAAGAATTTCAAGAGCCTGCTGTGATATCAACATGGAGTTTCAGGTCTATGGAAGAATCTAAAATGTGTGTTTCTAAGATTGTCACCTACCCGTTAAAAAGGAATTTTGAGACTAACAACTTTTCTTAATTCTTGCAAGGTTGCAAGTCTTATAGTTTATTTCTGAAGGACATGAGCTATGATGCCATACAAGAATTAAAACAGGGCAGCTAATAAGCAAACTTCTTAACCATAGGAGGGGTGGTATATGGATAAGGGAGAGTTTATTAGGGACTTGTTGGATTTAGTTCGCTAAGGAATTGAAACCAAAAGGCACATATAAAAAGCCCTCATAGTTCTTATTCTAACAAATAAAATTAGTTTGTTTTACTGGCACATAACATTTCATAGTATCATACGACATTGAGTATTGAAACCGATCCTCATAAGACAACTGCCTAAAGAAAATTACCTCCAGACATGCAATCTTAAACTCATGTGGTGCTCTTCGTATAACTGAGAAGACAAAGAAAACATTAGAAAATTGTAAACAATAATTTTATTACAGCACACAAAAGTAACAGTATTGTTGATCATTGTTAGCTACTTTCTTTGTTGAAGCTGAGCCTGAATTATACAGACCATCTTAGTAGTTCAGTGAAACCAGATGGCTAATCATTATTCAGCAAGTCATAATAGCAGAATATGAATATGTAAATATTGGAGAGATGATGTTACCTTCCCGGTACAATGACGGAAATAAACCATCAGGTGAAATCACAACAGGTCCATTAGGCAACACCTTCCCATCCTGCAAAGTTGCCAAGGGATAACCAAGTTTATACACATACCAACAATATAGAATTAAAAATTACTATAAGTTCTGGTGAAGATATGATTAGATCGCTAAACATGAAAATGGTAGGAAACACATTCAACGGAAAGATGCTATATTTTACCTGTTTTAGGTTGAATAGAAAGTTTTTGGTCAGGTATGCCTGAACTATAGCTCTAGCACTGAGGAATAATAGTTGATATCCGTTTTCCTAGTTGGGAAATTAAAAGATCATCAGAAACCCATATTTGCAAAACTGGGTAGAATATCCTCCTAAAATAAAGAGAAACAAAAGCTAAAATAAATTCTAAAGCAGACCTTTATAGCAGAAAAAAGACGAGCAACACCAGACTGACTCCAATCTCGTCCAACTAAAGGCATGACCTGGCCCAACACATCAGACCTGATATGGAACATTAATTACTCAAATTCAACCATTATGAAAAATAAACAGAAAAAAGAAAACGTATAACAGTTGTATACTGTGAAGAAAATAATGTGGTAGCCCGTAAAATTTGTAGGATGACTTACTCAGTCTGTACTATGTCCAGGATACCATTGCCAATTGACATTTTCAGATAGACAGAATAGAAGATATATAACCAATGGATTGACCAAGAAATTAAGGAACACACATCAAATTTTTTTGCAATTACACTTAAAGGGAGAATCATTGGACTAAAATTACTATATTTGTTAGACAAAGTAGGATATGCCACTAATTATCACTCACCAAATGAAGGTAAATTTTAGTGCGAACTTTAATTATGCATTAAAAAAATATACATGACATTCTCGTCCAGAACATCATTTTAGATTCGCGTAGTCCAACTACAATGAGAATTGACTGATGTTTGTCAGCTGTTCAAGCACTGGAAGAATGAGGAAACAAGAATATCCATTGCTTGAATACTAAAAATATATGCCAACTGCCTGAAGAAGGATAGCCACCCTACCAGAATACACAAAATAATGAAATACAGTGTTTCAATGCTATTAAAGTCCCCCAAAAAAAGCATCACCCAATAGCAGAAGAATGTCATAAAGAAGAACGTAAAGTTTCTCGTATTGTCATGACTCATGAATCTACACTTGGTAAATTATTTCAACATGACAATCCACAGAAGTAGATACTAAAATTTCACAAGTCAGGCAACTTTGTTCTTCCAATATCCAGCTGTTTTACAAACAGTTCCCTTCTTAGATTGAATGCAGCATGATACAAAGTATAGTACTGTAAAAAAAGTTAATTGTAAACAGAAACAAACAAAAGTATACTACATTGGTATAGAGATTATCCTTTGTTTGAACCAATAGGGCATTAAACCAACTCAAAGAAGTGAGCAAACAAATCGTTAAACAAAGGATGTCTCATGACAACATCTAATTTTAAGAAGTTGTTGTGTATATACTTAACAGATATTGCTTGTCTGAAAGGTTTATGCTAGTTTTCCACAGAGTAGTTTAGGGCTTGTTTTCCAGCTTTTGCCAATCCAAACCTTACGTTATATTGTTAATGGCAAGATTTGGCAAGCCATTTTTTTGATAAACTGGTTGTTTGGTTTGTTGCCAAACTTTGGTAGTGTATGAGCTCATGTTTGTTCTCTTGCCAAAATTTTTTGGCTCCAGACGGACATTTTTCTCTAGCCTCATTAGATTTTTTTTTTGTGCATGGCAAGTTTGGGCAGCAAACAGAACAAGTCCTTAACTTACAGTTTGGTGTGACAGTCTGACAGATAACTGGCTGAAATTGTTGATTAAACAAGGCTGAGCATCTAAATATACTGAGTAAGTTGAACTTTACCTTGTAATGGTTCCATCCACATCAGAAATGACAATTTTAGCATTCCATTTCCACAAGTAAATATGCGCCTCAACCTTAGTAAAGAAAGAAAGAAAAATCAATATACAGATCTCCAAAATAAAATATTATTATTAAGAAATAGAGGCACTGACCTGTTGCTTCCCAAGAACTCTGGTGGAGAAGCTAAAAGTTACAATGTTTTGGCCCTCCTTCAGGTTTAGCGATGCCACCTGTTCACTAGTGGGAATTAATGTTCGCACAAATTGCTTTCTTGGTGACTGATTTATATTGTTCTCTGGAGCTTGCTCATCCATTGGACTCAAGACAGTCTCTGTGTCAAGAAAAATGTCCTCGGATGAATCACTATTACTGCGCTGAAGGGATCTTGATATCCTGAATGGTATGTTCCAAAGCCTCCATCTCCTGCTTGAGGGAGACAGCCCAAGAGAGTCTCTTGAAGTAGGTGTTTCTTGGTGTTCAACTGGGATAGCATCAATATGTTCTGTGCAGAAGTGTGGACCAAATACAGCTTTCCCAAGAATAATATGAGAAATTTTACTCCATAGGAAATACTGACTATCAAATTTGACAACAAGGTTTACATTTTTCATAATTGATGATCCTGATAACTTAAAATCTTCCTCAAGAACAAGATGTTGTTGGAAAACTTCTTCAGCTGATGCTTGGCCCATTCCTGGCCGTAGAATGTGCCCACAAAGAGAAATTTCGAACCCTGCCAGCATACATTAAACATAAACAAGGAAACTTCATACCAAAAAAAGGAAAAGAATAGCCTGCAGACCTGACATGTGCTTACCCAAGCCCTTTTGTAATTTGGGATGCTCTTCTTTATTTAGTTCCTCTTCAGCTGCTGAGTTCTCTGGAATGCTACCTAATTTGTCTTTGTCACTGGTTCCAATGGATGAATGTGAACCATCAGGCCTATTTGCCTCATTTTCAGAAGAGGCTTTCTCCTTGGTCTTGCCATGAGAACCTCCTACAATGGACATGTTAGATTCCTTGCGACAGTGGGCAGAACTATCTTCACTTTCTGTTTTATTATCTGAAGTAACCGCTAACATACCCATTTCCTGCTCTTGATACTGTAATGGATCATTTCGATCACAGTGGGTAGTTTTACTTATATCTTCCTCCAGATTGATGTCAACAACAGAACAATTACTCAGACTAAATTCAAAACCCTGCTGATGATCAAATTCAGGAGAAAATGGTTCAGTTCCCGAATCTCCGTCATCTATTTGTGATGAGAGGTCTAAGCAACTTTTAAAAGTATCATATTTACCAAAATTAGGACTAGCAATTTCTAACTCACTGTCCTCATTGCTGACATCACAAACCTTGTCTACATTAGCTGGCACCCTGCAAGCCTCATCGTTCTCAAGCAGTGGAACATCACAAACCTCATCTTCAGTGGCCAAGGGCATTCCCTCATCATTGTTCTTGGAGACATCACGAGCCTCATCTTCAGTGGCCAAGGGCTGATATCCCTCATCATCGTTCTTGGAGACATCACGAACCTCATCTTGGCTAGAAGGGGGTCGGCAACCCTCATCACTGTTCTCTGAGATGTCATGGGCCTCATCTACATTGATCAAGGGTTGATAGTCCTCATTATTCCCTGACTCTGGGACAACTAGAGACTCATCTTCGTTAGTCAATGCACTAGTCACATCTTCATTAACCAAGGTATGGAGCACTTCATCTCCATTAACTGGGACATGATGCGACTTATCCGTCTCAATTGGTACATCACCAAGTTCTTCTAAAGCCTCTTGTTCATTTCCAGAATCAAACTTAACCTTTTCCTGTGGCATGTATAAATCACCCACAATGCCAGCTTCCCACACCTCACCACTGCGGCTGAAATCACCACTTGAGCTCTCCCCAGGTCCCAAGTGGAACTGGGGTTCACTTAGCTGCATATCCTCCATATTCTCCTCTGTTGAGGAAATGGGGGCGGTGAGGACATGCCCATCCACACTAACCAAAACCATCTCTGAATTGGCCCCATCAGGTTGTTTTGCCGAATCTTCCTCTACCTCCAACCTGCTATAACCGTATGAATCAAACTCCTCTATAGCTTGCTTCTCTTGAAGCTCTACATTCAACTCCGGGCTACCCGGCCTGCCTTTCGTTCCGATGTAAAGATCCCCGTCACTATTACTCCGCGCCGGAGGCTCAGGCTCACTCATAGCTTCCTCTTCCTCCGAACTTGTCCCAGAATTTTCATTGCCAGGCACAAGCTCCCGCATGAAGTAGGCTTGGCCAGAGTTGTCAAGCAGCATGTGGAAGTTGGCGTCCACGCCATTGACGGTGATGGTGACGACCTTCTCCGCGCCCTTGAGAACGCCCTGGAACTTGCCGAACCGCACGTACCAGGGTGTGCTGCGATACGAGCCGTCAGGCTGCTCGACCGCGATGATGTCGACCGCGCCGCCGAACGGATGGAACGGCGTCGCGACGGAGTACACCCCCTGCGAGATCAGGGACCCTACCCGCCCAACCACGTTCATCTCCGCAGGGATCCTTCGATCACCACGCCAAAGTCGGGCATGGGGGTTCACCTAGAACCCCCCCAATTTCCCTCCAAACAAGCTGCAAAAAATCAGCAGCGCACCACGCATCAAAAAAAATCCAGAACAAGGAAAACCAAACCAATCCAAGCCGGATGGATCTCCAGTCTACGCCGCGCCGGGCTCGTGAAGCGGCGACGGCGGCGGAGGAGGAAGACGAGGCAGGGATACGGGAGAAGAATGGATGATACCTCGAATTCGATTCGAGCGGAGACGGAACGCGACCGGCTGGCCGGCCGTGCGAGCGCGCGCGCGCGGGAGGGGGAGAGTGAGAAGGCTAGGGCGCGGTGGCGACGGGAGTTGGGGAGGCCGTCCACGCCGTGCCTGCCTCGCCGCCGGCCGCGCGCACGAGGACGTGCCTCCGGCTCTGCAGATCGGGGGAAGCAGCGAGAGGGAGGCAGGGACGGAGGAGGGAGCGGAGGTCAGGAGGGAAGTAGGAGAGAAACGCGAGGAGGCGGAAGGGTATTTGGGTCATTCCACATTTTCTCTCCTTTTTAATAAGTTCGAAATTGAAATTCTACATGCCATCGGAATTTCCATCTCCAACCAGGTTTTCGTGAAGGAAAAATCCATGAAAATTCGGCAAATTTCCTCCTACGAGAAGCCACGTGACGCGGACTTGCTGTTTCCCGCTCGTCCTCGGAGAAGGTCGTTTCCAGAAGCTTCTGGAAGCTTCGTTGGCGCGGTTGGAACTGAGGACAGGTGGCCGTTGGATGGGAGGCATTGATGGTATCAGGCCCTAGCACACATAGGCGCGCGGAGACTTGACGGGAAGGAAGCGCATGTGCGACATTCGGTCCACCTCGCGAATCGTCTCCGCACCGCGCGCTCGTGGGGACTGACACGTGGGCCACGTTATTCTTCGGGACCACATGCCATTGTCTAATTCTTTCGATGCTACAGTGGCCGTAACAATTTTAGCGACGTTTTGGTGATAATGGCTGGAATAGCTAAAGTAGGCTTAAAATTTTTCGGGTCACGTGAGCATGGCATCGTGCGCGTGCGCCCCCACAAGATTTATGCGATGGGGAGTCTACGTGTAAAAACTTAAGCACTGACAAAGATATTCAACTTTTTAGAGGAAACGTCTAAAATCATCATTAATATAAAAACTATATATATTTATCAATTATAATACAACTATTTATCATTTTATTTATTTTTATTATAACTAGCAAAGTGCCAGTGCGTTGCAATGGGACGACGATGCGGAGAGGGAAGCAGGCGAAGGACGAAGGTCCAGGCGGCGGCGTGGGAGCTCTAAACGGCGTCGGGAGGGAGGGGCGCAGGCGCGACGTGCATGAAAGCAGAAGAGAGGGACATAAAAAGTCTTTTTTCATCCAAGCCCTCTCTTTCTTTTTAACATTGAGGCTGCAGAGTTAATTTTATAAACGATCAAGGGTTTTCGCAAAATAACCCTTTTTCTTCTTTAATTGAGTTTTTAAAATAAGAGGACGTTGCGGGTTAATTTTGAAAAAAATCTTAAGGGATTTTATGCAAAATAAAGCGGGTAAAAACAAAATTTAGGTGGAAACACAGATAGTTATTTTAAAACAAATAAAAAATTTAAAAATAAATTTATTATATAACGGAGAAATTACTAACAAAATGCATTGCCCCTTATTGGTCTTATCATTATTTGTTGTCGCACACATTTGACCTACCTAACCTAACGTCTAACCTTATTAATCGTTGTACTCATAGACCGCGACCGCGGAAATCACAATCCTACCCTCGCGGCCTGGCCGTTGTTAACGTCTTCGTCCGTCGTCTTCTCCCTGCTCGCGCGCGATGGTGCGCGGAGGAAGCAAGTTAGCAACGGGTGAACGGCGTGTGGATGATGTCGCCCGCGTGTTTCGATCCGTTTGACGAAATTCGGCGATTCTTGGAGAGAAGAGCAGTAGTATGACCGTCTCCGTACATGTGGACGCGGTGACCGGTGCCGTGACGCAACGGAGGTGCTGTGCCCATGTGTCTGTGTGCGCGACCATCACCGTGAACTTTTTATACTACGTGATGATCTCTTTCCTCGTTAGCTTCCAGTAGCCGTCACCGTCCCGCCGCACGCGACCGTGTGGCGGGCAGCCGGTGTGACGTGGATAGATAGATGGGCTCATCGGAATTGTGGTCCGAGAAAAGTTTGGAGGGATACGACTAGATGAGTGGATGGGCCACGCGTGGCGGCGTGGCCCCGATGGCTCGCCGTGGAGTTAGCGGGGCTTTCTGGGCCTCGTGCGATGATGAGCAGCCCAGCAACCCAGAAGAAAGGGGTGGGCACTGTGCTGCGTCGTGAGCCTGTCGACTTATGGAAAACCGCGGATAAGACCAATTACTTCCGAAATTTTTGTATTTTAAATTTTATTTATTAAAAGATTTGGAAAAATAATTTTTAGTTTGAAAGTTTGATAAAAAATAGTCACCAATTGCCTTTCTAAGAGCATTTTTATGCGACGAGGCGGACGACCATTGGTCCTCGTCCAATGACCATCCTGCCACGGAAAGAAAAATTGCAGGTGGTCTTCTTGTCGTTCTTGGAAAGGGCAATTTTTGATGGCAGAAAGCCGCCCACAAAAGGAGGGTCGGTGTCACACCCCGAGTTTTTCCCTTTAAATCATTTAAATAATTCACCCTAAAACAATTGAATTTTCTAGAATTAATCTGGAGTCAATAATTAATTTTAAAATGCAATTAATAAGTAAAATTCTACATGTGAAAATACATTAACTGAATTTTTAGTGAAATTTTTAGAGCAGTAGAAATATTTTTAACCAATTAAAGGAATTAATTGCAATTAAATTAAGTCCCCAAAAACTTTTTCCTTTTTTTTCCCTGGGCCGTACGGCTTTCCCGCCCATTCTCCTCTTGGGCCGTCGGCCCAAGCCGCTCGACCACACGTGCGCGCCCTCCCCTTCGGCTGTGGGCCGAGGCCAACGCGCCGGTCGCGCTCGTGCGCAAGTCCGGTCTCCTCGCAAGCCCTCTGGCCACCGATGGGGAGCCCACTGTCGGGCCGTCTCCTGCGCCCGACCAGCCGTCCTCGTGCCATGTGCGCTGCCCGCACCCGAGCCGCGTCGCATCGGGCCCACGCCGGGCCCAAGCGTCCTCCCCCGCATCACGCGTCGTCGTTTCCGCACCTCGCGCCTGTTGATGAGAAATTGTCCCACGCACTGGCCTGAGAGATTTGCTTTACTCTAGTGCAGGTCCAAATTGGATTACCTTCGGGATTCAGGGTGTGCTAGTTGGATTGATCCTATAACCAATAAGAAACAAAAAATAGGCAATTCAGTTAAAATTAGATCCTACTCGATCGGCTATAGATATTCATAATATATAATCGCTATCAAAAAGTGTATTTAGATTAAGTGACTGGGATAGATCGGTAGCATACCGAGACAGTATAAATCACTTATATCTAAAAGCAGGATAATGATTATATACATTTGTAGTCTAGTCGATGTTGTAGATCTAATGTGAATCGGCTAGTACTCCGATACAGCTTTATATTAAGATATTAATTTGAGCTAAATAACAGATTGATAACGAGCTTAGTATATTTAACTAGATTAAGATCTTAATACAAAGGGCGGCTTTAACACATCTAGTAGAAATAAATAATGTAAGATGGCTAAAACAGGTAAGATCGGCTAAAACTCTGATACTATCTGTAATAGCAATCATTATGCCGAACAGATCTATATGATTCTAAGAGCGACTTAATAGATCAAATTGATGCAGCATTACGTACAAAAAGAAGCATGAGATCTAGATAAACTAATGAAAACCTTTCAAGATGGTAGATACGTTATATAACCCAAATCAACCCCAAGACCTAATTCTATCAGCTGTCATCCGTAGAGAGATGCTAGCCGATCGTGGGTCCAGATCGAAGCATTGATCTAGCTTATATAGTATATATGATAAATTAAGAAGATTGCAATAACAAGATTAGAGTATCATAGTTATGGAAGCACTAACCCCGAGAGCACAAACCACTTGTAACAAGGATTTACCTTGCTTTGGAGATCGAAACCCGATGCAGCCCAATGCGAGGCAAGAACTTGTCAAGACTGCAAGTAACAGAAAAAGATGACTATGCGTCGATATTGTATTGATTGATTTGATGATTTAATTACATAGTCTCGTGTCATATTTATACCCTGATATACAACGAGTTCGTAACGAACACGATTTCTATCTCTATTACAGATTGAATTACAAATATGCCTAAAACAAACCAGCATTATCTATAAGGAAACTATACAAAATATTCCAATCTAAAGATACAATTATCTTTTCAAAACTTTATCCGTAGATGGCAATATATCTAAAGCACTTAGAAACCGAACCCAATTATGATGACTTTCATATCTTCCTTCCGAGATTGGTCACATCTGTTATCTCAATCCGAATCGACTACGTCAAATGTCCTTGTTCGATTCGGTCTCAGTCGACTAACTCCTTAGCCGATTCATACTTAGCCGACGCGCACTCTATTTCCAAGAATCACACACTCCAATTCCGCTTCAATTGTAGCTTCAAACCCGGGGATTTGGTTTACCAAATTTGGTCGTTAACACATGCCCCCCAAGTCCGCGATATTGATAATGTTGTGGATTTTATGCGATTCTATCCTCCGAGAAAACCTAGGGCATTTCCGTTTCGGCCGTTATCATACCTCTTTAAATAACGCTCCAAGTGCACCGAAAAACTTACGTCGTTACTTGTGCACTCAACAACCCCAGCCAGAAAATCCCCAAAATTTCTCCGGCGATCTCCTTAGAGCTCCCAACAACCTGTGGCGGTCTTCCCTTCCGGCGATGAGCTCATCTCCCTTAATGGCATCCTCATCTGCTCCTTCCGACGCCCCATCGGCCGAATTCGCCGAGGTAAGTATTATCGGCTGAATCCCTTTTCCTTTCTGCTCATAGCCGTAGATTTGTGTTCTTGGCTTCTAAGACTTGTTTTTCTCCCCTTCTCATTGTAGCATCTCGCTCACCAGATTGTTATGCCTAGTATGCTCAACAATGATAGATATTTTCTAGGGCCCATCGGCAACACGGATCCCACAGATATAATCAATGCCGAGACAAATAGGATGCCATATAGGATTTCCAACCCTAGTCTGACACCTTGGAATGGCACTTCTAAATCCTGGCCCTCAACAAACAACTCCTAGCCAACTTGGTACAAGAGAATGGAAGCCAGCAAACAGGGCCACTGGGAAGAAGTGGGCATAGCCCAATGTCTGGCACACACCATAGCCAACCAACCCAAAGATGAACCACTCCTTTCGGCTGCAACATACTGTTGGCAAATTTTTTGGCGAGAAGACAAACATGATCGAAACACCTAAACGTCTTGCGGTGATATGGAGTCGCCAACCACCTCAATCTAGCAAAAAAGCTAAACCAAGATGGGTTTTGTAGATTAAACCAGCTAGCGAAGTCGATTTGAGTGAAACGATGGATAAATACCCGTCTCGTGGGCAGACGGAAGGTTTTCAGGACAATCCTACAAAGAGGTGTCGCACTCTCGCATCGGCAGCGGACGATTTACAACGCAAATCGACAAAGACGATGAACTAGTGTGAAGAAAAGTAAAAGAACGATTCAATTGGCTAAAAACTAGAAACTAGATTAGATTTTGTGTATTGTATATGTCTATTGCCAATTAAACTGGCCTTAGCCCTTAAATAGGGGTTGGTCTAGCCTTTCACAGGCCCTCCTCCACGTCCAATTTATGATAGACACCTTAGGAAACCCGAAACATATCTTATGAAAGAAGGAAACCCGAGTACCAATAAAATCGTCTTGGTTTCGAACTCGCCGGCCGATCGATCACATGCCGCCTGGCCCGACCGGCCCTTAGGCTCGGTCGACCGGCCTATCCATGGCGGTCGACCGGCCATCTGGAGGAAACCGGCATATTTTTTAAATATTGGCATTTTTTCTATTTCAACCCTAGGTGCCAATTTTGGGTGTAAACACATGCCCCCTGCCTTCTATGATGAACATTGTGAATCTAAAAGCATAGAACATGTTTGACTCAGGGCGATAATCTAATTACCGGCCATAAAACTTCCTAAGCATTTTGCCAAACACTCAGGAAGTATTTCTTTAAGTTTTTACCGTTGATAGCTCGCTGAAAACGTTCTCCTTGAAGTGTCTCCAAAAAATAGGCATTCCCTCGAACGATTCTGCATATCCGATAAGGCCCTTCCCAACTTGGTGACCACTTACCGAATTTTTTAGACCGAGAACCCAAAGGAAAAATCGTTTTCCATACCAAATCTCCTACTTGGAACGTCTTTGCCTTCACCCTTTTGTTATATGCTTTAGCCACTCTCTTCTTCTCTTTCTCTATTTCTTCCAAAGCCTTCAAACGCTTGTCGGTCACCTCATCAAGATTATCTTCCATCATGGTCTTGTAGTCTTCAACCAACAAATCGTCTTGCTTTATATATCGAAGAGAGCTAAGATTCACCTTAACTGGTAAAACGGCTTCTTGTCCATAGATCAACTCAAAAGGGGTTACCTTGGTAGCACCATGTTTAGATATTTTATGCGCCCACAATGCCTCAGAAGGCACTTCATGCCACCTCTTTGGATGTTCTTCGATCTTCTTTTTGACTAGTTTTAACAAAGTTTTATTACTCGACTCGGCTTGTCCATTAGCTTGAGCGTAGTAAGGAGAAGAACTCAACAATTTGATACCATAAGATTCGACAAAACTTCCCACTTCTTTGGATATGAAGGAAGCTCCTTGGTCCGTAGTCAATGTTTGAGGAATACCAAATCTGTGTATAATATGCTTCAAGATAAAGTCAATTACCTCCGTATGAGTCATATTCTTGAGCGACACGACTTCGGCCCACTTGGTAAAGTAATCTGTCGCAACTAGTACGAACTGATGCCATTTCGATGACGAAGGATAAATTTGACCAAGCCCAACCTCAGAACGACCATGGTTTAATAATAGGATTCAACACCGCAGCCTGTGCCAATTGAACATTGCCGAACCGTTGACAAGCTTCGCATCCTCTATAATACTTGAAACAATCATCAATCATCTTCGGCCAATAGAATCCCGCTCTCCTAAGCAACCAATTCATTTTATGAGCTGATTGATGAGTTCCACAAATACCCTCATGCATTTCTCCCATAGCAACTTTAGATTGATCATTATCTAAGCACTTTAATAGCACCCCATCTACATTTCGACGATATAAATCTCCATCAAGGAAGAAAAGAAAAGAAAAGAGAGAAGAGAGCGAGAACAACTTGCTAGCCCAGTGGCTTGAGCCGTGTGAGAGAGAGGGAGAGGGCGTAGGTTCGATTCCCAGCCTGCGCAAAATTTTTGAAAAATTTTTATTGTCATTTTCTTTGAGGAGTTAAAAATTAATAGGAGCTTGGTAAAAATCACAGAAATTTATATTTTCTCTTTTTGAACTCTAAACCTAATTTACAAGAATTTTCTTATCTTTTCAAAGGCATATTATTTACCCCTTTTTCCCAAAACTTCCGTACAAATAAATGTGAACTCTATATTACCTTTTATCTCCCATAAATAAAGAGTTTTTCTTAATCTTTCCGAAGCATAATATTTATCCTTTCCCAAAATCTTCTTACAAACAAATAAGAACTTAACATTACCATTTATCTCCCATAAATAAAGAATTTTATTGCACTTTCAAAAGTATATTATCTATCCCTCCCCAGAACTTTCTTATAAATAAATGTGCACTTTATATTCCCATTTGCCTACCATAAATAAAAGCTTTTACACAAGCCCTAGGTCTACCTCCTCTCTAAAAGTCTCTACCTTTTTGCAAGCCCATCCATCCGTCTACTATTTCTTTAGAACCCATATGAGAAATTTGAAACCATCCTTATAAACTTTAGTCAATCCCTTCCGACATATATATATATATATGCATATATATATAAGAGTATATATGCATATACATACATACATATAGGTAACGACGACCCTTTCCAAACACACACTAGTGAGCTCCAACACTCAAGCCCGAACATAGATTCATATCCAACCATAGAACCATCGTAAAGATCGTTATTGTGATTTTTTTTGGTTTTGATGGTTTTTATTCAAATTCTGATCAAATTAAATTGGAACTCTCGCACGTGTATATATATACTAGAGTCCGAGGGAGCCGTTGAGTACACTGAAGACACAAGTCAAGAAGGTCGCGAGCAAGACAAGTCATCACACCTCTTCGAACATATTGATCCCAATTGTGAAATAATATTGTTTTAAAACTTCAAATATGCATGCTATATACACAAACTAGTACCTATGCTTGATATGCCATGCCTTGACATTGTTTACTTTTAGATACAATCTTTGTAACCCTCGATGTGATATAACTGAAGGATATATCTTCAGTAAAATGCTTAGCCATGCTTATACTAGAATCCTGCATACTCATATTTTTACAAAAGCTATATGCTTGGGCAACTACCTTAGGGAAGGTAGTTGAGATACGGCATGTGGAGACATGAGCGCCACATTGCCTTGAACATGATGAAAATAGTTTTGATGGAAAAATAAAAGTACAAAACTAATGTTTTTAGACTGGGGCAGATGGATGGATTTGGGTGGATTCCGGCAAAGGTAAGTACCGTCCCTGGTCGATTAAGGACCGAGCCATGAGACTTACAACTTAGAACGAGCCAGTACAACCGTACTTCTCGAATGGGTATAGACCTAGTGGAGTAGATAGCCGAGCGGAGGCAGTATCCTTGCATAGCGGTTCTTATGATGAGATGTTGTTTGTGATATTGAGGTGAGGCTGCGGCCCACATATTGAAGTGATGAATTAAATCAAAATTAATTACAACTTAAAGACTGAGAGAATTTCCCTTACCCCGGGAGCGCCAGAACTCCTCTCATTGCTAGGAAAGGACAGCTAGAGTGCAAGAGAAATTAAGTTCATGGAGCGGGTACTGCCAAAGTAAGGTTATCGAAAAGCTTTGCCGTGACCGTCCCATATTGAGGGATGAAGATTCATTCAATGAGCAGTTGTGGAGTACGGGTAAAGTGTACATCCACTGCAGTGTGAGTAAATCAATCTATTCGAATAGCCATGCTCGCGGATAATGAGCGGCGTGACAAGTTTCTCCCGTGGCTAGACTCATAAATTTTAAAATGATGGGTGGGTATGCATAATGATTTTTGTGTGCTGGTGGACTCAACTTCTCGACCTACGAGAAGGTGTAGACTCCCCAGAAAACCATGACGACTCGGAGGCGGGAAGTCATCCTTGGTATCACGATGGATGGTGGACAGAACCATCACCGATATAATATACTCTGGAACTAAAACTTGACTTGGCTAGATGTAGGCTTGTGAAATGATTTATGAAAATTGGCTTTGTGCAAACAAACCACAGCCATCCTTGAATGACCCTATCATGTGCATCATTCCGTGTTGGCTTGCTGAGTACGTTGGGTACTCACCCTTGCTATACGCACAAACCTTCAGATGGTGGAAATGAAGGACTGGAGGACCCTTATGCTTATTGCCAGGAGGGCGAAGAAGGAGAAGAAGGCGCCTACTAGGTCTTAGTCCCTGATCGTTGCCTGTGGCAATCGACATGTCGCTGCCTTCCGTCTGCTATCTTATCTAATTTCTGCTTTTGGTTGTATCCGGACCGATTGGTCCTGCTTGTATTGAATAATGCCTTTGGGCCTAATATTGTAATATCTTTGGTGTAAGACTATTCGTGCACTTTGCACCTAATAATACAGTACTGTATTCGTGGGTACCAAACTACTCGATCCAAGGAAATGGTACTATGAACATGAATGATTCCCGTTCCAAAAACGGGGGTCGACATTGTTTAATAGCAAAATCATCGAAATTGGCGATAATATCTAAACATTGATCAAGATACCTATTTTGCGACCCATCAAGGCATTTGTAAACTCCAGCAACTTGTTGCACCATCAATTCTGAGTCACCAAACGCTTCCACATGTGTTGCTCCAATGATCTCCATCACTTGTAAACCGAATAATAAAGCATTGTATTCGGCTTGATTATTTGTACAAAAATATTCTAGACGAACCGATGCTTCAAAACATTGACCATTGGGCGAAATTAAAACTACACCTATACCTTGACCTTCTTTGCACGAAGAACCATCAAAATAAATCTTCCAAGGTATAACACCAAGCAAGTAAACCTCATCCTCATAAGCAATATCCACATGATGGTCTACTATAAAGTCTAGTATAAATTGGCCTTTCATAGATTTCAAAGGTTCATAAGCCAAATCATATTCAATCAATGTATATGCCCATTTACCAATTCTCCCACTCAGAATTGGCCTTTGAAACATATGTTTAATAACATCGGTCTGACAAGCAACTATACAAGTACTAGATAACAAGTAATGACGCAACTTGGTACAAGCATAGTACAAGCAAAGACAAAGTCTTTCCATAAAAACATACCTTGTTTCGGCATCTAAAAGACGGTGACTCAAATATGTAATTATATATTCCTTGCCATCTTCCCCTTGTGTCAAAACGGCTCCAATAACTTTGTCCTCAGCGGCAATATATAACCGAAATGAAATTCCGGCTTTAGGTGCTCGCACCACAAGTGGAGTAGACAAATACTTCTTCAATCCCTCAAACGCCTCTTGTTGTGTTGCCTCCCAAGTAAAATCGGCTTTCTTTTTCAAACATAAGATAGGAACAAAAGCATCGATTTTACCCGCTAGGTTAGATATAAACCTCCTCAAGTAATTTACTTTACTAACAACTTCTGAACTTCTCTCTGCATGTCGGAGCCTTGAAATCTTGAATCTTCTCAACCTTCTTAGGATCAATCTCAATTCCTCTCTCATGCACCATGAATCCTAAGAACTTCCCCGCCGACAAACCAAAAGCACACTTGAGTGAATTCATCTTTAAACCATACCGACACATCCTCTCAAAAGCTAACCTTAAATCGGATATATGACCATCCATGCCATCCGATTTGTCAACAATATCATCAATGTAGATTTCTAAGATAAAACCTAGCAAATCATGGAAAATTAAGTTCATCGCCCTTTGATATGTTGCACCGGCATTCTTCAATCCAAACGTCATGACAACCCACTCAAATAACTCAATAAATCCTGGACATCTAAAAGCCGTCTTGTACATATCCTCTTCCGCCATAAAGATTTGATTGTAGCCGGCATTACCATCCAAAAAGCTAATCACTTTATGACCCGAAGCATCATTTATCAACATGTTGGCTATAGGCATAGGATATTCATCTTTAGGAGTAGCTTTATTCAAATCTATAAAATCTATGCATACTCTAATCTTGTCACTCCCATTGTTTTCCACCAGAACTATGTTGGACACCCACTCTGCATATCGGCATGGCCTAATAAACCCCCCTTCAATAATCAGTCTATCTCTTCTTTGACACGATCATATATGAGAGGGTTGAAGCGACAAGGAGGTTGTTTATGAGGCCTAAATCCTGATTTTATAGGAAGCCAATGCTCAACAAGATCACGGCTAAGTCCGGGCATCTCATGGTACTCCAACGCAAAACAATCAACGTATTCTTTAAGCAACTCGATTATTTTAACCTTATAATCGGCTTTCATATTTTTGTTTACAAAAGTCGGCCTTGGAATACTTCCATCTCTTATGTCCACTTCTTCTAATGGACTGGCCAATGTAAACCCTTGACCAAGTTTCTCTACTTCATCAAAATCTTCAATAGTTTCTCCAATATCGTTCTTTGTAGACCGATATTCTTGTACCCTCCTTTGCAACCACTCTAAATTGGCTTCTTTACTCATTATACAAAGTAATACCACCTAACCGTGCTAAACTAGCCGGCTTTACAGAGATAGGTACAAAATCATCTTTGCAAACACTAATAAAATCAAAGCTAGAGAGATCTAACCCTAATAGGCATTGCATATTCCCATGTTGCCACCCCATCGAAACATCGGCCATTGCAAGATCGGCCGATGCATCCGCTTGAACTACTTAAATATCATCGCCGTCCCATTGAATCAAACATTAGTGCAAAGTAAAAGGAACACAACAGTTGGCATGAATCCAACAACCCCCCAAAATAACACTATAATTACCTTGCACCTCGACGACAAAGAAAGCGGTAGGCAACGTCTTGTTTCCCACTGTGAGATCCACGGACAGGATTCCCCTGGCCTCCATCGATTCACCACTAAAGCCGTTGAGTATCATATTGGTTTTCTTCAATTCAGCTTCTTCACGACCCAACTTCTTGAATAGTGAATACGACATCAAATTTACAGCGGCACCTCCATCTACCAGCATCCTCGAGATCGGCTTCCCGTCAATATGGACTTTAAGATAAAGAGACTTCATATGACGGTTAGATTCATCGGGCTTCTCAAAAACCGCATCTCTTGGACCTAGTGAAAGTTGGGCAACTTCAGCTTCCTCCATGGCGCAAAACTCCATGGGCAACACGCACACCATACTGATGTCCATGCTCTCACTCGGTGAAGACACCTCAGCCGATTGTTCACTTTCTTTCTTCCCCTCTCGAACAACCACCGGCTCCTCAACCTTCAACGGTTTGGGTCTCTCTTCCCTCACGGGCGGCAGCCACAACTCATCAAATCTTTTATCTCTCCACTCTTCAGCCTCCTTCTCTCTTAACTCACAAGCCCGAAGACGTTGCAACCTTCTCCTTTGCGTAGGCATCAAATCTAAATCTTTAGGCATTCACCTTGGCTTTGGCTGCATACCCGGAGGTATGTAATACCCCCCATTGTTCCTTCGTGAAGAAGAGGCAAAACCCGAACCACTTCCAGAAGATTGGCGGTCAGATCGGCGCTGGTAATCGGTCGGACCGACCTTATACCTGCGGTTAGACCGGTCAGAGAACCCGGTCGGACCGGCTATAGACTGTGGTCGGACCAGCCGATAGGCCGGTCGGACCAGCCGTAGATCTTCGGTCGGGCGCGGCCGGCCGGTCGACTATTCTCCTACGCGAGAACTTGCATCGACTTCGCTTCGATCGCCAAAAACCATCTTAGCTTTCTCCTCAGATGGTATTGGCACATCATGAGACCCTATCTCGATAGTAACCACCTCCAAAGTCCTCTCTTCCGCCTTAATGCGCTTTTGTGCCCTCTTTTCCTCTTCAAACCGATTCCTCGATGGAAACCAGCTTCCGTTTGACGAAGATATGCGCTCATGTACTGATCTCCTCTCCCTTCCCCTTCTTTGATGAAATTGCATTGGAGGCATATGATTATACATTGGTGGAATTGCCCCCCATGGCATAAAATAAGGGAAAGGATATCCCCGACGGTGGCATTGGGCAAGGCCCCCATGGCATGTCATGAGGATAATGCGGGAACAGTGGCTCCAACGCCCTTGGCAAATGACCAAATCGCTCCCTAGGAGGTGATCTTGGTCTCTTGCCCTTGTTACGCTCCTTCTCCATGCTTCTCTTCTCATATTTGTTCAAGAGCATATCAAAAGAGACCTTTGGCTTCCGGGGTTTTCTTGAACTTGAAGCTTTACCTTCATTCTTCTTCCAAACGCCAACCTCCAGATCCTTGGGCACGAGCATCTTGGGTCTAGACTCTTGTTAACGACCAAATTTGGTAACCAAATCCCCAAGTTCAAGGTCAAATTTGAAGCGGAATTGGATTGGCGGAATAATCTGCGGAGAGGCAGAGGCTGCGTCGGCTATGCTCAAATCGGCTGAGTAACGATTGGCTACGAGGTCAATCGGCTGAGGTTGGATCGGACAAGGATAGCCGATAGCCGATACTGAGTCAGAGGAGAAGATAAAACCGTTTCCGATGAAAGTGCTTGAAGATAAATAGAAGATTCGGTTATCAATTTACGCGTTAGAAGATATTGCCATCTATGGATAGAGTTCTGTAACGACAATTGTATATGTAAATTAGGAATTTGTTTAAACTGTTTATTGTAATGCGGCATGGGTCCTTCCTAGGATATTGTCGTATTTTAAATAGTACTTTAGATAGAGTCCATGGTCTGTACAGATAATGTTATTCTTGGGTATAAATAGGACCCGAGATCTCTGTAAATAAAATATAATCACAATTAATACAATCTTCGGCGCATCGCCTCCTTTTTCTTCAGACGAAGAATTGATTCGGCTTCGGGTTGCATCGTTTCGATCCCCAAGTTCAGGTAAATGTTTGTCATTAGTAGTGTATCTCGTCGAATTTAGTGCTTCCATCGTCATGATACTCTAAATTTGATGATTTATGCTGCGCTAGTTATCATATATCGCATATAATCTAGAACAATGTTTAGATCTATCTTGTCATCGGCTCACTTCTGTCAAGAACCGACAGCCGATAGAGCCTAAAGGTTGTCAGGATTATATGCGATATCCACCGCCTCGAGGTATTTACATCAGCTACAATAGATCAGATTGTTCTTTCTATACTTAATGCTGCATCAGTGTTGAACTATTAAGCCGTTTTTAGAGCTTTCATGATCTGCTCGGCTAGATATATTTGGCTTAGATACAGTGCCAGGGTTTCAGCTGGCCTTATCTATTTTAATGTTCTTTTGATATATCTGTTATCAGGATTGTTAAAACCGCCTCTTATATTAAGATCTTGTTCTAGTTAAATACCCTAAGCCAGGATCAGTTTGTCAGCCACAGCCAACAGCCGACTGATCTAGGTTTAGCACATTTAGCTTAGATCAATATCTTTTCATAAGATAAATCGGAGTATTAGCCGATTCACAGTTGGACTTATGGCATCGCTAAGTTTGTTAAAACATGTATATATTATTCTTTGGTATATTTGGGTCAAGTGGCTAATACTGCCTCGGCAACAGCCGATCTATTCTAGTCACTTAGTTCAAATACACTTTGGAATAACATATATATGTAGATTGACTCCTGCAGCCGATCCAGTAGGATCTGAGTTAATACTTAATGCATATATTTCTATTTTTCTTGTTGGTTAATAGATCAAACCAACTGGCACACCTTGAACAGCATAGGTAGCCGAGAAGGACATGCACTAGAGTTAAGCAGATCTCCCAGGCCAGCGCATGAGAGAAATTTCTCGTCAACACGCTTCTTGGCACGCCCGGTGGGACTTTCTTTGTCAGCTCGGCTAGGACGCATTGACGCAGCTGACAAGATGGTCGACTCCAAGAGCCCCAATGTTTCTCAGGACAATATCGTGCCTGTGAAGATGGAGCAATTATTGGCTGAACAGCAAGCCGATTACAAGAAGATGGTAGAAGAGCTCCAGGCCAACTACCTACAGTCCTTCACTCAAACAAGATCCGGGATCGTGCATCAAAAGTACAAATTCAGCATGGACGAACTCAAGGCGTTCTCCTCCAGCGGATCAAAGGGCAAACAGAAGGTGGAGGAGCCGATTCAGGGACAAGACGATTCGGCCCTGCATACTTTGCAAGACCTAATTGATTCGGCCGTCCATCACGCGCTGGTCAACCAAAGTAGCATCCTTGTCAACACCCTCAACAACATGATTGCTACTGTGGTCGACGCCAAGATAGCCGACCAGCTGCAACGGGGGCCGACGTACTTCACAGACAGCCAGTTTCCTGGTTATAGGACGTTGGTCACCCAGAATCGGCCGATGCCATCGTTAGCACATCTAGGGCCGCCAGGAGGGGTCCTCAACCAGCCGAATCCATCAGGATCGGCTACGAAATCGGTGATCACTATGCTGAACCGGCAACAACCGCTGCCCCAGGACCAGATCGCTAACATGTTCAACGACAATCGGTAGTTAGAGCCAGTTACCCAGATTGGCCTGGACAGACAGTACAACACCGGTGGCCGACAGCTGTTCTCGGGTCCACCAACGCCACCATCGGCAAATTGGCCGCCTCCCGCTGGTCATCCACTCCACTACCAGTATCAAGGAGGCCGCCAAGATCATCACTACAGGCCTCAGACGCCACCACCACTGTATCGGCAAGCACCCGCATCGTATGATCCATATGAGCCGATAAAGCAGGACAACCGAACTTGGGCCGATTTGATTGCAGACGTCATGCGCGATCAATTCGGCCTCAAGCCAAAGGACTCAGGGAACATGTATCGATATCCTTATCCAGAGCATTTTGAGCGGATTCCGTTGCCCAACCGATACAAGATCCTAGATTTTTTGAAGTTCTCAGGGCAAGACAACGTTTCGACCTACGAGCATGTCAGCCGATTCTTGGCGCAGTGCGGCGAAGCATCGGCTACAGATGCCTTGAGAGTTCGTTTGTTCCCCCTGTCCCTTTTGGGATCGGCTTTTACCTGGTTCTCTTCATTGCCTTACAACTCAATTCAGAGCTAGGCCGATCTCGAAAAACAATTTCATAGCTACTTCTACTCCAGCAATCATGAAATGAAGTTGTCGGACCTCACCAGTATCAGGCAGAAGCACAACGAGTCGGTTCAAGAATACATCCAACGTTTCAGAGAAATGAGGAACCGATGCTATAGCCTGGTGCTGTCGGATGCCCAGCTAGCCGATTTGGCTTCCATGGCCTGATCGCGTCGATCCGTGAACGTTTCTCCGCTCAGGACTTCGACAGCCTAGCACATCTGGCACAGAAGGTGACGGCCCATGAACAAAGATTTCAAGACACTAGGAAGGCCGTTAAGAACATAACTCAAGTCGTCATTGAGTCGGACTCTGATTCCAATGACGATGACGCAGAGGTGGCGGCAGCCGAATGGGCCAAGAACAAAAAAGTCATCGCCTACCAATGGCTACTGAAGATGGCCAAAGAAGAAAGATATGACTTCGACATCACCAAGGCCGACAAGATTTTTGACTTATTGCTCAAGGAGAAATAGATCCAGCTTCCTGAGAACCACGTGATCCCATCGGCCAAAGAACTCAAGAAGAAAAAATATTGCAAGTGGCACAACTCCACATTTCATGCCACCAATGATTATAAAGTCTTCAGGCAGCAAATCTAGTTGGCAATAGAAGCCGGAAAACTCAACTTCGTCGATTCCAATCGGTCGATGAAAGTAGATAGCCACCCCTTCCCAATCTATATGGTTCAAACCGGCCCTAGGCAAGCTGATCGATAGCGCAGAATGACGTACAGCTTAGCCGAAACTTTGAAGGGGTCAATGCAGAAGGAGAGCCGACTAGAAGCCAAGCCGCACCAATCAACATGGTGTGCCCTGTTGCCTGATCGGCTAATCAACGGCCGATCGGCACAAACAGCCGACGCCGCCCCCAACGACAATCTTCGCGGGAAGAAGCTCGGTTTGAAAGGTTTTATCGGCAAAGGCCAGAAATGCGAGGCCGCTTGTACGACGAGAATCACAGTGGTGCCGATCCCCATTGGCATTGTGAATTCTTCAGGCACTGCTGGGAGACCAGGATGAGGCTGCCAACGATAGAAAACTGCCCGGCTTGCAGCGAGTACCTCGAGGACGAACACAGAAGCCGACCAATTACCAGTCCAACTCGGTTCGTCCCAAGGCCCGTTCAGCTCAACCAGTGTCGACAGTCCATTCACGATCGGCTAGGGCCGATCCATCAAGACTTCTTAGACGAAAATGAAAACGACGACTACTATGACGAAGAAGAGGCCGATGATGAAGAATCGGCCAACCCCCAATGGTGCCCTCGACCTCTTCACCAAAACACATAAACGAAGAATTCAAAGGTTAAAGCGTGACGGAAGAGAAGAAGAAGTTCGGTAAATGATCCAAGAACAGCGTCGTCGGCTGGGTAAGATCAAAAGGGGATGGATCCCCAAAGAGAAAGCCGCCACAGCCGACGAGGAGCAAGCCCAGGAGAGTTTGGTCGATCAAGCAGGAGGGCCGCCAAAGGGAAAGGCAAAGTTTCTGCATCGGTCAACATGGTGTTCATATTGCCAGCCGAATTCAGTGCTCCTGAAGCCGATGTAGACACTATCGAAGACGGCTTGGTGAAACTAGCACTCTCCCCGGACCTAGCTATTTTTGACAAACCTGAGGGAACCGAAAATCGGCACCTGAAGCCGTTGTACGTTAAAGGATTCGTCAACGGCAAGCCAATGTCCAAGATGCTAGTTGATGGGGGAGCCGCAGTCAACCTGATGCCCTACGCAACATTCAAAAAACTAGGCAAAGGGGCCGAAGACCTGATCAAGACCAATATGGTACTCAAGGACTTCGGCAGCAACCCGTCAGAAACCAAGGGCGTCCTGAATGCCGAACTGACCATCGGCAATAAGACCGTGCCCACAACATTCTTTGTCATCGACGGGAAGGGGTCTTACAGCCTGCTGCTCGGAAGGGACTGGATACACGCCAATTGTTTCGTTCCTTCTACAATGCATCAGAGCCTGATCCAATGGGACGACGACAAGATTGAGATCGTACCAGCCGACAGGTCAGTTAGCGTCGTCAGTGCCGATTTGCCGCTTTGGGAAATCGAAGGCATTGATTGTTTGTCTGGGAAAATCTGGCAAGCCGATTTTCTAAATGTGTCCAATTCCACAATACAGCCGATTGGAGATGACGAGCCGCAGCTGCTGCTTTGAACAAGACATGATGGAGGGCTCAAGCATCTTCGGCATGGACACTGCAGACGAAGACGAAGGCAAGCTTGGGCAAGGTTTCACGTCAGCCGACGAGTTAGAAGAAATTGACATTGGCTCTGGTGACAAGCCGAGGCCGACGTATATTAGCAAAAATCTACCTCCTCATTGTAGATCCCAGCTCATCAATTTATTAAAAGAATATAAAGATTGTTTTGCTTGGGAGTACTTCGAGATGCCCGGTCTTAGCC
Organism: Oryza australiensis; assembly: GCA_019925245.2. Taxonomy (NCBI): domain Eukaryota; kingdom Viridiplantae; phylum Streptophyta; class Magnoliopsida; order Poales; family Poaceae; genus Oryza; species Oryza australiensis. The sequence goes on along the minus strand of JAIFGZ020000277.1, from coordinate 511,592 downwards.
GATCTATTGTCGTTCATCAGCTACGAATCAAGGCGGGCTATCGGCCGTTCAAACAACCTCGTAGGAGGTTCAAAGCCGATATGTACGACGTGATTAAAGCCGAAATAACTCGACTATATGATGCTGGATTCATTCGACCGTGTCGATACACCGAGTGGGTCTCAAACATTGTCCCAATGTTGAAAAAGAACGACAAACTCAGGGTATGCATCGACTTCAGAGACGTGAATAAGGCTACCCCCAAAGATGAATACCCAATGCCCATAGCCGATTTGCTCATAGACGCTGCGTCAAGCCACAAAATTATCAGCTTTATGGATGGAAATGCAGGCTACAATCAAATCTTCATGGCCGAAGAGGACATCCATAAAACTGCCTTCCGATGTCCTGGGGCAATTGGCTTGTACGAATGGGTCGTTATGACATTCGGGCTAAAAAATGCTGGGGCAACATATCAACGGGCCATGAATTACATTTTTCATGATATGATCGGCTCTCTGGTGGAGATCTACATCGACGATGTCGTTGTCAAGTCTTGGGAGATAGAGGACCATATAGCCGATCTCAGGCAGGTTTTGGAGCGGACAAGAAAATATGGCCTGAAGATGAATCCGTTAAAGTGTGCGTTCGGCGTATCGGCCGGGCAATTCCTAGGGTTTCTTGTTCATGAAAGAGGAATTGAGGTTACACCAAGAAGCATCAACGCTATCAAGACGATACAACCTCCGAAGGACAAGAAGCAGCTTCAATCATTGATTGGCAAAAATCAACTTCATCAGGCGGTTCATAGCCAACCTTTCAGAAAAGATGGAGCCGTTCACACCATTACTTCGGCTGAAGGCCGATCAAGCATTCACATGGGGGGCAGAGCAACAAAAGGCTTTGGACAATATCAAGGATTATTTAAGCTCCCCTCCAGTTTTAATGCCTCCACAAAAAGGGATACCATTTAAGCTGTACCTATCAGCCAATGACAAGTCAATCGGCTCAGTTTTAACCCAAGAGGTTGAAGGCAAGGAAAAGGCCATCTTCTATCTCAGCCGACGGCTACTAGACGCAGAAACAAGGTATTCACCTGTGGAGAAGCTATGCCTGTGCCTATATTTTTCATGTACCAAGTTAAGGTATTATCTACTATCCAACGAGTGCACGATAATCTGTAAAGCCGATGTGGTTAAGTATATGCTATCGGGTCCAGTATTGAAAGGAAGAATTGGGAAGTGGATTTTTGCTCTAACAGAGTTTGATTTGAGGTATCGGCACCCAGGGCAGTCAAAGGACAAGCTGTAGCCGATTTTATCGTGGAGCACATGAATCACTCAATCGGCTCAGTAGAAATCATGCCTTGGACATTGACATTTGATGGCTCGGTTTGCGCCAATGGCTGCGGCATCGGCTTGGTCATTATTTCACCTAAGGGGCAAGTTTATATTTGCTTTCGCTATTAACCCCCATGCTACAAACAACCAAGCCGAATACGAAGCCGTACTTAAAGGATTTTATCTGCTCAAGGAAGTTGAAGCCGACGCCATCGAAATAATGGGAGATTCACTGTTGGTCATCAGCCAGTTGTCAGGAGAGTAAGAATGCAAAAACGATGCGCTGATGATCTACTATCAACAATGCCGGGAATTGATGGAAGGTTTTCGGCTGGTCACGTTGAAGCATATCCCCAGAGAGCAGAATATTGAGGCCAATGATTTGGCTCAAGGGGCACCCCGCTACAGGTCGATAATAAAAGATATTGCAATTGAAGTTGCTGTCATCACAACCGATGATTGGAGGTCTGAAGTCTACAACTATCTCAAGAACCCCTCTCAATCGGCTACAAGGAAACTACGATATAAGGCATTACGATATGTTTTGCTCGACGAAGATCTATATTATCGGACGATTGACGACGTGCTTCTTAAGTGTTTGGGTGCCGATCAAGCCAAAGTGGCTATCGGAGAGGCGCATGAAGGGATTTGCGGCACGCATCAATCGGCCCATAAGATGAAGTGGCTACTTCGGCGAGCAGGATACTTCTGGCCGACAATGCTGGAGGACTGTTTCAAGTATTACAAGGGTGGCCAGGATTGTTAGAAATTCGGCGCCATACAACGAGCACCAGCATCGGCTATGAATCCAATCATCAAGCCTTGGCCGTTCAGAGGATGGGGCATTGACATGATCGGCCAGATCAATCCACCCTCAAGCAAAGGGCACAAGTTTATTTTAGTGGCAACAAACTATTTTACAAAATGGGTGGAAGCAGTCCCCTTAAAGAAAGTTTACTCTAAAGACGCAATCGAGTTTGTCAAAGAACATATTATCTACCGATTTGGCGTCCCACAAACAATTACGATGGACCAGGGATCTATATTCGTATCGGACAAATTTGTTTAGTTTGCCGATGGCATGGGGATCAAGTTACTTAATTCTTCGCCATACTATGCACAGGCCAACGGGCAAGCGATGCTTCAAATAAGAGTTTGATTAAATTGATTAAAAGAAAGATCTCTGAGTACCCCAAGCAGTGGCACAACCGATTAGCCGAATCACTGTGGGCATATCGGATGGCATGTCATGGATCAATTCAAGTCCCTCCATACAAGCTAGTCTACGGGCATGAGGCAGTGCTACCAAGGGAAAGCGTCATCGGCTCAAGGCGCATTCAACTACAGGATCAACTCACAGCCGATGATTATTATCACTTGATGGTGGATGAATCAGAAGACTTAGTTTTATCCAGGATGAGGGCCTTGGAAAAAGTTACGAGAGGTAAAGAACGAGTAGCCACACATTATAATAAAAAAGTTGTGCCTAAATCTTTTGAAGAAGGTGAACTCGTTTGGAAATTGAACTGCCGATTGGGTCCAGAGACAATAAATTCGGCAAGTGGTCACCAAATTGGGAAGAGCCTTTCAAGATCCTCAAATGCATCTCTAAAGGGGCCTACATGTTAGAAGGTTGCATGGAGAAGTATTTGGAAGTGCTCTAAATGGAAAGTATTTGAAAAAATATTACCCAAGCTTGTTCAGCCGATTCGTGTTAGCCAATGCGTTGTGACGCACACATCACCTTTAGGTGATTTTCAAGCCATGTTTTTCCTCTAAGTTCCCTGCGATCGGCTAACGGTGGCCGATGGTTATGACAACAAGACGCAAGCGTATTAAGCTCATACTTTCGTCGACATCAACGAAATTAGGGGGGGCATATGCATATACAAAATAACATGATATCGAGGAAACGGAGCAAATTTTTCAAAATTTTTCACATCTTCAATAGTTTAACGTGATCGGCGGACATGCATTAAGCAGGAATCAAGTAAAGCAAGAAACAATGTTAGCTGATTACAGAAGTTGGACAATGTAAGCCGATTACAAGTGATAGTTAGGTTACAGAATTTACAAGTTTGGCCCTAACCATTACAGCGAGCTCAACGCTTAAGGAAGTCCTTTATGGCCGATATTGCCCTGCGGCGGATCATGTCTATTTCTTCTATGGCCCTCGCGTCGGCTGCATCGCTCCCCGGGATCGGCTTCATCGCCCTGGCCATGTCCGACAAGATTGACATAGCTGTCTTGATCTTTGCGCGCTGGTCTTCTATCTCTTCCGGTAGGCCGGCCATGCGTTGTTCTTTGGCTGCGATGTCAGCATCGACGGTGGCAAGCTCGGCTATCAGCTCTTCCTAGCGTTTGCGAAGCCGATCGAGTTCCACAATCGGCTCGGTCTTCAGGGCGTCAAATTTGGCTTTTTCGGCGGTGATGTCTTGCCGGCTGGCCTTGATAGTGGCTTCCAAAGCTTTGTTCTCGCGGCGATCGGCTATCCTTTGTCTGGCTCGTTCAAGTTTGTGCCGATGCACCTCCAAAAAAGTGGCTGGTGCGATGGTGTCAGCCAGCTGGTCTGGTACCCAATCTTGGATGTCCTCGAACCGACTACGGATGGAACCGCAATCGGTGACCAAGAAGTCCAGAGAGCATTCCAGCCGTTTGGCTATGTCCGCCAAGGTGGCTTGTAGCTCGCCATCTGATACGACCATGGTCTTGTCGACACTCTCGTCGGGATCGAGAAATTCTGATAGATCAAAGTCCAGGAGATCGGCTACAGACTGCAAGATTGGAAATTGGTTAGAGAGCCGACATAACTAACAAGCCGATTTGTAAAGTTGAGTGAGGCTTACTTGGACAGCTGGGACTGACGTAGCCACGTCCTCAGCATCATCGGCGCGCGCGGCCATCGACGTCGGCTCCCTCGATGCACGGGGGCAGGTGCTGGAGCGCGAGGGGGCTGTAAAAAGATGTGAGTTAAAATTCGGCCGTGTCAGTGAAAAAGAAGTGAGGATTGAGCTTACCGAGGGAGAGGGAGCCGTTTTCTTCCTTGTAGCTAACCTCTTGACCTGTGGACACCAAAAGCCGATAAGTTGCAATGTGAAAAGATGAAAGATGGCGGGATTGGGCAATGAAAACACTTACCGGCTGAGGACGTGGGATGCGTCTCGGAGGGCTTGAAGTTCGCTCAGTGGTTTGCTCAGCAGATGGAGTTGGGGCATGCTTATCGAAAGAACTTGACTCGGCTGCAGCAGCGTTGACAGCCTCCTCCATCTCCTCATCTCTTACTTCTTCTTCGAGAGCCGCATCCACGTCTGGATCGATCGGGGGCAGGTCATCGGCTGAGGTTGTCCTCGGCTTCTTTGAAGCGCGTTTCTTTTTCTCTGCAGCTGGAGCAGCCGCAGCCGATGGTGCCGCCCTTTTTGGCTGATGCAGCGGCGCGTGGGTCTAGCCGTGGAGTAAAGTGCCTACTTTCGGCGCGTGGTAGCCGATGATGGACGGGGCTAGCCCGCCGCCGGATAACAGCCCAGGGGCGTATTGGATGATCACCCTTGTGTTACTTGTGGGCGAGGGAGAGGAGTCGGTTGTCTGCCAAAGGAATAAAGCATAATCAGCCGATAATGTAGAGAGGAATTGAAAGAACAGAGTAAGATAAGGAAAAGGATATTTACCGATGGGGTCGTTTCTGGATCGACGATGGTAGGGTACATAGAGGCCGTTTGGTGGAACAAGTGTTGCTTCCATTCATTCCACCATCGGCTGAAGATCGATGTTCTCCGTATTGCCAGATCAATGTTCTCAATGCTGCCTAGAGGAGGGCCAGGTATATTGAGCAACCGATTCATCATAATGTCACCCACGATCTTGCCTCTGGTCTGGATCTTGTCTGTGTAATATAGGCCGATCGGCAGCTGACCCATACCCAATTGCCTTGCGGCCACCATCGGATGATAAAATTCATAGGACTTTTGAATGTTGCGTTCTTGGTGGATGCCGACTGGAAGTATGCAGGGTGTGATGACCGATGTATAGATTTCCCTCGGCTTGTCATAAGTTTCAGAATTAAGTTCATCCAGCCGAAGGTCATTAGGGAGTTCAAATTTTTCAAAGTCCGTATAGGCAAACCATATCCTTGAGGTGCTTGGGAAGCCGCTGTACAAGTTGCCAAACCAATCTTTGAACTGATCGACTGTCAGTTTGGATCCAGGATAGGTTGCCGCTGCCTCCCCATATGATAAGCATTGGCGGGTTGTTACTTCTTCATCATCTTCGAATCTTGGCTCGATCAAAGGGAAATTGTGGAGATTATGGCAATCGGATACCCTCATGGCAAGCTTGTCCAATCGGTAATAGGGATAGGTTATGCTTATAGATTGTGTAAACCGGCTATGACTTAGGTGTTACATTGCCGATCAGATAAGGCAATGACTCATAGTCATAACTTGGTAAGATTGAAGAAACCGACTTAGAGTATGACAGGGTTTCCGACTTGTAGGCCCGCCTCCCAAGACTATATAAGGGGGATAAGGGGTGTCCTTTGAGGGATATGAGATGTATGCAAAACACATACAAGCTACTAGACACACGAGATCTTGAGATCAATAAACACTCGGTGGAACGAATCCCCGAAACAGGAGTAGGGTATGACCTCACGAGAGGGCCTGAACCTGTCTAAACCTTGTTTTCCACTTAACCCATTGTGCTTGGTGATCTTGATTGCACCCCCAAATTTCTATTGCCGAAACCAAGTTTCGACGGTTGGTGCGCGTAGGGGCCCGCGCGTCAAGATTTCTTCTTCAATCTCGTCGGCAAGAGCGATGGGATCTTTATCAGGCATCGACGACTTCGCCACCAAAAGACTCGACAAGATCTCCCTCCTCGACTCGGATTCGGACTAGTCGGGAAGGGGAATCCGCTCGGCGCCGTTCGGATTACCGAACAATGCTGAGATCTATGACAAAGTCCTGACTTCCGAGTTGGGGTCCGTCCACTTGGAAGGAGGGATCCACTCGACGCCGTTCGGATTACCAAACGCCGCTGATATCTACAGCCACCTTCTGACCTCCACGTCGGAATTCGTCCACTCGGGAGGCAAAACCCTCTCGGCACCGTTTGGGTTACCAAACGCCACTGAGATCTTCTGCAATCTCCTCTCTTCCGAGTTGAAATCAACTCACTCGGTAGGACCCTCGTCATCAAGCCACGACCCGGACTGGAACGATCCAGATTCAAGCGATCCAGGCTCAAGGGAAGTCGCCGTCATCCTTCAACCGTTTGGATCATGTTCATCCACGGAGCTCAATGAGTACCTCAGTTCTTCAGATTTCGATGACCTCTACGGCATCCTCACGGACGAGGCCAACGACTCCGACTTCGACAAGGATTACAATCCAAGGTGCTTTAACGTTCTCATGGCTGAGCTGGCCACGACCGACTCAGCCATGGCCTGCAGAATCGCTGAAGAGGAGCAAGCCAGGCTTGAGCAGGAGCGCAAGCTGGCAGAAGAGGAGAATAGGCGCAAGGAGGAAGCCGACAGAAGAAAGCGAGACCTGAGGGCGACTGGGCGATCCGCTCGCGAGGCCATACTTCAGACACAAGTCGACAACACGAACATCTTCCAGATGCCTCAACAGAACGCCGTTGCCGCCCTCACCCTCCTCGACACTGTTATCGAAGCGGCACCCACCACGGTAACACCAATCCTGGACAAGATCAAGACCATCGTCGTGGCTACAGCCAACTGCTCTCCATCCACCTCAGCACGAAGGCCGACTGAGTCTGTCGCGGAAATGCCCGACAGAAGCCGACTTCCGCCGCTGCGGTCGAAGGATTACAGGAGGCCCAAACAAGCCCGGAAGACCACTAGGTCAAGAGACCCCCGTCACGAGACCACACGGAAGCATCAAGAGCAATCGGCTGACTCCCACAAAAAACGACATGGACGACCACCCGTCCACGATCGGGTCCGCCGCAGCAACAACTCCGACTACTGAAGCAGCCTATAAAGGACCCCGCCAAGTGATCTGCGAGAAGTCCTTGACCGGCGCTATCAAGAACGAGAGCAGCGCTCCCACGAAGATTGAAGGAGATCGCCCGACAGCAACGACGACGGAGTACCTACGTTCACTCGGGACCTGCGCCAAGTGCATTGGCCGAGTGGTTTTAAGCCCACAGGAATCGAGAAGTACGACAGAAAGACCGACCCCGAGTCGTGGCTGACCGTGTACACCCTCGCCATCCGCGCAGCAGGAGGAGACAACAAGGCCATGGCCAATTATTTGCCTGTCGCCCTCGCCAACTCGGCCAGGAACTGGCTCACGAGTTTGCCCAGAGGCTCAATTAGCTTGTGGAGTGAACTTCGGGACCACTTCATCGCCAATTTCCAGGGTACTTTCGAAAGTCTTGGAACCCATTTTGATCTTTACAACGCCATCCAGAAGCCAGACGAGCCGCTGAAGGACTACATCCGGCGCTTCTCAGAAAAGCGCAACAAGATCCCCAACATCACCGACGACATCATAATGCCGCCTTCCAGAAGGGAGTCCGTGATGAGTTGCTGATCGGAAAGTTTGGGCGTAAGCCACCGAAGACGGTGAAGCAAATGTTTGAGACAGCGAACTCCTACGCCAAATCCAACGACGCAATCAAGGCGGCGTGGCAAGATCGGCCTGACAAAAGGGACGACAAGCAGTCAAGAGGAAGCCGGCATCCTAAAAAGGATACCGGCAACAACAATCATGGCCATAAAGATCGCAAACGCCGGCCCGAGGAACTGGTTGCTACAACGTCCAACTCCCAACGCCATCTCCGGGTCACGGCCTATGACACGGTCATGAACGCTTAGTGCACGCATCATCCAAATCACAAGCATGCGGCCAAGGATTGCTTTATCTACAAGCAATTCGCCGAGTAATATGCGGCACAACTAAACAAAAGCCGATTGACAAAGCCGGCCCATCGGGAACAAAGAAGAACAACCCGACTGGAAATTCAGAGCCTTTTCAAGACCCCGTGGGCGAGCTGAATCACATCTTCGGGGGGCCGCAAGCTTATGAGTCCAACAGGAAGCAAAAGCTGACCGACCGCGAGGTCAACGCGACATGACCTGAAGTCCCACAATACCTACGGTGGTCCGAGGTGGCCATCACGTTTAACCGCTCGGATCATCCTGACCGAGTGGTTCACCCGGGGCGGTATCCCCTGGTACTAGACCCGGTGGTTCGAAACATCAAGCTGAAGCGCGTCCTCATTGATGGGGGCAGCGCCCTCAATATCCTGTTTGCCAAGACCTTGGATGAGATGCAAATTCCAAGATCCGAGTTGGAGGCAAGCTCAGCCCCCTTCCACGGAGTTATCCCAGGGCTGTCATCTACGCCACTCGGGCACATCGCCGTTCCAGTCACCTTCGGAGTTCGGGAGAACTTTCGGATGGAGAACATCACCTTCGAGGTGGCCGACTTCAAGGCGGCCTACCACGCAATCATTGGAAGGCCTGCGCTCGCCAAGTTCATGGCGATACCACACTACACCTACCTCTGCATGAAGATGCCCGGCCCCAACGACGTCTTCATCCTGCACAGCGACGTCAAACAAGCCTTCACCTGCGACAAAGAAAGCTGCGATATGGCCCAATCTCATGAGAGATCACGTGGCCAGGAAGAAATCCGACTTGCTACATCAACATCTGAAGAGGGTGAAATCCCTACGAAGAAGATAGCCAAGTCGGGACAAGGCGACGCCAAAACGAAGAAAATCTCCCTTGATCCATCGGATCCTTCCAAAACCGCTGTAATCGGCGCTGAGCTAGATCCTGAAGGGTTACACGGTGGCTACGCTAGCCGAAAACAAAAACTTTTAACCGCGCAAACCAGGAACACTTGCAAGTAAGGGCCGATAGATCGTTACCGATTGGAGTAGAGTGCAGCGGAATAGCCAATCAGGGCAATCCGATCCGGAACAGTGTAGCCGATGACAGCCGATTCCTGGGGACAGCCGATTCACCAATCAGCCGATTCGCAGATGCCATAGCCGATCCGAGTCGTCCGACTGTGTTCTCGCGCCTCGCTCCGATGCGCTCGACCGCAGCCGATTCACCCACAGCCGATGAACAGCGTGCAACGTAGCAGCGCCTCTACCGGTATCCACACGTCCGGGGACAGAACGCCGAACACCCGTGTGCTAGCACGCGATGCAAGGCTAGGCTCGAAGGTGGGAGGGTTTCTGTGGAGATTGATCTCAACGACTTCTAAAGCCGCGTGTGATCAGATTGATTTCGGCGCAATCAATTGACTTGATTTTCTTCGCAGCTCTCCACCCCTCACCCCTTTATATAGAGTTGGCCGACGGGACTCGTGGCCGATCAGGACTCTATTTTGAATCGGATCCCATCCGAATCTCATAGAGTTGGCCGCCCACACGTCGTAAGCCCATAGGACTCTATCCGATCGGATCCCTATCCGATCGAGCCGTATTCGAGTCCAACTCGAATGCCTGTTCTTATCCCCTTAAGCGGGCGACCCGTAGGTTCGGTATACTCGGTTTTGGCTATAGTCTAGCTTAGCCGATCGTCGGCTCGAGTGCAACTCAGCCGACCCGTCACACGGCGCCTAGCAGCACATATTGACACCATAGTATACAAGAATAATATCGGCTCGAACCTGTAATGTGTACACAAATCTCTTTGCCTCACGATACCGTTAAGCTATAGGCAAGATGTGTGCCATCCCTTCAATAGCTTAACCTTTCACTCGAACCATATTGGATTATCGTCTCGTTGATTGACTCCTCAATCAACTTAGCATGGCCATGCATTTCCATAATCCATTACCTCGAGGGCCCGAGAGATATCTCTCCAAAGGAGGGGCAAATTCCATCTTGATCACTCACATCCCACTCCATGTTTCATAGCAAACCCGAAAACTACCTTTATAACTAGCCGATTACGGAATAGCGTTTGGTAGTCCCAAAGTAGGCTACTACACATGTTGGAATCCATGGTGATCTCGGGTCTAAGGACTTTGTACCAACACTACCCGAGACCAACTAATGGCACATTAATTCTGTAGTGTCTCATGGTGGGTCTATCCAACAATGTGTTCTCCAACACATATGTCCATGTTTATTGATTTGGTATCTTCATACCCATGATCTATGAGACATGATCATCAATCAATAAACATGTGATCTTAGAATCATATTTGTTCCAACAATATGACATATGATCGAGGATCGTTTAGAAATAGATTCATATATAAAGAGTCTCATAAATAAGTCACGTACTTATTGATCAATACAAGATGTCTATTTCATGGAACCGAATAACACTTTATTCATAAATACATAAACATTGACGTGATATCCAACATCTCCATGTTGCCTCTAGGGCATATCACTAACAATCTCCCACTTGCACTAGAGTCAATCATGTAAGTATCTAATACCCATTGCTCTTGTGTGCGCCTCATGCTTCGGTGAGGGAGAGGTTTTGTCGGCGGATCGGCTATGTTGAGATCCGTGTGTACTTTGCATATCTTGACATCACCTCTGTCCACAATCTCGCGGATGAGATGATATCGCCGAAGTATGTGTTTGGACTTCGATGTGACCTCGGCTCCTTGGCTTGCGCAATGGCTCCACTATTGTCACAATAGAGAGACATTGGACTAGTCATACTAGTCATCACACCAAGCTCGAAACGAATTTCTTGATCCAAACATCCTCCTTTGCAGCTTCCGAAGCAGCAATGTACTCGGCCTCCGTTGTAGAATCAGCAACGGTATCCCGCTTGGAACTCTTCCAGTGATCGCGCTCCGTTCGGCGAACACGAACCCGCATTGCGATCTATAATCATCCTTGTCCGTTTGGAAGCTAGCATCGGTGTAACCACTTACAACGAGCTCTTCTTCACCTCCATAGACTAGGAACATATCCTTAGTTCTTCTCAAGTACTTAAGGATATTCTTTACTGCAGATCCAGTGACCTTCACCGGATCGATCGGTATCTGCTCGTAGCACTCAAAGCGTACGAGACATCCAGGCATGTACAAAGCATGGCATACATGATGGATCCAATTGCCGAAGCATATGGAATCATACCCATCTTATTCCGCTCATCATGTGTCCGAGGACATTGATTCTTGCTAAGATTAATGCCATGTGACATGGGCAAGAAACCTTTCTTGGAATCATGCATGTTGAACCTTTTCAACACCTTGTCAATGTATGTACTTTGGCTTAATCCAATTAGCCTCTTGGATCTATCTCTATAGATCCGAATGCCCAATATGTATGCTGCCTCCCTAAGTCTTTCATGGAAAAACTATTTTTCAATGAAGACTTGACGGATTCTAGCACAGGGATATCATTTCAATCAACAATATGTCATCCACATATAAGATTAGAAATACAATTGCACTCCCACACCTTTTGTAAACACATGCCTCTTCTTCGTTTTTGATGAAACCAAACCCTTTGATTACTTCATCAAAACGAATATTCCAACTCCGAGATGCTTGCTTCAATCCATAAATGGATTTCGTAGCTTGCATATCTTTCCGAGCGATTCGGATCGACAAAACCCCGAGGTTGTATTATGTATACATCCTCGCTTAGGTTTCCATTCGGGAAAGCCGTTTTGACATCCATCTGCCATATCTCATAATTGAAATATGCAGCAATCGCTAGGATAATCCGAATAGATTTAAGCATTGCGACGGGCGAGAAGGTTTCATCATAATCAACTCCTTGAATCTGTTTAAAACCTTTCGCCACCAATCGCGCCTTATAGATGTGAACATTTCCATCCATATCGGCCTTTTCTTAAAAACCCATTTACACTCAATGGTTTTGACACCATCAGTGGATCAACCAAGTTCCAAACTTGATTGTCGTACATAGATTCTATTTCGGATTTCATGGCTCCAAGCCACTTGTTGGAATCGGGTCCCACCATCGCTTCCTCATAGGTCTTAGGTTCATCGTTGTCCAACAACAATATGTCACGTTGTTCCGCACTGTGTACTCGGGCGCACGACGTGATCTTTCGGACCTTCGTGGGGTGGTGTATCTACAACCGGTGGCGCAACACTTTGCTCCTCCCGTTGTGGTTCGTGGTCGCGAAACGTTTTCGGTGTTTCTTGAACTTCTTCAAGATGCACCCTGCTCCCACTAACCCTTCTTGAAAGAAACTCTTTCTCCAAGAAGACACCGTGTCGGGCGACAAACACTTTGCCTTGTTCCCGATTATAAAAGTAATATCCCTTAGTTTCCTTAGGATATCCCACAAAGAAGCACTTGTCGATTTGGGTGTGAGCTTATCGACAAAACGTTTTACATAAGCTTCGCATCCCCAAATTTTGAGAAAAGACAAACTAGGGGTTGCCCTGTCCATATCTCATATGGTGTCTTTTCAACCGACTTAGATGGAACTCTATTTAGTATGAGCGCATGTTTCAAGAGCATATCCCCGAAGGATAACGGAAGATCACTTTGGCTCATCATCGACCGCACCATGTCCAACAAGGTGCGATTTCTCCGTCGGACACCCCATTCCATTGTGGAGTTCTGGCGGAGTCAACGTGGAACAATTCCACAATCTTTCGATGATTACCAAACTCTTGGCTCAAGTATTCCCTCCACGATCGATCGTAGAAACTTGATTGTTTTCCCTAAATGATTCTCACTTCATTCGGAATTCTTTGAACTTTTCAAAGGATTCGTACTTATGCCTCATTAAGTAGATATAACCATATCTACTAAAGTCATCGTAAATGTAATGAAGTACGATAACCACCTCGGCCGTTGAGCTCATTGGTCCACATACATCGGTATGTATGAGTGCCAACAAGTCACATGCTCTTTCACTGTGTCCCGTGAAAGCTGCCTTTGTCATCTTACCAAGTAAACAAGACTCACATGTCTCAAATGATTCAAAATCAAAAGAGTGAAGCAATCCATCCTTATGGAGCTTCTCCATGCGTTTCTTATTTATATGGCCTAAGCGACAATGCCGGATAAACGTGGGGTTTGTATCATTTGAGAGTTGCCTTTCGTATTAATGTTATAGATGGGAGACGCTTCAAGATTCAAAACGTATAATCCATTAACCAATGGAGCATGAAAATAGAACATATCTCTCGAGATATATTGAACAACCATTGTTCATTGATCTAAAATTATATCCTTCCGCTTGCAAACATGAAGCGAAAATAACGTTTTGACATAGTGTTGGAACACAATAACAATTATTCAATTCCAAAACTAATCCCGAAGGTAGATGAAGTGGTATTGTGCCGACAGCAAGCGTAGCAACGCTTGCTCCATTGCCGACGCGCGAGTTCACCTCGCCCCTTCTCAATCCTCTACTTCTTCTCATTCCCTGCAATGATTTGCAAATATGAGCTACGATCCGGTATCAAATACCCAAGAGTCGTAGGTGAAGTAGCAAGATTAATGTCTATAACATTAATTCCCGAGCGAAGTCGTACTTTGCTTCTTTTTGAGATCCTCTATGTACTTCTTGCAGTTCCTCTTCCAATGGCTGTCTCCTTGCAATAGAAGCAAACGGCATCGATGCCGCCGACCCCTTCTTGCCCTTCTTTGCATTGGAGGCACTCACGATCTCATCGGGAGTTAACTTCCTCTTGGTGCAAAGTTTCTTGACAGTGGTTTGCGCTTTGCCTTCGCATCATCATCACATGATGACCATTTTTCTGGATACTCTCCTCACTGTCTTTAGCATCCCATGCAATTCAGCCAAGGTTCTATCCATATTGTTCATGTGATAGTTTAATATGAATGGCTCGAAGCTCGGAGGGAGCGACCGGAGAATCACGTCGTAGCCAACTCTTGGCTAAGAGGAAACCTAGTTTCTCAAGACTCTCGATATTGCCAATCATCTCTATCACATGCGACTAACGGGATTCCCCTCAACAAGCTCGCACGCAAACAAGGACTTTGAGGTGTTGAACCTCTCGGCCCGAGCTTGGTTCTCAAACATGCCACGCAGTCCCCGAATAATAGTGTGAGCATCGCTGCTCTCATATTGCTTCAAGTTCGGGGGACATTGTAGCAAGCATGAGACAAACTTATATCTAGGGCATCATTAGTGTGCTTCTCGTAAGCCCTCCGTGCGGTTGCGGTGGCGTTATTAGGCAAATCCTCGGGATAGGGTACTTCAAGAATGTACTCCTTACGCTCTTGCTTGAGAACAATTCTCAAGTTGCCGATACCAATCCATAAAGTTTGTTCCATTTAATTTTTCCTTTTCGAGAATAGATCGCAAATTAAAGGTACTGGGTGTAGTATTAGCCGCCATTTATTCTACAACAGAAAAAGCAAAGTTTAGCACAATGTTTATGCTATGTCTTTTGTTAAACAATTTAACATAAGACTCCCATTACGTATTTTCCACCTTTCCTCTAGGTTACGTAATGGGTCAAGATCCACATGTTAATTAATTTTCTAGTGAGCTTTGGCATCACTGCTAGAAAATTAGTAACATCGGTAAGCAACACCTTGCTAATCACATCTCTATGTGACTCTTGTTGTTGGTGTGGCATCTCCATGCCCCGGCGCCAACCTATGCCCCAAGGCCCAAAACTGTTTTGATAGCCTTGTTAAGTAAACCAAATGCTCCTGCATGTATATGTTTGACATATACCCCTCGTGTTATGATAGAGAATGGCACTCTTGCTTTGACCCCACCATTGACGAGCATAACGGTGACGGGTGCAACATTTGGAAGGGCATCATTACTACTTAATTTTGCGAGGGATGCTATCCTATCAAACAAACATATCACATATGAAAGCAAGAAGAATAGCAATAAATAGTATGGCCCCCTTCACATGGTGATCTCCATCTCCATGCCGGTGTAGAGGATCTCCATCTTCAACACCGTTCTTCCGAGTGCCGAATGCTTGATTTCTTCAAACTAAGCTACTACTATAGAAGCTCTAATTGAAGATTACATCGACTCGCAGGTCGTGAAAGAATATTACAAGCATTGCACGTATGAAAGAATATTACAGGATTGCACATATGAAAGAATATTACATGCATCACATGCATCTCATACATACAATAGGGCCATACCATCTCAAAGCATTCTCTCAAAAACAAGTTAGGCGTAGAAACATTTTCTACCTATCGCAGAGCTACGGCATCGAGACGACCTATAAGGGGGGTACGCACACTATCAAGGGAGACGGTTTGCGTAGGCACGAGGCAGCAAACAAGATCGGACTACGAGATAGCTTCGGCATAATCACATTATACCGTTCCGATACACTATCAAGGAACGCTATCTCGAACCCAACTCAAACCGAGTTACATGGAAATTGCTTCGACGTAATCACATTACGCCGTTCCGATACACTATCAAGGAACGCAATTACCATTAACTCTCCTCAACGATCCCGTAAAACCGATTGATCTAATCAACCCATGCGCAAACCTTGATCCAGATCCAATCTAAAACCCGAACTAAGCAAGATTAGCTCTGATACCACTGAAGGGTTACGCGGAGGCTACGCTAGCCGAAAACAAAAACTTTTAACCGCGCAAACCAGGAACACTTGCAAGTAAGGGCCGATAGATCGTTACCGATTGGAGTAGAGTGCATGGAATAGCCAATCGGGCAATCCGATCCGGAACAGTGTAGCCGATGACAGCCGATTCCTGGGGACAGCCGATTCACCAATCAGCCGATTCGCAGATGCTGTAGCCGATCCGAGTCGTCCGACTGTGTTCTCGCGCCTCGCTCCGATACGCTCGACCGCAGCCGATTCACCCACCCGATGAACAGCGTGCAACGTAGCAGCGCCTCTACCGGTATCCACACGTCCGGGGACGAACGCCGAACACCCGTGTGCTAGCACGCGATGCAAGGCTAGGCTCGAAGGTGGGAGGGTTTCGTGGAGATTGATCTCAACGACTTAAGTCGCGTGTGATCGATTGATTTCGGCGCAATCAATTGACTTGATTTTCTTCGCAGCTCTCCACCCTCACCCCTTTATATAGAGTTGGCCGACGGGACTTGTGGCCGATCAGGACTCTATTTTGAATCGGATCCCATCCGAATCTCATAGAGTTGGCCGCCCATACGTCGTAAGCCCATAGGACTCTATCCGATCGGATCCCTATCCGATCGAGCCGTATTCGAGTCCAACTCGAATGCCCGTTCTTATCCCCTTAAGCGTGCGACCACAGTAGGTTCGGTATACTCGGTTTTGGCTATAGTCTAGCTTAGCCGATCGTCGGCTCGAGTGCAACTCAGCCGACCCGTCAACACGGCGCCTAGCAAGCACATATTGACACCATAGTATACAAGAATAATATCGGCTCGAACTGTAATGTGTACACAAATCCCTTTGCCTCACGATACCGCTTAAGCTATAGGCAAGATGTGTGCCATCCCTTCAATAGCTTAACCTTTCACTCGAACCATATTGGATTATCGTCTTGATTGACTCCTCAATCAACTTAGCATGGCCATGCATTTCCATAATCCATTACCTCGAGGGCCCAGAGATATCTCTCCAAAGGAGGGGAAAATTCCATCTTGATCACTCACATCCCACTCCATGTTTCATAGCAAACCCGAAAACTACCTTTATAACTAGCCGATTACGGAATAGCGTTTGGTAGTCCCAAAGTAGGCTACTACACATGTTGGAATCCATGGTGATCTCGGTCTAAGGACTTTGTACCAACACTACCCGAGACCAACTAATGGCACATTAATTCTGTAGTGTCTCATGGTGGGTCTATCCAACAATGTGTTCTCCAACACATATGTCCATGTTTATTGATTTGGTATCTTCATACCCATGATCTATGAGACATGATCATCAATCAATAAACATGTGATCTTAGAATCATATTTGTTCCAACAATATGACATATGATCGGGATCGTTTAGAAATAGATTCATATATAAAGAGTCTCATAAATAAGTCACGTACTTATTGATCAATACAAGATGTCTATTTCATGGAACCAATAACACTTTATTCATAAATACATAAACATTGACGTGATATCCAACATCTCCATGTTGCCTCTAGGGCATATCACTAACGATCCTAAATAGGAAAGCATGCTCGTCACCTTCCTCCAAAATAATAAAGATGTTTTTGCTTGGAAACCATCTGATATGCCTGGAATTCCTAGGGAGGTGATCGAGCACTCTTTGCACGTCAAAGATGATGCAAAACCTATCAAACAACGATTATGCCGTTTTGCTCAGGATCGAAAGGATGCCATCAAGGAAGAACTCACAAAACTCTTAGCCACCGGTTTCATCAAAGAAGTCCTCCATCCCGACTGGCTGGCTAACCCGGTCCTGGTCCAGAAGAAGACAGGGCAATGACGCATGTGCGTTGACTACACCGACCTCAACAAAGCCTGCCCCAAAGATCCATTCGGGTTGCCTCGCATCAACCAAGTCGTAGATTCAACAGCCGGCTGCCAGCTCTTGAGTTTTACGGACTTACTCGGGCTACCATCGATCGCTTGAAGGAATCCAACCGCCTGAAAACATCATTCATCACGCCGTTTGGAGCTTACTACTACATCATGATGCCCTTTGATCTGAAGAACACCGGAGCCACGTACCAGCGCATGATTCAGAGATGCTTTCAGATGCAGATCAGGAAAAACGTGGAAGCTTATGTCGATGATGTCGTCATCAAGACCAAGCAGAAGGAAGACCTGATTGCTGACTTAGAAGAAACCTTGGCAAACATTCGGGCCTTCAGAATGAAGTTGAACCCGGAGAAGTGCACGTTCGGCGTGCCTTCAGGCAAACTGCTCGGCTTCATGGTGTCCCATCGCGGCATCGAAGCTAACCCATAGAAAATCAATGCCATTCTAAAATATGAAGCCCCCGAGTAACCAGAAAGATGTCCAGAAGCTCACTGGCTGCATGGCGTCGCTAAGCCGATTCATCTCCCGACTCGGCGAGCGAGACATGCCTTTCTTCAGGCTACTGAAGAAAACCGACGACTTCCAGTGGACTACGAAAGCCCACAAAGCCTTTGAAGATTTTACAGAATTTCTCACGACGCCGCCCGTCCTAGTCTCACCTCAGCCTCAGGAACCCCTGCTACTGTATGTCTCAACAACTCACCAAGTGGTCAGCACGGTTCTCGTCGTTGAGCGCGAGGAAGAATGACGAGTCTAGAAGATTCAAAGGCCAATCTACTTTGTTAGCGAAGTGCTGGCAGGACCCAAAATTCGCTACCCTCAGGTACAAAAATTGCTATATGGTGTTCTGATAACCGCGAGAAAATTGGCGCACTACTTTCAGGGTCACTCGGTCACCGTCGTCACTTCTTTTCCACTCGGCGATGTCATCCATAACCGGGAGGCGACTGGGCGCATCGCAAAGTGGGCTCTGGAATTGATTCCACTGGACTTAACTTTCAAGGCGAGGCGTCTATAAAGTCACAAGCCCTGGCGGATTTCCTGGCCGAGTGGACCGAACAACAAGAAGATGTACCTCGAGAAGACCTACAATACTGGACCATGCACTTTGACGGATCCAAGAGGATCACTGGCCTGGGGGCGGGAGTCGTGCTGATTTCCCTGACTGGAGAAAGGCTGCGATATGTTCTTCATATTCACTTCCCCGCCTCACACAACGTCGCCGAGTACGAAGCTCTGCTACATGGCCTACGACCTGCTGTTTCACTCGGGATACGACGGTTGGTCGTGAAAGGAGATTCCCAGCTGGTTGTCAATCAAGTGATGAAAGACTGGTCCTGTTTAAACGACACCATGGAGGCCTATCGGCAAGAAGTTCGCAAACTTGAAGACAGGTTTGACGGATTGGAGCTATCCCATGTCTTGAGACATAACAACGAGGCAGCTGACAAGTTGGCGCAGTTTGGGAGCAAGCGAGAAGCTACTCTAACAGACGTTTTCGTAGAGCATCTCTATGAGCCAACTGTTGCAGCAAAATCAACTCCCAACGAGCAAGCTGCAAACCAAGTCGCCATGCTCGACGCTGATTGGAGGATACCGCTCATCAAATTTTTAACTCAGCAAGAGCCGCCAGAAGACCGGGATGAGGCGGAACGAGTCCGACGTCGTTCTCAGGGCTACGTCATGGTCGACTCTGAATTATACAAGAGAAGCCCCTCTGGAGTCCTAATGAGATGTATCACGCCTGAGGAAGGACGACAACTATTCCAAGAAATCCACTCGGGTATATGCGGAAGTCACGCGGCAGCACGCACCTTAGTAGGCAAAGCCTACAGACAAGGTTTTTTCTGGCTCACGGCGGTCTTCGACGCCAACAAAGTGGTTCGCACATGTGAAGGTTGCCAGTTCTTTGCTCGGCAGAGCCATGTTCCGGCCCAAGAGTTACAAACGATTCCATTATCTTGGCCATTTGCGGTATGGGGCTTGGACATGGTCAGCCCCTTCAAGAAGGCTCCAGGAGGATTCACACATCTGTTCGTCGCAATCGACAAGTTTTCCAAGTGGATCGAGGCTAAGCCGGTTGCTACGATCACTGTTGACAAGGCACGAGACTTCATCCTCAACATCGTGCACCGTTTTGGTGTCCCAAACAGAATAATAACCGACAATGGGACTCAATTCACTGGTGGCGTTTTCAAGGAATTCTGTGAATATTTTGGCATCAAAATCTACTATGCATCGGTCACGCACCCCAAAAGCAATGGGCAAGTTGAGCGCGCCAATGGCATGATTCTTCAAGGCATCAAGACTCGAGTGTTCGATAGGCTAAATCCTTATGCCGGCAAATGGGTTCAAGAATTACCCTCGGTTCTATGGTCTCTACGGACTACGCCCAGTCGGGCCACCAGCCAAACTCCTTTCTTCTTGGTTTACGGAGTAGAAGCCATGTTGCCGAATGAAATGGAGTACGAATCTCTTCGAGTCCGTAGTTTCAACGACGAGCGCTACGATCAAGACCGAGTGGATGACCTGACCCGACTGGAGGAGGCCCGTGAGGCAGCCTTGATCCAGTCGGCAAGATACCTTCAAGGACTTAAACGATATCATAGTCGCAATGTTCGGGCGCGAGCTTTCATTGTCGGCGATTTGGTTCTGCGCTAGATTCAGACCACCAAGGACCGTCACAAATTATCTCCACTATGGGAAGGACCATATATAATCGTTGAGGTGACTCGGCCAGGAGCATATCGACTAAAGCGTGAAGATGGATCCATGGTGGAAAACTCTTGGAACATCGAACATCTTCGACGATACTATGCTTAAATTGCCTTAAGTTTTATGTTATTCTCGACTGTCAACCTCAAGCAAGATGACTTCTTGAGTTGACAGTCGGGGGGCTGCATACGTGTCAATAAAGCATGGTTTTCTGTGACAACTTGTTCACATTTGGTTTATCATTGTTTAATGTTTTGATTCAAGTTCAATAGATAAGGACTGAGAATTTTTTGATGACCTAATCAAGCTTAGGCTTGGTGACAGTCGGGCGAAAATTACTTAAGAAATTTGACATAAAGACTCGGATCAAGGCATTAACATAAATAAGCTAAATATTTACAAGTCCACTCCAGAAGTCACATACAATGTCTGCGAAATAATCAGGATCGAAAGTTGTTAACTACATCAGTAGCTACTTTCTTGGCCGGTTCCTGTGCTTCACTGATCAATTCTAAGGCCTGCTCGTCCGAAGTGCCATTAGCGAAGCCCTCCCCGACTGAGTCCACATCTATCCGAGGATAGAGTGACTTGGCCTGTGCAAGGGCAAAGCCTGCTCCCATGGTGGCTGCCTCTGAAATATTGGCTATGTATTAATCTGGGGCCCTCCTAAGATTGTCGAAGACTTCGACAGCGTCAAATGAACTGGTCCCGAGCCCATGATGGAACAGCGACAAGAGAATCGGCGTGGCCGCGTTAGCAACATCGTCTCTTATGCTTTCGGCCCTTCAGACCCTTTCAATGAAGACATCAAATTGTGCTCGGGTTTTGACCTTATAAGCTGCCAAAGACATATGATTACACAGACACTCGAAGATGAAGCAAAATGAAGAATGCTATCTTAAGAGAATTCACCTTCAAACTCAGACTCCAGCTCTGCTTTGTTGGCATTAGCTTTTCCAGCTGGGTCTGGAGCATGTGGACTTCTGACGAGTTCTTTGCGACAAGAAAATTTGCTGACGTCAAGATCAGGACAGATTACAAATAGAGGCACAAAGAGACCGAGAGGATTAAACTTACTCCCGACTGAACCCCGGAGGTCAAGGTTCTCCTCCCGAAGCACGGCTATTTCTCTCCGCAGAGCAGCTTCTCTTGATGCAGCTTCTTCCCGAGTGGTCTTCAACTCCTGCTGGATGTTCTCCAGGGAATTCAGGTGTGGGACCAGCTTCTCGAGTGCATCAGATTTAGCCATCGACCGGCAATATACCCTCTGCACATGAGTTCGGAGTTAATCGACTAAAAAAACCATAAGGCTAAAACAGAGAAGAGCGATGCTTACATTTAGCAGCCGGGTTGCTTCATTCAGGCTGTCAACGAGCATGTCTCTTTCTTCATTTTCTTTTTGCTTGTTCAAGACAATGCCCTGTTTCAAGCCCTCGGAGTCACGCCACTCTATTTTGATTGGAGGAACCCAGGTCTCTGAAGATTGCGGCCTAGGGATCTCCTCCTCTTTTGCTGGTCGATTTAAAGAAGATAAATGAAGACAAAGAAAAGATAGATTGAAGATTAAAGTCAGAAGAGTGATTTAAAGCTTACCAGCATCAGTGGCTGAACCCTCGATTGGTATTTCCCGACTGCCTTCTTCTTCTTGGTTCATGCCCGACTGGCTCTCAGTCGGGAAACCTTGAGTGGCAGTCGGGAGGTCTTCTTTAGCCGACTGGTTTCCAGCAGGGGTTTCCTGGCTGGTAGTCGGGGTGTGGACCCCCGTTTTTGGAACGGGACGTGTTCTTAGTACCATTTCCCTGGATCGAGTAGTTGGTACCCACGAAATACAGTACTGAATAATCAGGTGCACATGCACGAATAGTCTTACAATGAAATTATTACAACGATAGGCCCGAAGGCAATGTTCACCACACAGGACCTCATGGTCCGGATACAACAGAAAAGCAGAAATTAGATACGGCAGCGGAATGTAGGCAGCGGCATGTCGGTTGCCACAGGCAACGACCGAGGACTAAGACCTAGTAAGCGCCATCAGCTTCTTCACCTTCCTGGTAGTAGGCGTAAGGATCCTCCGTTTCTTCATTCCCAACATCTGAAGGTTTGTGCGTATAGCAAGGGTGAGTACCAACCGTACTCGGCAAGCCAACACGGAAGTGATGCATATGATAGGGTTATTCAAGGAATGGTGAGGCTCTTTTGCGTAAAGCAAATTTTTATAAATCCTTTCACAAGCCTATCAACTAGCCAAGTCAAGTTTTAGTTCCATAGTTCATTAATTCGGCGACGGTTCTGTCTACCATCCATCGTGATTCCAAGGATGGCTTTCCGCCTCCGATTCGTCATGGTTTTCTGGGGAATCCATCCCTTCTCGCATCTCGAGAAGTTGATCCACCAGCGAATGAAATCATCATGCAAACCCATCCCAGCATTTTTAAGTTTAAAGTCTAGCCAAGCGAAAGTCTTGTCACGATGCTCAATATCCGTGAGCACGGCTATTCGAATAGATTGATTCATTCACACTGCAGTGGATGTACACTTTACCCGTACTCCGTGACAACCCAACAAATGAGCCTACGTCCCAACACATAAGACGGTCACGGCAAAGCCTTTTGATAACCTCACTTTGGCAGTACCCGCTCCATGAACTTAAGCCCTCATGCACTCTAGCCGTCATTTTCTAGCACTGAGAGGAGTTCTGGCGCACCCGGGGTAAGGGAAAACTTCCTCAATCTTTAAGTTCAATTAATATTGATTTAATTTCCACCATCCACAACATAGGCCGCAGCCTCATCCTCATCACACGAACCACATCATAAAGAACCATCTATGCAAGGATACTGCCTTCGCTCGGCTATCTAGTCAGCTAGGTCTATACCCATTCGAGAAGTACGGTTGTACTGGCTCGTTTCCCGGCTATCTCATGGCTCGGTCCTTAATTGACCAGGGTCGGCACTTGCCTTTTCCGGAATCCACCCAAATCATCCGGCCGCCCCAGTCTAAAACATTAGTATAGTACTTTCAATTTTCATCAAACTTAGTTCATCATTCTCATGGCCATGTGGCGCTCATGTCTCCACAGGCCGCATCTCCACTACCTTCCCTAAGGTAGTTGCCCAAGCACAAAGCTTCTTTGTAAAATCATGAGTATGCAGGGATCTAGTATAAGCAGGGCTAAGCATTTTTACCAAAGTTAGCCTCCGGTCATATCACATCGAAGGTTACAAAGAATAATTCTAAAGGTAATCAACACCAAAGCAGGGTATATCAAGCATAGGTACACATCTGTGTATAGCATGCAATTTGCAATTGAAATCAACATCATTTCGCAAAGTAGGATCAATATATTCAAAGAGTGTGAAGACTTGCCTTGCTCGCACGCTTGTGGAGTGGTGTCTTCAACGGGGTCGATGACGGTCTCTTCAGGTGCTACCCGTACGTGCGAAAGATCAATCGAATCCGATTAGAATCCCATATAACACCAAAAGGTCGAAAAGATCCGAAAAGCCTCGAAACGATTCCAAGCGCTAAGCCCAATTCCTACTTAAGTTTGTACTAAGATCGCCCGGGAAAACTCCAAGTTTTGACGTCGGGTCGATGACTTCGGGTTTTCGCAAAGCGACGATCGTGATTTGTTCGAGAAAATCGATTTGAAAATATCCGCGGAGGGATGGGTGCTCGAGGTTTTGAAGGTCCGAGCACAAAAAGAGAAACATATTTAAATGGCGAGAAAGATCTAAACGAAATTCGGATTCAAAACGACGCAAACGAAATTTCGGAAAAGTCCGGTTTTGATTTTCAAATTTTCGCACCGAGAAAACATACAAGAAAATACTTTAATTTTGCCCAAAATTTTACTCAAATCTTTCCAAAATATTTTTCCAAATTTTCTAAAATTTTTCCAAAATTTTCCTATTTTTTTCCTCGCGCCACTTGTTCATTGCACGAAAGGTGTTCGGCGTGGCGCGCAAAACAGAGGCGGCGGCGGCGCTAATGCGTGAGGAAAAAGGGGCGGCGGCGGGGCTTACGCGCGACGGCGGCCCTCGGGGAGGTGCGGCGAGGCACGGGCGACTTCGGCGCACGGCGGCGCACGGCGTTGGCGCTCGGGGAAAGAAGGGAGAGGCGGCGTCGGTGCGGGAAAGGGGCGGGGGACGCCGGCCTTTTATAGGCGCGGCCGGGGAGAGGAAATGGAGGGAAGGGGGCCAGCGGGCGGCTGCCACGCGGCGGCGCAAGGGGTCGGGCCGGGCACGGCCGGCGCAACGGGTTGGCGACGCGCGGCGCGAGCGCGGCGGGGTCCGGCGCGGGTCGGCGACGCGCGCGCACGGCGCGGGCGGGGTCCGGCGCGGGTCGGCGACGCGCGGCAACGATGACGCAAGGCGTGGGCAGGGCGTACGGGCACACGGCCGCGGCGCGAGGCGCGGGGGTGCGCGCGCGGGCGCGGCGCGCGCGGGTAGGGGCGGCGCGCGCGCGGTGCGAGGGCAGGGCGGGCGCGGCGAGCGCGGCATGGCGCGTGTCACGCGGGCGGGCGGGGCGCGGTACGGCTTGGTACGGCGTCGAGCACCTGGCGCAGCATGAACAGTGCGATTTTGTAATTTTCCCGATTTTCAAATTCTTATTTCCTATTTCTATTTTCCTTCCTTCTAAAAATTCAAAATAAATTTCAATATTCCAAAAATAATTCTTAACTTTATATTTTCAACTTTTTCTCCACTTTTATTTTCCCGCAATATTTTTCATATTTATTTATTTAAATTCCTTTTTCCTAATTTTCATACTTCACCTATTTATTTTCCAAAAATTTCCCAGATTTCGAGTAAGACCCCCAAATATTTTATTATTTATTTTATATCCTAATTTATCTTCCATCATCCACAATTAATATTCTATTTCTCCAAATTCGTATTTACATAACTCCGCACTTCATCTCCGTTTTCTTTTAAAAATCCTCAATTCTGAATTTCGAATTTTTCTCTCCAACAAACTCCAAATCATCCATAAACACCAAAAGAAAATTGATCACAACTGGATTTGTGTGTAACCGAGCCGGCAAATAAGAAGCAACAAACCCGAGGAAAAGCAACAAGCGAAGGTTTTTGAAAGTTCCGATTTTTATGTTCCGATTTCAGTTTCTTCGATTTTCAGGATGTTACACGGGGGCTCCTCCGCTGGGACATCTTCACTGGGAGGTGAGGGCTTCTCATTCGAAGCGCTCTCGCTTGGGAGAGGACCTCGGGATTCTTGTTCTGCAGGCCTTGATGCTTCAGCCGCTACGGATGACTTTGGGCCTTCACTCTGCCCAGTGGGGTCTATGTCCGGAGGCCTCCTGCAAGGAAAAATATGGAAGCAATCGGGACCAAGGCAGAAAGGTTGTCAACAAAGGCATGCTTTTAGTTATGAGACATACCTGGTTGATCGGCGAATCTTGGGTGCAGATTTGGGGGATGGCCTCGGAGGGGTCACTTCAGCTTGAGGAGTTGGGACATCATCATCCGAGTCATCAATCACCAGCCTCCTTTTACTCGCCCACCTCCTAATATCCTCGTCGGCAGCAGCCCTTTTGCCGACCGGATCACTCTTGATTTTGACGCCGCCGCTGGTTTCTTGGCGAGGCTAGGCGGCGCATCGTCATGATGCACTTTGTACGGCTTTGGGATGATGAAAGCATTTTCCTACAAGGAAGATTTCATATACACTGAGAGGTGCAACATTAAGATTGAAAGACATTAAAGAGGTTAAGTCAGCTTACCGGAGGAGGAGGACGGTAATAGCTGAATGGGAGAACATGCAACATGAGGCTGCGCTCGACTGCGATCCAAGAAGAAAAGATCTTGTACATACGAGACTTCAGGGTCTCGTAGCTCAGGGAGTCGCGGTCCTCCCGATTGGGATCCCTTTTGCCCTCATACTCGAATGCGGGCTTGGATCTCTCTTTGATAGGCGCCAGTCGGTTCTTGATGAAGTGCCGAGTGATTTATTCTCCCCGAAGGCCTTTTTTCTTAATCTCCAGGATATTGGCCAAGAGTTTGTTGGCCTCATCCCAATCTTGAGCTACCGGCACAGTGCTCCAGTTAGGCCTTGGAACTAGAGGAAGGCCAACAAAGTTGGGCAGACTGGGTTCAAGATTTGAGATGTAGAACCAGTTTGCATGCCAACCTTTGTTGGAGGATTTCAAGGGAAGAGAGAAATAATCTCTGCAGAGGGATCCGCGGAATTGAAAGCCAGCCCCACCAACGACGCAGGGCTCATCCTTGCTTGGATGTGGCTTAAGATAGAACATGCGACGAAAAAGCTGGAAGTGGGGAAGGATTCCAAGAAAAGCTTCGCAGACATGGATGAAGAGAGCGATGTGAAGCATGGAGTTGGGGTTCAAATGGTAGAGCTGAACACCATAATACTCAAGAAGGCCCCGAAAGAACTCAGAAGTAGAAAGGCCGAAGCCACAGTAGAAAAAGGAGGTGAAAACGACGATCTCACCGATGTTCGGGGTGGAGAACTCCTCACCAGCCACCGGACGCCAGCTTGTGATCTGTTTAGGCGGAAGAACTCCATTCTTCACAATCTCCCGAAGAGTTGATTCCTTGACATCTGAAGTCGCCCATTGCTCGAAGGGGATTTTCTTCTCTCCCGCCATGGATGCAGTTTGGGGGAAGCAGATCTGGCTCGGGAAATGGGGATTTGAGAAGGGGATTTTGGGAGCTGGATGCGGAGGCTAGCTTGTGGTGAAATGCGAGCTTCTAGATCGATGAATTTGGGCGCGCGCGAGCTTAGGGTTTTCCGCGGAGAGCTGGTGTACAGTGCTGCGAAAGAGGAAATTTTTGGGAAGACGAAGTGGCGGGGATGACCTCGAGGCTTCGTATAAAGAATTGAGGGTTTTGCTAAGTCATCTCGCGATTGGGTGAGCCCATGAGAGACTTGCGGCCCAACTAAGATGTGGTTGACGTGTGTCCTTAGGGACTTAAGTGGATGGGCTTAAGCGATTTGCCCGGCAATATGCACGTGTCACATAGCCCAATGCCTTTAAAATCCTTTCATGCCACGGTTTTGCGAAACTTCATGAGAGGTTGGCACGATGCAATTTGAAAGGTGACAAACAGTTAAGTTTTTCATGGCTGTCCTGATGATAGGGACTGTTTGGTTTTTAAGCATTTGATTAAGTGATTATATCAATGCTATTTTTCCACCTTGGTGAAGATCTTTGTAGATTAAGACTAATATTATGGCAGGAGTTATTTAATATTTTGGTCGTGTTTTTCAGATGACTGAAAAATTTGTTTACCCATGAGGGTCGATTGAATTATTTGTTCCGAGATGACTCGGCAAGTTAACTCGGATAAACATGAGCTTACCGAGTGCTTTTCACCCATGAGGGTTGATTGAGCTATTTGTTATGAGATGACTCGGGCAAATTCACTCGGATAAGCATGAGCTTGCCGAGTGATGTGATTTTTATGAGTGCTTTAGCTTGAGCTAAGCATTCATATGAGAATGATTTTTTATAGTTCTTGACTATATGCTTAGTCTGTTTTTGACTAATCACATAGTCGGGGCTACACCTAATTAGGTGCATCAGGAGATGCACCTAGATATTTATTTTTTTTGAGAATTTTTGGGATGTTTTCCAGCCCTTCAGTCTTTGGAGCCACTCGGGAGATTCAGGCAGGGATGACGGAATCACTCGGTACTAGAAGCACTCGGTCAAGGAGTTGTTTGGCCGAGTGTTATTTTGGTCCGAGGCAAAGTTATCTCGTCGACTGCGAAGGACTCGGGGGCTACTGTGGAGATTATGGCAATCGGATACCCTCATGGCAAGCTTGTCCGACTGGTAATAGGGATAGGTTATGCTTATAGATTTTGTAAACCGGCTATGACTTGGGTGTTACGTTGCCGATCAGATAAGGCAACGACTCATAGTCATAACTTGGTAAGATTGAGGAAACTGACTTAGAGTATGACAGGGTTTCCGACTTGTAAGCCCGCCTCCCAAGACTATATAAGGGGGGTAAGGGGTGTCCTTTGAGGGATATGAGATGTATGCGAAACACATACAAGCTACTAGACACACGAGATCTTGAGATTAATAAACACTCGGCGGAACGAATCCCAGAAACAGGAGTAGGGTATTACCTCACGAGAGGGCCTGAACCTGTCTAAACCTTGTTTTTCACTTAACCCATTGTACTTGGTGATCTTGACTACACCCCCAAATTTCTATTGCCGAAACCAAGTTTCGACAGAAATCGGCCTCCAGCGGGGATGGTGTGGACCCCCGTTTTTGGAACGGGAATCTTTCGTGTTCATAGTACCATTTCCCTGGATCGAGTAGTTTGGTACCCACGAAATACAGTACTGGATAATCAGCTGCAAATGCATGAATAGTCTTACATCGAAATTATTACAATAATAGGCCCGAAGGCAATGTCCAACATATAGGACCTCATGGTCCAGATACAACCAAAAGTAGAAATTAGGTAAGGCAGCGGCTTGTCAATTGCCACAGGCAACGACCGGAGACTAAGACCTGGCAAGCGCCATCAGCTTCTTCGCCCTCCTGGTAGTAGGCATATGGATCCTCCAAGTCTTCATTTCCACCATCTGAAGGATTGTGCGTATAGCAAGGGTGAGTACCAACCGTACTCAGCAAGCCAACACGGAAGTGATGCACATGATAGGGTCATTCAAAGAATGGTGGGGTTCTTTGCATAAAGCCAATTTTCACAACTCTTTTCAAGCCTAACCTAGCCAAGTCAAGTTTTAGTTCCACAGTTCATTAAGTCGGCGACGGTTGTCTACCATCCATCGTGATTCCAAGGATGGCTTCCCGCCTCTGGTTCATCATGGTTTTCTAGGGAGTCCGCCCCTTCTCGCATCTCGAGAAGTTGATCCACCAGTGAATAAGAATCATCATGCAAATCCATCCCATCATTTTAAGGTTTAGAGTCTAGCCAAGTGAAAGTCTTGTCACGATGCTCAATATCCGCGAGCACGACTATTCGAATAGATTGATTCATTCACACTGCAGTGGATGTACACTTTACCCGTACTCCGCGACTGCCCAATAAATGAGCCTACGTCCCAACACATGAGACGGTCACGGCAAAGCCTTTCGATAACCTTACTTCGGCAGTACCCGCTCCATGAACTTAAGCCCTCATGCACTCTAGCCGTCATTTCCTAGCAGTGAGAGGAGTTCTGGCGCACCCGGGGTAAGGGAATACTTCATTCATCAAGTTATAATAAATTCCGATTTTCAATCATTCATTTCCAATCTCATCTCATACATAAGAACCACTATGCAGGGGTACCGCCTCCGCTCGGCTATCTACTCCGCTAGGTCTATACCCATTCGAGAAGTACGGTTGTACTGGCTCGTTTCCCGGCTATCTCATGGCTCGGTCCTTTATTGACCAGGGTTGGCACTTGCCTTTTTCCGGAATCCACCCAAATCATCCAGCCGCCCCAGTCTAAAACATTTGTTTGATACTTTCAGTTTTCATCAAAACTCATTTTATCATTCTCATGACAATGTGGCGCTCATGTCTCCACATGCCATATCTTAACTACCTCCCCTAAGGTAGTTGCCCAAGCATAAAGCTCTTTATAAAATCATGACTATGCATGAATCTAAGAATAGCATGGCTAAGCATTTTACCGAAGATATTCTCCGGTTGTATGTATCACATCGAGGGTTACAAGGAATAATTCTAAAGGTAATCAATAACAAGGCATGGCATAACAAGTATAGGTAATTCTTTGTGTATAGCTTGCATGTTTAAAGTTTAAAGCAACATCATTTCGCAATTGGGATCAATATGTTCAAAGGGTGTGATGACTTGCCTTGCTCGCACGCTTGTTGAGCGGGGTCTTCAATGGAGTCGGTGCCTGCTTCTTCAGGTGCTATCCGTACGTGCGAAAGATCAATCGAATTCAATTAGAATTCAATAAAATATCGAGAGATCGAAAAGAACCATAAAAATCATGAAAACGACTCCAAACGTTTAGCCTAGAATTCTACTTGAGTTCGGACGAGGATTGCTAGGGAAAAATCCGAGTTTTGAAATCGAGTCGATGCCCTAGGGTTTTCGCAAAACGAGGATTTGAAACTATCGAGAAAATGAATTTAGGAATATCAACGGAGGGGAAGGGTTTTGTACCCGAGGTTTTGAAGGTTTGAGCACAAAAAAAACATATTTAGATGGCGAGGAAGAATTAAACGAAATCCGGATTTAAAAACGACGCGAAACGAAATCTCGGAAAGTCCGATTTCGATTTTCCGATTTTGCTCTGAGAAAAATATGCAAGAAAATAATATATATTTGCCCCAAAATTCACTCAAATCATTTCAAAACATTTTTCCTAATTTTCTAAAATTTTTCCCTATTTTTCTATTTTTCTTCTCCTTTTCTTTTCTTTTCTTTTCTTTTTCTTTCTTTTACTATTCATCGCTCCACTAGGTGTTCGACCGAACCTCGCTTCCTCTCTTCTCTCTGTGCGGTCAGCGGCAGCGCAAATGAATGGGGAGAGGGTGGCGGCTCGGCTTACGGGATGGCGACGCTCGGGGAGTGCGGTGGGGCTCGCGCACGGCGGTGGGGCTTGCGGCGATGGCGGTGCACGGCGGCTAGGGTTGCGGCGACGGCGCTTGGTGGAAAAATCGGTGAGGGATGGCGATGATGTGGGGGAAACGGAGGGGAGAGGGGCCTTATATAGGCGCAGCGGGAGGGGAAAACGGGGAGAAAGGTGGGGGCCGGCGCGGCGGTACGGCGACGGCACGCGGCACGCGGAGTTGGCGGGCCGGCGCGGCGAACGCGGGCGACGCGCGGCCGGCGCGCGGCGTTGACACGCAGCGTGAGCGCGGGCGCGGTCGGGCACGGGGCGGCGGCGCGAGTGAGCGGGTCCGGCGCAGCGGTCGGGCGCCGCGCGCGCGGCGGCTGTGGGCGGCGGGCGCGGACGGCGCGTGGGCGGGCCGGCGTGGCGCGGGACGCCGGCGACACGCGGCGCGCGGCGGGGCCAGGCGCGGGCGCGTACGGCGGCGACGCGCGGCGGCGCGCGGCGGGGCCGGTACGGCGTCGAACGGTTTCGACCTAATGAATAGTGCATTTTCAGATTTTTCCGATTTTCCACTCCATTTTCAATTTTCTAATTTTTCTTCACTCTAAAAATTCCCAATGAACATATAGTATTCCCAAAATTAGTTAAAAATATATTTTCAACTTTTCACCACCACTATTCATTTTCAAATATATATATTTCCATTTTTAATTAAATCCTTTTTCTAAATTCATAAAACACCATTTTTGATTTCAAATAATTTTCCGGCTTTTATATAAATCCCTAAAAATTTTATTGTCTATTTTATTTCCTAACTGATATTTCATAATTACCAATTAATGTTTTATTTTTCAAACACATATCTTAATGAATCCGCATCTCTTTCCGATTTTATTCTACCTTCTTGACCTTAGACTTCGAGACTTTTCCCTACGACGAAAAATCCAAATCATTTGGTTTTCACAAACACCGAGAGGAATTCTTCACAACTAAATTCATGCAACTGAGCTGGCAAATAAGAAGCAAGAAACACGATCAAAAAGGCAATAAGCAAAAGTTTTTGTAAGTTCTGATTTTTACGTTTCGATTTTAATTTCCTCGACTTTCAGGATGTTATAGATGGTTTTTCTGCGACCAGGTGGAGATGAAGGTTTAACCATAATTGTAATAGCCACCAGGGCCCTCCTGTGTTGACAGTTTGTTGAGAGGCTAGCCGAGCCGATGCGCTGCTCAACGTTTGGTACAGGTAGCCGAGCAGATATTTCTCCAGAGGTACTTGCTTCTTGCTTACTAGGGCTTCGGCTACGTGTTGCCAGTTGCTTGTAGGCCCACAGCTCGACCCACAGAAGATATATTTTTCTAGCCACATCAACAAAAAGGCAGTGTGTTCTCTCTCGGTGATTGGGCTGTCCTTCATATTCATAGAAATGAATCCACTCCAACCCCCTATGCATTTCGTCTTGAAGCTATGAGAGCACTTGATGTTAAGGCCGATTGGGTCAACTTTGGATGTTATGTCCAACCCTGTGATCATTACTATGTCCATAAGGGTTGGTGTCATCGGCGCCTGCCTAAAAAGGAACGCATTTAGCGTATCCGACCAGAAATAGGTGGCAGCCGATAAGAGAGGTTCGTCCTTTGAAATATCGGCTATTGTCAGGGCTAGGCATTGGTTTATCCCAATTTCAGTCTAGTGGGCCTACAGCCTAGCCGACATCCGTGAGTACCTGTCGACCCCCTTTTTGAGGACGGGAATCATTCGTGTTCATAGTACCATATCCCTGGATCGAGTAGTTTGGTACCCACGAATACAGTTCTGAATTACCAGGTGCAAAGTGCACGAATAGTCTTACATCAAATTCATTACAATAATAGGCCCGAAGGCAATATCCAATACATATAGGACCTACTGGTCCGGATACAACCAAAAGCAGAATTTAGATAAGTTAGCAGTCGGAAGGCAGCATGTGGACCCCCGTTTTTGGAACGGGAATCTTTCGTGTTCATAATACCATTTCCTGGATCGAGTAGTTTGGTACCCACGAAATACGATCAATAATCAGTGCAAATGCACGAATAGTCTTACATCAAAATTATTATAATAATATGCCCGAAGGCAATATCCAACACATAGGACCTCATGGTCCGGATACAACCCAAAAGTAGAAATTAGGTAAGGCGGCGGAATGAAGGCGCGGCTTGTCGATTGCCACGAGCACGACCAGGAGACTAAGACCTAGCAAGCGCCATCGCCTTCTTCGCCCTCCCGGTAGTAGGCATAAGGATCCTCCAAGTCTTCATTTCCACCATCTGAAGGTTTGTGCGTATAGCAAGGGTGAGTACCAACCGTACTCAGCAAGCCACCATGGAAGTGATGCATATGATAGGGTCATTCAAAGAATGGCTGGTGTTCTTTTGCATAAAGCCAATTTTCACAACTCTTTTCACAAGCCTAACAACTAGCCAAGTCAAGTTTTAGTTCCATAGTTCATTAAATCGGCGATGGTTCTGTCTACCATCCATCGTGATTCCAAGGATGGCTTCCTGCCTCCGGTTCGTCATGGTTTTCTGGGGAGTCCACCCCTTCTCGCATCTCGAGAAGTTGATCCACCAGTGACTAAGAATCATTATGCAAACCCATCCCATCATTTTGAAGTTTAAAGTCTAGCCAAGCGAAAGTCTTGTCACGATGTTCAATATCCGCGAGCACGGCTATTTGAATAGATTGATTCATTCACACTGTAGTGGATGTACACTTTACCCGTACTCCGCGACAGCCCAACAAATGAGCCTACATCCCAACACATGAGACGGTCACGGCAAAGTCTTTCGATAACCTTACTTTGGCAGTACCCGCTCCATGAACTTAAGCCCTCATGCACTCTAGCCGTCATTTTCTAGCAGTGAGAGGAGTTCTGGCGTACCCGGGGTAAGTGGAGACTTCATTCATCAAGTTATAATAAATTCCAATTTCCCATCATCCCTTTCAAATCTCATCTCATACATAAGGACCACTATGCAAGGGTACCGCATCCGCTTGGCTATCTACTCCGCTAGGTCTATACCCATTCGAGAAGTACAGTTGTACTGGCTCGTTTCCCGGCTATCTCATAGCTCGGTCCCAATTGACAGGGTCGGCACTTGCCTTTTTCGAAATCCACCCAAATCATCCGGCCGCCCCAGTCTAAAACATTTGTGTAATACTTTCAGTTTTTATCGAAACTCATTTCATCATTCTCGTGGCAATGTGGCGCTCATGTCTCCACATGCCGTATCTCAACTACCTTCCCTAAGGTAGTTGCCCAAGCATAAAGCTCTTCATAAAATCATGAGTATGCATGAATCTAAATATAGCATGGCTAAGCATTTTACTGAAGATATTCTCCGTTTGTATGTATCGCATCGAGGGTTACAAGGAATAACTCTAAAGGTAATCAATAGCAAGGCATGGCATAACAAGTATAGGTAATTCTTTGTGTCTAGCATGCATGTTTAAAGTTTAAAACAACATCATTTTGCAATTGGGATCAATATGTTCGAAGAGTGTGATGACTTGCCTTGCTTGCACGCTTGTTGAGCGGGGTCTTCAACGGAGTCGATGCACCGCTTCTTCAGTGCAATCCGCACGTGTGAAAGATCAATTGAATTCAATTAGAATTCAATAAAATACCGAGAGATCGAAAAGAACCATAAAAACCACAAAAACAACTCCAAATGTTTGGCCTAGAATTCTACTTGAGTTCGGGCGAGTATTGCTAGGGAAACATCTGAGTTTGAACTCGAGTCGATGCCCTAAGGTTTTCGCAAAACGACGATTGTGATTATTTGAGAAAATAGATTTGGAAATATCAGCGGAGGGATTTGTACTCGAGGTTCTGGAGGTTCGAGCACAAAAGAGAAACATATTTAAATGGCGGGGAAGAATTAAACGAAATCCAGATTTAAAAAGGGCACGAAACAAAATTTCGGAAAAGTCCGATTTTGATTTTCAAATTTTGCTCCGAGAAAATATACAAGAAAATAATTTATTTTTGCCCAAAAATTCACTCAAATCCTTTCAAAATATTTTTCCTAATTTTCTATAATTTTTCCCTATTTTTTTCTATTTTTCTTTTCCCTTTTTCTTTTTCTTTTTCTTTTCTTTTCCTCTGCCACTATTTCGGCCCACAAGGTGTTCGACTGGACTCCCTTTCTCTCGCTTACTCGTTGTGGCGGCGGCGGCGCAAACGCTAGAGGAGGCGGTGGCGGCTCGGCTTACGGGGATGGCGGCTCTTGGGAAGTGCGGCGGGGCTCGGGCGATGGTGGCGTGCGGCAACAACGGCGATAGCGGCGCACGGCGGCTAGAGTGGCGACGGTGCTCGGGAGAGGCAAGGAGGCTAGAGGCGGCGGCGGTGTGGGGGAATAGACGGGAAGAGGAGGCCTTAAATAGGCGCGGCCGAGCGAGCAACGGGGAGAAGAAGGGGGTGGGGGACCGGCGCGGCGTACGGCGACGGGCACGCGCGCGCGGGGGGCGGGGCGGTGCGCGAACGCGGGCGACGCGCGGGGCCGAGCGCGGGCGGGCGACGCGTGGCGTGAGCTCGGGCGGGGTCGGGGCATTGGCAGCGAGCGTGTGGCGCGGGCGGGCCGAGTACGGCGGCGAGCGCGTGGCGGCGACGCGCGGGGCGCGGGGGCTGTATCTGCGGCGAGCACAGTACGGGCCGGCGCAGCGCGTGGCGCACGCGGCGCGCGCGCGTGCGCAGCACGTGGCACGCGCGGCGCGGTACGGCCGGCGACGCGCGGCGGGCGGCGCGCGGGCCGGTACGGCGTCGAGCAGATGGTGATCAATGAACAATGCCGGTTTTTAATTTTCCGATTTTCAATTCCATTTTCAAATTCCAATTTTTCCTTCACACCAAAAATTCCAAAAAATGCATAGTATTCCCAAAATTAATTAAAAATATATTTTCAACATTTCACCAACTTTATTTATTTTTAAATATACATTTCGCATATTTAATTTTATTCCTTTTCCTAAATCCATAAATCACCACTTTTAATTCCAAATAAATTTCCTAGATTTCATATAAATCCCTTAAAATAGTTTATTGTCCATTTTCTTCCCTAATTAATTTTCCATAATCACCAATTATTATTTTATGTCTCAAATATATATCTTCATAAATCCGCATCCCTTTTTCAATTTTATTTAAAAATTCTTAACCTTATATTTTGAGATTTTCCTTCCCAACGAAAATCCCAATCGTTGGGTTTTCACAAACACCGAGAGGAATTGTTCACAACTAAATTCATGCAACCGAGCGGCAAATAAGAAGCACAAACACGAGAAAAGGCAACAAGCAAAAGTTTTTGCAAGTTCCTGCAGCTTTGGGTAGTCCCACTATAAAGTCCATACCTATTTCATCCCATTTCCACTCAGGGATCTTGAGTGGTTGTAGCAATCCTGCTGGTCGCTGATGCTCAGCCTTAACTCGTTGGCATACATCACATATGGCCATATATTCCGCTACGTCTCTTTTCATGTTCGGCCACCAGTACTCCATTTTCAAATCCTGGTACATTTTGGTGCTGCACGGGTGTAGCGAGTAAGCTGACTCATGGGCTTATTTTAAGAGTAGCCTTCTCAATCCGCCTTTCTCCGGTATGTAAATTCTTTTACGATACCATAGGATTCCATCATTGTTGGCTGCGAATTCTTTGGCTAGCCCTTCGGCCATACGCTCCTTGATTAGTCAAATTTCCTCACAATCCTTCTGGGCTTCCTTAATCTGACTTCGTAGGAGTGGTTGTATCTCCAGCGAACTCAGTTGTCCATGAGGAATCAATTGTAGGTCAAGCCGAGCCATTCCTTCTTGAAGCTCGTTGGCCATACTGTTGGCACCATTTTTGGCAAAAGGCACGAGCACAATCGATTCACCTAAATATTTGCGGTGGTTCTTGGTATGGAGTCACCAACCACCTCGATCTAGCAAAAACTAGAACAAAGTGGGTTTTGTAGATCAAACCGGCTAGCGGAACCGATTTAGATAGATAGATTGATAAATACTCGTCTCGTGAGCAAACGAAAGGTTTTCAGGACAAACCTACAAAGAGATGTCGCACTCTCGCAGCGGCGGCGGACGGTTTTCGGCGCAAACCGACAAAGATGGACTAAACTAGGGCAAAGTAGAAAATATGGCTGAAAAGTAAAGAAAACGATTCAAATAGATTGATTGTATGTTGTGTGTTTCGTTATTACAATTGAACCGGCCTTGGTCCTTATATAGGGGTTGGTCTTTCCCTCCACAGGCCCTTCTCCACGTCCAATTCGGGATAAACATGTTTGGAAACCCGAGATACACTGTATGGAGAAAGGAAACCCGAATACCGACAAAATCGTCTAGGTTTCGGACTCTGCCGGTCAGACCGGCCACATGCCTCCGGTCTGACCGACCCCACTGCCCGGTCCGACCGGCCTATACACGGCGGTCAGACCGGCCTCTCCGAAGAAACCGGCAGATTTTTTGAATATTGGCAACTTTTCCTATTTTGATTCTTAGGTGCCAATTTTGGGTGTAAACACATGCCACCCTGCCTTTTATGATGAACATCGTGAATCTAAAAGCATAAGACATGTTTTAACTTGGGACGATAACCTAATTACCGGCCACAACACCCCCTAAGCATCTTGCCAAATACTCGGGAAGTATTTCTTCAAATATTTACCGTTGATAGCCCGCTGAAACTGTTCTCCTTGAAGCGTCTCCAAGAAATACGCATTGCCCCGAACGATTCCGTATATCCGATAAGGTCCCTCCCAACTCGGCGACCACTTACCGAATTCTTTAGATCGGGAACCCAAAGGCAAAATAGTCTTCCATACTAGATCTCCTACTTGAAACGCCTTTGCCTTCACCCTTCTGTTGTATGCTTTAGCCACTCTCTTCTTTTCTTTTTCTATTTCTTCCAAAGCTTTCAAACGTTTGTCGACCACTTCATCAAGGTTATCACCCATCAAGAACATGTAGTCTTCAGCTGACAATTCGTCTTGCTTTATATATCAAAGAGAGCCAAGATTTACCTCAACCGGTAAAACGGCTTGTCCATAAACAAGCTCAAAAGGGGTCACCTTGGTGGCACCATGCTTGGATATCCTGTGTGCCCATAAAGCTTCAGAAAGCACTTCATGCCACCTTCTCGGATGTTCCTCGACCTTCTTCTTGATCAGTTTCAACAATGTCTTATTACTAGACTCGGCTTGTCCATTAGCCTGAGCGTAGTAAGGAGACGAACTCAACAGCTTGATACCATAAGATTCGACAACACTCTTCACTTCTTTAGACATAAAAGAAGCTCCTTGATCTGTAGTTAATGTTTGAGGAATGCCGAATCTATGTACAATATGCTTCAGAATAAAATCAATTACCTCCTTATGCGTCATATTCCTGAGAGGCACGGCTTCGGCCCACCTAGTGAAGTAATCCATCGCAACTAGCACGAACCGATGCCCCTTTGAAGACGGAGGATAAATCTGACCAACAAAATCTAAAGACCACCCCCGGAACGGCCATGGTTTAATTATAGGATTCAACACCAAAACCGGTGCCAATTGAACATTGCCGAACCGTTGACAAGCTTCACATCCCTTATAGTATCTGAAGCAATCATCAATCATCCTCGGCCAATAGAACCCTGCTCTTCTGAGCAGCCAGTTCATCTTATGGGCCGATTGATGAGTCCCGCAAATTCCCTCATGAACTTCACCCATAGCAACCTTAGATTGATCGGTATCTAAACATTTTAATAGTACACCATCCATATTTCGGCGATATAACTTTTCATCAAGCAAAGTATATTTATACGCTTGCCGCCGAATTTTCCGATCAACCCTAAGACTAGGATTCTTCAAATAGCTAATCAAAGGAATTCACCAATCATTTACTGTTTCCAGGGCACACATGTCCGAATTTCCACTTAATTCGGCCTCTGTATTGAAAAGATTGTGCCCCCCAGCACCTTCTGTAAAGTCGGTCTGACCGGCCAAGCAACGCCGGTTAGACCGGCAACCACCCGCGGTCAGACCGGCCACAGAACGCCGGTCAGACCGCATGCCATCCACGGTCGACCGGCGACGGTGCGCCGGTCGGACCGCCTCTGACTCTGCCTCTTTGCCAATTTCGCCCAAAAATTATAATCAAGCACCGGTTGATCTAACATGAAAAATAAACCTCTTTTGATGCTATAACCAGATGCTTGTTGAGCTAAATCATTTGCCCTAGAATTTTCATTCCTAGCAATATGCTTAATAGTAAATTCATCGAAACTGGCATAATATCTAGGAATTGATCTAAATACCTGTTCAATGATTCGTCGAAGCACTTGTAGATCGCACCACCAATTCTGAATCACCGAACGCTTCTACATGTGTAGCTCCAACAATCTCCATTACTTGTAAACTGAATAACAAAGCATTGTATTTGGCTTGATTATTTGTACAATAATATTCTAAATGAACCGATGCTTCAAAGCATTGACCATTGGGCGAAACTAAAACTACACCTATGCCTTGACCCTCCTTACACGAAGAGCCATCAAAATAAACTTTCCAAGGTATAACACTAACTAAACGGACTTCATCTCCATAATCAATGTCTACATGATGATCTACTATAAAGTCCGCTACAATCTGGCCCTTCATAGATTTCAATGACTCATAGGCCAAATCATATTCAATTAATGTATACGCCCATTTGAAATTCTCCCACTCATAATTGGCCTTTGCAACATGTGCTTAACAACATCGGTCTGACAAGTAACTATGCATGTACTAGATAACAAATAATGACGCAACTTGGTACAAGCATAGTACAAGCAAATACAAAGCCTCTTTACAAATACATACCTCGTTTCGGCATCCAGAAGACGGCGACTTAAATATGTAATTATGTATTCCTTACCGTCTTCTTCTTGTGTCAAAACGGCTCCAATAACTTTGTCTTCAGCCGCAATATACAGCCGAAATGGAATTCTGGCTTTAGAAGCTTGCACCACGGGCGGAGTAGATAAATATTTTTTCAAACCTTCAAATGTCTCCTGCTGTGCTGCCCCCCAAGTAAAATCGGCTTCTTTTTTCAAGCGTAGAATAGGCACAAAAGCATCGATTTTACCTGCTAGGTTAGATATAAATCTTCTCAAATAGTTTATTTTACCTAGCAACCTCGAACTCTCTTGCATGCCGGCGCTTTGAAGTCTTGAATCTTCTCAACCTTCTTAGGATCGATCTCAATCCCTCTCTCATGCACCATGAATCCTAAGAATTTTCCCGCCGACACACCGAAGGCACACTTGAGTGGGTTCATCTTCAAACCATACCGACGCATCCTTTCAAAAACTAACCTCAAATCGGCCATATGCCCATCCATATCATCCGATTTGACTACAATATCATCAATGTAAATTTCTAGGATAAAACCTAACAAATCATGGAAAATTAGGTTCATTGCCCTTTGATATGTTGCGTCGGCATTCTTTAACCCAAATGTCATAACTACCCACTCAAACAGCTCGATAAATCCTGGACATCTAAAGGCTGTCTTATACATATCCTCCTCTGCCATGAAGATTTGGTTGTAGCCGGCATTGCCATCTAAAAAGCTAATCACTCTATGACCTAAGGCATCATTTATTAGCATGTCGGCTATAGGCATAGGATACTCATCTTTGGGAGTGGCTTTATTTAAGTCTCTAAAGTCTATGCACACTCTAATCTTGCCACTCCCCTTCTTTTCCACCGGTACTATATTAGACACCCACTCCGCATATCGGCACGGCCTAATAAACCCCGCTTTCAATAATCGGTCTATCTCTTCTTTGACACGATCATATATAAGTGGGTTAAATCGATGAGGAGGTTGCTTATAAGGCCTAAACCCTGACTTTATCGGAAGCCGATGCTCAACAAGATCACGGCTAAGTCCAGGCATTTCATGGTATTCCCATGCAAAGTAATCACTATATTCTCTAAACAGCTCGATCATCTTAACTCTATGATCGACTCTCATGTTCTTATTTATGAAGGTCGGTCTTGGTATGCTCCCATCTCCTATGTCTATTTCTTCTAATGGGTCGGCTGATGTGAACCCTTGACCGAGCTTCTCTACCTCATCAAAATCCTCTATAGTTTCTTCAATACCGTTCTTTGTTGACCGATATTCTTGAACTCTTTTTTGTAACCATTCCAAGTTGGCTGTTTTATTCATCATATAAAGTAATGTCACCAAGCCGTGCTAAACTAGCCGGCTTTACAGAAATGGGTACAAAGCCTTCTTTGGAAACACTAACAAAATCAAAACTAGAAAGATCTAGCCCTGATAAGCACTGCATCATGTTTCCATCCCACAGAAACATCGGCCATGGCAACCTCAGCCGATGTATCCGCCTGAACTACCTCAACCTCATCGCCATCCCATTGTACTAGGCACTGATGTAAAGTAGATGGGACGCAGCAATTGACATGAATCTAACACCGCCCCAAGATGACACTATAGTTACTTTGTATATCGACGATGAAGAAGGCGGTAGGCAACGTCTTGTTCCCCACCGTAAGCTCCACGGACAAGATCCCCTTTGCCTCCGTTGACTCTCCGTTGAAGCCGTTGAGAAGCATGTTGGTCTTCTTCAGCTCCGCCTCTTCGCGACCCAACTTGTTGAAGAGGGAGTATGGCATCAGGTTCACCGCCGCGCCTCCATCCACTAGCATCCTTGAGACCGGCTTCCCATCAATGTGGCCCTTCAAATAGAGAGGCTTTATGTGACGGTTGGACTCGTCGGGCTTCTCGAAGACTGCATCCTTCGGACCTAGTGACATTTGAGCAACCTCGGCCTCATCCATGGCGCAAAACTCCATGGGCAACATGCAAACCATGTTGATATCCATGTTCTCGCCGGACGATGCCTCCACAGCCGGTTGTTCATCCTTTTGAACAACTACTGGCTTCTCAGTAATTCATGACTTACGCTTCCACTCCTTCGCAGGCAGTGGTCGCAACTCATCAAACTCCCTGTCTCTCCTCTCTTCGGCTTCCTTCTCTTTCAACTCGAAGCACGAAGACGCCGCAACCTCCTCTTTTGGGTAGCCGTCAAATCCTCGAGGCATCCACCTAGGATTCGGCTCGTTCCGGAGGCAAATAATGTCTGCCGTTACTTTTAGCCGAGGAGGGAATCGCCCTTTGACTCTTCTTACCGAACGGCGGTCGAGGCCCCGGTGGCCACCAAACCGGTCTCGTATCTTCGGTCGATCGCGGCTGGACCGGTCGACCGAACGAATATCGAA
This sequence comes from Oryza australiensis, assembly GCA_019925245.2. Lineage (NCBI taxonomy): Eukaryota > Viridiplantae > Streptophyta > Magnoliopsida > Poales > Poaceae > Oryza > Oryza australiensis. The sequence continues at coordinate 469,283 of JAIFGZ020000277.1, read as the reverse complement.
CCGGCCAGACGACGCGGTCGACCGCTCATAGCAGCATAGGCCGATCCGATGGCGCGGTCGACCGCTTACGTAATGCGGTCGACCAACTAGAAGGCTCGTCGGACCGCTGCGAGCTGCGGTCGACCGGCCGTCGCCGGTCCGACTGTTCTCTGCACGGCATCCTTCACGGCTTCGGTTCGGGGCCAAATATCAACTTAGCCTCCTTGCTAGATGGTACCGACATCATACGATCCTATCTTGATAGTGATCGCCTCTGAAGTCCTCTCTTCGGGCTTGGCGCGCTTGTATGCCCTTTTCTCACCATCAAACCGGTCCTTTGTGGGGAACCGGCTTCCACTAGCAGTAGACGCACGCCCTCGCGGCGATCTCCTCTTCCCTCTCCATCCTTGGTGATCATGCATTGGAGGCATGTTGTACATAGGCGAGGGTGCCCCCAAGGCATAAAGTAAGGGAACGGATAACCTGGAGGCGGCATCGGGCACGGTCCCCATGGCATGACTTGAGGACAATAGGGAAATGGCGGCTCCAAAACCTTTGACGAAGAACCAAATCGCTCCTTAGGGGGCGATCTTGGTCTCTTTCCCTTGGCATGCTCCTTCTCGACACTCTTCCTCTTGGACTTGTCAAGGAGCATGTCGAAGGTCACCTTGGGCTTGTGGGGCTTCCTCGATGTAGATGCCTTGGCCTTATTCTCCTTCCATGTCCCAACCTCTGGGCTCTTTGGCACAAGCATCTTGGGCCTAGGCTCCCCAATGACAACTTCCTTTCTGTCGAAACTCAGTTTCGGCAATAGAAATTTGGGGTGCAGTCAAGATCGCCAAGCACAATGGGTTAGGTGGAAAACAAGGATTTAGACAGGTTTAGGCCCTCTCGTGAGGTAATACCCTACTGCTGTTTCGGGGATTCGATCCGCCGAGTGTCTTTATTGATCTCGTGATCTTGTGTATCTAAAGCTGAAAGCTGATCTAACTTCTGATATCTCTCAAGGGATGCCCCTTATCCCCCTTATATAGTCTTGGGAGGCGGGCTTACAAATCGGAAACCCTATCTTACTCTAAGTCGGTTTCCTCAATCTTACCAAACTGTGACTATGAGCCGTTATCTTATCTAACTGGCAACGTAATACCCAAGTCATAGTTGGTTTACATATTTGGAAGGCGCAACCTGTCCCTATCTCCAATCGGATAAGCTTGACATATGGATATCCGATTGCCATAATCTCCACAGTAGCCCCCGAGTCCTTTGCAGTCGACGAGAAAACTCAGCCTCGAACCAAAGTAGCACGCAGCCAAACAACTCTTTGGCTGAATGCTTCTGGCGCCGAGTGATTCCATCACCTCTGCCTGAATCCCCCGAGTAGCTCCAAAGACTGTGAAGGGCTGGAAAATATCCAAAAAAATAAACACCTAGGTGCATCTCTTGATGCACCTAATTAGGTGTAGCCCCCGACTATGCAGTTAGTCAAAAACAGACTAAACATATAGTCAAGAACTATATAAAAATAATTCTTATATAGATGCTTAGCTCAAGCTAAAGCAATCATAAAAAATCTCATCACTCGACAAGCTCATGCTTACCCGAATGAACTTGCCCGAGTCATCTCAGAACAAGCAGTTCAATCAACCCTCGTGGGTGAAAAGCACTCGGTAAGCTCATGTTTATCCGAGTGGATCTGTCCGAGTTATCTCGGAACAAATATTTTAATCATCCCTCATGGGTAAACAAGTTTTTCAGTCATCTGAAAAATACGACCAAAATATTAAATAGCTCCTGCCATAATATTGGTCTCAATTTTAAAAAAATCTTCACCAAGGTGGAAAGATAGCATTGATATAATCGTTTAATCAAACGCTTAAGAACCAAACAGTCCCTGTCATCAAGGCAGCTATGAAAAGCTTCACTGTTTGTCACCTTTCAAATTTCATCGTGCCAACTTCTCATGAAGTTATGCATACCGCGGTATGAAAGGATTTCCAAAGGTACGGGGCACTCGGACACACGCATATTGCCAAAGCAAATCTGCTTAAGTTCATCCACTTAAGTCCCTAAGGACACGTGTCAGGCCACACCTTAGCTGGGCCGCAGATCTCTCATGGGCTCGGCCCAATCGCGAGAAAACCTAGCGCAACCCTCAAATATTTATACAAAGCCTCGAGGTCATCCCCGCCACTTCGTCTTCCCAGAAAAATTCCCCAATCGCAACACTGTTCACCAGCTTGCAGCGGAGAACCCTAAGCTCTCGCGCGCCCCCAATCCACCGATCCAGAAGCTTGTGCTTCGCCCCCAGCTAGCCTCCGCATCCATCTTCTCAGACCCCCATCTCAAATCCCTAGCCCTCGAGCCAGATCTATTTCCCCCAAAACCACATTCATGGCGGGAGAGAAGAAGATCCCTTTCGAGCAATGGGCTACTTCGGATGTCAGGGAATCCACCCTCAAGGAGATGGTGAAGCACGGAGTGCTTCCTCCCAAGGAGATCGTGGGCTGGCGCCCGACGGCCGGTGAGGAGTTCCCCACTCCGAACACCGATGTGCTCATCGTTTTCACTTCTTTCTTTTACTGCGGCTTCAGTATCCCCACCTCTGAGTTCTTTAGGGGGCTTCTTGACTACTATGGCCTTCAGCTCTATCATTTGAACCCCAACTCTATGCTTCACATTGCTCTTTTCATCCATGTGTGTGAGGCTTTCCTTGGCATTCTCCTCCACTTTCAACTCTTCCGACGCATGTTCTACCTTAAGCCGCATCCGAATAAGGATCAACCTTGCGTCGTCGGTGGAGCGGGTTTCCAACTCCGCGGATCCCTCCGCAAGGAGTATTTTTCTCTCCCCTTGAAATCCTCCAACAAGGGCTGGCACGCAAGCTGGTTCTATATCAACAATCTTGAGCCCAGCTTGCTAAACTTCGTTGGCCTTCCCCCCGTGCCCAGGCCTACCTGGAGCACTGTACCAGTAGCCCAAGACTGGGATGAAGCCAACAAGTTGCTAGTGAAGATCTTGGAGAGGAAGCAAAAAAGGTCTTCGCGGCGAGCAAATCACTCGGCACTTTATCAGGAGCCGATTGGCTCCGATCAAGGAGCGGTCCAAACCAGCTTTCGAGTACGAGGGCGAGAGGGACCCCAATCGGGAAGACCGTGACTCCCTCAGCTTCGAGATCTTGAAGATCCGCATGTACAAGGTCTTCTCGACTGGAATTGTAGTCGAACGCAGCCTCATGCTGCCAATCCTCCCATACAGCCTGTATCGCCCTCCTCCTCCGGTAAGCCGACTAAACTCTTTCATTGCCTTGCAATCTTGATGTCACACTTCTTAGTGTTGTAAGAACCTTTCTTGCAGGAAAATGCCTCCATCATTTCGAAGCCGTACAAAATTCCTCATGATGACGCGCCGACTCGGCCTGCCAAGAAGCCAACCGGTGGCGTAAAGATCCAGAGTGATCCAGCCGGGAAGAGGACAGCCCCGAATGAAGACATCAGTAAATGGACGAGCAAGAGGAGGCCGATCATTGATTATTCGGACGACGACATCCCGGCCCCTCAAGCCGAAGCGACCCCTCCGAGGCCGTCACCGAAAGCAGCGTCCAAAATCCGCCGATCGACCAGGTACATCTTATGACCAAAATCAAGTTGTTTGTTTGAAAATTCCTTCGTCTTCATCCCGATGGTGCTTGTTGTTCATTTGGCAAGAGGCCTCAAGATATAGACCCCGCTGGGCAGAGTGAGGGGCCAACGCCAGCTGCAGCAACCGAGGCAGCAAGGCCTGCAGAGCCAAAACCCCGGAGCCCTCTCCCGAGCGAGAGCGCTCCAGGTGGAAGGACCTCTCCTCCCAGCGAAGATATCCCAAGGAGGGATCCCCCGACCGCTAGCCGGGATACTCCGACTGGAAACCGCCGCAAAAGCCCCACCGCTACTCGAAGAGCCTCGATCGAAGACCGCCAAGTAAAAGCCAGAAAGGAAGAGCAGGGGCAAAGGCTTGGCCAAAGACCCAGCCACCGAAACCCGTAAGTCTTGAATCAATCTCTTAACTCTTCAATCCCTAGTAAATTCTTCTGTATCTTCATCTGCTCCTTCTGATCCATTCAGCCACAGTAGAGGAGATTCCCAGGTTGCAGTCTTCTGAAACCTGGGTTCCTCCGATCAAGATCGAGTGGCGGGATTCAGAAGGCCAGAGACAAGGCATCATCTTGAATAAGCAAATGAAAAGCGAAGAAAGAGACACGCTTGTAAGCAGCCTGAATGAAGCAACTCGGCTGTTAAACATAAGTTCTGATCCTTTTCTGTTGTAGCGTCATTATTTCTTCCCAGTTGACCAACTTTCGATCTTGTGCGCCGAGGGAGTACTGCCGATCCATCGCAAAATCCGATGCACTCGAGAAGCTGGTCCCACACTTGAACTCCCTGGAGAACATCCAGCAGGAGCTAAAGACCACTCGAGAGGATGCCGCATCAAGGGAAGCGGCTCTAAGAAGAGAGATAGCCACACTCCGAGAGGAGAACCTCGACCTCCGGGGCTCAGTCGGGAGTAAGCTTATCCCGTTTGGTCTTTTCATGCCTTTAATTGTATTCTGTGCTGATCTTGGCTATTGACGACCTTCTTATTGTAGAAAATTCATCGGAGGTCCACTTGCTTCAAACCCAGCTAGAAGCAGTCAGCCTCAGCAAGGCCGAGCTGGAGACCGAGTTTGAAGGTGAGCTCCTTAAAAGTAACGTTCTCTGTGTTGCTTTGTCTTTGAATGCTTTGTGTTATCACATGTCCTTGGCAGCTTACAAAGTCAAGACCCGAGCTCAATACGATGTTTTTCTTGAGAGGGTCAAACAAGCCGGAAAGGTCAGGGAAGATGTTGCTAACACGGCGACACCGATCCTGCTATCCTTGTTTCATCACGGAGTCGGTACCAGCTCATTGGACCCAGTAGAGATCTTCGACAAGCTTCGGAGGGCTCCTGATCAATACTTGGCTAATATCTCCGAAGCAGCTATCATGGGAGCGGGCTTTGCCCTTGCACAGACGAAGTCACTCTACCCTCGAGTGGACATTGATTCAGTCGGGGAGGGCTTCGCTGATGGCACCTCAGATGAGCAAGCCCTTGAATTAATTAGTGAAGCACAGGAATTGGCCAAAAAGGTGGCCGTCGATGTAGTGAACCACTTCCGACCTTGATTGTATCGCGAAACATTGTATGCAACTTCCTGATGTAAACTTTTGTAAATATTCGACTTATTTATGTTAATGCCTTGATCCGAGTTTTTATGTAAAATTTCTTAAGTAATTTTCGTCCGACTGTTACCAAGCCTAAGCTTGATTAGGTCATCGAAAAATTCTTAGTCCTTAAACATTGAACTCGAATCAAGGAACATTAGACAATGATAAACCAAATATGCTCAGGTTGGTGAAAAAACCATGCTTTATTGACATATGTACAGCCCCCAACTGCTAACTCAAGAAGTCATCTTGCTTGAGGTTGGCAGTCAAGAAGAACATGAGACTTAAAGCAATTTAAGCATAGTATCGTCGAAGATGCTCGATGTTCCAGGAGTTCTCCACCATAGATCCGTCTTCACGCTTTAATCGGTATGCGCCTGGCCGGGTCACCTCAGTGATTATATGCGGCCCTTCCCATAAGGGGGATAACTTGTGACGGTCCTTGGTGGTCTCCATTGCTTTTGGCCAAACAGATCGCCAACGATTAAAGCTCGTGCTCGAACGTTGTGACTGTGGTATCGTCTAAGCCCTTGAAGATATTTTGCCGACTGGATGAGGGCTACCTCACGGGCCTCTTCCAGTCGGGTGAGGTCATCCACTCGGTCTGGGTCATAGCGTTTGTTGTTGAAGCTGCGGACTCGGAGGGATTCGTACTCCATCTTGTTTGGCAACATGGCTTCTGCGCCATAAACCAAAAACAAAGGAGTTTGACCGGTAGCCTGACTGGGCGTGGTCCGTAGAGACCATAGAACCGAGGGGAGCTCTTGAGCCCACTTGCCGGCATAAGGACTTAGGCGATCAAACACGCGGGCCTTGATGCCTTGCAGAACCATGCCATTGGCACGCTCAACTTGTCCATTGCTTTTGGGATGTACAACCGACGCATAGCAAATTTTGATCCCAAAGTCTTTGAAAAATTCCTTGAATATGCCTCTAGTGAATTGAGTCCCATTGTCGGTTATAATTCTGTTTGGGACGCCGAACCGGTGCACGATATTAAGGATGAAGTCCTGTGCCTTGTCAGCAGTGATTGTCGCAACCGGCTTAGCTTCGATCCACTTGGAGAACTTATCGATTGCGACGAATAGGTGTGTGAATCCTCCTGGGGCCTTCTTGAAAGGGCCGACCATGTCTAAGCTCCATACCGCAAATGGCCAGGATAATGGAATTGTTTGTAGCTCTTGGGCTGGGACATGGCTCTGTCGGGTGAAGAATTGGCAACCTTCGCAAGTTCGTACCACTTTGTCGGCGTCGGAGACCGCCATGAGCCAGAAGAAACCTTGTCTGTAGGCTTTGCCCACCAAGGTGCTTGCTGCCGCGTGGCTTCCGCATATGCCCGAGTGGATGTCTTGGAGTAGCTGTCGTCCTTCCTCAGGTGTGATGCATCTCATCAGGACTCCGGAGGGGCTTCTCTTGTATAAATCAGAGTCAACCATGACGTAAGCTTGACAACGACGTCGGACACGTTCTGCCTCATCTCGGTCTTCCGACAGCTCTTGTTGAGTTAAAAATTTGATGAGTGGTGTCCTCCAGTCGGCGTCGACCATGGCGACTTCGGTTGCAGCTTGCTCGTTGGGGGTTGGTTTGGCTGCAACAGTTGGTTCGTAGAGATGTTCACGAAAACGTCTGTTGGAGCAACTTCTCGCTTGGACCAGAACTGCGCCAACTCGTCAGCTGCCTCGTTGTTATGTCTCAAGACATGGGATAGCTCCAATCCATCAAACTTGTCTTCAAGTTTGTGAACTTCCTGCCGGTAGGCCTCCATGGTGTCGTTTAGACAGGACCAGTCCTTCATCACTTGGTTCACAACTAGCTGGGAATCCCCTTTCACGATGAGCCGAGGTATCCCAAGTGAAACTGTGGTTCGTATTCGGCGACGTTGTGTGAGGCGGAGAAGTGAAGGTGGAGGACATATCTTAGTCTCTCCCCAGTCGGGGAGATCAACACGACTCCTACTCCCAAGCCGGTGATCCTCTTGGATCCGTCGAAGTGCATGGTCCAAGTATTGAAGGTCTTCTCGAGGTACGTCTTCTTGCTGTTCGGTCCACTCGGCCAAGAAATCCGCCGGGGCTTGTGACTTTGCGACGTCCTCGCCTTAAAAGTTAAGTCCCGGCATCGGCTCAGGGCCCACTTTGCGATGCGCCCGGTTGCCTCCCGGTTGTGGATGACATCGCCGAGTGGAAAGGAAGTGACGACGTTGACCGACCCTGAAAATAGTGCGCCAATTTCCTCGCGGTTATCAGAACACTATATAGCAATTTTTGTACCGAGGGTAGCGAATTTTGGCTCCCGCCAAGACTTCGCTAACAAAGTAGATCGACCTCGAATCTTCGGGCCCGCCCTTCTTCTTTGCGCTCGACCACGAGGACCGTACTAACCACTTGGTGAGTGGTCGAGACGCATGAGCAAGGGCTCCTGGGCCGAGGTGAGGCTAGGACGGGCGGCGTCGTGAGAAATTCTTTAAAATCTTCAAAGGCTTTGTGGGCTTTCGTAGTCCATTGGAAATCGTTGGTTTTCTTCAGCAGCTTGAAGAAAGGCATGCCGCGTTCGCCGAGTCGGGAGATGAAGCAACTTAGCGCTGCCATGCAGCCAGTGAGCTTCTGGACGTCCTTCTGGTTACTTGGGGGCTTCATGCTCAGGATAGCATTGATTTTTTCTGGATTGGCTTCAATGTCGCGATGTGACACCATGAAGCTGAGCAATTTTCCTGATGGGACGCCGAAAGTGCATTTCTCCGGGTTCAACTTCATTCCGAAGGCCTGAATATTTGCGAAGGTTTCTTCTAGGTCGGCAATCAGGTATTCTTTCTGCTTGGTCTTGATGACGACATCGTCGACATAAGCTTCCACGTTCTTCCCAATCTGTGTCTGAAAACACCTCTGGATCATGCGTTGGTTTGTGGCCCCGACGTTCTTCAGGCTGAAAGGCATTGTGATGTAGCAGTGTCGAAACTTGGTTTTGGCAATATGATTTCTGGGGTCGCAGTCAAGATCGCCAAGCACGATGGGTTAGAAGAAGAAGATTTAGACAGGTTCAGGCCCTCTCGAGAGGTAATACCCTACTCCTGTTTCAGTGGATTCGATCCGCCGAGTGTCTTTATTGATCTTGTGATCTAAGGCTCAAAGCTCAAAGCTGATCTAGAATCTGATATCTCTCAAGGGACGCCCCTTACCCCCCTTATATAGTCTTGGGAGGAGGGCTTACAGATCGGAAACCCCATCTTATTCTAAGTTGGTTTCCTCAATCTTACCAAACCGTGACTATAGGCCGATTGCCTTATCTCTATCGGCAATCGTAATATCCAAGTCAAGTTCGGCTTACAGATATGGCAGGCGCAATCTATCCCTACCTCCAGTCGGATAAGCTCGCCAAGTAGATACCCGATTGCCACAATCTCCCACGGTAGCCCCGAGTCCTTTTCGGTCGACGAGACAACTCAACTTCAAACCAAAGCAAGACTCGCCAAAAATCTCTTTGACCGAGTGCTTTTGGCGCCAAGTGATTCCATCATCTCTGCCTGAATCTTCCCGAGTGGCTCCAAAGACTGTGAAGGGCTGGAAAAATATATAAAAATTTCTCAAAAATAAATATCTAGGTGCATCTCCTGATGCACCTAATTAGGTGTAGCCCCCGACTATGTGGTTAGTCAAAAAATAGGCTAAGCATATAGTCAAGAACTTATAAAGATCATCTTCATGCAGATGCCTAACTCATGCTAAAGCAATCACAGAAATCTCATGCGAGTAAATTTGCCTGAGTCATCTCAGAACAAATAAATCAATCAACCCTCGTGGGTGAAAAGCACTCCGTAAGCTCATGCTTTATCCGAGTGGATTTGCCCGAGTAATCCGGAACAAACATTTCAATCATCCCTCATGGGAAAACAAGTCCTTTCAATTATATGAAAAATATGACCAAATTATTAAATAGCTTATGCCATAATACGGTCTCAATCTAAAAGATCTTCACCAAGGTGGAATAAACAAAAGATTGGTAAGATTACCGACCAAATGCCAAAAAACCAAACAGCCCTTGTCATCAAGGCAGCTATAAAAACTTAGTGCTCGGTCACCTTCCAAGTTGCATCGTGCCGCCTTCTCATGAAGTCGCAAACCGCGGTATGAAAGGATTTTTAAAGGTACAGGGCACTCGGACACGCGCATATTGCCGAGCAAATCTGCTTAAGCACATCTGCTTAAGTCCCTAAGGACACGTATCGGACCACACCTTAGCCGGGCCGTAGATTCTCTTATGGGCTCGGCCCAACTACCGAAAACCTAGCGCAACACTCAAATCTTTCTATAAAAGACGCGAGGTCGTCCCCGCCTCTTCGTCTTCCAAAATTCCCCTTCTTGCAATACGCTCATCGGTTCATTGCGGAGAACCCTAGGCTTGCGCGCTCCCAAATCCATCCATCAAGGAGCTCGCTTCTGCGACAACTAGCTTCCGCAGCCAAATCTTCCACGTTCCTTTGCCAAAAATCCGACCTTTTCCAAATGATCCACTTCCCATCAACCCCACTCTCATGGCGGAGGAAAAAAGGATTCCGTTCGACCAATGGGCCGCTTCGGATGTGAGGGAATCCACCCTCAAGGAGATGGTGAAGCACGGCGTGCTTCCGCCAAAGGAACTTGTGGGATGGCGCCGGCGGCGGGGAGGACTTCCCGACCCCAAACATCGGTGAGCTCGTTGTCTTCACTTCCTTTTTCTATTGCGGGTTCAGCCTTCCCACCTCCGAGTTCTTCCGGGGCTTCGGATTATTATGGGCTTCATCTCTACCATCCGAACCCCAACTCAATGCTTCACATAGCTCTCTTCATTCATGTATGTGAAGCCTTCCTTGGCATTCTACCCCACTTTCATCTCTTCCGTCGCATGTTCTATCTCAAACCTCATCCGAACAAGGAGCAACCTTGCGTCGTTGGCGGGCAGGTTTCCAGCTCCGCGGATCTCTCCGCAAAAGATTACTTTTCTCTTCCTTTGAGGTCTTCCAACAAGGGTTGGCACGCGGGCTGGTTCTACATTAGCAACCTCGAACCAAGCTCGCACATGCCTTCGTCGGTCTTCCTCCTGTCCCAAGCCATCTTGGAGCACCGTCCCGTAGCCCAAGATTGGGACGAAGCCAACGAGCTGCTCACGAAGATCTTGGCGATGAAAAAGAGGCCTTCGCGGGGAATGATCACTCGGCACTTCATCGTGCCGACCGGCGCCGATCAAGGAACGATCAAAGCCGGCCTTCGAGTATGAAGGCGGGACGGACCCCAATCGGGAAGATCCAGATCCACTCAAGTACGAAATCTTGAAGATCCGGATGTACAAACTCTTCTCGTCTGGGATTGCAGTTGAGCGGCCTCTCATTCTCGCAGCCTTCCCTTCAAGACCCACCGACCTCCTCCTCCGTAGCGACCGGTTGCTTCATAGTATCTTTCAATTCGACATCTTGTTTCTTAGCATTGTACTTTCTTTCTTCTGCAGGAAAACGCCTCTATCTCCTCCAAGCCATACAAAGTGTCTCATGACGACGCGTCGCACCGCCCTGCCAAGAAGCCGACTGGCGGGATCAAGATCCAAGGCGACCCGGTCGGGAAGCGAGCGGCGCCGAGTGAAGACTCGAATAAGCGCGCAAGCAAGAGGAGACTGATTATAGAGGACTCGGATGACGACGTCCCGGCTCCCTCCACCGAAACTCCTCCTTTGAGGCGATCGCCGCGGACGGCACCGAAGATCCGCCGGTCATCCAGGTATGCTCTGAAACCGAAGTCTGAACTCTTTTGTAGAAAACTTCTCTTTATCTTTACCCCCGTCGTATTCACTTTCGCAGGAGGCCCCAAGACATTGATCCTGCCGGAGGGGGTGAAGGGCCAACTCCAGCTGCCGCTCCCGAGGTGCCAAGGCCAGCAGAGCCAAAGCCCGGAGCCCGCAACCGAGTGCGAGCGCTCCGGAAACAACCTTCGCCTCCAAAGAAGGATGCCCCGAGGAAGGAGCCCCGGCCGCTGGCCGGGATATCCCGACCGGATACTGGCCAACGGCCGGAAACCCGAGGCCGCGGCTCAAGCGCCCGACCGGGGCCACTCGGCGCAAAGCCGAGGAAAAGGCCAGCCCGCCGCTCCACCTAGGCAAGCGGCCGCCGAAACCAATGAGACTTGTTTCAAGCGCTCTTTTACTCTTTCAATTTGAATCTTTCATGTCTTCATTTGTCCTTCTTGCTTGCCAGCCACAGTTGAAGAGATTCCCAGGTTGCAGTCTTCTGAGACCTGGGTTCCCCCGATTAGAATCGAGTGGCGGGATTCGGAAGGCGAGAGACAGGGCATCATCCTAGACCGGCAAGCCGAGAAAGAAGAAAGGGATGCCCTTGTCGAGAGTCTGAACGAAGCGACCCGGCTGCTCAATGTAAGCCTTTGTCTTTCTCTTTAATTACGTCGTTGTTATCTTTCAATCGGTCACTCTCCTGCCACTGCGTGCAGAAGGAATATTGCCGCTCTATGGCAAAATCTGAGGTGCTGAAGAAGTTGGTTCCCCACCTGAACTCCCTAGAGAACGTTCAGCGACAGCTGAAGGTCACTCGGGAGGAGGCCGCATCAAGGGAGGCGGCTTTAAGGAGGGAGATCGCAGAACTTCGGGAGGCGAACCTTGACCTCCGAGGATCAATCGGGAGTAAGCCCGTCTTTCCAAGTTTCTTCATGATTCTCGTGTTGATCTTGGTTGCTGACGATCTTCTTTTGTTGTAGAAAATTCCTCGGAGGTCCATTCACTCCAAGTCCAGCTTGAAGCGGCCAACCTCGACAAGGCTGAAATGGAGGCCGAGTTTGAAGGTAGCCTTCTTTGAAGTAAAACTTCTTGTGTTGCTTTGTCCCCGAGTGTTTTGAATGACCCGGGACTTTTTGGCAGCTTACAAGGTAGAGACCCGAGCCCAATACGACGTCTTACTTGGGCGGATCAAACGAAGCGACGAGATACGGGAAGAGGTCGCCAACGCCGCCACGCCAATCTTGCTGTCCTTGTTCGATCAAGGAGTTGGGACCAGCTTGCTGGAGCCGATCGAGATATTCGACAAGCTGCGGCTGGCTCCCGACCGATATCTGGTCAATATCACCGAAGCAGCCAGCATGGGGCTGGTCTAGCCTTGCTCAGACCAAGTCCCTTTACCCCCGAGTGGATATCCATTCAATCGGGGAAGGCTTTGCTGACGGAACGACGGATGAGCAGGCCTTGGACATGCTGAGCGAGGCGCAGGAAGCGGCGAAGAAGATATCGCTTGATGTAGTAAATAACTTCAAGATTTGATCGACTTTCGACTTTGTCTTGTAAATGTTGCGTAACCATAACACTCTTATGTAGTACTTGCGATACTTTTAGTTTATTTATGTTAATGCCTTGATTCGAGCTTTTGCGTGAAATTTCTTAAGTAGTTTTCGTTTGGTCGTCATCAAGCCTAGGCTCGATTAGGCCGTCGGGAAACTCTCGGTCCTTAAACGCCGAGCTCAAATCAAAGGACATTAAACAATGATAAACCAAATTATACACAAAAGTTGACGAGGAAAACTTGAGCTTTATTGTCATGTGTACAGCCCCCGACTGCTAACTCAAGAAGTCATCTTGCTTGAGGTTGGCGGAAGGAAAGCATAAGGCCTTAGCCAAATTAGGCATAAAATCGTCGAAGATGCTCGATGTTCCAGGAGTTCTCCACCATAGACCCGTCTTCGCGCTTTAGCCGATATGCACCGGCCGAGTCACTTCAGCGATTATGTACGGTCCTTCCCATAAGGGAGATAACTTGTGTCGATCCTTGGTGGTCCGGATCTTGCGCAGCGACCAGGTCGCCAACGGTGAAAGCTCGTGCTCGCACGTTGCGACTGTGGTATCTTCTAAGCCCTTGAAGGTATTTGGCCGACTGGATGAGGGCTGCCTCACGGGCCTCTTCCAATCGGGTGAGGTCATCCACTCGGTCCGGGTCGTAGCGTTCGTCGTTGAAACTGCGGACCCCAAGGGACTCATACTCCATCTCGTTTGGCAACATGGCTTCTGCGCCATAGACCAGAAAGAAAGGGGTTTGGCCGGTAGCTCGACTGGGTGTGGTTCGCAGCGACCATAAAACCGAGGGAAGTTCTTGGACCCACTTGCCGGCGTAAGGATTTAGGCGGTCGAAAACGCGGCCTTGATGCCTTGGAGGACCATGCCGTTGGCCCTCTCGACTTGTCCGTTGCTTTTGGGGTGAGCTACTGATGCGTAGCAGATCTTGATCCCGAAGTCTTCGCAGAATTCCTTGAAGATGCCTCCCGTGAATTGAGTCCCATTGTCAGTTATGATTCTGTTTGGGATGCCGAAGCGGTGCACGATGTTGAGGAAAAAGTCTCGTGCTTTGTCAGCAGTAATTATGGCGACCGGTTTGCCTCAATCCACTTGGAGAACTTGTCAATCGCGACGAAGAGGTGTGTGAATCCTCCTGGAGCTTTTTTGAAAGGGCCAACCATGTCCAGCCCCCATACCGCGAACGGCCAGGAAAGTGGGATTGTTTGAAGCTCCTGGGCCGGGACATGGCTTTGTCGGGCGAAGAATTGGCAGCCTTCGCAGGTTCGTACGACTTTATCCGCGTCGGAGACCGCGGTAAGCCAGAAGAAACCTTGCCTGTAGGCTTTGCCGACTAGAGTGCGTGCTGCCGCGTGGCTCCCGCATATGCCCGAGTGGATGTCTTGGAGTAGCTATTTCCCTTCTTCGGGTGAGATGCACCTCATTAGAATTCCGGAGGGGCTTCTTTTGTATAGATCGGAGTCAACCATGACGTATGCTTGGCAACGACGCCGGACGCGTTCTGCTTTATCCCGGTCATCCGGCAGCTCTTGCTGGGTTAAGAATTTGATGAGCGGCGTCCTCCAGTCGGTGTCGGTCATGGCGACTTCGTTCGTGGTTTGCTCGGTGAGAGTTGTCTTCGTCGTGATGGTTGGTTCGTAGAGACGCTCGACAAAGACGTCCGTTGGGGCAGCTTCGCGCTTAGATCCGAGCTGTGCGAGCTCATCGGCAGCTTCGTTGTTATGTCTCAGGACATGTGAGAGTTCGAGCCCATCAAACTTGTCCTCAAGCTTGCGGACCTCTTGTCGGTAGGCCTCCATAGTGTCATTTAAGCAGGACCAGTCCTTCATCACTTGATTGACGACCAGGTGGGAGTCGTCTTTCACGATAAGCCGACGTATCTAGTGAAACCGCGAGGCGCACCATGTAGAAGAGCTTCGTACTCGGCGACGTTGTGTGAGGCGGAGAAGTGGAGGTGAAGGACATATCTTAGCCTTTCCCCAGTCGGGGAGATCAGCACGACTCCTGCTCCCAAGCCGGTGATCCTCTTGGATCCGTCGAAGTGCATGGTCCAGTGTTGGAGGTCTTCCCGAGGCACGTTTTCTTGCTGTTCAGTCCACTCGGCCAGGAAGTCCGCTAAGGCTTGTGACTTAGTGGACGTCCTTGGCTTAAAGGTCAAGTCCAGCGGCATCAGTTCTAGGGCCCACTTGGCGATGCCCGGTTGCCTCGCGGTTGTGGATGACGTCACCGAGTGGGAAAGAGGTGACGACGGTGACCGAGTGACCCTGAAAATAGTGTGCCAATTTCCTCGCGGTTATTAGAACACCATAGAGCAATTTTTGTACCTGGGGGTAGCGAATTTTGGCTCCTGCCAATACTTCGCTAACAAAGTAGATTGGCCTTTGAATCTTCTGGGCCCGTCCTTCTTCTTCGCGTTCGACCACGAGGACCGTGCTGACCACTTGGTGAGTGGCTGAGACGTACAGCAGCAGGGGTTCCTGGGGCTGAGGCGAGGCCAGGACGGGTGGCGTGGTAAGGAATTCTTTGAAATCTTCAAAGGCCTTGTTGGCTTCTGTGGTCCACTGGAAGTCGTCCGTCCTCTTTAGCAGTCTGAAGAAGGGCATGCCTCGTTCGCCGAGTCGGGATATGAATCGGCTTAGTGCCGCCATGCAGCCAGTGAGCTTCTGGACGTCTTTCTGGTTACTCGGGGGCTTCATGTTTAAGATGGCGTTGATCTTCTCTGGATTTGCTTCAATGCCGCGATGTGACACCATGAAGCCGAGCAGCTTGCCCGATGGGACGCCGAAGGTGCACTTCTCCGGTTTAACTTCATTCGAAGGCCCGGATGTTTGCAAAGGTTTCTTCTAGGTCGGCGATCGGGTCTTCTTTCGCTTGGTCTTGATGACAACATCATCGACATAAGCTTCGATGTTCTTGCCGATCTGCGTCTGGAAACATCTTTGGATCATGCGTTGGTATGTGGCTCCGGCGTTCTTCAGGCCAAAAGGCATGGTGATGTAGCAGTAAGCCCCGAACGGCGTGATGAACGATGTCTTCAAGCAGTCAGATTCTTTCAAGCTGATCTGGTGATAGCCCGAGTAACAATCCAAGAAATTCAGGGAGTCCGCACTGGCCGTTGAGTCGACGACTTGGTCGATGCGAGGCAGCCCGAATGGATCTTTGGGGCAAGCTTTGTTGAGGTCGGTGTAGTCAACGCACATGCGCCATTGCCCCGTCTTCTTGCGGACCAAGACTGGGTTGGCTAACCAGTCGGGATGGAGGACTTCCTTAATGAAGCCTGCAGCCAAGAGCTTTGCGAGTTCTTCTTTGATAGCGTCCTTTCGATCCTGTGCGAATCTGCGTAATCGTTGTTTTATTGGTTTAGCGTCATCTTTGACGTTCAAAGAGTGCTCGATCACCTCCCTAGGAATTCTGGTGCATACGTATGGTTTCCAAGCAAAAACATCTTTATTATTTTGGAGGAAGGTGACGAGCGCGCTTTCCTATTTGGGATCTAGGTCGGCGCCGATTACGCGTTTCGAGGGATCCGACGGATCAAGGGAGATCTTCTTGGTCTTGGCGTCGCCGGATCCCGATTTGGCTATCTTCTTCGCGGGGACTTCGCCCTCTGCCGGTTGATGCAGCCAATCGGACTTCTTGTTGGCCACGTGATCTCTCGCGAGATTGGGCCATGTCGCAGCTCTCCTTATCGCAGGTGAAGGCTTGCTTCACATCACTGCGAAGAGTGATGACGCCGTTCGGACCCGGAATCTTCATGCAAAGATAGGTGTAGTGAGGGATCACCATGAACTTGGCAAGCGCAGCCTTCCGATGATGGCGTGATATGCTGTTTCGAAGTCGGCCACCTCGAAGGTGACGTTCTCTGTTCGGAAGTTCTCTCGGGCTCCGAAGGTGACTGGGAGGGAGATATGCCCGAGTGGTGTTGAAGATAGCCCTGGGATAACTCCGTGGAAGGGAGCTGAGCTTGCTTTCAGTTCGGCCCTTGGGATCTGCATCTCATCCATGGTCTTGGCAAACAGATGTTGAGGGCGCCGCCCCATCGATGAGGACGCGCTTAAGCTCGATGTTGCGGACCACGGGGTCCGGGACGAGTGGATAGCGTCCGGGTGGACCACTCGGTCGGGATGATCCGAGCGGTCAAACGTGATGGCCACTTCCGACCATCGCAGATCGAGGACTTCGGGTTGAGCCGCATTGACCTCCCGGTCGCTTAGCTTCGTTTCCTCTTGGACTCATAGGCTAGCGGCCCTCCGAAGATGTGGTTGAGGTCCCCCACTAGGTCTTGAAACGGCTCGGCATTTTCAGCCGCGTTGTTCTTTTTGGCGCCGATGGGCCAGCCTCGTCGCTGGCTTCTTGTTAAGCCGCACCACGTCACGTTCGCGAACCGCTTGTAGATAAAGCAGTCCTTCGCCGCGTGCTTATGATTCGGATGGTGGGTGCACCGGGCGTTCATGATTGCGTCGTAGGCGGTGACTCGGGGACGGCGTTGAGTGTTGGAGGTCGCGGCCACTAGGTCTTCGATCGGCGCTTGCGATCTTTCGGCCTTGGTTGCCGTTGTTGCCGCCATCCTTCTTAGGGTTTCGGCTTCCCCTACTTGCTTGTCCTCCCTTCGTCGGGCCGGTCTTGGCGGGCGGCCTTAATGGCGTCATTCGATTTGGCGTATGAATTCGCCGTCTCGAACATTTGCTTCACTTGTCTTCGGTGGTTTGCGCCCGAACTTGCCGATCAGCAGCTCATCACGGACTCCCTTTTGGAAGGCGGCGATGATGATGTCATCGGTGATATTCGGGATCTTGTTGCGCTTCTCCGAGAAACGACGGATATAATCCTTCAGGGGCTCGTCCGGCTTCTGGATGACGTTGTAAAGGTCAAAGTGTGTGCCGGGCCTCTCGAAGGTACCTTGGAAGTTGGCGATGAAGTGGTCCCTCAGCTCGCTCCACGAGCCGATTGAGCCTCTTGGCAGGCTCGTGAGCCAATTTCTGGCTGAGTTTGCGAGGGCCACGGGCAGGTAATTGGCCATGGCTTTATTGTCGCCACCGCAGCTCGGATGGCAAGGGTATATACGTAGCGAAGATTCGTGGTCGGTCTTGCCATCGTACCTTTCAATCCCCGTAGGCTTAAAGCCGCTCGGCCGCTGCACTCGGCGAAGCTCCCGAGTGAAGGCCGGTACTCCGTCGTCGCCGCTATCGGGTGACCCTCCGATCTTCCCGAGTGCGTCGGTTGCGCTCCCGGTAGCGGCGATCGAGGACTTCCCGCGATCACTCGGCGAGGTCTTCGGTTGGCTGGTTGGGTAGCCGGAGCTGTTGCGGCGGACCCGTGGTAGACGGGTGGACGTCCATGTCGTTTGTCGCGGAGTCGGCCGTCCGCTCCCGGTACTTCGGTGTGGACTCGTGAGGTGGGCCTCTTGGCCTAGTTGTCGACCGAGCCGGCTCGGGCCTCCTATAGTCTCCCGACCTTAGAGGTGGAAGCCGGCTCTTGTCCGCGTTTCGCCACGATTCGCTTGGCCTTCGTGCCGAAGTGGTGGGATGGCCGTTAGGCGTGGCGGCGACGATGGTCTTGATCTTGTCGAGTATCGGAGTCACGTTAGCAGTGCCGTCTCCATGACGGTGTCCAAGAGGGTGAGCGCGGCAACAGCGTTCGCGTGGCGTTTGGAAGATGTTGGTGTTGCGGACCCGTGTTTGGAGTATGGCCTCCTGGGCAGATCGTCCGGCTGCATGTAGATCCTGCTTTCTTTTGTCAGCCTCGTCCTTGCGATGTTGCTCCTCCTCGGCTGTCTTGCGCTCGAGCTCCACCCTGGCTCGCTCTTCTTCGGCAAGCCTTCTAGCCATGGCTGAGTCGGACTCGCCCGGCTCGGCCATGAGGACGTCAAAGCACTTCGGCCCACAGTCCATACGGCGGTCGGAGTTGTCGGCTTCGTCGAAGGGATGCCGTAGAGGTTGTCAAAGCGGCGGAGCGAGGTATCCATTGAGCTCCGAAGATGAGCAGAGCCGAATGATGGGAGGATGACAGCGACCTCCCTTGATCCTGGGTAACCCGGATCTGGATCATTCCAGTCCGAGTCAGAGCTTGGGGGAGTAGGCTCCTCCGAGTGGATTGCCGCCGACTCGGGGGAGCGAAGTTTGCTGTAGATCTCGGCGGCATTTGGTAACCCAAACGGCACCGAGAGGTCTTCGTTGGAATAGATCGCTTCCGTCGGGGAGGCGAGAAGATTGGCGCAGATCTCGGCGGTACTCGGTAATCCGAATGGTGCCGAGTGAAGTCCGTCGTCGGAGAAAGTAGATTGCATCTTGGCCTTCAAGACGTTGTTGTAGATCTCGGCGCTATTGGGGAGCCCGAATGGTGCCGAGTGGGTCTTTCCTTCCGACTGGTCTGAGTCCGAGTCGAAGGAGGAGTCGTTGAAGAAGTTGGCGGCGAAGTCGCCGAATTCTGAAGGAGATCCCATCACGCTTGTCGGCGAGATTGTTGAAGAAGTCTCGACGCGCGTCCCCCTACCTGGCGCGCCAACTGTCGAAACTTGGTTTCGGCAATATGATTTCCGGGGTCGCACAAGATCGCCAAGCACGATGGGTTAGAAGAAGAAGATTTAGACAGTTCAGGCCCTCTCGAGAGGTAATACCCTACTCCTGTTTCGGTGGATTCGATCCGCCGAGTGTCTTTATTGATCTCGTGATCTAAGGCTCAAAGCTCAAAGCTGATCTAGAATCTGATATCTCTCAAGGGACGCCCCTTACCCCCCTTATATAGTCTTGGGAGGAGGGCTTACAGATCGGAAACCCTATCTTATTCTAAGTTGGTTTCCTCAATCTTACCAAACCGTGACTATAGGCCGATTGCCTTATCTCTATCGGCAATCGTAATATCCAAGTCAAGTTCGGCTTACAGATATGGCAGGCGCAATCTATCCCTACCTCCAGTCGGATAAGCTCGCCACGTAGATACCCGATTACCACAATCTCCACAAGCAGTAGGCCCCAAACGGCGTGATGAACGATGTCTTTAGGCAGTTGGATTCCTTCAAGCTGATTTGGTGGTAGCCCGAGTAACAGTCCAGAAAGCTTAAGAGTTGGCAGCCGGCTGTTGAGTCCACGACTTGGTTGATGCGAGGCAACCTGAATGGATCTTTGGGGCAGGCTTTGTTGAGGTCGGTGTAGTCAACGCACATGCGCCATTGCCCCGTCTTTTTCCGGACCAGAACCGGGTTGGCCAACCAGTCGGGATGTAGGACTTCCTTGATAAAACCGGCGGCTAAGAGCTTTGTGAGCTCTTCCTTGATGGCATTTTTTCGATCCTGCGCAAACCTGCGTAATCGTTATTTAATCGGTTTTGTGTCATCTTTGACGTGTAAAGAGTGCTAGATCACCTCCCTATGAATTCTAGGCATATCAGATGGTTTCCAAGAAAAAACATCTTTATTATTTTGGAGGAAGGTGATGAGTGCACTTTCCTATTTAAGATCTAGTTCAGCGCCGATTACAGCACTTTTTGAGGGATCCGATGGATAAAGGTGAAGGGTTACGCGGAAGCTACGCTAGCCGAAAACAAAAATTTTTCTACCGCGCAAACCAGGAACACTTGCAAGTAAGGGCCGATAGATCATTACCGATTGAAGTATGCAGCGGAAATAGCGAATCGGGGCTATCCGATCGGAACAGTGCGGCTGATTCCCGCAAGCCAACACCGATTCCCGGGATGCACCGATTCACCAATCGCCGATTCGCCGATGTAGCCGATTCGCCGAGTCGCTCCGGCACCGCGTTCTCGCGCCTCGCTCCGATGCGCTCGACCGCAGCCGATTCCACCACAGCCGATTCGTAGCCGATCAACAGCGTGCAACGTAGCAGCGTCTCTACCGGTATCCACACGTCCG
This sequence comes from Oryza australiensis, assembly GCA_019925245.2. Classification (NCBI taxonomy): domain Eukaryota; kingdom Viridiplantae; phylum Streptophyta; class Magnoliopsida; order Poales; family Poaceae; genus Oryza; species Oryza australiensis. The sequence continues at coordinate 448,909 of JAIFGZ020000277.1, read as the reverse complement.
GGAACAGAACGCCGAACACCCGTGTGCTAGCACGCGATGCAAGGCTAGGGTTTGGCTCGAAAGTGGGGAGGGTTTCTGTGGAGATTGATCTCGGCGACTTCTGTTGCAGATTCAGTTCAATGCGATACCGCAACTCTACACCCCTCGGCCCTTTATATAGAGTTGGCCTATTGGGACTAGTGGCCAATCAGGACTCTATTTTGAATTGGATCTCATCTGAATCTCATAGAGTTGGCCACCCATACGTCGTAAGACCATATGACTCTATCCAATCGGATCCCTATCCGATTGAGCCTTATTTGAGTCCAACTCGAATATCTATTCTATCCCCTTAAGCGTGCGACCACGTAGGTTCGGTATACTCGGTTTCGGCTATAGTCTAACTTAGCCGATCGTCGGCTCGAGTCCAACTCAGGCTTGTCAATAGCGGCGCCTAGCAGCACATATTGACACTATAGTATACAAGAATATAATATCGGCTCTGAACCTGTAATGTGTACACAAATCCCTTTGCCTCACGATACCAATTAAGCTATAGGCAAGATGTGTGCCATCCCTTCAATAGCTTAACCATTCACTCGAACCGTATTGGATTATCGCCGTTGATTGACTCCTCAATCAACTTAGCATGGCCATGCATTTCCATAATCCATTACCTCGAGGGCCCAGAGATATCTCTCCAAAGGAGGGGCAAATTCCATCTTGATCACTCACATCCCACTCCATGTTTCATAGCAAACCCGAAGACTACTTTTATAACTACCCAATTATGGAATAGCGTTTGGTAGTCCCAAAGTAGGCTACTACACATGTTGGAATCCATGGTGATCTCGAGGTCTAAGGACTTTGTACCAACACTACCGAGACCAACTAATGGCACATTAATTCCCGTAGTGTCTCATGGTGGGTCTATCCAACAATGTGTTCTCTAACACATATGTCCATGTTTATTGATTTGGTATTTCCATACCCATGATCTATGAGACATGATCATCAATCAATAAACATGCCGATCTTAGAATCATATTAGTTCCAATAATATGATGTATGATTAGGGATCATTTAGAAATAGATTCATACATATAGAGTCTCATAAATAAGTCACGTACTTATTGATCAATACAAGATGTCTATTTCATGGAACCGAATAACACTTTATTCATAAATACATAAACATTGACCATGATATCCAACATCTCCATGTTGCCTCGTAGGGCATATCACTAACAATCTCCCACTTGCACTAGAGTCAATCATGTAAGTATCTAATACCGATTGCTCTTGTGTGCGCCTCATGTTTTGACTGAGGAGAGGTTTTGTCGCGGATCGGCTATGTTGAGATCCGTGTGCACTTTGCATATCTTGACATCATCTCTGTCCACTATCTCGCGGATGAGATGATATCACCGAAGTATGTGTTTGGACTTCGATGTGATCTCGGCTCCTTGGCTTGCGCAATGGCTCCACTATTATCACAATAGAGAGACATTGGACCGCGTACTAGTCATCACACCAAGCTCGAAACGAATTTTTTGATCCAAACAGCCTCCTTTGCAGCTTACGAAGCAGCAATGTACTCGGCCTCCGTTGTAGAGTCGCAACGGTATCCCGCTTGGAACTCTTCCAGTGCGCGCTCCGTTCAGTGCGAGAACACGAACCCATTGCGATCTATAATCATCCTTGTCCGTTTGGAAGCTAGCATCGGTGTAACCACTTACAACGAGCTCTTCTTGACCTCCATAGACTAGGAACATATCCTTAGTTCTTCTCAAGTACTTAAGGATATTCTTTACTGGCATCCAGTGACCTTCACTGGATCTCGAGGTATATGCTCGTAGCACTCAAAGCGTACGAGACATGCGGCGTGTACAAAGCATGGCATACATGATGGATCCAATTGCCGAAGCATATGGAACCATACAAATCTTATTCCACTCATCATGTGTCCGAGGACACCGATTCTTGCTAAGATTAATGCCATGTGACATGGGCAAGAATCCTTTTTGGAATCATGCATGTTGAACCTTTTCAACACCTTGTCAATGTATGTACTTTGGATTAATCCAATTAGCCTCTTGGATCTATCTCTATAGATCTGAATGCCCAATATGTATGCTACCTCCCTAAGTCTTTCATGGAGAAACTATTTTTCAATGAAGACTTGACGGATTCTAGCATAGGGATATCATTTCCAATCGCAATATGTCATCCACATATAAGATTAGAAATACAATTGTGCTCCCACCGACCTTTTGTAAACACAGGCCTCCTCTTCATTTTTGATAAAACCAAACCCTTTGATTACTTCATCAAAACGAATATTCCAACTCCGAGATGCTTGCTTCAATCCATAAATGGATTTCGTAGCTTGCATATCTTTCCAGCGATTGTGGATCGACAAAACCCCGAGGTTGTATCATGTATACATCCTCGCTTAGGTTTCCATTTAGGAAAGCCGTTTTGACATCCATCTGCCATATCTCATAATCGAAATATGCGGCAATCGCTAGGATAATCCGAATAGATTTAAGCATTGTGACGGGCGAGAAGGTTTCATCATAATCAACTCCTTGAATCTGTTTAAAACCTTTCGCCACCAATCGCGCCTTATAGATGTGAACATTTCCATCTATATCGGCCTTTTCTTAAAAACTCATTTACACTCAATGGTTTTGACACCATCAGTGGATCAACCAAGTTCCAAACTTGATTGTCGTACATGAATTTTATTTCGGATTTCATGGCTCCAAGCCGCTTGTTGGAATCGGGTCCCACCATCGCTTCCTCATAGGTCTTAGGCTCATCGTTGTCCAACAACAATATATCACGTTGTTCCGCACTGTGTACTGTCGGGCGCACGACGTGATCTTTCGACCTCCGCGGGCCGGTGTATCTACAACGGTGGCGCAACACTTTGCTCCTCCCGTTGTGGTTCGTGGTCACCGAAACATTTTCGGTATTTCTTGAACTTCTTCAAGATGCACCTTGCTCCCACTAACCCTTCTTGAAAGAAACTCTTTCTCCAAGAAGACATCGTGTCGGGCGACAAACACTTTGCCTTGTTCCCGATTATAAAAGTAATATCCCTTAGTTTCCTTAGGATATCCCACAAAGAAGCACTTGTCGATTTGGGTGTGAGCTTGTCGATCAGTAACGTTTTACATAAGCTTCGCATCCCCAAATTTTGAGAAAAGACAAACTAGGGGTTGCCCTATCCATATCTCATATGGTGTCTTTTCAACCGACTTAGATGGAACTCTATTTAGTGTGAGCGCATGTTTCAAGAGCATATCCCCGGAAGGATAACGGAAGATCACTTTGGCTCATCATGGATCGCACCATGTCCAACAAGGTGCGATTTCTCCGTTCGGACACCCCATTCCATTGTGGAGTTTCGACGGAGTCAACGTGGAACAATTCCACAATCTTTCGAGATGATTACCAAAATCTTGGCTCAAGTATTCCCTCCATGATCGATCGTAGAAACTTGATTGTTTTCCCTAAATGATTCTGTACTTCATTCGGAATTCTTTGAACTTTTCAAAGGATTTGGACTTATGCCTTATTAAGTAGATATAACCATATCTACTAACGTCATCGGTAAAGGTAATGAAGTACGATAACCACCTCGGCCGTTGAGCTCATTGGTCCACATACATCGGTATGTACGAGTGCCAACAAGTCACTTGCTCTCTCACTGTGTCCCGTGAAAGGTGCCTTTGTCATCTTACCAAGTAAACAAGACTCACATGTCTCAAATGATTCAAAATCAAAAGAGTGAAGCAATCCATCCTTATGGAGCTTCTCCATGCGTTTCTTATTTATATGGCCTAAGCGACAATGCCGGATGAACGTGGGGTTTGTATCATTAGAGAGTTGCCTTTCGTATTAATGTTATAGATGGGAGACGCTTCAAGATTCAAAACGTATAATCCATTCACCAATGGAGCATGAAAATAGAACATATCTCTCGAGATATATTGAACAACCATTGTCCATTGATCTAAAATCATATCCTTCCGCTTGCAAACATGAAGCGGAAATAACGTTTTGACATAGTGTTGGAACACAATATAATTATTTAATTCCATAACTAATCCTGAAGGTAGATGAAGTGGTACTGTGCCGACAAGAATCGTAGCAACGCTTGTTCCATTGTCGACGCGCAGTTCACCTCGCCCTTCTTAAGCCTCTACTTCTTCTCATTCCCTACAACGATTTGCAAATATGAGCTACTGATCCGGTGTCAAATACCCAAGAGTCGGTAGGTGAAGTAGCAAGATTAATGTCTATAACATTAATACCTGAAGCGGTCGTACTTTGCTTCTTTTTGAGATCTTCCATGTACTTCTTGCTGTTCCTTTTCCAGTGGCCCTGTCTCCTTGCAGTAGAAGCAAACGGCATCTGATGCCGCCGACCCCTTCTTGCCCTTCTTTGCATTAGAGGCACTCGCGATCTCATCGGGAGTTAACTTCCTCTTGGTGCAAAGTTTCTTGACAGGTGGTTTGCGCTTAGCCTTTGGCATCATCATCACATGATGACGTTTTTCTGGATACTCTCCTCACTGTCTTTAGCATCCCATGCAATTCAGCCAAGGTTTTATCCATATTGTTCATGTGATAATTTAATATGAATGGCTCGAAGCTCGGAGGGAGCGACCGGAGAATCACATCGTAGCCAACTCTTGGCTAAGGGGAAAACCCAGTTTTTCCAGACTCTCAATGTAGCCAATCATCTTTATCACATGCGGACTGACGGGATTCCCCTCAACAAGCCTGCACGCAAACAAGGACTTTGAGGTGTTGAACCTCTCGGCTGAGCTTGGTTCTTAAACATACCACGCAGTCCCCGAATAATAGTGTGAGCATTGCTGCTCTCATATTGCTTCGAAGCTCGGGGGACATTGTAGCAAGCATGAGACAGCTTATATCTAGGGCATCATTAGTGTGCTTCTCATAAGCCCTCCGTGCGCTTGCGGTGGCATTATTAGGCAAATCCTCGGGATAGGGTACTTCAAGAACGTACTCCTTACGCTCTTGCTTGAGAACAATTCTCAAGTTGCGATACCAATCCATAAAGTTTGTTCCGTTTAATTTTTCCTTTTCAAGAATAGATCGCAAATTAAAGGTCTTGGGTGTAGTATTAGCCGCCATTTATTCTACAACAGAAAAAGCAAAGTTTAGCACAATGTTTATGCTATGTCTATTGTTAAACAATTTAACATTAGACTCCCATTACGTATTTTACCCTTCCCTCTAGGTTACGTATTGGGTCAAGATCCACATGTTAGTTAATTTCTAGTGAGCTTTGGCATCACCGCTAGAAAATTAATAACATCGGTAAGCAACTCCTTGCTAATCACATCTCTATGTGACTCTTGTTGTTGGTGTGGCATCTTCATGCCCGGCGCCAACCTATGCCCCAAGGCCCAAAACTATTTTGATAGCCTTGTTAAGTAAACCAAATGCTTCGCGTATATGTCGACATATACCCCTCGTGTTATGATAGAGAATGACACTCTGCTTTGGCACCCACCATTGACGAGCATAACGGTGACGGGTGCAACATTTGGAAGGGCATCATTACTACTTAATTTTGCGAGGGATGCTATCCTATCAAACAAACATATCACATATATGAAAGCGGTAGGATAGCATATAATGAAATAGTATGGCCCCCTTCACATGGTGATCTCCATCTCCATGTCGGCGCTAAGGATCTCCATCTTTGGCACCATCTTCCAAGTGTGCATGATGCTTGATTTCTTCAAACTAAGCTACTTCTACGAAGCTCTAATTGAAGATTACATCGACTCGCAGTCGTGAAAGAATATTACAAGCATTGCACGTATGAAAGAATATTACGGATTGCACATATGAAAGAATATTACATGCATCACATGCATCTCATACATCTCATACATACAATAGGGCCATACCATCTCAAAGCATTCTCTGCAAAAACAAGTTAGGCGTAGAACGTTTTCTACCTATCGCAGAGAAACAACATCGAGACGACCTATAGGGGGTACGCACACTATCAAGGAACGCAATTACCATGAACTCTCCTCAACAAATCCCGTAAAACCGATTGATCTAATCAAACCGTGCACAAAATTTGTTCCAGATCCAATCTAAAACCCGAACTAAGAAAGATTAGCTCTGATACCAGTGAAGGGTTACGCGGAAGCTACGCTAGCCGAAAACAAAAATTTTTCTACCGCGCAAACAAGGAACACTTGCAAGTAAGGGTCGATAGATCGTTACCGATTGGAGTATGCAGCGAAAATAGCCAATCAGGGCTATCCGATCTGAACAGTGCAGCCGATTCCGGAAGCCGATAGCCGATTCTCGGAGACACTGATTCACCAATCGGCCAATTCACCGATGTAGCCGATTCGCGAGTCGTCGACCGCGTTCTCGCGCCTCGCTCCGATGCGCTCGACCGCAGCCGATTCCACCACAGCCGATTCGTAGCCGATCAACGGCGCGCAACGTAGCGCCCTCTGGTATCCACACGTCCGGGACAACGCCGAACACCCGTGTGCTAGCACGCGATGCAAGGCTAGGGTTTGGCCGGAAAGTGGGGAGGGTTTCCGTGGAGATTGATCTCGGCGACTTCCATTGCGGATTCGGTTCAATGCGATACCGCAACTCTCCACCCTCGCCCCTTTATATAGAGTTGGCCTACGGGACTAGTGGCCGATCAGGATTCTATTTTGAATCGGATCTCATCCGAATCTCATAGAGTTGTCCACCCATACGTCGTAAGACCATAGGACTCTATCCAATCGGATCCCTATATATCCGATCGAGCCTTATTTGAGTCCAACTCGAATATCTATTCTATCCCCTTAAGCGTGCGACCCGTAGGTTCGGTATACTCGGTTTTGGCTATAGTCTAACTTAGCCGATCGTCGGCTCGAGTCCAACTCACTGACTGTCAATAGCGGCGCCTAGCAAGCACATATTGACACTATAGTATACAAGAATATAATATCAACTCGAACGTGTAATGTGTACACAAATCCCTTTGCCTCACGATACCAATTAAGCTATAGGCAAGATGTGTGCCATCCCTTCAATAGCTTAACCATTCACTCGAACCGTATTGGATTATCTATCCGTTGATTGACTCCTCAATCAACTTAGCATGGCCATGAATTTCCATAATCCATTGCCTCGAGGGACCCAGAGATATCTCTCCAAAGGAGGGGCAAATTCCATCTTGATCACTCACATCCCACTCCATGTTTCATAGCAAACCCGAAGACTATTTTTATAACTACCCGTTATGGAATAGCGTTTGGTAGTCCCAAAATAGGCTACTACACATGTTGGAATCCATGGTGATCTCGGTCTAAGGACTTTGTACCAACACTACCTCGAGACCAACTAATGGCACATTAATTCCTGTAGTGTCTCATGGTGGGTCTATCCAACAATGTGTTCTCTAACACATATGTCCATGTTTATTGATTTGGTATCTCCATACCCATGATCTATGAGACATGATCATCAATCAATAAACATGCCGATCTTAGAATCATATTAGTTCCAATAATATGATATATGATCGAGGATCATTTAGAAATAGATTCATACATATAGAGTCTCATAAATAAGTCACGTACTTATTGATCAATACAAGATGTCTATTTCATTGAACTGAATAACACTTTATTTATAAATACATAAACATTGACCATGATATCCAACATCTCCATGTTGCCTCTAGGGCATATCACTAACACAAGCGAGATCTTCTTGCTTTTGGCGTCGCCGGTTCCCGATTTGGCTATCTTCTTCGCGGGATTTCACCCTCGCCGAAGTCGATGCGGCCAATCGGATTTCTTGTTGGCCGCGTAATCTCTCATGAGATTGGGCCATGTCGCAGCTCTCTCCTTGTCGTAGGTGAAGGCTTGCTCTACGTCATGCGCAAGGTGATGATGCCGTTCGGGCCCGGCATCTTCATGCCCGGGTATCACCATGAACTTGGCGAGTGCAGGCCTTCCGGTGATTGTGTGGTAAGCCGTCTCGAAGTCGGCTACCTCGAAAGTAGTGTTCTCCATCCGGAAATTATCTCGAACTCCGAAGGTGACCGGAAGGGCGATATGCCCGAGTGGCGTAGATGACAGCCCGGATAACTCCGTGGAAGGGGCTGAGCTTGCCTTCGTTCGGCTCTCGGGATCTGCATCTCGTCCAAGGTCTTGGCGAACAAGATATTGAGGGCGCTGCCCCCATCAATGAGGACGCACTTGAGCTTGATGTTGCGGACCACCGGGTCGAAGACGAGTGGATAGTGCCCCGGGTAAACCACTCGGTCAGGATGATCTGAGCGGTCAAAAGTGATGGCCACCTCCGACCATCGTTGGTACTGTGGGACCTCGGGTTGCGTCGCGTTGACCTCGCGGTCGTTAGCTTCGTTTCCTCTTGGATTCATAGGCTTGCGGCCCCCGAAGATGTGATTCAGCTCGCCACGGGGTCTTGGAAGGGCTCGGCATCTCAGCCGGGTTGTTCTTCTTGGCGCCCGATGGACTGGCTTCATCAGTCGGCTTCTTGTTGAGCTGTGCTGCATATTGTTCGGCAAACTGTTTATAGATAAAACAGTCCTTGGCCGCGTGCTTGTGATTGGGATGATGCGTGCACTGAGCGTTCATGATGGCGTCGTAGACCATGACTTGGGGGCAACGTTGGAAGTTGGACGTCGCGGCAACTAGGTCTTCGGGTCGGCGCTTCTGATCAACAACTAGGTTTTCGATCAACAACTCATTACGGACTCCCTTCTGGAAGGCGGCGATGATGATGTCGTCGGTGATGTTGGGGATCTTGTTGCGCTTTTCGGAGAAGCGCCGAATGCAGTCCTTCAAAGGTTCGTCCGGCTTCTGGATGACGTTATAAAGGTCGAAGTGGGTTCCCGGTCTCTCGAAGGTACCCTGGAAGTTGGCGATGAAGTGGTCCCTTAACTCACTCCACGAGCCGATCGAGCCTCTTGGCAAGCTCGTGAGCCAGTTCCTGGCCAAGTTAGCAAGGGCAACACGCAGGTAATTGGCCATGGCCTTATTGTCGCCTCCTGCCACCCGGATGGCGAGGGTGTACATGATCAGCCATGACTCAGGGTTGGTCTTCCCGTCGTACTTCTCGATTCCAGTCGGCTTGAATCCGTTCGGCCAGTGCACTCGGCGAAGCTCCCGAGTGAAAGCTGGTACTCCATCGTCATTACTGTCGGGCAATCCCCTTCGATCTTTCCGGGTGCGTTGATCACGTTCTTGATAGCAACGATCGAGGACTTCCCGCAAATCACTCGGCGGGGTCCTTGGCAAGCTGCTTCGGTAATCGGAGCTGTTGTTGCGGCGGACCCGGTGGTGGATGTTTGTGTGTGGTCTCGTGGCATGGGCCTCTTGACTTGGTCGCCGACCGGTCTGGCTCGGGCCTCTTGTAATCCCTTGACCTCAGTAGCGGGAGTCGGCTTCTGTCGAGCGTTTCTGCCACGGACTCAGTCGGTCTTCGAGCTGAGGTGGAGGGATGACCGTTGGCCGTAGCCGCGACGATGGTCTTGATTTTGTCCAATATTGGCGTTACGTCGGGGGCGCCGTCTCGATAACGGTGTCCAGGAGTGTGAGGGCGGTGACAGCGTTCTGTTGTGGCGTCTGAAAGATGTTGGTGTTGCGGACCCGCGTTTGAAGTATGGCCTCTTGAGCGGATCGTCCGGCTGCCCTTAGATCCTGCTTCCTTCTGTCGGCTTCCTCCTTGCGCTTCTTCTCTTCCTCCGCCAGCTTGCGCTCTTGCTCAAGTCTAGCTCGTTCTTCTTCTACGAGCCTACGGGCCATGGCTGAGTCAGACTCGGCCACCTCAGCCATGAGGACGTCGAAACACTTCGGCTCATAGCCCTTGTCATAGTCGGAGTCATCAGCTTCGTTCGAGGGGATGCCGTAAAGGTTATCAAAACCTGAGGAGCTGAGGTATTCGTCGAGCTCTGAGGATGAGCATGACCCGAACGGTTGAAGGATGACCGCAACTTCCCTTGAGCCCGGGTGGTTCGGATCTAGATCGTTCCAGTCCGAGTCGGAGCTTGACGACATGGATCCCTCCGAGTGGGTCGATCTAGACTCGGGGGAGAGGAGCTTGCAGTAGATCTCAGCGGCGTTTGGTAATCCAAACGGCGCCAAGAAGTTTTCTTCCGAGTAGATTGGCTCCGATGGGGATATGAGAAGACCGCTGCAGATCTCAGCGGCGTTCGGTAGCCCGAACGGCGCCGAGTGAGTTCCTCTGTCACAGTGGATGGACTGCATCTTGGAGTCCAAGATTTCGTCGTAGATCTTGGCGTTGTTCGGGAGCCGGACGGCGCCGGCGGGTTTCTCCTCCCGACGGGTCCGAATCCGAGTCGAAGGAGGAGAACTTGTTGAAGTCGTTGGCGGCGAAGCCGCCGAAGCTTGAAGAAGATCCCATCGCGCTTGCCGGCGAGATTGTCGAAGGAGTCTTGACGCGCGGGCCGCTACCTGGCGCGCCAACTGTCGAAACTCGGTTTCGGCAATAGAAATTTGGGGGTGCAGTCAAGATCGCCAAGCACAATGGGTTAGGTGGAAATCAAGGATTTAGATAGGTTCAGGCCCTCTCGTGAGGTAATACCCTACTCCTGTTTTGGGGATTTGATCCCCCGAGTGTCTTTATTGATCTCGTGATCTTGTGTATCTAAAGCTGAAAGCTGATCTAACTTCTAATATCTCTCAAGGGACGCCCCTTATCCCCCTTATATAGTCTTGGGAGGCGGGCTTACAAATCGGAAACCCTATCTTACTCTAAGTTGGTTTCCTCAATCTTACCAAACCGTGACTATGAGCCGTTGCCTTATCTAACGGGCAACGTAATACCGAAGTCATAGTTGGTTTACATATTTGGAAGGCGCAACCTATCCCTATCTCCGATCGATAAGCTTGCCATATGGATATCCAATTGCCATAATCTCCACACTTTCACTTAGCCGATTCGGCTTGCTCCGCCAAATCAACACCTTCTTGCCATCGGGATCGATGGTATTCATCGGGAAAAGATCGCTGTCAAGCTTCATCTTTGCGCCCTCGGTGAATTTCAATCGTCCTTCCTCTATGGCCGATTGAACCTACCGACGAAAAACATTACACTCATTAGTAGAATGCCAATAAGAATCGTTCCATTTACAATAAGAACGGTGCTTCAATTCTTCTACTGAGGGTATGATGTGGCCTTTAGGTAGTTTGATCTATTTTTCTTACAAAAGATAGTCAAAAATCCTATCACACTTGGCCACATCGAAACTGTACTTAACCTCACTCTGCCGATCCTTGCGAGGAGTCGGCGTTAAGCTAGAACAAACAAAGGGTTTGTTCTTGTTTGTCCAAGACCACTCAGCAATGTACATGTCATGATCGCCTTCATCGGAATCGGAATTGCTATTAGGACAGTCGATCATGCTAACATGAGGTTTCTTATCATTGGGCCTAACAAACTTTTTGGCATCTCTGACTCGGCTTTCCTGAGCCAGAGCTTTCTGCATTACTTGGCTAACATCAAGAAATTGTTGGCCATCTAACCTTTCTTTAATGGGAGCAAGCAAACCATTGAAAGCAAGGTCGGCCAAGTCTCTCTTAGTTATACTCAAGCTAAAACATCAGTTTCTAGCATCTCTAAATCTTTTAATATAATCAGCAACAGACTCATTATATTTTTGCCTAACCGATGTCAAGTCATAGAGTCTAAGCTCAGTCTCGCCAGTATAAAAGTAAGCATGAAATTTCTGTTCTAATTGAGCCCAAGTATGAATAGAGTTAGCCGGTAAAGATGTAAACCAAGTAAAAGCAGTACCGGATAAAGATAAAGAAAATAAGTGCAATTTAAAAGCATCTGAAGTGCTAGCCTCCCCGCATTGCGCTAAGAATTGGCCGATATGTTCCCATGTGGTCCTATTATCATCTCCACTGAATTTGGTGAATTCAGGGACTCTATAACCACGAGGATATGGGATGTTATCAAAATAATCAGGATATGGCTTTTGGTAATCCTTAGCACGATTCTTGGGCTCAATTCCGAATGACTCTCTAATGATATTCCTGATTTGTTCCTCCATATTTTCAGGCCTAGGCGGGTCGGGCACGACCGGCGGCCTAAAAGGTGGTTGTTGCGGCACAATATTGTCATATTGGCCGTCTCTCGTGTCGCATGGATATCCCCTATTAGGATCATTGTATTGATTGGGAACATGCGGGGGAATTGGTGCATGGACAGTAGCCACAGGGGAGTCGTGTGCGGGAACGTGGTATAGAACCGAGTTGCCTGTGATGGGATCTACCTCTTGTACTGGCACCAGAGCGCCGGTCTGACCGGCCATGGCCCGGTCTGACCGGCCAAGTAAGGCGTGGTCTGACCAGCCATATAGCCGCCGGTCAGACCGGTATAGTATGAGTGCGGGCCGCCCTGACGGCCGGCCTGACCGATGTATCGCGAGCCGGTCAGCCCCGCGTAAGGCGACCCGGTCAGACCGGCCATAGGACCGGTCAGACCGCCATATTGTGTTCCCGGTGAGGACCGCCGTCGGGCCGGCCGACCGAGATGCGGTGGGCCGTTGACCGCCGTAGGGCCGGTTGGACCGACGTAATGAGGGCCGGTCAGACCGGCCATAGGGCCGGTCAGACCGACAGAGGTGACAGAACTACTTTCGCCGGGGCCTTGGGCAATTGCCCCATCGGTCTTACTGAATATGTGGTTCACAGGGGGCTGGCCTCCCCTGCAATCGAGGTAGGCGACGAATCGGTCGTGGGAGGACCGGTTTTACCGCTCATGTGCGCTTTGAACAACCTATTAAAACAAGCCTCCATAGCGGATTCAATCTTATTGTTCATGGCGGCGGTAACGGACTCATCCACCGTACTAGCAACAAGTTTTTGAATAGGCATAGAGATGTGATCAGCACTTACCTCGCCGCGAGTTACCTTGAGCGGGCTCCCGTGCTTGATGATGACGCCTTGTCGCGTTTTGGTGCAAGATTGATCTAGCACCTCCTGAGTGATCGCTCGAATGTGCTCGTCCATTATTTGGCGAGCCTCCCCATCCAAGTCGTCCAACGAGATGTGGACAACGTTGGATGGCTCCACATCTTGCGCCGCTTGCTTGGACATGGCGGCGTCGAATCCAAGTTGGCGTCGTGTCTTTCCTAGCGGAGTCGCCAAAAATTGTGTTGGCACCTTTTTTGGCAAAAGGCACGAGCATGGTCGATTCACCTAAAGATTTGCGGTGGTTCTTGATATGGAGTCGCCAACCACCTCGATCTAGCAAAAACTAGAACAAAGTGGGTTTTGTAGATCAAACCGGCTAGCGGAACCTATTTAGATAGATAGATTGATAAATACTTGTCTCGTGACCAAACGAAAGGTTTTCAGGACAAACCTACAAACAGATGTCGCACTCTCGCAGCGGCGGCGGACGGTTTTCGACGCAAACCGACAAAGATGGACTAAACTAGGGCAAAGTAGAAAATATGGCTGAAAAGTAAAGAAAACGATTCAAATAGATTGATTGTATGTTGTGTGTTTTGTTATAACAATTGAACCGGCCTTGGTCCTTATATAGGGGTTGGTCTTGCCCTTCATAGGCCCTTCTCCACGTCCAATTCGGGATAAACATGTTTGGAAACCCGAGAAACACCGTATGGAGAAAGGAAACCCGAATACCAACGAAATCGTCTAGGTTTCGGACTCTGCCGGTCAGACCGGCCCCACTGCCCGGTCAGACCGGCCTCTCCGAAGAAACCGGCAGATTTTCCAAATATTGGCAACTTTCCCTATTTTGATTCTTAGGTGCCAATTTTGGGTATAAACACATACATTCCATCCTCAGTTGGTTGCACTGGGCTTTGCAGCTGAAAGCGTCAGCTACAACATTGGCCTTATCAGGGTGGTAATGGATTCCTAGGTCATAGTCCTTGATTAGTTCCAACCATCTTCTCTGGTGCAGGTTAAGATCTGTCTGGGTAAAGAAATATTTCAAGCTCTTGTGGTCCGTGTATATATCACAGTGGTTTCCGATCAGGTAGTGCCTCCAAATCTTCAAGGCATGCACAACTGCAGCCAATTCTAAGTCATGGGTGGGATAATTCTCCTCATGAGGTCGCAATTGTCTTGAGGCGTAAGACACAACCTTTCCATCTTGCATCAACACGCCTCCTAATCCTTGTCGGGATGCATCATAGTATATGCCAAAGTCTTTCCGGTTGTCCGGTAGGACTAAGATCGGGGCGGTGGTTAACTTTTCTTTAAGCTGGTCAAATGCCTGTTGACACTACTCAGTCCATGCATACTTCTTTTCCTTCTTCAATAGTTGGGTCAGGGGTCGAGCTATCTTAGAAAATCCTTCAATAAACCTCCGGTAATATCCAGCCAATCCTAAGAAACTTCTAATCTCTATTACTGACTGGGATGCTTTCCACTTGGTAACAGCTTCAACCTTGGCGGGGTCTACTGCTACGCCTCCAGCTGAGATTACATGTCCGAGGAAAGCTACTTCCTTAAGCTAGAATTCACACTTGCTGAATTTGGCATATAGCTGGTGCTCTCGCAACTTCTCTAGTACCAGGCGCAAATGTTCTGCGTGTTCTTCATCATCCTTGGAATAGATGAGGATATCATCAATGAACACTACCACGAACTTGTCCATATATTCCATAAATACTTTGTTCATGAGGTTCATGAAGTAGGCTGGGGCATTGGTTAGTCTGAAGGACATCACTGTGAACTCGTACAAGCCGTAGCATGTAGAGAACGCAGTCTTGGGTATATCCCCAGTCCTAATTTTCAGCTGATGCTATCCAGATCGAAGATCGATCTTTGAGAACACTCGGGCTCCCTTGAGCTGATTAGCAGGTCATCGATTCGAGGTAACGGGTACTTGTTCTTAATAGTAACCTCATTCAATGACCGATAGTCTATGCACATTCTCATGCTTCCGTCCTTTTTCTTAACAAACAACACTAGGGCTCCCCACGGCGAAGAACTAGGGCGTACGAAGCCTTTCTCTTGCAGTTCCCTTATTTGCTTCTTAAGTTCCTCCAATTCGTTCACTGGCATCCGGTAAGGTCTCTTAGCTATGGGGGCGGTGCCAGGCATGAGGTCAATGATGAACTCTATGTCTCGGTCTGGGGGCAATCCCGGTAGTTCCTCAGGAAATACATCCGGGTAATCCTGAATTACTGGCATTCCAACTATGGGTAGCATGGTGAATATTCCCGTAGCTCGGTCACACAGCATAGGGTCTTGACCCATGGCTACTGTCATCGGTGATCCCCATGGGGTAGATAAGGTAACTTCTCTTCGTCCACAGTCTAATACCCCTTGGTTCTTGGTTAATCAATCCATTCCTAGTATGACGTCCAAGGTTTGGGGTGGTAAAACCATAAGGTTCGAAAGGAATACCACATCCTTGATCCGAATGGGCACATTAATGCACGCATGGGGTATGGTTACATCTCCCCCAGGTGAATGTACTACCATTGGTCTCTTAAGGTCTACTCGGTGCAAGTTGTGCTCTTTGCTTATTCTTGACGATATAAATGAATGTGAAGCTCCAGAATCAAACAAAACTTTAACTGGTGCAGAATGGATAGAAAACATACCCATTAGCACGCTTTGGTCCTCCTGAGCTTCTTCAACACGCACATGGTTAACCTGACCACGGCGGAATCTGGTTGCAGCTTCCTTTGGTTGGGGCGTTCTAAACAAACTGCGTCCTGGTGCCGGAGCAGGGGTTCCTCATACTGCGATGGCGTTGGCTTTGGTGCGGTTGGGGGTGTTGCGCGGCTTAGGGCAGCTGTTGGCGTAATGCCCAAACTCTTCGCAGTTGAAGCAGTTGACATTCCTGGTTCCTGGGGCTGCCAAAGTAGGCGTCGGAGTGCGAGACGGTGTTGCAGGTGGCCTGCTGACGTTGTCGGGTGCGGCAGGGCGATTCGTTGCCACTATGGCTGGCTTCCAACCTTTCAGGGTTGCTCCTTTGGGTTGCTGGGTTGCTCCTTGAATTGGACGGGCCATTGCAAGCCTTCTCTTTCGGTTGTTTTCAACCGTCCTTTGGTCATGCTCAAGCCTCACGACCTTGTTGATGAGGCTCTGGAAGCTGGCGTGGTCCTGGCCGATCATCGGTCCTCTCAACTCATCGTTCAGTCCTTCGATAAACTTATCCATCTTCTCTTCTTCGTCTGCCAGGTCGCTTGTGGCGTAACGTGCAAGCTGCGTGAACCTGTTAAGGTACTCTTGTACCGTGGTGTTGCCTTGGCGCAGCCTACGAAACTCATTCTTCTTCATCCTCATGACTGCAGCAGGTACGAAGTTTTCACGGAAGGCAGCCGTGAATTCTTCCCAAGTGGGTTCACCGGCATCTTCAGTCCGGGTTTCCTTGTAGGTGTCCCACCAGTCACTTGCGGGTCCTTCCAGCTGATTGGTGCGAAGACGACTCTGTCAGCTTCCCGTACTCGGACGAGAGTCAACTTCTTCTCTATTACCCTCAGCCAATCTTCAGCATCCATGGGTTCATCTGCCGAGGAGAATGTCGACAGCTTTGCCCTCATAAATTCGCCGAGGTTTGATCCTCCGTTTCCTTGGTTATTGGCGATAGCTTGCAGCAGTTGGGTCTTTAAAGCCATGACTTCCGCTAGGGTGGAGGGGTTAGGCTCTGGCGGGTTCTCAGTAGCTGCTGGGGCTCTGCGACGATGCGCCATCTGAACAAAGTGGATAAGGTAAGAGACTTGATTTTCTAACATCACGATACTAAAGAATTTTTCTTTGAGTTGTTTAAGGTGATCTTTCAAAGCAAGCTTGGTGGAATAAACTCATTTATGACATAACATGGAACTTCATATCAGTTCATAGATGTTACATCAGGGGATACATTGGACATGTGTAGTCCATACAACACAAATACAACAACACTAACATCGATCTAGGGTCTCATACATAAAGGGGTAGGGGCATGGTCATTGCTGTCTTAACTCCATCCAAAGCAAGACCAGAGCTGCTGCCGGTATCCAAACTAGTCATCCAGCCATCCGCATGATCCAGGTGCTGGCAGAGGGTGATCCTTGGCCGAAGCGAATCGAAGTCCCCATGGCTCAGAGGTAGTGACCTCAGAGTCATGTCCGATCTTCCTACTTGGTGGCTCGGTGCTCTTCCCAGTCCTAAGGGTGATAGGACCTCCGGTGAGTGTCTTGCGGCGGGTAGGAGCTTCCTCCTCCGATGGATCGTGTCGCCGAGCTCCCACTTGATCTCCATGGGGTTCGTCTCGGATTCGGAGTCGGTGTTGATCTCGGATGGGGTTATCCTCTCCCGAACCAGGCTCGATGGTACAGCCGTGGAAATCGGGGTGGGCTCCGATGAGGCAGCAGCAGTAGGGTCGATCAGGTATGGTCCTGACTCAGTGCTTAGCATGAAGGCTTGCTCCATCATGGCTTGAAAGGTGGCCAAGCATGCTGGAGTCATAAAGTAGTAGTGGTCGGGCACAGGAGCACGGGGTGTTGGTGTAGCTGAAGTAGAAGTACCGGCGGCGGGGACAGGTTGAAGCGAAGTTGTTCTTCCGTTGGCCAACTCTGTTGGCTCTCTTCCGAAGCCGTTCCTCCAACTCAACCAAGGCTTCTCCACGAGCCACATAACGATCGAGAGCCGCTCGTATTGGGCGCCGTTAGCTTGCACTGGGTCTTCGAGTCGATCCGGTCTCCACGCTTTGGTGTTCCTCCTCCAGATCATTCAGGCGTCGCTGATGCTCGTCTATCTCGAGTAATGCCTCTTCATAGCAATCATCAGCTGTTTCTGCCCAGCGGGACAAACGGGTAACCATGGGGTTATAGCAGCAAGGGGTGGCCTCCACGGTGTAGACTGGGTTGCCTTCCTCCCAGTAGGGATGGTGTACGAACTCGGTTACTGTAAGCTCAGCACGATGGATGGCATTGAGGCATAGGAATGCCTCGCGGGCTGCGTCCTGAAGGGCTGCCTTCATCAAATCTCTGTGGTAACGCGTATGGAAGCAATAGGGCATCTCGCTCCCAATACGGGCCTCAACTGAAACCGCAGCTTCCCATACTGGGTGTCCCTCAGTGCCATGTCTTCTGATCTGGTAGGTGGGTGCGTCTGGGTATCTTAGGCACCATAGCAATAGCTGGAGTTGTGACACGAATCCTCCCTCCCACGGAACCTTGATCTCCCAAACTCCAACATGGTCTGACATCTGTTTTGAAGGTAACTTAGGGTCAGAGAGGGGTAATATCAAACAATTTGAGTAAAGGAAATGGGGATAAGAGTATGAGGAAAAACATATTTGTTTTGTGAAAATAGTTTATATTTTCAAAATAATCCTATGTAGGGATATTTCCCTTTAACCAGCTATTCGGGGTAGGGCGCCGGTTGGTCTTATCCTACGGTCGCCCGCTCGTACAAGCTCCGTCGACCCCCATTTTTGAGGACGGGAATCATTCGTGTTCATAGTACCATATCCCTGGATCGAGTAGTTTGGTACCCACGAATACAGTTCTGAATTACCAGGTGCAAAGTGCACGAATAGTCTTACATCGAATTTATTACAATAATAGGCCCGAAGGCAATATCCAATACATATAGGACCTACGGTCCGGATACAACCAAAAGCGTAATTTAGATAAGTTAGCAATCGGAAGGTAGCGGCATGTCGATTGCCATAGGAACCCACGGGACTAAGACCTAGTAGACACCTTCTCCTCCTTCGCCCATCTAGCAAGAAGCATAGGTTCCTCCGCTTCGCTTCCTCCATCGAAGGTTTGTGCGTATAGCAAGGGTGAGTACCCAATGTACTCAGCAAGCCGACACGGAATGATGCACATGATAGGGTCATTCAAAGGATGGCTATGGTTCATTTGCACAAAGCCAATTTTTACAAATCATTTCTCAAACCTAATATCTAGCCAAGTCAAGTTTTAGTTTCAGAGTATATTAAAACGGTGACGGTTCTGTCTACCATCCATCGTGATTTCCAAGGATGGCTTCCCGCCTCCGATTCGTCATGGTTTTCTGGGGAGTCCACCCCTTCTCGCAGTTCGAGAAGTTGAGTCCACCAGTGAAGGGTTACACGGAGGCTACGCTAGCCGGAAAACAAAAATTTTCTACCGTGCAAACCAGGAACACTTGCAAGTAAGGGCCGATAGATCGTTACCGATTGGAGTATGCTGCGGAAATAGCCAATCGTGACTATCCGATCCGAACAGCACCGATTCCCGCAAGCCGACACCGATTCCCGGGGACACTGATTCACCAATCGCCGATTTGCCGATGTCGCAGCCCGATCCGAGCCGTCCGACCGCGTTCGTCGCCGATCCGCCGCAGCCGCTCGCTCCGATTGCAGCCGATTCATAGCCGATCAACAGCGCGCAACGTAGCAACGTCTCTACCAGTATCCACACGTCTGGGAACAGAACGCCGAACACCCGTGTGCTAGCATGTGATGCAGGGCTAGGGTCTGGCTCGAAAGTGGGGAGGGTTTCCGTGGAGATTGATCTCGCAGACTTCTAAAGCCACGTGTGATCGATTGATTTCGGCGCAATGCGATTCAATTGACGTACCTCGGCTCTCCACACCTCACCCCTTTATATAGAGTTGGCCGACGGGACTAGTGGCCGATCGGGACTCTATTTTGAATCGGATCTCATCCGAATCTCATAGAGTTGGCTGCCCATACATTGTAAGACCATAGGACTCTATCCGATCGGATCCCTTTATGATCGAGCCGTATCCGAGTCCAACTCGAATGCCTGTTCTTATCCCCTTAAACGTGCGACCCTGTAGGTTCAGGTATACTTGGTTTCGGCTATAGTCTAACTTAGCCGATCGTCGGCTCGAGTCCAACTCAGCCGACCTGTCAATAGCGGCGCCTAGCAGCTCATATTGATACCATAGTATACAAGAATATAATATCGGCTCTGAACCTGTAATGTGTACACAAATCCCTTTGCCTCACGATACCAATTAAGCTATAGGCAAGATGTGTGCCATCCCTTCAATAGCTTAACCATTCACTCGAACCGTATTGGATTATCTGTCTGTTGATTGACTCCTCAATAAACTTAGCATGTCCATGCATTTCCATAATCCATTACCTCGAGGGGCCCAGAGATATCTCTCCAAAGGAGGGGCAAATTCCATCTTGATCACTCATATCCCACTCCATGTTTCATAGCAAACCCGAAAACTACCTTTATAACTACCTAGTTATGGAATAGCGTTTGGTAGTCCCAAAGTGGGCTACTACACATGTTGGAATCCATGGTGATCTCAGGTGTAAGGACTTTGTACCAACACTACCTGAGACCAACTAATGACACATTAATTCCTGTAGTGTCTCATGGTGGGTCTATCCAACACATTAATTCCTGTAGTGTCTCATGGTGGGTCTATCCAACAATGTGTTCTCTAACACATGTGTCCATGTTTATTAATTTGGTATCTCCATACCCATGATCTATGAGACATGATCATCAATCAATAAACATGCCGATCTTAGAGTCATATTTGTTCCAACAATATGACATATGATCAGGGATCATTTAGAAATAGATACATACATATAGTCTCATAAATAAGTCACGTACTTATTGATCAATACAAGATGTCTATTTCATGGAACCGAATAACACTTTATTCATAAATACATAAACATTGACCATTATATCGAACATCTCCATGTTGCCTCTAGGGCATATCACTAACAACCAGCACACAAAATCATTATGCATTCCCATCCCATCATTTTAAAATTTATGAGTCTAGCCACGGGAGAAACTTGTCACGTCGCTCATTAACCGTGAGCACGGCTAGTCGAATAGATTGATTTACTCACACTGTAGTGGATGTACACTTTACTCGTACTCCGCAACTACTCATTGAATGAGCTTTCATCCCTTCATATGGGATGGTCACGGCAAAGCCTTTCGATAACTTCGCTTCGGCAGTACCCGCTCCATGAACTTAAATCCTCTTGCACTCTAGCCGTCCTTTCCTAGCAGTGAGAGGAGTTCTGGCGCTCCCGGGGTAAGGGAAAACTTTCACAACATTCTCATTCATTACTCAACACTTAGGCCGCAGCCTTATCTCAATAACCAGAACCACCTCTTCACTCAAGAACCACTATGCAGGGATACTGCCTCCGCTCGGCTATCTACTCCGCTAGGTCTATACCCATTCGAGAAGTACGGTTGTACTGGCTCGTTCCAGGTTATAAGTCTCATGGCTCGGTCCTTAATCGACCAGGGATGGTTCTTGCCTTTACCGAAATCCACCCAAATCCATCCATCCGCCCCAGTCTAAAAACATTGGTTTTGTACTTTTCATTTTTCCATCAAAACTATTTTCATCATGATCAAGGCTATGTGGCGCTCATGTCTCCACATGCCGAATTCCAACTACCTTCCCTAAGATAGTTGCTCAAGCACAAAGCTTCTTTGTAAAATCATGAGTATGCACGAATCTAATATAAGTAGGGCTAAGCATTTTACCGAAGTTATCCTCCGGTTATATCACATCGAAGGTTACAAAGATTATATCCAAGGGTAATCAATATCAAGGCATGGTATATCAAGCATAGGTACTCATTTGTGTATAGCATGCATATTTGAAGTGTAAATCAACATCATTTCGCAAAGTAGGATCAATATGTTCAAAGGGATGTGTTGACTTGCCTTGCTCGCACACTTGTTGGCCGGGGTCTTCAACGTAGTTAGTGCCTGCTTCCTCGGTTGCTATCCGTACATGCGAAAAATCAATTGAATTCGATCAGAATTAAATAAAGACACCAAGAGATCGAAAGAACCATAAAAACGATTCCAAATGTTTAGCCTAAAATTCTACTCGAGTTCGGGCGAGAGTTTTGGGATAAAATCCGATTTAAAAAGCGAGTTTGGGATTTTAGGGTTTTCGCAAAATGTCGATCCAATTTGATTAAGGGAATAAATTTTAAAAAGCATTGATCAAAAGAATTGGTACTCAAAGTTTTGGAGGTTCGAGTACCAAAAGATTATATTTTTAATGGCGGAAAGAAAAGATAAACTCCGGATTAAAAACGACGCGAGAACGAAATCTTCGAAAATCCGATTTTTGAATTCCGAGATTACTCAGAGAAAATACACGAGAAAACATTATATTTTTGCCCAAATATTTTTCAAATATTTTCCAAATATTTTTCCTAATTTTTTCTGAATTTTTCCATATCTATTTTTTTCTTTTTCCTTTTTCTCTTCTTTTTCTTTTTTTCTTTTCCTTCCTTCCTTTTTTCCTTCCTTCCTTCCTCTTTCCTCTCTTTTGCCCGCGCGCCCTCCCTTCCTCTCTGTTTCGGCCGGCGGCCGGCGCTAGCGCAAGGCGGCGCCCGGGACTTACCGGCAGCGACGGCGACGGCGAGGACGCGGCGGAGCTCCGCGCACGGCGCACGACGGCGGCGGCTTGGCGCACGGGCGGGCGTGGCGCGCAGCCGGGCGGGGTCCGGCGCGGGGCACGGCATGGGCGGCGGGGACCGGGCGCCACGCGGTGCGTGGCGCGCGCGGCGTGGGGTCCAGGAGCGGCGTGCGCGGGCGCGCGCGACGCGAGGACGAGGCCGGGCGCGGCATGGCGCGTGGCACGCGCAGAGTGGGGGCGCGGCGCGGCGGCGGCGCGCGCGCGCGGGCAAGGGCCGGGTGCGGGCGAGCGCGGCGCGGCGCGTGTCGCGCACGTGGGCGGGCGTGGTGCGGCCGGGACGGCGTCGAGGACGTGGCGCATAATGAACAGTGCAATCTCCGAATTTTCGCGATTTAATTTGTAATTTCCAAATTTTATTTCCTTTCACCCGTAAAATTTGAAATAAAATATAGCACACCCAACATTAAGTTATAAAATATATTTTCACCCTTTTCACCCACTTTTATTATTAAAAAATATATTTTACCTATTTAATTTAGTTATTTTTCCTAAATTCCGAAAATGCAATTTTGATTCAAAATAATTTCTAGACTTCATTTATATCCTTTAAAATATTCTATCACTCATTTTATTCACTAATTAATATTAGTCAACCATCAAAATAATGTTTTGATCCCAAATATATATTTTTAAAAATCCACAACCCTTTTCCTATCTTATATCAAAATTTCCAACTCTAAACTCCAAAATTCTTCTCCCTAATGGAAATTCAAATTATTTGGTTTTTCTCAAACATCGAGATGAATCGCTCACATATAAATTCATGCAACAAAGCTGGCAAATAAGAAGCAATAAACACGATGAGAAGCAATGAGTTAAAAGTTTTTGTGAGTTCCGATTTTTAATTCCCGGTTTTTAAATTCTCCGATTTCCGATTTTTAATTCTCGGTTTTTAAATTCTCCGATTTTTAGGGTGTTACAGTACCAAGCTGGCCAAGTCTTATCCGTTGAAGGCCAGTATTTGAAGACACTAGACCAATAAGCCAGGTTGGGGTTAGAGAATCTGAAAGAGACTCTGTTTGTTTCAGCATTGATGAGCTCGCTGTGGTCTGTGTTGCCGATTGGCCCTAATAAAAACTGGTTTGGGCTGGTGAGGTCTGGGATTGCAATTTGGTGACCAAGGTGCTGTGGTTTGAAGGATGGAAAAACGAGGTTATGAAAGTTGGAAGCCAAATTGCACGGAATAAAAGATGGTAGCCGATGGGACTTACCTCTGGGTATTCTGTCTGAGGTGCTTCGGAGTGGGCGCTCGAAGAAGCCATTGCTGGTGATTGCCGCTTCTTGGATTTCGCCGGGGAAGATGAGATCGCCGAGGTCGCAGGGTGTTAACATTGAAATTTGGTAATTGAGTCCCTAAGTCTGCAAAGGCGAAGCAGAATCGGATCGGCTGGAAACAAGGGCCGCATCGGTTGAGGAGTGATCGGCTGCGAGGCCAATCGGCTGAGGTTGATCGGACAAGGGCAGCCGATAGCCGATTCCAGGTCCGGAAGAGATAAAACCATTTCTGATACAGTAGTTTGAAGATAAATAGAAGATTCGGTTGTTAATTGCGCGTTAAACGATATTGCCACCTATGGATAGAGTCCTGTAACTGCAATTGTATCTGTAATTTAGGGGTTTGTTTAAACTATTAGTTGTAGCACAGCATGGATCCTTCTCGGGATAATGTTGTGTTTTAAAATAGTAGTTTAGATAGAGTCCAGGGTTTGTACAGATAATTGTATCTTGGGTATAAATAGGACCCGAGACCCCCTGTAAATATATACAATCATAATCAATCAAACCTTCGGCGCATCGCCAACCTTTTCTTCGACGAGCACTTTGTTTGGCTACGGGCTGCATCGTTTCGATCCCCAGTTCTAGGTAAATGCTTGTCATTAGTGGTATGATATGATGTTTCTAGTGCTTCCATCGTAATGACACATTAGATTCAGGAGTTTATATTGCGCTACTTATAATATAGCGCATGTAAATTAGACTAATGTTTAGATCTATCCTGCCATTGGCTAGTTCTATCAAGAACTTGCAGCTGATAGGGCTAGACCTAAAGATTGACTGGTTTATATGCGATATCCACCGTCTCGAGAGATATAAATCGGCTGCAACAGATCAGGTTTTTCTTTTTATACTTAATGCTGCATCGGGTTCGAACTATTAAGTCGTTTTTAGAACTATCAATGATCTGTTTGGCTAAGATTTATATTGTTTAGAGACAGCGCCGGGGTTTCAGCCGGCCTTATTCGCCCTGATATGTTTCTTTTAATATATTTATTATTAGATTTGTATTAGGACTGCCTCTTATGTTAAGATCGCATTCTTGTCGGACGTCGCCAGCCGAAATCGGCCCGCCATCGACAGCCGACGGCCGATTTCCAGGCTACGCACCTGTTTCAAGAATGATATCTTTCTATAAGATTTGTCGGAGTACTAGCCGATTCATTGTTAGTTTTCCAGAATCGGCTAGGTTATCGATTCATACATATATTATCCTTTACTGTATTTGGGTTAAACGATTGATGTTGTCTCGGTGTAGCCGATCCATTCCAGTCGTTTGGCTTAATATAGTTTGGGATAGCATATATATGCTCGTGGATTCCCTCAGCCGATCCAGTGGGGATCTAACCTAACACTTAATGCATATTCTCTTGTTTTTCTTATTGATTAACAGATCAAATCAATCGGCACGCCCGCACACAGACGAAGCGAGAAGGACTCGCATTGGAGTTAAGCAGATCTCCCGAGCCAGCGCGTGAGAGAAATTTCTCATCAACACGCTTCTTGGCACGCCCAGTGGGACTTTCTCTGTCGGCTCGACTCGGACGCATAGATTCAGCCGGCAAGATGGTCGACTCCAAGAGCCGCAACATTACGCAGGACAACATCGTGCCTGTGAAGATGGAGCAGCTATCGGCTGAACAGCAAGCCGATTATAAGAAGATGGTGGAGGAGCTCCAGGCTAACTACTTGCAATCCTTCACACAAACAAGATCTGGGGCCATACACCAAAAATATAAGTTCAGCATTAACGCCTAAGGCATCCTCCTCTGGTGAGACAAAAGGCAAACAGAAGATGGAGGAGCCGACCCATGATCAGGATGATTCGGCTGTATATTCTCTACAAGACCGGATCGACTCGGCCGTCCACCAAGCGTTGGTCAACCAAAGTAGCATCCTGGTCAACACTCTCAATAACATGATCGCTACTGTGGTCGACGCCAAGATAGCCGACCAGCTACAACGGGGGCCGATGTACTTCACAGACGGCCAATTTCCTGGTTACAGGATGTTGGTCACACAGAATCGGCCGATTCCACCACTAGCACAACAAGGGCCGCCGGGAGGAGTCCTCGGTCAGCCAAATTCAGGTGAATCGGCTATAAGGCCAGCAATTACTGTGCTGAACCGACAGCAGCCGCTGCCCCAAGATCGGATTGCCAACATGTTCAATGATAATCGGCAGTCAGAGCCGATTGATCCAGATAGACGGTACAACGCCGGTGGCCGACAGCTGTTTCTAGGACCACCAACTCCACCATCGGCGCATCGGCCGCCTCCCGCTGATCATCACTACCAGTACCAAGGAGGTCGTCAGGATCATCATTACAGGCCTTAGACGCCACCACCGCTGTATCGGCAAGCACCCGCACCGTATGACCCATGCGAGCCGATACAGCAAGACAACCGGACATGGGCCGATCTGATTGCAGATGTCATGCGCGATCAATTCGGCCTCAAGTCGAAAGACTCAGGGAACATGTATCGATATCCCTATCCAGAGCACTTCGAACGGATCCCGTTGCCTAACAGATACAAGATCCCAGACTTTTCAAAGTTCTCAGGATAGGACAACGTTTCAACTTACGAGCACGTTAGCCGATTCTTGGCACAGTGCGGCGAAGCATCGGCTACGGACGCCTTGAGAGTCCGATTGTTCCCTCTTTCTCTTTCAGGATCGGCTTTTACTTGGTTCTCCTCATTGCCCTACAACTCAATTCAGAGCTGGGCCAATCTTGAAAAACAATTCCACAACTACTTTTACTCCGGCAACCACGAGATGAAGTTGTCGGACCTCACCAACATCAGGCAAAAACACAACGAATCGGTCCAGGAATACATCCAACGCTTTAGGGAGATGAGGAACCGATGCTACAGCCTGGTGCTATCAGACGCCTAGCTGGCCGATTTGGCCTTTCATGGTTTGATCGCGTCGATCCGAGAGCGATTCTCTGCGCAGGACTTTGACAGCTTAGCCCACTTGGCGCAGAAGGTGATGGCCCATGAGCAGCGAGTCCAAGACACCAGGAAGGCCGTCAAAAATATAACTCAAGTCGTCGTCGAATCAGACTACGAGTCTAACGACGATGACGCAGAAGTGGCGGCAGCCGAATGGGCCAAGAACAAAAATACCATCGTCTTCCAATGCTGCTGAAGACGGCTAAGGAAGAAAGATACAATTTCGACATCACCAAGGCCGACAGGATTTTTGACTTGCTGCTCAAGGAGAAGCAGATTCAATTACCTGAAAATCACGTGATCCCGTCGGCCGAAGAATTGAAGAAAAAGAAATATTGCAAGTGGCACAACTCCACATCCCACTCCACCAACGACTGCAAAGTCTTTAGGCAGCAAATCCAGTCGGCAATTGAGGCCGAGAAGCTGAAGTTCACCGATTCAAATCGGTCGATGAAAGTAGACGGCAATCTCTTCCCGGTCATCACGGTCCAAGCCGGCCCCAGGCAAGCTAATCGATAGAACAGAATGGCGCACGGCTTAATCAATACATCGATCGGGGCCAATGCAGAAGACGAGCAAATTGGATGCCACGCCACGCCAATTAATATGGTGCACCCAGTTATCAGATCGGCTGACCAATGGCCGATCCATGAACGTAGCCGACACCGTCATCAGTACTGGTCTCGGCAGGAAGAGGCTTACAATGAAGCACCTCGTCGGCGCGAGCCGAACACCCAAAGCCGACGATACGAGGTAAACTGCGACAGTGCCGATCCGCATTGGCATTGTGATTTTTTCAGGTACTGCTGGGAATCCGGCATGAGACTGCCAACACTGGACGATTGCCCAGCATGCAACGATCGCCACAACGATGAACACAGGAGCTCATCGGCTGCAAGCCCAACTCGGTTCGTCCCCAGAGCCATTCAGCTAAACCAAAGGCGGCGGTCTGTCCATGATCGGCTTGGCCCTATCCACCAAGACTTCTTCATCACCGAAAACCGCGATGGCAGCAACCGCGATGATTAAGAGGTCGACGATGAGGGATCGGCCAACCCTCAATGGTGCCCGTCCGATCTCTTCACAAAGACACAGAAAAGAAGGGTTCAACGGCTCAAGCGTGAAGGGAGAGAAGACGAAGTTCAGCAAATGATCTACGAACAGCGCCGTCGGCTGGGCAAAATCAAAAGGCGATGGGTACCCAAAGAAAAAGCTGCCAGAGCCGACGAAGAGCAAGCCGAAGAAAGCCCAGCCGATCAAGCCAGGAGGGCAGCCAAAGGAAAAGGGAAAATTTCTGCATCGGTTAACATGGTGTTCATGCTGCCAGCCGAGTGCGGCGCTCCTGAAGCCGATGCAGACACCGTTGAGGATGACCTGGCGAAACTAGCAATCTCACCAGACCAGGCTGTCTTCGACAAACCCGAAGGAACCGAAAATCGGCACATAAAGCTATTGTACGTTAAAGGATTCATCAACAGCAAGCCGATTTCCAAAATGCTAGCTGATGGGGGAGCTGCAGTCAACCTCATGCCTTACGCAACATTCAGAAAGCTAGGCAAGGGAGCCGAAGACCTAATAAAAACCAACACGGTGCTCAAAGACTTCGGCGGCAACCCATCGGAAACCAAGGATGTCCTCAACGTTGAACTGACCATCGGCAACAAGTATGTGCCCACAACGTTCTTTGTCATCGACGGGAAGGGGTCTTATAGCCTGCTACTCGAAAGGGACTGGATACACGCTAACTGCTGCATCCCTTCTACAATGCATCAGAGCCTGATCCAATGGGACGGTGACAAGATCGAGATCGTACCAGCCGACAGGTCAGTTAGTATCATCAGTGTTGATTTGCTGCTTTGGGAAATCGAAGGCATCGATTGTTTATCCGCAAAAATCTAGCAAGCCGATTTTCTAAAATGTGTCCAATTTCACAATGCAGCCGATTGGAAATGACGAGCTACAGCTGCTACTTTGAACAAAACATGGTGGAGGGCTCAAGCATTTTCAGCATGGACACCGCGGACGAAGACGATGGCAGGCTAGGGCAAGGTTTCACGTCGGCCGACGAATTAGAGGAAATTGACATCGGCTCTGGTGATAAGCCGAGGCCGACGTACATTAGCAAAAATATGTCTCCTCATTGTAGATCCCAACTTATTAGGTTGTTAAAAGAATACAAAGATTGTTTTGCTTGGGAGTACTTCGAGATGCCCGGCCTCGCCCGATCAATAGTAGTCCATCACCGCCGACATTAAGGCGCTATCGGCCATTCAAACAGCCTCCCAGAGGTTTAAGGCCGATATATACGATGCAATTAAAGCCAAAATCACTCGGCTATACGACGCAGGATTCATTCGGCCTTGCGATACGCCGAGTGGGTCTCAAACATCGTCCCAGTGTTGAAGAAAAATGGTAAACTTAGGGTTTGCATCGATTTCAGAGATCTAAAAAAGGCAACCCCTAAAGACGAATACCCAATGCCGGTAGCCGATCTGCTTGTCGATGCTGCTTCAGGCCACAAAATTATCAGTTTCATGGATGACAATGCAGGTATAATCAAATATTCATGGCCGACGAGGACATCCACAAGACTGCTTTTCGGTGTCCCGGCGCAATCGGCTTGTACGAATGGGTAGTAATGACGTTCGACTTGAAGAATGCTGGGGCAACATATCAACGGGCCATGAATTACATCTTTCATGATATGATCGGCTCGCCAGTAAAGATATACATTGACGACGTGGTTGTCAAGTCAAGGAGATAGAAGGCCAGATAGCCGATCTGAGACAAGTGCTAGAACGGACGAGGAAGTACACCACGAAGATGAATCCGCTTAAGTGCGCGTTCGGCGTATCGGCGGCAATTCTTGGGATTTCTTGTCCATGAAAGAGGAATTGAAGTTACACTAAGAAGCATAAATGCTATCAAGACAATTCAACCTCCGAAGGACAAAAAACAACTCCAATCATTGATCGGCAAGATAAACTTCATCAGACGTTTCATAGCCAATCTCTCAGAAAAGATGGAGCCGTTCACACCACTGCTTCGGTTGAAGGCCGATCAGACATTCACATGGGGGGCAGAACAGCAAAAGGCGTTAGACAACATAAAAGATTATCTAAGCTCTCCTCCAGTTTTAATGCCTCCACAAAAGGGAATACCGTTCAAGCTGTACTTATCAGCCGATGACAAATCAATCGGGTCCGTCCTAATCCAAGAGGTCGACGACAAAGAAAAAGCCATCTTCTATCTCAGCCGACGATTGCTAGACGCAGAAACAAGGTATTAACCTGTGGAGAAGCTATGCTTATGCCTCTATTTTTCATGTACGAAGTTAAGGCACTATTTGCTGTCCAAAGAGTGCACAGTAATCTGCAAAGCCGATGTAGTTAAGTATATGTTATCGGCTCCAGTGCTTAAAGGAAGAATTGGGAAGTGGATTTTCGCGCTAACAGAGTTCGATCTGAGGTATCAGGCACCAAAGGCAGTCAAGGGGCAAGCCATAGCCGAATTCATTGTGGAGCACAGAAACGACTCAATCGGCTCGGTGAAAATTATGCCTTGGACTTTGACGTTCGACGGATCGGTTTGCACCAACAGCTGTGGCATCGGCTTGGTCATCATTTCGCCCAGGGGGCAAGTTTCGAGTTTGCTTTTGCCATCAAACCCCATGCTACAAACAACCAGGCCAAATACGAAGCCGTCCTTAAAGGATTACATTTACTCAAGGAAGTTGAAGCCGATGCCATCAAAATAATGGGAGATTCATTGTTGTTCATCAGCCAATTAGCAGGGGAATATGAATGCAAAAACGACGCGCTGATGGTCTATTATCGGCAATGCCGGGAACTAATGAACGGTTTTCGGCTGGTTGCTTTGAAACATATCCCCAGAGAGCAGAACTCAGAGGCCAATGACTTGGCTCAGGGGGCATCAGGCTATCGGCCGGTGCTGAAAGAAATTGACATAGACGTTGCCGCCATCACACCGATGATTGGAGGTTTGAAGTTTACAACTATCTCAAAACCCTCTCAATCGGCTACAAGGAAGCTACGATACAAGGCATTACGATACGTGTTGCTCGATGAAGATCTGTACTATCGGACAATTGACGGCATGCTACTCAAGTGTTTGGGAGCCGATGAGGCTACAGTGGCCATTGGAGAAGTACATGAAGGAATCTGTGGCACACATCAATCGGCCCACAAAATGAAGTGGCTGCTTCGCCGAGCAGGGTATTTCTGGCCGACGATGCTGGAGGATTGTTTCAAGTATTACAAGGGCTGCCAGGATTGCCAGAAGTTTGGCACTATACAACGAGCACCAGCATCTGCTATGAACCCAATCATTAAGCGATGGCCGTTCAGAGGATGGGGCATTGATATGATCGGCCAGATCAATCCACCCTCAAGCAAAGGGCATAAATTTATCCTGGTGGCGATAGATTACTTCACAAAGTGGGTGGAGGCGATTTCCCTCAGAAAAGTGGATTCCAAGGACGCAATCGAGTTTGTCAAAGAACATATCATCTACCGATTTGGCGTTCCACAAACAATAACAACATACCAGGGATCTATCTTTGTATCGGACGAATTTGTTCAGTTTGCCGATGGCATGGGGATCAAGCTGCTCAATTTTTCGCCGTACTACACACAAGCAACGGACAAGCTGAAGCCTCAAACAAAAGTTAGATCAAATTGATTAAAAGAAAGATCTCTGAGTACCCTAAACAGTGGCACAACCGATTAGCCGAATCACTGTGGGCGTATCGGATGGCATGCCACGGATCAATTCAAGTCCCTCCATACAAGCTGGTCTACGGACATGAGGCAGTGCTGCCATGGGAAAGTGTCGTCGGCTCAAGGCGCATTCAACTACAGGATCAGCTCATAGCCGACGATTATTATCACCTGATGGTGGACGAATCGGAAATTTAGTTTTATCTAGGATGAGGGCTTTGGAAAAGTCACAAAAGATAAAAAATGAGTAGCCATACATTATAATAAAAAGGTGGTGCCCAAATCTTTTGAGGAACGCGAACTCGTTTGGAAATTGATATTACCGATCAGATCTAGAGACAACAAATTCGGCAAATGGTCACCAAATTGGGAAGGGCCTTTCAAGATCCACAAATGCGTCTCTAAAGGAGCTTACATGTTGGAGGGGCTGGACGGAGAGGTATTTGGAAGGGCTCTTAATGGAAAATACCTGAAGAGATATTACTCAAGCGTATGGATCAACTCGTGATTCAGCTCTGGTTGCTTAAAGCCGATTTACGACAGCCGATGTCTTGCACAAGGCATCGCCTTTAGGCATTTTTATGCAACGTTTTTTGCTAAGTTTTTCTACGATCGGCTAACGATTGGCCGATAGGGACGGCAACGCTACGCTAACGGCTCGAACTCACAATTTTGTCGACACCGAAGCTATCAACAAAACTTGAGGGGCATACATGTACACGAGCCGATTGCAAAATTGGGCGTCAGGATTTGGATTTTTGAAGGCGTCAGGATTTGGATTTTTGAAAGATTTTTGAAATTTTGAAGTCTCGTAATCGGCAGTGCAAATAAGAGCGTTGGAAGTGATTCGGATCGACGGCCGTGATTCAAACGCTGACACTAACGGTTGTGGTGTGGTCTCAGAATCGGGCAGCTGGGGCCGATCTCAGCATGAGCGATCCAAGATACTACACGCGGCCGAAAGCCGATCTTATCTACAAGCACAACAGAAGATTGATAGATTATATTACGTGATTCAAAGCCGATTACAAGCACGACTAAAGTGATTGTCCAATCCCAGCACAAAAGCATGACAAGTATAATACAAGAGGCATTAGCCGATTTCAGAATGTCGAAATATTACAAGCTCATTGTTTTAAAAAATCGGCTATGGCCGACAACGCCTTCCGCCTCATCTGGTCTATCTCTTCGATGGCCCTGACGTCGTCGGCCTCGGACCCCGCCACCAGCCGGATGCCCTTCACCAGGTCTCGCAAATGTGCCACAGCGGCCTTGATGCCTTGGCGTTGAGCTTCGATTTCGACCGGCAGACCAGCCATATACTCCTTATGGACATCGATCTTGTTCGTGACTTGAACGAGATCGGCCATCAGCTGATCTTGGAGTGCAAGGAGTTGCTCGAGCTTGGCTGCCGGCTCAGTCTTCAGGCGGTCGAAGGCAGCCTTCCGGCTCTCGATGGCTTCCTTGGTCGACTGGAGGATAGCCGACCGCGCCTGGCTCTCACGGCGATCGGCTATCCGCTGTCGTGCCCGTTCGTACTTAAGCTGATGGGCTTCCATGAAGGTGGCCGGCACAATGGCATCGGCTAGGGCTTCCAGCAGCTGGCCTTGAATTTCTTTGAATCGCGCATGTATCGAGCCGCTCTCGACCACCAGCGCGTCCAGCGAGGCCTCCAGCCGGTTGCCGATGTCGGCTAGGTGGCCCTCAGGTCCTCAGTCGGCGTCACCAACGCCTCCTCGCCGATTTTGCCAGACTCCTCGAACTCCGACAAGTCAAAGTTGAGGAGGTCGGCTATGTTCTGTAGAAAAGAGAGATGATCAGAAGACATTAAATAGACAGAAGTCGATCGTCGATTTCAGTCAGCTTACCGTTGGCACCGGGGTTGGAGCGATCGGCTCGGCTGGGTCGTCGCCTGCAGCCGTCGGGGCCTCTTCGTCGACGTTGTCACCGCCGCCCGCGGCAAGCGCAGCATGCTCGCTGGACGCCTGGGGGGCAGCCGATGGAGATCGTGGGGGCTGCAAGAGAATGAGTTAGTGGACGAATCGGCTAATTACTACAGGTCAAGTGGCAAGAGACGATTACCGATGGCGCGGGGCGTGAAGTGCGGACGGCCAATTTCTTGACCTGAAAAGGATGGTTCGGTCAGATGCAAGTGATATCATCGTGAAGCCAAATTTGGTGAAGTGAGGGCTTACCGGCCGATTTTTCGTTGGGGGACTTGGGACCGACGGGACGTCGGCTGGAGCGTTGACCGACTCATGGCTTGAACTCTCGGGTTCGGCCGTCGCTCCAACAGCCGCCGGCATTTCCTCGCTAGTGACGACGTCGAGGAACTGCGCGACGGCCGGGTCTAAGGGGGGAGACTGTCGACTGGCGCTGCTGGCTTCTTCTCTTTCAGCCTCTTGGGGGCAGGCGCGGTCGACGGCCGTGGGGGTGGTGCATCCCTTTTCTTCTGGGCGATTGGCTGGCGCACCTGCCCTCGCAGCAACGACGCTAGCTTCGGTGCCCCCCAGCCGATGGCCGACGGAGCAAGGCCGCCTCCATCCAGAACACCTAAACGGTATTCGATGGGGCGCCCGGAGTCGGTCACCGTCGGCTGCTCCGTCTCCATCTCCTACAAACCGAAGGGCAAACGTTAATCGGCTATATCAGCCGATCATAAGGAGAAGAAAATCATTTCGGACTTAAAGCTTACCGAGGGGATCTCCTCAGGCAGGAGGAGGTCGACGTAATAAGACGACCGTTGGTGGAAGATATGGCACTTGATTTCAGTCCACCATTGGTCGTAAGTGGCGCTTTTCTTCAGCGCCAGTGTCATCACGCCGACGTCGCCGAGGGGAGGGCCGGCTATATTCATCAGCCGATCCATTATCAGGTCCTGGCTTATCACTACCCTCGTCTCAATCTTATCGGCATAAAGGAAGCCGATGGGCAGCTGCCCAACACCGAACTGCCTCGCTGCCGACACCGGTTAGTAGAACTCATAGCTCTTGGCCACTGATCCTCCCTGATGGATCCCGGTCGGCAAGATGTAGGGGGATAGAGTGGCGATGAATAGCTCCCTGCACCTCGGGTTGTTGGCTGAGTTGACGTCTTCCCAGTTGAAGTCGGCCGGCAACTCGAACAGTCCCTGGTCCCGGTAAAAGTACCAGGCGTGGTTCTCGCGAGACAGTCATAGAGGGCGATGAACCATTCGGCCAGCAGTTCGGCCAATTGCTTTGAGCCTACGGTGAGCGACTGCTGCTTCTCCATAGCTCATGCACCTGGTGGTGGTGATCTGGTTGCCGTCCTCATCTTCGATCGGCTCCAGCCTTGGAAATACGGCGTTTGTCAGAGGGAGCCGACCGGCCACCTTGTGGGTTGCCAGCACTAACCAGATCTGAAGGAACCACCAGGGGCCGTCAATGGTGATTGGGGCGTTGGCAGCTATCTTCACGGCGGCCTGATGCAGCATTTGATATGAAGAGCCGAGGAGGTACTTCCCCAGCGCAAGTTTGCCCCCGTCGGCCAGGACTTAGGCTACGACCTGCCAGTTGACGGTTGGCCCGTAGCTCGATCCACAGAACACAAATTTCTCGAGCCACATCATCAAGAACGTGGCGTGCTCCCTGTGGCCGACAAGTCCGTCCTTCATGTTCTGGGCAATGCGGCCGCTCCACCCGCCGATGGCCTTGGTTTTGAATTGGTGCTGCCCCTTTCGGCTCAAGTTGCTTGGGTTGGCCGATGACTCGATGTCCAAACCGGTTGTCATGTACACGTCGGCCAGCGTGATGGTCATCGGCCCCTACCGAAAGATGAAGGCGTTGAAGCTGTCGTTCCAGAAATATGTGGCAGCCGACAGAAGCAGCTCGTCTTTTTCCATGCCGCGATGGATAGGGCCAAGCACTGGGCGATCCCGGTCTCCTCCCATTGTGTGTATTTGGCCGATCGCACCATTTTTTACTACTCAACCCAGGATGCGTCGGTGGTCGGCCATGATTTGAATGTCCCGTTCCAGTGGGTGAGGGATGGCTTGGCTGTTTTGAAGGGGATCCGGTTGGTTTCGGCTATAATCACATCGGCTGGATCCATGTAGCCAATGGGGCCGAGAAAGTACCTTTGCGCTTGTGTCAGATTTGGGATAAACACTTGGTGTGACAGGCGCTACAGTTCAGAAAAAAACGGGGGCACTAATCAAGAACGGTTGCATATTACAGTTCAAAGAAGGGAAAAGTACTTGTCAAGAAAAAGAAAAAGAAGGAAAGTACTACTCAAAAAATGGTTGAATGTAAGATTAATGCAACATGGTTGGAGAAGTAAATCCGAATGAAAAAGGAGTTCTGGGTTAAATAGGAATACCTCAGAGAACTCGGCCATGGCGGTGGCCGGGACAGCAGTGGCGGTTGGCGCAGCGGCTGCAGCTGGCGTGGCGGCGGTGGCCGGCGCGACGGAGGTGCTGGATGTGGCGACGGTGGAGGCCATCGGAGTGCTCGGGGTGAAGATGCGTCTGGTCCGTGGAGCATGACGGGGTTTGACGAACGCCGGTGGGATCGCCGAAGAGGAGAGAGAAGGCAAGAGGCTTGTGTGCAAAGGAGACTGAGTGCGCTTTGAAGGCGTAAGCGTCTCGGCCGAGGAGAGTGGATATTTAAAGGGCACTTGGGGAGAAGCCGAAGCGGTTTAGGTCAAGAAAAGAGCGGGAGTTTGAACAGGCAAGCAAATCCGTAACACTTCGTATCATGGACTTGGGGGCATGTGTTAACACTGAAATTTGGTAATTGAGTCCCTAAGTCTGCAAAGGCGAAGCAGAATCGGATCAGCTGGAAACAAGGGCCGCATCGGTTGAGGAGTGATCGGCTGCGAGGCCAATCAGCTGAGGTTGATCGGACAAGGGCAGTCGATAGCCGATTCCAGGTCCGGAAGAGATAAAACCGTTTCTGATACAACAGTTTGTGTAAAATCAATGTGTGTTTGATTCTTTATTGAATGATGAAAAATTGGCGTTTGGGATTTATTTGTTTGAGTGTTTTGATTTTGGAAGAGTTGAATTTTCGGATGACGAACAGTGTTCCGCACGCCACCACTGGCCGGTCGCCGGGTGTGTTCGCGCATGACCGGAGGTGTTTCGCGGTCGACCGAGAAGTTACTCGTGGTCGACCGCCGAGCCGATCCCGACGGTTGCCGATTGCGTTTCGGTTTTGGTTTCGTTTTGTTTCCTTACACATACATGGAAGTTTCGTGTTCCTATGCACGTGTCTGGTTGTCTATGCTAACAATGAGTCAAGTTTGGATAGCTTGTGCTCGGATATGGTATTATTTATTTAATTGTGTGCAGGTATTCTTTACGCCTCGGGAAAGTGTTGCCGGTGGTCGAGTCGGAGTCAACTTGGAGATAAGGTGACGTCCAAGATGGGGATCATGCGGGATGCTGAAGGGTAGAGATTAGTGCACATGATTGAAAAGTTTCCATATGGCATACAATGGAGATATTGTTGCGTATGGAAAGCGGAATTTCGGTTTTAGGAAGACCGAGATTGTTACGGTTGGTTTATGTATAGTTCGTTTCTTGTACGGGAAGGTTTCCTAGTGGGTTAGGGCTTCTTGTATGAGTAGGATTCGTGGCTCTTGGCTGCGGATTTTGGGTATAAATAGTGAGGGGAGGCGTGGCCTCTCGGTATCGCTTCTATTGCTTGGAGTTCAAGTTTTTAGGGTTTTGAGTTAGAGTTTAGCTTGAGATTTGTGAGGAGTGCTTTGCATGCACTTTGTAAACATAGAGAGTTTCAATAAAGATCAATTTTCTTGATAGTTCTTTGTGTTTACTTCTTTTTTGGTGTGGCGGCATAATTATTTGTTCAATCGGATCTGCTAAACGGTCAGACCGCATATACTATAGCGGTCAGACCGCGCCTTCTTCCCGGTTAGACCGCAAGTACATTGGCGGTCAGATTGGAGGGCATTGGACTTCATCAGGGTCGGCTACATCGACAATCGGTGAGGTGATCGGCTACGGGCGGTCGACCAAGGTCATCAGGCGGCGATCGGCATGAATGAAACATGGTCGACCGACGCGATACTAAGCATGGTCAGACCGGCTTCAAAACGTAGGTAAAGTTTTATTTCCGCTAAAACTTTGTTTTTGGGGTACTCAACCATTCACCCCCTCGGTTGACTTTTCGTTGGGCATTCGATCCTACAAGTGGTATCGAGCCACGTTTTTCGCCTTGGATTTTCTTTGATCTAAAGTTTTTCATCATGTCGTATAAATTTTCAACAAAACCGCATGTTTTCGATGGCACCGATTTTGCGTATTGGTGTAGTAAGATGCAATCTTACATCATGGCTCAAGACTATGATGTGTGGCAAAAGGTTGCGCTTCCCTACACCATACCCGATGCCATTAATACTGATGCTTTGAAAACTGAGTTTAATAACAATTGCAAAGCTCGAAACATCTTGTTGAATGGAATTTCGCGTTCTGATTTTGATCGTGTTTCTCATCTTCAAACCGCAAATGAAATTTGGAACGCTTTGGAAAACTTTCATCAAGGAACTACAAACATAAAAGAACTTCGTTGAGATCTGTTTAGAAAGGAATATATAAAATTTGAGATGAAACCTGCTGAAGCTTTGGATGACTATCTTGGTAGGTTTAATAAAATCTTGAGCAATCTTAGATCTATTGATTCTTCTTATGACACTAATTATCCACAGTCTGAGATTTCTCGCCACTTTTTAAATGGTCTTGACATGTCTGCTTGGGAGATGAAAGTAACTTCTATTCAAGAATCTGTTAACATGGCAAATTTGACTTTGGATTCGCTTTATACAAAACTCAAAACTCATGAGATGAATATTCTTTCTCAAAAAATGGATTCTAAGTCAAGTGCTTTGATTTCTCCTTCGACTTCTTTAGATGTTTCTTCTACGTCATCTCCAAATTCTCTTGCTTTGATTAACGCCATGTCCGATGAACAACTCGAGCAATTCGAGGAGGAGGACTTGGCTCTTGCTACTAACAAACTTTCCAGAGCTATGAACAGAGTAAGGTTCAGGAAGAAAGGAG
Source organism: Oryza australiensis (assembly GCA_019925245.2). Lineage (NCBI taxonomy): Eukaryota > Viridiplantae > Streptophyta > Magnoliopsida > Poales > Poaceae > Oryza > Oryza australiensis. Next base: position 410,421 of record JAIFGZ020000277.1, on the reverse strand, counting down.
GACCAACGCGTTGCTTTGAGTGCGGCGCCTTGGATCACATCCGCTCCAACTGCCCCAAGCTTGGGAGGAGCAAGAAGGAGGACAAGAGCGCCGAAAAGACAAAGGATGACAAGCCCAAGGGTAGGCGCTCCAAGGAGATGATCAAGAAAGTGCTTGAGTCAAGTCTATGCCGCTTTTGAGCCACTCAGCGACATAGACTCTGATAGTGAGGAGGAGAAGGGCAAGAACATCTCCGGCGTTTGTCTCATGACGCGTGGAGATGAAGATTCTTCGATGAAGAAAATGAGGTAAGCTCACTTGAGGATGCAATTCTTGTTTTAAGTGCTAAGAATAAAAAATGTGAGAAAATGTTTAAAAAACAAGAATTTGTAATTGAATCCTTAAATACTGAAATTGCTAGATTGAAATCTCTTATTCCCAATGATGATAATTGCAAAAATTGTGAGGTTTTAATGCTAGAAATTTCAAAGATTAGAGATGTCAATAATTCTCAAGTTTTGGCTTATAAATCTTGTTTAACTTGTGATGTTAATGAATTGAAACTAAAAGATGCTTTAGCTCGTGTCAAGCACATGGAAGAAATAGTTAAACAAGATGAGGTAGCTTCCCTGCTCTAGATGTCGCAAAGGCAAAGATGTTATAATTGATTGTGAAAATTGTGTTAATCTTGGAAAAGAAGTTTCTTACTTGAAAAGTTCTTTGCAAAAATTTTTGATGGTAAGAAACAACTTAACATGATTTTGGACAAATCAAAAGTGTGTAGCGACAATAAGGGAATAGGTTTTGATGCTCATGATTATTTCACCAAAAATCCTCCAAATGTTTTAGGAATAACGAAAACGGTGAAATCTTGACTAAACCTAACACCATGAAAACAGTTTTCAAGTCTTGGAAATTTGCCATCTCTTTCGCTTATCTAAAAGAAACTAAACCTAATTCTTCAAAACCATCTGTTACTAAAGAAAAGTTTTCTTGCTCCTTTTGTGGTAAAGATGATCATCTTGTTGGTTTTTGTTTCAGATTAGCACGAAAACAAAAAAAGGAAAGAGAAAATAATTTTGCAAAATCAAAGTGGCAAAAATCGGTTTTCCCTCGGGAAGGCCGGTCGACCGCAGCTTGGTCCACCGGTCGACCGGCCGCACCGTCGGCCAGACGACACGCCTCGGTCGACCAGCGATGGCGCCGCCTAGTACCGCAGCGGTCGACCGGCCTCGAAGGAATTTTTCCGAAAATTCCAAAACTGTTTTCTCTCGTGGTTTTGTGCCTATTGGATCTACGGTCGTGTGTCTCAAGTCTTGGATTCCTAAGTTTCTTTTAACTAACCCGATCGAGGCTTCGACATCTTTTGTTTCGTAGGCTTTCGTGGTGAGGAAGGAGAACGTGTGGATCATGGACTCCGGTTGTTCGCGGCACATGACCGGTGATAAGAAGTGGTTCTCCTCCCTCAAGATGGCATCCAAGACGGAATCTATAATTTTTGGGGATGCTTCAACAAGTGCCGTTATCGCTACCGGATCCATCAAGGTAAGTGACAAGTTCGAATTGAAAGAGGTAGCTTTGGTAGAGGATTTAAAATACAATTTACTTTCAGTTTCACAAATTGTTGATGAAAACTTTGAAGTTCATTTCAAGAAAACTAGAAGTAAAATATTTGATTCTTTTGGTGATTCTGTTTTGAACATTTCACGTTATGGGAGAGTTCTTAAAGTTGATTTTGAAAACCCGTTTCTCCGTTGTTACTTGTTTAGTTGCTAAATTCAACAAAGATTTGATGTTCCGGTATCAAAGACTTGGTCATGTTGGATTTGATCATTTGACTCGTTTAAGTGGTTTTGATCTTGTTCGTGGTTTGCCAAAACTCAATAAGGATCTTGATTTGGTTTGTGCACCATGTCGTCATGGTAAAATGGTTGCTTCTTCTCACACACCAATTCTTTCTGTGATAACGGATGCACCGGACAGCTTTTACACATGGACACTGTTGGTCCAGCTAGAGTACAATCTGTTGGAGGAAAATGGTATATGTTAGTTATTGTTGATGATTTTTCTCGATATTCTTGGGTTTTTTTCATGGCAACTAAGGACGAGGCCTTTGGACACTTTCGAAGTCCTTTTCTTCGCTTGAATTGTGAAATTCCCAACTCTTTGAAAACAATTAGAAGTGATAATGGTGGTGAATTTAAAAATACATCTTTTGAACATTTTTGTGTTGAAAAAGGAATTGAACATCAATTTTCTTCTCCACGTGTTCCTCAACAAAATGGTGTTGTCGAAAGAAAAAATCGTTCTTTGGTTGAAATGGCTAGGACAATGCTAGATGAATATCACACACCTAGAAAATTTTGGGCCGAAGCTATTAGCACTGCTTGCTATGTTTCTAATCACATTTTCTTGCGTTCTAAACTTGGCAAAACTCCTTATGAGCTTCGTTTTGGTCGTCACCTAAAGTTTCACATTTGCGTGTTTTTGGTTGCAAGTGCTTTGTGTTAAAATCGGAAATTTGGATAAGTTTGAATCACGTTCAATTGATGGTTTATTTCTTGGTTACCCCGCACATACTCGTGGCTATCGTGTACTTCTTTTAGAGACTAACAAAATTGTCGAGACTTGCGAAGTCACCTTTGATGAGGCTAGTCCCGGTACTAGACCAGATTTTTCAGGTACACTGCCACAAGATCAGGGGGAGTTTGGTCGAATTTTTGAAGATAAAAGCGACGACGACGACGATGAGGTCGACACACCAGTCGAGGCCCAGGCCGAGTGCCGTCGGTCGACCGGAGGAGGCTGCCGGCCGGACCGTCCGAGGGCCGAGTCGAGCCAACGGGGACCAGCGAAGCGCCCGGACTCAGTCGATTCCAATCAAGAGGATTCTTTGGGGACCACGACCAGTGTGGAACCAGAACGTGAATCAACTTCTGAGATCACTGAACCCTTGCACATTCAGCGACGACATCCGCCGGTACAAATAATAGGTAATTTAAATGAGCGGACAACGAGATCTAAGAATTTGCTGAGACTATGCGTAGGGAGTTTGAGATGAGTATGATGGGGTGAGCTGTCGTACTTCTTGGGTTTACAAATCAAGCAAACACCTCAAGGTACGTTTATCCATCAAACAAAGTACACCAAAGATCTTTTGCGCAGGTTCAAGTTGGAGAGTTGCAAGCCAATCTCTACACCCATTGGATCTACTGCTGTTCTTGATCCCGATGAAGATGGTGAAGCTGTGGATCAAAAGGAGTATAGAAGCATGATTGGATCCTTGTTGTATCTAACTGCTTCTAGACCAGACATACAATTTGCTGTGTGTTTGTGTGCGCGCTTTCAAGCTTCTCCACGTGCTTCTCATCGTCAAGCGGTCAAGTGCATCATGAGGTATTTGAGTCATACACTTGAGTTTGGCATTTGGTATTCAACTTCATCTTCTCTTTGCTTAAGTGGTTATTCAGATGCTAATTTTGCAGGTTGTAAATTGATAGAAAACGTACTAGTGGAACATGTCATTTTCTTGGAACTTCATTGATTGCATGGTCTTCTAGGAAACAGTCTAGTGTAGCTCAATCCACTGCTGAATCTGAATATGTTGCTGCTGCTATTGTTGTTCACAGATTCTTTGGCTGATTTCTACTTTGAAAGATTATGGACTTGTTTTTGCAAATGTGCCTCTTTATTGTGATAATACAAGTGCCATTAACATTGCTAAGAATCTGTTCAACATTCACGCACCAAACACATTGATATTCGTTTTCATTTCTGGCGAGATCATGTTGAGAAGAGAGATGTTGAATTGAAATTTTTGGACACAAAATTGCAACTTGCTGATATTTTTACAAAACCATTGGATTCTTCTCGCTTTGCTTTTCTTCGAGGGGAATTGGGAATCATTCATCCTTTTGGCATGTTTTGAGAGGGAGTTTTTGTACTCTTTGCTTTATCAAGCTACATGATTAAAATAAATTGAAAAAGAGAGCTTTATCCATACATATTGTATTCATGTGCATGCTAGCAATATTATGAAGGTTTATTTGTCACTAGCATAGCTTATATATATTCTAGTATTTTTATGAGATCTAGATTTTATATTTAAGAGAAATAATGCATGACACTTTAATTTTACACTTGAATTCAAGAAATATGCAATATTGATACTCGTACTTGTGTTGGATTTTAAATGCTTATATATATTATGTTGCTTTAATATTCCTCAAATTACTTACAATTGCTCATTGTGAAAAGAGAATAAAATATTATCTATGAGAGAAAAAAATGAATACCGAATCCTTGGAAACAATCTTGACGACAAGGACGTATTCGATGTGAGCAAAAATAATGAGTACCGAATCCTTGGAAATAGTCTTTAGGACAAGGACGTACTCGAAATAATTGAGAAAAAAAGAGCAACAAATATGGCTCAAATCAATATGAAAAAGTTTTTCTCTTGAATTATATGTGCAAAAAGGTATTTGAGAAAGAATAAAGATTGCAATCGGTATATATATTTGGGTTTATCTTTCAACCTATGTGCTTGTAAAGATGTTGCATTACAAATCATTGAAATCCATGAATCTTTATTGTGTTATCTTAATTATAAAATTTTTGATTCATGATTATACTTTAATGCATATTTGCTATCTACTTGATAAATTTATCTTCTTATTATTGCAACACATGACTTGACTTGCTTTATGTATGGTGCTAAGCTCTTCAACATTCATAAACATAATTCCTATGCTTGATGAATTCATTGTCAAAAGGGGAAGAACATAATGTTGTTTGGGAGAACAAAAGTGCAAGTTTACAAAGTTTTTTTTGGGTCAAATGATTTTCTTTCTTTTAAAAAGGGGGAGAAACTTTCTTTGATTTTTGAGCACTCAAATGCTTTTTACCATTTTTATTTTTACTTTTTCAAACATCAAAACAACTCTTTTATTTTGTTTGCCAATGTGTTCATCAAGGGGGAGATTGTAAAATCAACGTGTGTTTGATTCTTTATTGAATGATGAAAAATTGGTGTTTGGGATTTATTGGTTTGAGTGTTTTGATTTTGGAAGAGTTGAATTTTCGGATGATGAACAGTGTTGCCGGGCCATCATGCCCTGGTCGACGGTGTGTTCGCGCCGGTCCCGACGGAGGTGTTTCGCCGAGTCGACTGGGGAAGTTGCTCGTGGTCGACCGTCCGAGCTCCGATCGGCGAGTTGCCGATTGCGTTTTGGTTTTGGTTTCGGTTTGTTTCCTTACACATACATGGAAGTTTCGTGCTCCTATGCACGTGTCTGGTTGTTTATGCTAACAATGAGTCAAGTTTGGATAGCTTGTGCTCGGATATGGTATTCTTTATTTAATTGTGTGCAGGTATTCTTTACGTCTCGGGAAAGTGTTGCCGGTGGTCGAGTCGGAGTCAACTTGGAGATAAGGTGACGTCCAAGATGGGGATCATGCGGGATGCTGAAGGGTAGAGATTAGTGCACATGATTGGAAAGTTTCCATATGGCATACAATGGAGATATTGTTGCGTATGGAAAGCGGAATTTTGGTTTTAGGAAGACCGAGATTGTTACGGTTGGTTTATGTATAGTTCGTTTCTTGTACGGGAATGTTTTCTAGTGGGTTAGGGCTTCTTGTATGAGTAGGATTCGTGGCTTTTGGCTGCGGATTTTGGGTATAAATAGTGAGGGGAGGCGTGGCCTCTCGGTATCGCTTCTATTGCTTGGAGTTCAAGTTTTTAGGGTTTCGAGTTAGAGTTTAGCTTGAGATTTGTGAGGAGTGCTTTGCGTGCACTTTGTAAACACAGAGAGTTTCAATAAATATCAATTTTTTTGATAGTTCTTTGTGTTTACTTCTTTTTCGGTGTGGTGGCATAATTGTTTGTTCAATCGGATCTGCTAAACGGTCAGACCGCAGATACTATAGCGGTCAGACCGCGCCTTCTTCCCGGTTAGACCGCAAGTACATTGGCGGTCAGACCGGAGGGCATTGGACTTCATCGGGGTCGGCTACATCGACAATCGGCTGAGGTGATCGGCTACGGGCGGTCAGACCGAAGGTCATCAGGCGGTCAGACCGGCTAAACAGCACGGTCAGAGCGGCGCGATACCTGCGGTCAGACCGGCTTCAAAACCAGAGGTAAAGTTTTATTTCCGCTAAAACTTTGTTTTTGGGGTACTCAACCATTCACCCCCCCTCTAGTTGACTTTTCGTTGGACATTCGATCCTACAAGTGGTATCACAGCCACGTTTTTCTGCCTTGGATTTTCTTTGATCTAAAGTTTTTTCATCATGTCGGATAAATTTTTAACAAAACCGCATGTTTTCGATGGCATCGATTTTGCGTATTGGTGTAGTAAGATGCAATCTTACATCATGGCTGAAGACTATGATGTGTGGCAAAAGGTTGTGTGGTTGTTAATTGCGCGTTAAACGATATTGCCACCTATGGATAGAGTCCTGTAACGACAATTGTATCTGTAATTTAGGGGTTTGTTTAAACTGTTAGTTGTAGCACGGCATGGGTCCTTCTCGGGATAATGTTGTGTTTTAAAATAGTAGTTTAGATAGAGTCCAGGGTTTGTACAGATAATTGTATCTTGGGTATAAATAGGACCCGAGACCCCCTGTAAATATATACAATCATAATCAATCAAACCTTCGGCGCATCGCCAACCTTTTTCATCAGACGAGCACTTTGTTTGGCTACAGGCTGCATCGTTTCGATCCCCAGTTCTAGGTATATGCTTGTCATTAGTGGTATGATCTGTTGTTTCTAGTGCTTCCATCGTAATGACACATTAGATTCAAGAGTTTATATTGTGCTACTTATCATATAGTGCATGTAAATTAGACTAATGTTTAGATCTATCATGCCATTGGCTAGTTCTATCAAGAACTTGCAGCCGATAGGGCTAGATCTAAAGATTGGCTGGTTTATATGCAGTATCCACCGTCTCGAGAGATATAAATTGGCTGCAACAGATCAGGTTTTTCTTTTTATACTTAATGTTGCATCGGGTTCGAACTATTAAGTCATTTTTAGAACTATCAATGATCTGTTCGGCTAAGATTTATATTGTTTAGAGACAGCGCCGGGTTTCAGCCGGCCTTATCCGCCCTGATATGTTTCTTTTAATATATTTATTATTAGATTTGTATTAGGACTACCTCTTATGTCGCCAGCCGAAATCGGCCCGCCATCGACAGCCGACGGCCGATTTCTAGGCTACGCATCTGTTTCAAGAATGATATCTTTCTATAAGATTTGTCGGAGTACTAGCCAATTCATTGTTAGTTTTCCAGTATCGGCTAGGTTATCGATTCATACATATATTATCCTTTATTATATTTGGGTTAAACGATTGGTGCTGTCTCGGTGTAGCCGATCCATTCCAGTCGTTTGGCTTAAATATAGTTTGGGATAGCATATATATGCTCGTGGATTCCCTCAGCCGATTCAGTGGGGATCTAACCTAACACTTAACGCATATTCTCTTGTTTTACTTTTGATTAACGAGATCAAATCAGCGCACGCCACGCACAAGACAGGCGTGAGAAGGACTGCTTGGAGTTAAGCGGATCTCCTAGGCTAGCGCGTGAGAGAAATTTCTCATCAACACAGGGGTCGCTGAGTTCACCGAGGAGGTCGCCGGAGAGCTCGAGGGTTGTTGAGGTGGTTGTTCGTGTGTGGCTATGTGACACGTGCGGTGGCCGCGAAGGCGGTATTTGAAGGATATTTTTGGGCAGCCGAAACGGTTTTGGTCGGAGAAAGCGGGAATTTGGAAAGGCAGAAAATCCGCGATATTATTTTATCACGGACTTGGGGGGCATGTGTTAACGACCCAATTTTGTAACCAAATCCCCAAGTTCAAGGTCGAATTTGAAGTGGAATTGGATTGGCGGAATAATCTGCGGAGAGGCAGAGGCTGCGTCGGCTATGCTCAAATCGGCTGAGTAACGATCGGCTACGAGGTCAATCGGCTAAGGTTGGATTGGACAAGGATAGCCGATAGACAATACTGAGTTAGAGAAGAAGATAAAACCATTTCCAATGAAAGTGCTTGAAGATAAATAGAAGATTCGGTTATCAGTTTACGCGTTAGAAGATATTGCCATCTATGGATAGAGTCATGTAACGGCAATTGTATCTGTAAATTAGGAATTTGTTTAAACTATTTATTGTAATGCGGCATGGGTCCTTCCCGGGATATTGTCGTATTTTAAATAGTAGTTTAGATAGAGTCCAGGGTCTATACAGATAATGTTATTCTTGGGTATAAATAGGACCCGAGATCTCTGTAAATAAAATATAATCACAATCAATACAACCTTCGGTGCATCGCCTCCTTTTTCTTCAGACGAACATCTGGCTTCGGGCTGCATCGTTTCGATCCCCAAGTTCAGGTAAATGTTTGTCATTAATAGTGTATCTCATCGAATTTAGTGCTTCCATCGTCATGATACTCTAAATTCGATGATTTATGCTGCGCTAGTTATCATATATCGCATATAATCTAGAACAATGTTTAGATCTATCTTGTCATCGGCTCACTTCTGTCAGGAACCGACAGCCGATAGAGCTAGATCTAAAGGTTGTCAGGATTATATGTGATATCCACTGCCTCGACGTATTAACATTAGCTACAATAGATCAGATTGTTCTTTCTATACTTAATGCTGCATTGGTGTTAAACTATTAAGTCGTTTTTAGAGCTTTCATGATCTGTTCGGCTAGATATACTTGGCTTAGAGACAGTGCTGGGGTTTCAGCCAACCTTATCTATTTTAATGTTCTTTTGATATATCTGTTATCAGGATTGTTAAAACTAACTCTTATATTAAGATCTTGTTCTAGTTAAATACCCTAAGCCAGGATCAGTTTGTCAGCCATAGCCGACAGCCGACTGATCTAGGTTTAGCGCATTTAGCTTAGATCAATATCTTTTCATAAGATAAATCGGAGTATTAGCCAATTCACAGTTGGACTTATGGCATCGGCTAAGTTTGTTAAAACATGTATCTATTATTCTTTGGTATATTTGGGTCAAGTGGCTAATACTGTCTCGGCAACTCCCGATCTATTCTAGTCACTTAGTTCAAATACACTTTGGAATCGCATATATATGTAGATTGACTCCTGCAGCCGATCCAGTAGGATCTGACTTAATACTTAATGCATATATCTTTATTTTTCTTGGTTAACAGATCAAACCAACGGCACACCTTGAACAGCATAGGTAGCCGAGAAGGACCACTGCCGGGTGTTAAGCGAGATCTCTCGAGCTAGCGTGTGAGAGAAATTTCTCGTCAACAACTCTCCAATCATAACCCCTTTCCCCTTAGCAGATCCGGCTTGTTTCGGCCGAATCAACAATTTTTTGTCATCGAAGTCAATGACATTAACAGGGAAAAGGATCGCTATCAACCTTCATCTTGGAGCCCTCGGTAAACTTCAATCATCCTTCCTCTATGGCAGCATCGGCGGGCGGGCACGCGGCGGCGGCGTGCGATGCGGCGGCGGCGCGGGTGGCAGCGGCGGGCGGGCGCGCGGCGGCCGGATCGGTGCAGCGGCGGCCGAGCGGGCGTGTGGCGGCTGCGGGCGGGAGGTGATGGTCGTGATCATGCGGCATCGGCCGCGGGCCTGCAGATGCCGCGGGCGAGAGGCGGCCTCTGGCAGCGGCGGGAGGGTCGGGGCAGGCGCCCTCCTCCTCCACCCCCTCTTTTCCCTCTCCCTCGACGCAGGGCGGCGGCCGCTTCGCCCTCCTCCCTCTCTCTCCTCCCCTCTCCCTCGGCACGGTGGCAGGCGGCGGCACGCAGCTCGTCGAGCCGTCAGGATTTTTTTAGTTTTTATTGATTTTGTAAGAATCATGCCACTTACAGTAAGACCGACGCTTCAATTCTTCTACGGAGGGTATGACATGGCATTTCGGCAGTTTAATCTGCTTTTCTTGCAAGAGATAATCAAAGATTTTATCACACTTGGCCACATCAAAACTATACTTAATCTCATTTTGCCGATCCTTGCGAGGAGTCGGCGTCAAGCGAGAGCAAACAAAAGGTTTATTTTTATTAGTCCAGGACCACTCAGCAACATACATATCATGATCACCCTCATCATTATCAGAATCACTATCATTGGAGCAATCAACCATGCTAACACGAGGTCCTTTGTCATTAGCTCTAACAAAATTCTTACTATCCCTGACCCGGCTTTCTTGAGCCATAGTCTTCTGCATGACTTGACTAACATCAAGAAATTGCTGACCATCTAACCTTTCTTTAATAGGAGCAAGTAAACCACTAAAAGCAAGATCGGCCAAATCTCTCTCAGTTATATTCAAACTAAAACACCGGTTTCTAGCATCTTTAAATCTATTAATATAATCAGTGACAGATTCATTATACTTTTGCTTAACCGATGTCAAATCACATAGCCTAAGCTCAGTTTCACCAGTATAGAAATAATCATGAAATTTCTGCTCTAGGTGAGCCCAAGTATGAATAGAATTTGCCGGTAAAGAAGTAAACCATGTAAAAGCAGTACCGGACAAAGATAAAGAAAACAAGCATAATTTAAAGGCATCAGAAGTACTAGCTTCTCCACATTGCGCTGAGAATTGGCCTATGTGCTCCCATGTAGTCCTATTATCCTCACCACTAAATTTAGAGAACTCTGGAACTCTATAACCATGAGGATATGGGATATTATCAAAATAATCGGGATACAACTTTTGGTAAACCTTAGCACGATTCCTCGGCTCAATTCCAAATGACTCTCTAATGATATTCCTAATCCATTCCTCCATATTTTTAGGCCTCGGCGGATTGGGTACGTTTGGTGGCCTAAAAAGTGGTTGTTGTGACGCATATTACCATATTGGCCATACCTAGTGTCCTGCGGATAACCTTTATTAGAATCATTGTATTGATTAGGCACATGTGGCGGAACTTGTGCATGGACAGTAGTTACAGGAGAGTCATGTAAAGGAACGTGGTATAAAACCGAGTTACCCATGATTGAATCTATATCTGTACCGGCACCGGTGCCAGGTCGGCCGGTCCGGGCCGTCGGCCAGGCAAGGTGTGGTGCGGTCGGCCGGCCATATAGTCGCCGGTCGGGCCAGTGAAAGGACAGTCGGACCAGCTGTTGGGCGGTCTGACCGATGTAGGCGCGCTGGTCGGACCGGCCTGTTGGCTGGTTTGAACGATGTAGAGAGCGCCGGTCAGACCGGCCGTAGGTCCGGTCGAACCAACAAGAGCGGCAGCACTCTCCCCTTCGGGTTGTTGCGCCATCGCCCCATCGGTTTTGCTAAATATTTGATGAACAGGGGTGTGGAGGTTATGGCAATCGGATATCCACACGGCAAGCTTATGTGAGTGGAGATAGGGATAGATTGCGCCTACCGAATATGTAAACCGGCTATGACTTGGGTGTTACGTTGCCGATTAGATAAGGCAACGACTCATAGTCATAGTTTGGTAAGATTGAGGAAACCGACCTAGAGTAAGATAGGGTTTTCGGCTTGTAAGCCCGCCTCCCAAGACTATATAAGGGGGGTAAGGGGCGTCCCTTGAGGGATATCAGCTTTAGATCAGATTTCATATGCAACACAAGAGCTATAGATCTTGAGATCAATAAACACTCGGCGGATCAAATCCCCGAAACAGGAGTAGGGTATTACCTCACGAGAGGGCCTGAACCTATCTAAATCTTGTTTTCCACCTAACCCATTGTGCTTGGCGATCTTGACTGCACCCCCAAATTTCTATTGCCGAAACCGAGTTTCGACAGTTGGCGCGCCAGGTAGGGGCCCGCGCGTCAAGACTTCTTCGAAAATCTCACCGGCAAGCGCGATGGGATCTTCTTCAAGGATCGACGACTTCGCCGCCAACGGCTTTAACAAGCTTTCCTCCTCTGACTCGGATTCGGACCAGTCGGGAGGGGGAACCCGCTCGGCCCCGTTCGGGCTACCAAACAACGCCATGATTTGCGACCGAATCCTGAGTTCCAAGATGCAGTCCATCCACTCTGAAGGAAGAATCCACTCGGCGCCGTTCGGGCTACCGAACGCCGCTGGGATCTACAGCCATCTCCTCATCTCCCCGTCGGAACCAATCTACTCGGGAGAAAACCCCTCGGCGCCGTTTGGATTACCAAACGCCGCTGAGATCTACTGCAAGCTCCTCTCCCCTGAGTCGAGATTGACTCACTCGAAGGGATCCACGTCATCAAGCTACGACTCAAACTGGAACGATCCAGATTCGAGCAACCCTGGCTCGAGGGAAGTCCCAGTCATCCTCCAACCATTCGGGTCATGCTCGTCCTCAGAGCTCGATGAATACCTCAGCTCTTCAGGCTTCGACGACCTCTACGGCATCCCCTCGGACGAAGCCAACGACTCCGACTGCAACAAGGACTACGAGCCAAAGTGTTTCGACGTCCTCATGGCTGAGGTGGCCGAGACCGACTCAGCCATGGCCCGCAGGGTCGCTGAGGAAGAACAAGCCAGGCTTGAGCAGAGCGCAAGGCGGCGGAAGACGAGAAGAGGCGCAAGGAGGAAGCCGACGGGAGAAAGAGGGACTGAGGGCAACCGAACGATCCGCTCGGGAGGCTATACTTCATACGCGAATCCACAACACCAACGTCTTCCAGACGCCTCAGCAGAACGCCGTTGCCGCTCTCACCCTTCTGGACACCGTAATTGAGATGGCACCCCCCGACGTGACGCCAATCTTGGACAAGATCAAGACCATCGTCGCGGCTACAGCCAATGGTTCTCCCTCTACCTCGGCACGAAGGCCAACCGAGTCCGTGGCGAAACGCCCAACGAAGCCGACTCCGCCGAGGGTCAAAGGATTACGGGAGGCCCAAGCAAGACCGGACGGCCACTAGGTCAAGAGACCTTCGCCACGAGACCACGCACAAGCATCGGGAGAAATCGGCCAACTCCCGCAAGAAGCGGCACGGACGACCACCCGTCCACCACCGGGTCCGCGCAGCAATAACTCGACTAAGCAGCTGCCAAGGACCCCACGAGTGATCTCGCGGGAAGTCCTTGACCGGCGCTATCAAGAGCGAGACCAGAGTTCCCGCGAAGATCAAAGGCGCTCGCTCGACAGCAATGATGATGGAGTACCCGCTTTCACTCGGGACCTGCGCCGAGTGCGTTGGCCGAATGCTTTCAAGCCGACTGGAATCGAGAAGTACGACGGAAAGACTGACCCCAAGTCGTAGCTAACCGTGTACACCCTCGCCATCCGCGTGGCAGGAGGTGACAACAAGGCCATGGCCAATTACCTGCCCGTTGCCCTTGCTAACTCAGCCAGGAATTGGCTCACAATCTTGCCAAGAGGCTCGATCGGCCTTCCAAGGCACTTCATCGCCAACTTCCAAGGCACTTTCGAAAGGCCTGGGACCCACTTCGACCTCTACAACGTCGTCCAGAAGCCGGACGAGCCTTTGAAGGACTACATCCAGCGCTGCTCCGAAAAGCGCAACAAGATCCCCAACATCACCGACGACATCATCATCGCCGCCTTCCGGAAGGGAGTCCGTGATGAGCATTGATCGGAAAATTTGGGCGCAAGCCACCGAAGACGGTGAAGCAGATGTTCGAGACAACAAACTCTTACGCCAAATCCAGCGACGCGATCAAAGCGGCGCCCCAAGACCGGCCTGACAGGAGGGACGACAAGCAATCGGGAGGAAGCCGGTATCCTAATAAGGATAATGGCAACAACAACCAGGGCCAGAAGGACCGCAAGTGCCAACCTGAAGACCTGGTTGCCGCGACGTCCAACTCCCAACGCCGTCCCCGAGTCGCGGCCTATGACGCTATCATGAACGTTCAGTGCACGCATCATCCCAACCACAAGCACGCGGCCAAGGATTGCTTCATTTACAAGCAGTTCGCTGAGCAATATGCGGCACAACTCAACAAGAAGCCGACTGACGAAGCCGGTCCAACGGGCACCAAGAAGAACAACCCGGCTGGAAACGCGGAACCCTTTCAAGACCCCGTTGGCGAGCTGAATCACATCTTCGGGGGGCCGCAAGCCTTTGAATCCAAGAGGAAACAAAAGCTAACCGACCGCGAGGTCAACATGGCGCAACCCGAAGTGCCACAGTACCTACAATGGTCGGAGGTGGCCATCACGTTCGACCGCTCGGATCACCCTGACCGAGTGGTTCACCCGGGGCGCTATCCGCTGGTGTTAGACCTGGTGGTCCACAACATCAAGCTCAAGCGTTTCCTCATCGATGGGGGCAGCGCCCTCAATATTTTGTTCGCCAAGAACTTGGACGAGATGCGGATCCCGAGAGCTGAATTGAAGGCAAGCTCGGCCCCTTCCATGGAGTGATCCGGGGCTATCATCCACGCCACTCGGGCACATCGCCCTTCCAGTCACCTTCGGAGTTCGCGAGAACTTCGAGCAGAGAATATCACTTTCGAGGTGGCTGACTTGAGACTGACCTACCACGCGATCATTGGAAGGCCTGCACTCGCCAAGTTCATGGTGATACCACACTATACCTCCCTCTGCATGAAGATGCCTGGTCCAAACGGTGTCATCACTCTTCGCAGCGACGTAAAGCAAGCCTTCACCTGCGACAAGGAGAGCTGTGACATGGCCCAATCTCGCGAGAGATCACGGAGCCAGGAGGAAATCTGATTGGCCTCATCGACTCCGGCAGAGGGTGAAATCCCCGCGAAGAAGATAGCCAAATCGGGACAAGGCGACCCCAAAACAAAGAAGATCTCCCTTGATCCATCGGATCCTTCGAAAACCGCTGTACTCGGCGCTCAACTAGATCCTAAATAGGAAAGCGCGCTCGTCACCATCCTCCAAAATAATAAAGATGTTTTTTTGGAAACCATCTGATATGCCTGGAATTCCTAGGGAGGTGATCGAGCACTCTTTACATGTCAAAGATGATGCAAAACCAATCAAACAACGATTGCGTAGGTTCACTCAGGATCGAAAAGATGCCATCAAGGAAGAACTCACAAAGCTCTTAGTCGCCAGTTTTATCAAGGAAGTTCTACACCCCGACTGGTTGGCTAACCCGGTCCTGCTCCGAAAGAAGAGAGGGCAATGGCGCATGTGCGTTGACTACACCGACCTCAACAAGGCCTGCCCCAAAGATCCATTCGGGCTGCCTCGCATCGACCAAGTCGTGGACTCAACAGCCGGCTGCCAGCTCCTAAGCTTCCTGGATTGTTACTCGGGCTATCATCAAATCAGCTTGAAGGAATCCGACTGCCTAAAAACATCGTTCATCACGCCGTTTGGAGCTTATTGTTACATCACGATGCCCTTCGGCCTGAAGAACGCCGGGGCCACATACCAACGCATGATCCAAAGATGTTTCTAGACGCAGATCAGGAAAAACGTGGAAGCTTACATCGACGATGTCATCATCAAGACCAAGCAGAAGGAAGATCTGATCGCCGACTCAGAAGAAACATTCATGAACATCCGGGCCTTCAGAATGAAGGTGAACCCGGAGAAGTGCACGTTCGGCATACCATCAGGCAAACTGCTCGACTTCATGGTGTCACATCGCGGCATTCAAGCCAACCCAGAGAAAATCAACACCATCCTGAATATGAAGCCCCCGAGTAACCAGAAAGATGTCCAGAAGCTCACTGGCTACATGGCGGCACTAAGCCGATTTATCTCTCGACTCGGCGAACGAGGCATGCCTTTCTTCAGGCTACTAAAGAAAACTGACGACTTCCAGTGAACTATGGAAGCCCACAAGGCCTTTGAAGATTTCAAAGAATTTCTCACGACGCCGCCCGTCCTAGCCTCACCTCAGCCACAGGAGCCCCTGTTACTGTACGTCTCAGCCACTCACCAAGTGGTCAGTGCGGTTCTTGTGGTTGAACGTGAAGAAGAAGGACGAGTCCAGAAAATTCAAAGGCCAATCTACTTCGTTAGCGAAGTGCTAGCAGGAGCCAAAATTCGCTACCCTCAGGTACAAAAATTGCTATATGGTGTTCTGATAACCGCGAGGAAATTGACGCACTATTTTCAGGGTCACTCGGTCACAGTCGTCACCTCCTTCCCACTCGGCGATGTCATCCACAACCGGGAGGTGACTGGGCGCATCGCAAAGTGGGCCCTGGAGCTGATGCCGCTGGACTTAACTTTCAAGGCGAGGACATCTGTGAAGTCACAAGCCCTGGCGAATTTCTTGGCCGAGTGGACCGAACA
Source organism: Oryza australiensis (assembly GCA_019925245.2). Lineage (NCBI taxonomy): Eukaryota > Viridiplantae > Streptophyta > Magnoliopsida > Poales > Poaceae > Oryza > Oryza australiensis. The sequence continues at coordinate 394,212 of JAIFGZ020000277.1, read as the reverse complement.
GCAAGAAGATGTACCTCGAGAAGACCTTCAATCTTGGACCATGCACTTTGACGGATCCAAGAGGATCACCGGCTGGGAGCGGGAGTCGTGCTGATCTCCCGGCCGGGAAAGGCTAAGATACGTTCTCCACCTTCATTTCTCCGCCTCACACAACGTCGCCGAGTAAAAAGCCCTACTACATGGACTGCGACTTGCAGTTTCACTCGGGATACATCGGCTCATCGTGAAAAGGGATTCCCAGCTAGTTGTCAACCAAGTGATGAAAGACTGGTCCTGTCTAAATGACACCATGGAGGCCTACCGGCAAGAAGTTCGCAAACTTGAAGACAGGTTTGACAGACTGGAGCTATCCCATGTCCTAAGACATAATAACGAGGCAGCTAACGAGTTGGCGCAGTTCGGGTCCAAGCGAGAAGCTGATCCAACAGATGTTTTCGTAGAGCATCTCTATGAACCAACTGTTGTAGCCAAACCAACTCCCAACGAGCAAGCTGCAAACGAAGTCACCATGATCGACGCCGACTGGAGGACGCCTCTCATCAAATTCTTAACTCAAGCAAGAGCCGCCGGAAGACCGGGATGAGGCGAACGCGTCCGACGCCGTTGTCGCTTATGTCATGGTTGATTCGATCTATACAAGAGAAGCCCTTCGGAGTCCTGATGAGATGCATCACACCCGAGGAAGGACGGCGGCTACTCCAAGACATCCACTCGGGCATATGCGGAAGCCACGCGGCAGCGCACACCTTGGTGGGCAAAGCCTACAGACAAGGTTTCTTCTGGCTTACGGTGGTCTCCGATGCTGACAAAGTGGTATGAACTTGTGAAGGTTGTCAGTTCTTCGCTCGGCGAGCCATGTCCCAGCCCAAGAGCTACAAACGATTCCATTATCGGCCGTTTGCGGTATGGGGCTTAGACATGGTCGGCCCTTTCAAGAAGGCTCCGGGAGGATTCACACATTTATTTGTCGCAATTGACAAATTCTCCAAGTGGATCGAGGCTAAGCCGGTTGCTACGATCACCGCGACAAGGCGGAGACTTCATCCTCAATTCACTTGGTTTGACACCGATTTGGCGTCCCAAACGGAATCATAGCCGACAATGGGACTCAATTCACTGGGGGCATCTTTAAGGAATTTTGCGAAGACTTCGGAATCAAAATCTACTACACGTCAGTTGCACATCCCAAAAGCAATGGACAAGTTGAGCGTGCCAACGGCATGGTTCTTCAAGGCATCAAGGCCCGAGTGTTTGACCGGCTAAATCCTTACGCCGGCAAGTGGGTTCAAGAGCTTCCCTCGGTTCTGTGGTCTCTGCAGACTACGCCCAGTCGGGCAACCGGCCAAACTCCTTTCTTTCTGGTTTACGGGGCTGAAGCCACGTTGCCGAACGAAATGGAGTACGAATCTCTCCGAGTCCGTAGCTTCAACGACGAACAATACGATCAAGACCGAGTGGATGACCTCACCCGACTGGAAGAGGCCCATGAGGCAGCCCTCATCCAGTCGGCCAAATATCTTCAAGGACTTAGATGATACCACAGTCGCAACGTTCGAGCACGAGCTTTTATCGTTGGTGACTTGGTTCTACGCAAGATTCAGACCACCAAGGACCGTCACAAATTATCCCCATTATGGGAAGAACCGTATATAATTGCTGAGGTGACTCGGCCAGGTGCATACCGATTAAAACGTGAAGACGGATCCATGGTGGAGAACTCCTGGAACATCGAACATCTTCGACGATACTATGTTTAAATTGCCTTAAGTTTTACGCTATTCTTGACTGCCAACCTCAAGCAAGATGACTTCTTGAGTTTGCAGTCGGGGGCTACATAAGTATCAATAAAGTATGGCTTTCTTTGGCAACCTGCGCATATTTGGTTTATCATTGTTTAATGTTCCTTGTTTCGAGTTCAATGCATAAGGCCTGAGAATTTTTTGATGACCTAATCAAGCTTAGGCTTGGTGATAGTCGGACGAAAATTACTTAAAGAATTTTACATAAAAACTCGGATCAAGGCATTAACATAAATAAGCCGAATATTTACAAGTCACATCAAAAAGTCATAGACATACAATGTTCATGAAGTAGTCAAGCTCAAAAGTGGTTCACTACATCGGCGGCTACTTTTTTGGCCGATTCCTATGCCTCACTAATCAATTGCAGGGCTTGTTCATCCGAAGTACCATCAGCGAACCCCTCCCCGATTGAATCAACATCTACCCGGGGGTAGAGCGAATTGGTTTGCGCAAGGGCGAAGCCCGCTCCCATGATGGTTGCTTCAGAAATGTTAGCCAGATACTGATCAGGGGCCCTCCGAAGCTTGTCGAAGACCTCAACGGTGTCCAATGAGCTGGTCCCGAGCCCATTATGGAATAGCGATAAGAGAATCGGTGTTGCTTGCGTTAGCAACATCGTCCCTGACGCTTTCAGCTTTTTTGACCCTTTCAACAAAAACATCGTACTGAGCTCGGGTCTTGATCTTATAAGCTGTCAAAGACATATGATCTCACAAACATTCAGAGATAAAGCAAAATAAAGAACGCTGTTTTGAAAAAGATCACCTTCAAACTCGGTCTCCACTCGGCCTTGCTGATGTTGGCTTCTTCCAGCTGGGCCTGGAGCGAGTGGACCTCCGACGAATTTTCTACAACAACAAAGGTTATCAACAACCAAGATCAACACAGACTACAATTAAAGGCAGAAATATTAAGGAGATTGAGCTTACTCCGATCGAACCCCGAAGGTCGAGGTTCTCCTCCCGGCAGTGCGGCTATCTCTCTCCTCAGAGCCGCTTCCCTCGATGCAGCTTCCTCTCGAGTGGTCTTCAGCTCCTGCTGGATGTTCTCCAGGGAGTTCAAATGTGGGACCAACTTCTCGAGTGCATCGGATTTGGCCATTGATCGGCAGTACACCCTCTGCATACAAGTTCTGAAGTTGATCGACTGAAAGGTGATGATGAAGCTACAACAGAAAAGGAGCTGGACTTACATTTAACAGCCGAGTCGCTTCATTCAGGCTGTCTACAAGCACATCTCTTTCTTCATTCTCCATTTGCTTGTTCAAGATGATGCCTTGTTTCTGGCCTTCGGAATCCCGCCACTCAATCTTGATCGGAGGAACCCAGGTTTCAGAAGACTACAACCTGGGGATCTCCTCCACTTTGGCTGAATGGATCGGAAGGAGCGGATGAAAATACGGGAGATTAAAAAGTGAAAGTTGAGTCAAGGCTTACCGGCTTCGATGGCCGAATCCTTAAGCGGCACTTCTCGGCTGTTTTTCTCCTCTTGGCTCTTGCCGTGATCCTCGGTCGGAGCCCTTTGGGTGGCGTGGGGCTCTTCTGCGGTTGTTGGTTTCCGGTCGGGGTATCCCGGTTGGCGGTCGAGAGGTTCTCCCCTTGGGACATCCTCACTAAGAGGTGAGGGCCCCTCACTCGGAGCGCTCTCGCTCGGAAGAGGGCTCGGGGTTTTGGCTCCGCAGCTTTGGTGCCTCGGTTGTTGCGGTTGGCGTTGGCCCCTCACTGCGCCGGTGGGGTATATGTCTTGAGGCCTCCTACAAATAGAAAGACGGGAGCAATCGGGATGAAGACGAAGAAATTTTCAACAAAGAGCTCGATTTCAGTCATAAAGCGTACCTGGTCGATCGGCGGATCTTGGGCGCCGCCTTCGGTGACGGCCTCGGAGGAATCACATCAGCTTGAGGGACTGGGACGTCGTCATCCAAATCATCAATGATCAACCTCCTCTTACTCGCCCGCTTGTTGACGTCTTCACTCGGAGCAGTCCTCTTGCCAATCGGATTGCTCTGGATTTTTATGCCGCCAGCTGGCTTCTTGGCAGGCCGAGCCGGCGCGTCGTCATGATGAATCTTATATGGCTTTGAGATGATGGAGGCATTTTCTTGCAAGAAAGATTCTTTCAACACTAAGAAGTGTGACATCAAGATTGAGAGGCAGCAAATGAGCCAAGTCAACTTACCGGAGGAGGAGGACGATATAGGCTGAATGGGAGGACCGACAGCATGAGGTTGCGCTCGACTGCAATCCCAGTCGAGAAAATCTTATACATATGAATCTTCAAGATCTCGAAGCTGAGGGAGTCGCGGTCTTCCCGAATGGGGTCCCTCTCGCCCTCGTACTCAAAGACAGGCTTGGACCTCTCTTTGATTGGAGCCAGTCGGCTCCTAATGAAGTGCCGAGTGATCTGCTCGCCCCGAAGACCTTTCTGCTTCATCTGCAAGATCTTCGCTAGCAGCTTGTTGGCTTCATCCCAGTCTTGGGCCACTGGCACGGTGCTCCAGTTGGGCCTAGGCACAGGGGGAAGGCCAACGAAGTTTAGCAGGCTGGGTTCAAGGTTGGCGATATAGAACCAGCTCGCATGCCAGCCCTTGTTAGAAGATTTCAAGGGGAGATAAAAATATTCTTTGCGGAGGGATCCACGGAGTTGGAAGCCCGTCCCACCAACAACGCAGGGCTGATCCTTGTTCGGATGCGGCTTAAGATAGAACATGCGCCGGAAGAGTTGAAAGTGGGGAAGGATGCCAAGGAAGGCTTCGCAGACATGAATGAAGAGAGCTATATGGAGCATGGAGTTTGGGTTCAAATGGTAAAGCTGAAGGCCGTAGTAGTCAAGAAGCCCCCTAAATAACTCAGAGGTGGGGAGGCTGAAACCGCAATAGAAAAAAGAAGTAAAGACGACGAGCTCACCGGTGTTCGGAGTAGGGAACTCCTCACCGGCCGCGGCGCCACCCCACGATCTCCATGGGAGGGAGAACTCCGTGCTTCACCATATCTTTGAGGGTGGATTCCTTAACATCCGAAGTCACCCATTGCTCGAAGGGGATCTTTTTCTCTCCCACCATGAGTGTGGTTTGTGGAGGAGTAGATCTGGCTTGGAGGATGGGGATTTGGGATGGGGATCTGTGAACATGGATGCGGAGGCTAGGCGGCAACGGCGCGAGCTTACGGATCGGTGGATTGGGTGCGCGCGAGAGCTTAGGGTTTTCGCGCAAGCCGGTGAACAGTGTTGCGAGTGGGGAATTTTTTCGGGGAAGACGAAGTGGCGGGGATAACCTCGAGGCTTTGTAAGAGATTTGAGGGTTTCGCTAGGTTTTCTCGCGATTTTGCCGAGCCCATGAGAGACTTACGGCCCAGTTAAGGTGTGGCCTGACGCGTGTCCTTAGGGACTTAAGTGGATGAACTTAACCAGATTTGCTTTGGGAATATGCGCGTGTATGAGTGCCCGTACCTTTGGAAATCCTTTCATACCGCAGTTTGCGCAACTTCATGAGAAGTTGGCACGATGCAATTTGAAAGGTGACAAACGATTAAGCTTTTTATGGCTGCCTTGATGACAGGGACTTTTTTGGTTTTAGGCATTTGATTAAATGATTATATCAATCTTTGTTTTTCCACTTTGGTGAAGATCTTTTTAGATTAAGACCAATATTATGACAGGAGCTATTTAATATTTTGGTCATATTTTTCAGATGACTGAAAAACTTGTTTACCCATGAGGGATGATCAAAATATTTGTTCCGAGATGACTCGGGCAGATCCACTCGGATAAACATGAGCTTGCTGAGTGCTTTTCACCCACGAAGGTTGATTGAGTTTCTTGTTCTGAGATGACTCGGGCAGATTCACTCGGCCAAGCGTGAGCTTGCTGAGTGATGAGATCTTTATGATTGCTTTAGCATGAGTTAAGAATTTTTTGAGAATAATTTTTTATAGTTCTTGACTATATGTTTAGTCTGATTTTGACTAACCACATAGCTGGGGGCTACACCTAATTAGGTGCATCAGGAGATGCGCTTAAATATTTATTTTTGAGAATTTTTTGGATATTTTCCAGCCCTTCACAGTCTTTGGAGCTACTCAGGAGTTTCAGGCAGAGGTGATGGAGTCACTCGACGCCAGAAGCACTCGGCCAAAGAGTTGTTCGGCCGTGTACTATCTTGGTTCGAGGCTGAGTTATCTCGTCGACTGCAAAGGACTCGGGGGCTACTGTGGAGGTTATGGCAATTGGATATCCACATGGCAAGCTTATGTGACTGGAGATAGGGATAGATTGTGCCAATATGTAAACCGGCTATGACTTGGGTGTTACATTGCCGATTAGATAAGGCAACGGCTCATAGTCACAGTTTGGTAAGATTGAGGAAACCGACTTAGAGTAAGATAGGGTTTCCGGCTTGTAAGCCCGCCTCCCAAGACTATATAAGGGGGGTAAGGGGCGTCCCGTGAGGGATATCAGCTTTAGATCAGATTTCATATGCAACACAAGAGCTATAGATCTTGAGATCAATAAACACTCGGCGGATCGAATCCCCGAAACAGGAGTAGGGTATTACCTCGCGAGAGGGCCTGAACCTGTCTAAATCTTGTTTTCCACCTAACCCATTGTGCTTGGCGATCTTGACTGCACCCCCAAATTTCTATTGCCGAAACCGAGTTTCGACAAGGGGCCTGGCTAGTGCTTGCAATAGAGGTAGACGGTAAATCGGCCATGAGAGAACCGAATTTAGCACTCATATAAGTATCAATCATCCTATTAAAGCAAGACTCTATAGTAGATTCAAGTTTATTGTTGACAGCGACAGTCACGGATTCATCTACTGAGCTTGCCACAAGCTTTTGAATAGGAAGCGCGATATTATCGGTACTTACCTCATCACGGATGACCTTGAGTGGACTCCCGGATTTGAGGACCATGCCTTGACAAGTTTTGGTGCACGATTTGTCCAAAATCTCCTATGTGATCACCTTGATCCGCTCCTCCATGATCTTGCGTGCTTCTCTGTCAAGATCATCCAATGAAACATGCATGACTTTGGACGGATCCACCTCCTGTGCGACTTGCTTTGACATCGCGGCGTCGAAATTGAGATGGTGTTGAACGGATTTCCCCAACGGAGTCGCCAAAAATCGTGTTGGCAACTTTTTTGGCAAGAAAAACACGATCGAAACACCTAAACGCCTTGCGGTGATATGGAGTCGTCAACCACCTCAATCTAGCAAAAAAGCTAAACCAAGATTGTTTTTGTAGATTAAACTGGCTAGCGAAGCCGATTTGAGTGAAACGATGGATAAATACCCGTCTCGTGGGCAGACTGAAGGTTTTAAGGACAAACCTACAAGAGGTGTCGCACTCTCGCAGCGACGGCGGACGATTTACAATGCAAATCGACAAAGATGGACTAACTAGTGTGAAGAAAAGTAAAATAACAATTCAATTGGCTAAAAACTAGAAACTAGATTGGATTTTGTGTATTGTGTATGTCTATTGCCAATTGAACCGGCCTTAGCCCTTAAATAGGCGTTGGTCTTGCCTTCCACAGGCCCTCCTCCACGTCCAATTCATGATAGACACCTTAGGAAACCTGAAACATATCTTATGGAAGAAGGAAACCCGAGTACCGATAAAATCGTCTTGGTTCGAACTCTGCCGGTCAGACTGATCACATGCCGCTGGTCTGACCGGCCCTTAGGCCCGGTCTGACCGGCCTATCCATCGCGGTCAGACCGGCCTTCTGGAGGAAACCGATAGATTTTCCAAATATTGGCAATTTTTCCTATTTCAATCCTGGGTGCCAAGTTTGGGTGTAAACACATACTTCTGGAATAACACCTTTAATGCCTTCCTCTTTCAGCAAGGACCCATGACTCCCACCTTAGCTGATGTGTTTATGATAACTGGCCTAGATATAATGTCATCGGTTGACCCCAATCGATTTGACGCCAAGTGCCAGTACTCTTTCAAGACCAAGGCCATTGGAGGTTGGAATGGTTTTATAAACCAGAATATAGGCACTAAATCAGTAAACCCCAGAGAACATGCCACTTTCTTAATTATGTGGCTCGAGAAATTCATCTTCTGTGGTTCTAGCTGCGGCCCCACAACTAACTGGCAACACATAGCCAAAGCCTTGGTATCGAAGGAAAAAATCCCTTTAGGTTAATTTTTGCTAGGCTATCTATACCAAACCCTCAACCATGCATCGGCTAAGATCGCTTCCAATTCAGTCATAGGAACTAGGGCTCCCTGGTGGTTTCTACAATTGTGGCTGGTCCTCCTGACACAAAAAATTGCTAGTAGACCTGCTCTGGCCAACGCCGAATTTCCAAGAGTAGAGCTGATTGAAGACGAAGACGACGAAGAAGTAACCACACGCAGGTGCATGTCCTTTGGAGAAGCGGCCGTTGTCCATCCCGGCTCCAAGTTATCAAGTCAGCTCTTAGCCGATTGGTTCACTGGCTTTTACGATGGTTTTTCAAAGAACAATCAGACCTGGTTCTTTTATTCCAACTGCCCAGAGTTTGAACTCCCCCTAGATCTCAACTTTCATGAACTCAACTCTGAGGAATTTGAAAAACCAAGAGAGATCTTCACTACAACTATTACCCCTTGTATCCTACCAATCGGCATCCATCAAGGCAGAAATGTCTCCAAGTCCTACGAATTCTATTACCCATCATCGGCTACCAGGCAAATGGGACTAGGACAACTGCCGATTGGATTATATTTCTCAGACAAAATCCAAACAAGAGGAGAAATTACTTCAAAGATAATGATGAATCGACTGATGAACATGGAGGGCCCCCCTCTTGGCAGTATATGGGTTTTGGAGCTGGCACTGAAAAGGAGCTCACCTTTTGACAAATGGTGGGCTGAAATCAAAATACATATCTTCCATCAGCCATGTTCGATGTATCTGACCACACTCCTTCCGGAATTGATCCCTGATGTAAGCATCCTCTTTTCTTTCAATTTCTTAAAATCATCGGCTAACGTCCGCTTAATACTTAATCATTGTTCTCCCCTCTTTGCAGACAACCGATTCCTCTCCCCCTCAGGAAAGCAACTCAGGGATTGAGATCCACTACGCCTCAGGGCAGATTCCAAGTGGAGGACTTGCTCCATCAATCATCGGCTTCAACGCACCAAACGTGACAACACTGCTGCACGACCAAACCCGAGAGGCATTGTTAAGGAAGAAGAGGTCGAAACCATCGGCTGCTGGCCCGTCGGCTACGCCATGAAAGAAAGCGAAGAAACAAAAGACTACACTAGCCGATGACTTGCCTTCTCTTGACCGAAGCGTGGAAGAAGCCCTCGAACAAGAAGTCATGGAGGAGGAAATTGATCAAGCCATTGAAGAAGCTGCAGCTGAATCCAACCACTCAAGCAAGTATGCACAAACACCATCGGCTCACGAACAAACACCATCTCCTCCCCAATGTCTTGCTCGCCCTCAACCAGTACGTATCTTTCTTTTCTTGAAGTTTTGGCATTTTTAAGTTGTTCTTAACCAAAACCCTTTGCCTGCAGCGCAAAAGACTAGCTCATCGGCAACCACGCCCTGCTACTCCAGTAAACTCAAAACTCCATCTCTTCTCTTTATTGTTACCCAGCCAATTTAAGCTAACACTTGTCTTTTTTGTAACCTCCTCAATCTCCATTGGCTGCTCCCCATGCATCAAGCGAACGAACTCCATCGGCTAGGGGTAGCGACCATATTGAAGAAGAGGAACAAGCACCAATTCCTGCCGTCAGGGTAAGAAATTTTCTTTTCGAGAATAAACATCGGCTGATTATACTTCTATGCACCTTAACACCCTAACCGTTGCTTATAGGCTTTAGCCGATATGCTTCCATTCGACATAAAGTAGTTCATCGGTGAGGATGAAGACGTTACAAGTCAGTCCCAAGCTCCAATGACCGACGAGCTCAAGGAAAAACTCTTGGACATCATTCGTCAGCTGGACATCTCCCTGGATCAGCTTGTCACAAACTGTGGGCCAATCAAGGCTAGGTTTGAAGAGATCGAAAGCCAACTCCCAGACGACATTGCCGATGTGATCTCCCAAGTTGCCCACGTTGATCAGTACCAGCACAAGCTGGAAAGGGCAATGCAACGGATGATAGACAGGAAAGCCAGAGCCGATCTTGAAACGATGATCGAGAACAACCGTCGGAGAGTCATTGCTGAAAAAGCCAAGTTAGATGAGCTACCGGGCCATCGGCTACTTAATCTAATATTGAACGGTTGAAGAAAAAGGAAGTTGAACTCATGGCCGAATTGGATCAATGTAGAGCTGAACTGGCTTTCGAAGAGAAGAAACTAGCCGATCTCCCAAGGCCACCGAGGAGCAACGAAATAAGCTAAAATCTTCCTTTCAGTACTTGGGAGATTTGAGAAAATCTTTGAAACCGATTCCAGGAACTGACGCAGCCGACGCCGAGACGATCGACCAGATTGAGAACATCAAGCAAAAGGCGATATCGGGCATCAATGACTTCATCGGCAATTGAATCAACTCTTGTAATAGGGCTGGCTTCAGCAACTTTGAACACTCTTGTAACATATTTTTGTAATCGGCAGACTCTTGTACCAGTAACTTTAATTCTACGTTGTATAATATAACTCTTGCCAATTTCTGAAATCTTCTGACTTGAAAATTTGTTGTATAATATAACTCTTGCCGATTTCTGAAATCTTTTGACTTGAAAATTTTTCAAAGATTCTGACTTTGTGTATGTGTATGCCCCCCTAATTTTAAATGTGAGCCGATCATTGACAAAATTACATCTTGAGGACAACACACATAATCGGCCAACATGTATACGTTGAATCATAACCGATTATGATAAGAATAAAATGACTAAGGGCGATATAACTTGTATCGGCCATCACACATCGGCAGTACACAACCGATTATGATAATAAGGAAATGACTAAGGGCGATATACGTCATATCAGCCATCTCAAGGCGATGTAAACACATCGGCTACCATATATCGGCTTAATACAGTCGAATCATGAGTTGATCCATACACTGGGATAATATTTCTTCAAATATTTTCCATTTAAGGACCTTCCAAATACTTCTCCATCCAATCCTTCTAGCATGTAGGCTCCTTTATAGATGCATTTGTGGATCTTGAAAGGCTCCTCATAGTTAGGTGACCACTTGTCGAATTTATTATCCCTTGTACCAATCGGCAGTATCAATTTCCAGACTAACTCGCCTTCTTCAAAAGATTTAGATACAACTTTCTTGTTATAATGACGAGCCACTCTTTCTTTGTCCTTAGTTACCTTCTCCAAAGCACGCATCCTCGATAAAACCAAATCCTCCAATTCATCTACCATTAAATTATGATAATCATCGGCTGTCAACTCATCTTGCAATTGAATCCTCCATGAGCCGATGATATTTTCCCATGGTAGAACAGCTTCATGTCCATATACTAATTTATAAGGAGGCACTTGGATTGATCCATGACAGGCCATCCGATAGGACCACAATGATTCGGCCAATCGGCTATGCCATTGCTTTGGATATTCAGAGATCTTCCTCTTTATCAACTTGATTAAACTTTTATTGGATGCTTCTGCCTGTCCATTAGCCTGCGCATAATATGGTGAGAAATTCAAAAGCTTGATTCCCATGCCTTCTGCAAACTGGACAAACTCATCTGAGATAAAGATAGATCCCTGATCGGTTATGATGGTTTGAGGGATACCGAATCTGTAAATGATGTGTTCTTTGACAAACTCGATCACGTCCCCAGAATCAACTTTCTTTAAAGAAATTGCTTCCACCCACTTTGTGAAATAATTGATTGCCACCAATATGAACTTATGTCCTTTACTTGAGGGTGAATTGATCTGGCCGATCATGTCGATTCCCCATCCTCTAAATGGCCAAGACTTGATAATTATGTTCATAGCCGATGCTGGTGCTCTTTGGATAGCTCCAAATTTTTCACAATCTTGACAACCCTTATAATACTTGAAGCAATCCTCCAACATTGTCAGGCAAAAATATCTAGCTCTCGGAAGTAACCATTTCATTTTATGAGCCGATTGATGAGTCCCATAGATACCCTCATGTACTTCACCCATGACAACTTTGGCTTGATCAATACTTAAATAGTTGAGCAACACACCATCAATCGTCCGATAGTATAGATCATCGTAGAGCAAAACATATCTCAAAGCCTTGTAGCGTAATTTCCTTGAAGTCGATTGGGAAGGATTTTGTAAATAGTTGTGTACATCATACCTCCAGTCGTCGGCTGTGATTGTTGCAATTTCCACCTCAATATCCCTTGTCATCGGCTTGTAGCCTGGCACGCCTTGAGCCAAATCATTTGCTTCTGCATTATGCTCTCTAGGGATATGTTTTAAAGTAACTAGCCGAAAATTATCCATCAACTCTCGGCATTTCTGATAATAGATCATCAACGCATCATTTTTGCATTCATATTCTCCTGATAACTGGCTGATGACCAACAGTGAATCACCCATAATTTCTATGGCATCGGCTTCGACTTCTTTTAAAAGTTGCAGACCTTTGAGGACGGCCTCATACTCAGCTTGATTGTTTATGGCGTAAGGCGCAATTGAAAAAGCAAATTTGAAACTTGCCCCCTGGGTAATATGATTACTAAGCCGATGCTGCATCCATTTGTGTAAATTGATCCATCGAAAGTCAGTGTCCAGGGCATAATGTCAACTGAGCCGATTGAGTCATCTCTGTGCTCAACAATAAAATCGGCTATAGCCTGCCCTTTAACTGCTTTAGGTGCTTGATATCTCAAGTCAAACTCCGTTAAGGCAAAAATCCACTTCCCAACTCTTCCTTTTAAGACTGGAGCCATAGCATATATTTGACTACGTCAGCTTTGCAAACTATCGTGCACTCATTGAAATAAATAATGCCTCAACTTCGTACAAGAAAAATACAGGCACAAGCACAACTTTTTCACTGGGGAGTACCTTGTTTCTGCATCCAAAAGCCTTCTGCTGAGATAAAATATTGCTTTCTCCTTGCCCTCAAACTCCTGGATCAAAACTGAGCCGATAGACTTCTCGTCGGCTGATAAATATAACATGAAAGGCACTCCCTTTTGTGAAGGGATCAAAGCTAGAGGGGAGCTTGAATAATCCTTGATGTTATCCAAAGCTTTTTGTTGCTTTGCCCCCCAAGTAAATTCTTGATCGGCTTTCAACCTTAATAAAGGTGTAAAGGGCTTCATCTTCTCGGATAAGTTGGCAGTAAAACGCCTAATGAAATTCACTTTGCCAATCAAAGATTGCAGCTGCTTCTTGTCCTGTGGAAGTTGAATGCTCCTGGTTGCATTAATACTTCTTTGTGTCACCTCAATTCCCCTTTCATGAACAAGAAAACCTAGGAATTGGCTAGCCGATACTCCAAAGGCACACTTAGTGGGATTCATCTTGAGGCCATATTTTCTAGTTCTCTCCAAAACTTTCCTTAAATTGGTTGTATGGTCTTCAACTTCCATGGATTTGACTATGACATCATCAATATAAATTTCGACCAAGAAGCCGATCAAGTCATGAAAAATGTAGTTCATGGCCCTCTGATAGGTAGCTCCAACATTCTTCAGTCCAAAAGTCATGACAACCCATTCATATAGGTCGATTGCACCTAGGCACTAGAAAGCAGTCTTATGGACATCTTCCTCAGCCATGAAAATCTGGTTGTATCCAGCATTGCCATCCATAAAACTTATAATTTTGTGCCTTGAGGCTGCATCAACGAGCAAATCGGCTATTGGCATGGGGCACTCGTCTTTAGGGGTAGCCTTATTTAAGTCTCTGAAATCAATGCACACCCTAAGTTTGTCGTTTTTCTTAATCACTGGAACTATGTTTGAAACCCACTCAGCGTATCGGCATGGCCAAATAAAACCAACATCATATAGCCGAGTAATTTCGGCCTTGATTGCATCATAGATATCAGCTTTAAACCTCCTGGGAGGCTGTTTGTATTGCCGATATCCTGGCTTAATAGAGAGCCGATGTTCAACAATCGATCAGCTAAGACCTGGCATCTCAAAATACTCCCAAGCAAAACAATCTTTATATTCCTTTAATAAATCAATAAGCTTGGTTCTAAAATGAGAAGACAAATTTTTACTAATGAATGTTGGCCTAGGTCTATCTCCTGGACCTATATCAACCTCGTCGGCCGACATAAAACCTTGCCCAAGTTTGCCATCCAGATCGTCCACGGTGTCCTTGGTGTAGACGCTCGAGCCCTCCATGATGCCCTCAAAGTAATAATTGAGGATCTTCTTCTCCGATTGGCTGTATATCAGAATAAGACACCTTCAGAAAATCGGCCTCCCAAACTTTGCCAGACAGGCAATCAATGTCGTTGATTTCCCATAAGGTCAAATCGGCATTGGCTACGTTTACTGACCTGTCGGCTGGCATGATTTTAATCTTGTTACCTTGCCACTGGATTAAACTCTGATGCATTGTTGAAGGGATGCAGTAGTTGGCGTGGATCCAATCCCTTCCTAGCAGCAGGCTGTACGATCCCTTCCCGTCGATGACAAAGAATGTAGTGGGCACTGTTTTGCTGCCGACGGTTAGTTCAACATTAAGGACCCCTTTGGCCTTTGAGGAGTTCCCGCCAAAATCTTTGAGCACCATGTTTATCTTGATCAAGTCGTTGGCTCCTTTGCCTAGCTGCCTGAAAGTAGCATAGGGCATCAAGTTGACGACGGCTCCCCATCGACTAGCATCTTGGACATCGGCTTGCTATTGATAAATCCCTTTACGTAAAGTGGCTTAAGGTGCCGATGCTCAGTTTCCTCAGGACAAATATCACTTGCTCTGGGGACAACACAAGTTTAGCCAATGACTCTTCTACGACGTCTGCATCGGCTTGGGCCGCTTCAAATTCGGCTGGTAGCATAAAAACCATATTAACCGACGCAGCGGCCGCGGCCTTCCCTTTGGCCTTTCTTTTTTGCTTGGTTGGCTGGGTCTTCATCAGCTGCAACGACATTGTCCTTTACGCGCCATTGCTTCCTTGGGCACTCTTGTTCCTTCTTCTTTTTTAGCCGATAGTCGATTTTGGTTTGGACCTCTTTCAGCCGACCCTCGCTCTTTAGTCGCTGCACCTTCCGCTTTTATGTCTTCGTAAAAGTGTCGGAAGGACACCATTGCGGGTTGGTAGCTTGCTCTTCGTCATCCTCGAAGTCCTCCTGAAAGAAATCTTCATGGATGGGGCCTAGCCTTTGATGAACAGGCAGTTTCCTTTGATTGAGCCAAACCACAGTGGGTATAAATCGGCTGGAGCTCTCAGCTGGTTCATCCACATAGCCACTGCATGTCGGGCAGTCTTGGAGCGATGGCAGCCTAATCCCCTGATCTCAGCAAAACCTGAAGAAAAATCGCAGCTCCAATGGGGATCGAAGCCATCACGTTGCTGATGGTGAGCCTCTTCCTGCCGATTATATCTTCTCGGATGTACTTTGTGCCCTCTCTTCATGTTTCTTCATGAATTTGACTAGGCTATCCATTTTTCGGGGATGATGATCAGCTGATCGGCAACTAGCATAAACTATGTTAATGGGAAAAGGATTCCCATCAACCTTCATCGGCTTCTTAAGATCTTTGAATTTGATCTTCCCAGCTTCTATGGCCGATTGAATCTGCTGGCGAAACACCTTGCAATCATTGGTGCTGTGGGAACCTGTATTGTGCCATTTGCAATATTTTCAATTATTTAACTTCTCGGTCGATGGAATGACATGATTAGCCAGAAGTTGGATCTGCTTCTCCCGAAGCAGCAGGTCAAAGATCTTGTCGGCTTTGGTGATGTCAAAGTCGTATTTTTCTTCCTTAGCCAAAATTTTCACCCACTGGCAAGTTATGGTCTTTTTATTCCTTGACCATTCGGTTGCTGCTACTTCGGATTCGCTGTCACTTGAATCGGACTCCGAGGCATAGGCTACATGGCTCACCTTCTTGAAAGCCTTCTTGGCCTCCTAGAATCGCTGTTCATGAGCCGTGATCTTCTGAGCCAAGTGTGCGAGGCTCTCAAAGTCCTGGGCCGAAAATCATTCTCTTATGGGCGTCAGCAGACCCTGGAAGGCTAAATCGGCTAATTGTGAATTGGACAGCACCAGACTGTAGCATCGGTTCCTCATGTCTCTGAATCTCTTAATGTAATCTTGAACCGACTCATCGTGCTTCTGTCGGATGCTGGTTAAATCTGACAGCTTCATCTCATGAGTGCCGGAGTAGAAATAGCGATGAAACTGTTTCAAGAGATCGACCCAACTCTGAACAGAATTATATGGGAGAGAAGAGAACCATGTGAAGGCTGATCCTGAGAGTGAAAGTGGGAATAGCCTGACCCGGAGCGCGTCTGTAGCCGATGCTTCTCCACACTGGGCTAAGAATCGGCTGACGTGTTCATATGTTGAAACATTGTCCTGCCTAGAGAATTTGGAAACATCTGGCACCTTGTACCGGTTCGGCAAAGGGACCCTTTCAAAGTATTCAGGATAGGGTACCGGTACATGTTGCCAGAATCCTTTGGTTTAAGGCCGAATTGGTCCCGCATCACATCAGCTATCATATCTGCCAAGGCTTGTTCTGTTGTTGTGCCTCTTGGGCCTGTTGGTGTTGTATCGGCTCATATTGGTCATACTGAAGTGGGCCTTGCCGATACTACATCTGCAGCGAATGAGGCTGATAATATTGGCCGCAAGTGCCTCTTGGATATTTGTGTGGAGATTGGGGCATAGTAGGAGGCAGCTGATCAGGAGCAGGCCGAGTACCACCATGGTTCTAAGGGAAAACCGTTTGATAATTGCCAACCAGCGCTTTGGAGATGATGGGGGGCGATTGGGGCCGAACATGGCCTCGACTTGTTCTAGAGGTACCGTTGGGATTCCGTAGCCTGTATGCTGGGGTTGCTGCCTGATCAAGACTTTGGATTTAAATTCCAACGGCTTTGTAGCCGACGATTGCACATTTGGGTGTATGGGAGCTGATCCCGGGGGCTATCGACTGTCCTGGAGGAGGAATTGGCAGTCCATCCGTTGACAAAGTCCTATACCGAGGGAATCTGCCATCAGGGAGGAAAACTGGGCCTCTAGCCTGCTGTTCGGCTATCCTGGAGTTGACCACCATGCTGATCATATTGTTCAAGGTGTTGACCAGTATCCCAAACTGGTTGATGAGGGCATGGTGGACAGCATAGTCGATCCTATCCTACAAAGTGTGCAGCTCTTAAGTTTTATTCTTGCTTGACCTCCTCTAGTTTTTCCTTCCCCTTGTCCTTACTGGAGCTTGACTCAGGCCCGTCTTCTCTTGGAAACTTTATCTTGTACCTTTGGACAACGATGCCGGCAGTCTGGGCAAAGGAGTGCAAATACGACTCGCAATTTATTCTTCATGTCTTCAATTTTAGCTTTTTGTTCTGGAGTCAGCTTATCCATCATGACTGGGATAATGTTATCCTGGTCAATATCTGAGGTCTTGATGTCAACCATTGTTTCTGATTTGAGTGTTGCAAAGGTCCCACCGGGCGTGCCAAAAGCGTGTTGATGAGAAATTTTCCCACGCACTGGCCTGCGAGATTTGCTTTACTCTAGTGCAGGTCCAAATTAGATTGCCTCCGGGATTCAGGGCATGCCAGTTGGTTTGATCCTATAACCAACAAGAAACAAAAAATAGACAATTCGGTTAAGATTAGATCCTACTCGATCGGCTATAGATAATCATAATATATAATCGCTATCTCAAAGCGTATTTAGATTAAGTGACTGGGATAGATCGGTAGCATACCGAGATAGTATAAATCACTTATATCTAAAAGCACATTAGGATAATGATTATATACATTTATAGCCTAGTCGATGTTGTAGATCTAATGTGAATCGACTAGTACTCCGATACATCTTTATACTAAGTGTTGATGAGAAATCTCTCTCACGCGCGGCCAGGAGATCCGCTTGACTCCGGTGCAGGTCCTTCTCTGCCTACAGCATGTAGGTCGTGCCAGTTGATTTGATCTGCTAATCAACAAGAAAAACAAGATAGTATGCGTTAAGCGTTAGGTTAGATCCCCACGGGATCGGCTAAGGAAATCCATGGATGTATATATGCTATTCTAGACCATATTTGGGCCAAGTGACTGGAAAGGGTCGGATACGCTGAGACAGCATCAGCCGCCCGATCCAAACATAGCGAAAAATAATAAATATACAGATCAATAACCTAGCCGATACTGGAAAGCTAACAGCGAATCGGCTGGTACTCCGATGAATCTTATGTGAAGATAATATTCCTGGATCAAACGTATAAGCAACATCCGCCAGGAACACGATCTTGACATAAGAGGCAGTCCTAATACAAATCTAGTAACAATCATGTTAAAAGAAACATATTAGGGCAAATAAGGCCGGCTGAAACCCCGACGCTATCTCTAGATAATGTAAATCCCAAAAGAGCAGATCACTGATAGTTCTAAAGACGACTCAATAGTTCAAACTTGATGCAGCATTAAGTATCAAAAGAAACATCCAATCTGTTACTACCGACTTACACTCCTTGAGATGGTGGATACCACATATGAACCAGCCAACCCTTAGATCTAGCCCTGTTGACCACACATTCTTGACAAAATGTGTCAACTACAAGATAGATCTAAACATTGACCTAATTCATATGCGTTATATGATATATGACGCAGTAAAATCACTAATTCTAATGTATCATTGCGATGAAAGCATTAGAAACAGATAATCTTACCACTAATGACAAACATTTACCTGAGTTTGGGGATCGAGACGATGCAGCCCAAAGCCAAACAGAGTGTTCGTCTAAAAGAAAATGGTGGCGATACGCCAAAGATTAGATTGATTGAATCGTTCTTTTACAGAGGGCCTCGGGTCCTATTTATACCCGAAATACAAATACTTGTAACAACCCTGGACTCTATCTAGACCACTGTTTAAAACACCATATTATCCCAAGCGGAACCTATACTGTGTTACAACTAACAATCTAACAAATCTCTAGATTACAGATACAATTGTCGTTATAGGACTCTATCCATAAGTGGCAATATCTTTTAACGCATAACTAACAGCCGAATCTCTCATTTATCCCCAAGTTTCCATACTGAACGTGGCTTCATCTCTTCCGGACTTCAGAATCGGCTGCCGTCTGCTCCCATTCAACCCATCCTCAGCCGACTAACCTTGCAGCCGATCCCTTTTTAACTGATACGATTCCTTTCTTCAGCCGATCCTATTTCGCTCTGCCTTTACGAACTTAGGAACTCAATTACCAAATTTCAGTGTTAACACATGCCCCCAAGTCCGTAATACGAAGTGTTGCGGATTTGCTCGCCTATTCAAACTCTTGCTTCCTTCTTGGCCTAAACCGTCTCGGCTTCTCCCCAAGTGCTCTTTAAATATCCACCTCTCTCGGTCGAACCGCCTACGCCTTCAACGTGTGCTCGGCTTTCCTCTCGAACAAACTTCCTTCCCTTTCTCTCTCTCCTCCGGTGACTCCATCGGCGCTCGACATCCTTTCCCACGTTCTTCAAATTCATCTTCGCCCCCGAACTTTCCGATGGCCTCCGCCGCTGCATCGAGTACCTCCAACTCGCCGGCCACCACCGTCGCGCCGGCCGCAACCACGGCGCCATCTGCTGCCGCCACCGCAACTGCTCCAGCCGCCGCTACAACCGAGTTTCCCCAGGTACTCTCTTCTGATCTACAATTTTATTCTCAACCTGCTTCTCCAAATATCCTCGTATCAATGATTCGTTCGGTGATTTTTTTAGTAGCATTTTATTCCACATTCTTACCAATTAGTACTTCTCCTGTTCCTGAACCGTAAAACACAATCATTCCTAACTAGTACTCCTCTCCCCTTCTTCGGACTGTAGCATCTGTCTCACCAAGTACTTATCCCCAATTCTACACAAGCGGATAAGTATTTCCTCGGACCTATCAGCAACACAGACCCAACTGATGTAATCATAGCCAAAACCAACCGCATCCCTTTTAACACCGCCAAACCATCTCTCTCCCATTGGAACGGAACATTCAAAGCTTGGCCATCCACTGATGCAGCCTGGACTGAATGGTATAAAAGGATATAGTCGGCCAAGTACACCCAATGGGAAGAGAGAAAACTTGCCCAATGCTTGGAATTGTCCATCGCTGGCATGGAGAAAGACGAGCCGCTTCTATCGGCTGCGACCTACTTCTGGAACGATAGTGTTAACGCCTTCATCATTCGGCAAGGGCCGATGACCATTACACTAGCCGATGTATATATGACAACTGGGCTGGACATCGAGTCATCGGCTAACCCCTGCATTTTGAACCGAAAAGGCCAACATCAGTTCAAAACCAAAGCTATCGGCGGATGGAGCGGCTTCATCGCCCAAAACATGAAAGACAGGACAGTCGGCCACCGGGAATACACCGCCTTCCTGATGATGTGGCTGGAAAAGTTTGTATTCTGCGGATCGAGCTGTGGGCCGACCGCTAATTGGCAAATCATGGCCGAAATCCTAGCTGACGGGAAGGAATTTGCACTGGGAAAATACCTCCTCGGTCACACATATCAAATGCTACATCAAGCTGCCACGAAAATAGCTGCCAACGCCCTAGTCAACATTGGTGGCCCCTGGTGGTTCCTCCAAATCTGGCTAGTGTTAGCTACCCAAAATGTAGCTGGTCGGCCCCGTCTGACAGATGCCGGATTTCTGCGGCTAGAGCCGATTGAAGACGAAGAAGGTAACCAGATTGACACCAGGCAATGCATGAACTACGGAGAAGCAGCCGCCGCCCATGAAGGCTCAAAGCAATCGGCCGAGCTGTTGGCCGAATGGTTCACAGCTTTTTACGATGGGTTGTCCCGTGACAACCGCACTTGGTATTTCTATCCAGAACGGGGATCGTTTGAGCTGCCGATTGATTTCAACTGGGATGACCTCAACTCAACCCATAACCCAAGGTGTAGAGAATTGTTCATCGCCTCTCTGTCTCCCTGCATCTTACCGACCGGGGTCCACCAAGGCCGATCAGCGGCCGGAGCTATGAATTCTATTACCCGGTATCGGCGGCGAGGGATTCGGTCTTGGGAAGCGCCCATCGACTTTTTATGCCGATAAGATTGAAACCGGGGCGGTTGGCCAAGACTTGATAATGAATTGGTTGCTGAACATATCCGGTCCCCCCCTCGGCGACGCCAACGCAATCACACTGTCGACGAGGAGAAGCATCGCTTACGACCGATGGTGGTCTGAACTCAAACGCCACATTTTTCACCAACGGCCGTCTTGCTACATCGACTTGCTTCTGCCCGATGAGATCCCCTCGGTATATGCCTGCTTCAAGCCAACAATTTTTTCTTACGATTCACTCATCGGCCGTATTAGCCGATTTAACATTCATGTTTCGACTTTGCAGGAGACGGAAACAGAGCGGCCGACGGTAAGTGACTCCGGACGCCCGATCGAATATAACCCGGGCGTTACGGATGTAGGGGCCTTGCTCCGTCGGCCATATCTTGGGGAGCGCCCAAACAATCATCAGCATTGCGGGCGGTGCGTCATCCGATCGCGCGAAAAGAAAACGGCACCACCACCGCGTTTGTCACGCGCCTTTCCCAAGAGGGTGAAAAAGATAAAATCGACCGCATTGGCCGACGCCTCCCACTGGATCCGGCCATCGAGCAATCCCTCGACGCTACTGTCAATGAGGAGGCGCCAACGGCCGCCCAGGTGACGGCCGAAACCGGGGCTTCGAGTCCTGAGTCGGTAAACGCCCCAACTGACGTTTCGCCAGCCCCAAGCCCGCCGACAAGACGTCCTCCGATAAGCCTTTACTTCGTTGGGCTTGGTTTCGCGATGATCGCTTGCACCTGATTCGTCTGTTCTTCGCAATTCAAAAAATTGGTCGGTCGCACTCCTCGCCCCGCACCGCAGGTAATCGTCCCCCATCCCTTTGTCTGTGGTAATCAATCGGCTCATCCGCTAATCCTTTCTTCTGCAGCTCCCGCGATCTCCATCGGCTCCCCCCAAGCGTTGGGCGAATGTATTGCGCCTATTGGGGGTAGTGACGATAACGCCGACAAAGAGGGTCGGACGGCCATGGGCGATGATCCAGCCGAGCCAACAACCCTGACAACGGCGCCGACGGTAAGCTAACTGATCTCAACTATCGGTTTTGTCATGCCCCTGATCCTTTCTCTTTCCACTGTAGAACGTGGCCGACCTTCTCAACTTTGATTTGTCGGAGTTCGAGGAGCCCGGTGATACCGACGAGGAAGCGCTCGCAGCGTCGGCTGAGGGCCTGAGGACCACTCTAGCCAATATCGGCAATCGGCTGGAAGCTTCATTGGACGTCTTTGGTGGTCGACGCGCTCAATACGCGCGTGATTCGAGACATCCAAGACCAGCTGCCGGACGCCGAGCGTGGCGAAGCCATCGTGCGGCGACCTTCATGGAAGCCTATCGGTTCAAATATGAACGAGCCCGCGCGACGAATCATTGATCGTCGTGAGAGTCAAGCGCGGTCGGCTGCCATCCAATCGACAAAAGAAGCCATCGAGAACCGGAAGGCCGCCTTTGACCGCCTGAAGACAGAACCGGCGGCCAAGCTTGAGCAACTCCGCGCCCGTCGGGATCAATTGGTGGCCGATCTCATTCAAGTCATGAACGAAATCGACGTCCACGAGGAGTACATAGCTGATGCCGACCGGGGTTGAAGCCGAGCACCAAGGCATCGGGCGGCCGTGGCGCATTTGCGCGACTTGGTGCGGAGTGCCCGATCGGTGGCCGGGTCCGAGGCCGACGACCTTAGGGCAATTGGCAAAATTGACTAGATTAGACGGACGGCGCTGTCAGCCATAGCCGATTTCCTGAAGAAATGAGACTGTAAATTGTCCGACCTTATGAGGTCAGCTCGCGTTTCTGTGCCGTACTTGTGTTCCTGTGATGTAATCGGATAGTCTGTATTATTTGTGCTTGTAGATACAATCGGATGTGTTCGTAGGTAAGGTTGCCCCTTGGCTGTGTGCGGCGTCTCGACTTGTTCGGTTCAAAATCGACCCCGAGATGACGCCCCGACTTTTAGGGTTTATCCTTCGGACACCTGTCTCACTAGTTATCGGCCGGTAATACCCGATTACGTTGTCGATCTGTCTTCGTAGGCCGACTCACCCGAATCTGTACTTCAAGAACCCGTGAGTCCTGGGCGATAGGTATCCAGACTTGCGCAGTCGCCGGCCATTCAATGATTCCCGACGCTTTTAATGATGATCTCTTCGACTCTCGCTTTGACTCTTGGGTTGGCAGCAACCTTTCACATCTAAAAACCGTATCTTTTCTTTCTATAAATGGGCTCCTCCAGCCCTTCCTGAATGACTCACGGCCGAAGGAGACAACCCCCAGTAGTACAACGCCCAGTCTTCCAAGTCTTCGGCAAGGCTTCCCATGGCTTCTTCGAGCTCGTCAGTGAACCAGGTGATTCCCTAACTTATCTATTCTCGCCATTTCCTCCTTCGAATACTCGGGAACGGATTTCCTCGTAGCCGCCTCATCCGCCGGGTGATCCTAGAGATCATGGAGACACCGTACGAACTGTCGGTCAGCCAAGACCGACGAGTGAGGGCGAACCTGAAACGCTTCAGGGAGTTGGAGGCTCATCACCCGGCGGCCAGGCCTCCTGTTCATCTTGGTGGCATCCCGCTGCTGCCCCATGGCGTCTTCGACACTCGCGCGCCTCGATCGGCTGGAAGGTAGGCAAGCCCAACTTGCCAACGAGCTATCGACCATGACCACCGACATAAGGGTCGGTCCGGTGGAGTACCGATCTGGATGCTCTAGAGATGGAGGCTGCGAAGCCCATTGAATGAGCCACTGCGGCCATTAGGGCCTACCTAGCGAACATGTAATCAAAGACGGCTTCGCGCCGATTCGAATAAAGTTCATTTTAATGTTCCCGATTTCGCGACTTTTGTGTCGGAATTGGGGTTTTTCAACTTCTCTAGCCTGATTTTTGTGTTGCAATCGGCCGCTTTTTCGATTGTCTTGCGCATGTGTATGCCCCCAAGTTTTGTTGATAGCTTTGATGTCGACAAAATTTGTGAGTTCGATTCGTTCATTCATTCTGATCTTCTCTGTCGGGGAACCATGAGCCGATCGTGGAGAGCATGAGGTGGTGTATGCGAATGCCTAAAGGCGATGCCTTGTAAGGCATTCGGCACGTCGTGGGTCGGCTCGTCTGACACAATAGCCGACTCACGAATTGATCCACACGCTCGGTAATATTTCTTTAGATATTTTCCATTGAGGGCCCTTCCGAATATCTCTTCGACCAACCCTTTTAGCATGTAAGCTCCTTTAGAGACGCATTTGTGGATCTTGAAAGGCCCCTCCCAATTTGGTGACCATTTGCTGAATTTGTTGTCTCTAGACCCGATCGGCGTATAAGTTTCCAAACGAGTTCGCCTTCCTCAAAAGATTTAGGTACAACCTTTTTATTGTAATGTCGGCTACTCGTTCTTTATCTTTTGTTACTTTTTCTAAAGCCTTCATTCTAGATAAAGCGAGATCCTTCGACTCGTCTATCATGAGATGATAATGATCGTCGGCTGTGAGTTGGTCTTGTAGCTGAATGCGCCTTGAGCCGACGACGCTTTCCCATGGAAGCACTGCTTCGTGTCCATAGACTAGTTTGTACGGGGGGACTTGGATTGACCCGTGGCATGCCATCCGATACGCCCACAATGATTCGGCCAATCGGGTGTTCCATTGCTTAGGATGCTCAGAGATCTTTCTTTTAATCAGCTTGATCAAGCTTTTGTTTGATGCTTCGGCCTGCCCGTTGGCTTGCACGTAATACGGCGAAGAGTTAAGTAGCTTGATCCCCATGCCATCGGCAAACTGGACAAACTCGTCTGAAACAAACATAGACCCCTGGTCGGTCGTTATTGTTTGCGGAATGCCAAATCGATAGATGATGTGTTCTTTGACGAACTTGATTGCGTCCTTAGAATCCACTTTTCTGAGGGGGATCGCTTCCACCCATTTTGTGAAATAGTCTATGGCCACTAGGATAAATTTGTGCCCCTTGCTTGAAGGTGGATTGATCTGGCCGATCATATCAATGCCCCATCCCCTGAAGGGCCACGGCTTGATGATTGGGTTCATGGCCGACGCCGGTGCTCGTTGTATCATGCCGAACTTTTGGCAGTCTTGGCACCCTTTATAGTATTTGAAACAATCCTCTAGCATTGTCGGCCAGAAGTACCCGGCTCGGCGAAGTAGCCACTTCATTTTGTGGGCCGATTGATGTGTGCCACAGATTCCTTCGTGTACTTCCCCGATGGCCACTGTGGCTTGATCGGCCCCCAAACACTTGAGTAGTACACCGTCAATCATCCGATAGTATAGGTCTTCACCGAGCAATACGTACCGTAGCGCCTTGTATCGTAGTTTCCTTGTGGCCGACTAAGAGGGGTCTTTGAGATAATTGTAGACGTCAAATCTCCAATTATCGGTTGTGATGGTGGCCACACCTACGTCTACGTCTCTCAGCATCGGCCGGTAGCCTAATGCCCCTTGAGCCAAATCATTGGCCTTCGTATTCTGCTCCCTAGGGATATGCTTCAAAGTGACTAGTCGGAAACCATCCATTAACTCCCGGCATTGTCGATGATAGATCATCAGTGCGTCATTTTTGCACTCATATTCTCCTGATAATTCGCTGATGACGAGCAACGAATCTCCCATTATCTCGACTGCGTCAGCTTCCACCTCCTTGAGCAGAGTTAGCCCTTTGAGAACGGCTTCATACTCGGCTTGGTTATTCAATGGCGAAAGCGAACTCGAAGCTTGCCCCCCTGGGCGAGATAAGGACTAAGCCCGATGCCGCAGCCGTTGGTGCATACCGAGCCATCGAAAGTCAAAGTCCAAGCCATAATTTCCATGGAGCCGATCGAATCGTTTCTATGTTCCACAATGAAATCGGCTATGGCTTGTCCTTTTACTGCCCTTAGAGCCTGATACCTTAGATCGAACTCTGTTAGCGCGAAGATCCACTTTCCGATCCTTCCTTTGAGCACTGGAGCCGACAGCATGTACTTGACTACATCGGCTTTGCAAGTTACCGTGCACTCATTGGATAGCCGATAGTGCCTTAACTTTGTACATGAGAAATAGAGGCATAGACATAACTTCTCGACAGGTGAATACCTGGTCTCTGTGTCTAGCAGCCGCCGGCTGAGATAGAAAATGGCTCTCTCTTTGCCATCGACTTCTTGGATTAGGACGAGCCGATTGACTTGTCGTCGGTGCGACAGTACAGCTTGAATGGCACTCCCTTTTGTGGGGGCATCGAACCGGAGGAGAGCTTAGATAATCTTTTATGTTGTCTAACGCTTTTTGTTGCTCTACCCCCCACGTGAAGGTCTGATCGGCCTTAAGCCAAAGCAATGGTGTGACCGGCTCCATTTTTCTGAGAGGTTAGCTATGAACCGTCTGATGAAGTTTATCTTTCTGACTAATGACTGAAGCTGTTTTTTATCCTTTGGGGGTTGAATTGTCTTAATAGCATTAATGCTCCTTGGTGTGACTTCAATCCCTCTTTCATGGACGAGGAACCCCAAGAATTGCCCGGCCGACACGCCGAACACACATTTAAGCGGATTCATCTTCAAACCATATTTCCTCGTCTGCTCCAGCACTTGTCTCAGATCGGCAATGTGGCCTTTTATCTCTCTTGACTTGACGACGACGTCGTCAATGTATATCTCTACTAGTGCGCCGATCATATCGTGAAAGATGTAACTCATTGCCCTTTGATATGTTGCCCCAGCGTTCTTTAAGCCGAATGTCATCACCACCCACTCATAGAGGTCGATTGCACCAGGGCATCGAAAAGCTGTCTTGTGTATATCCTCCTCGGCCATGAATATCTGGTTATATCCCATGTTGCCGTCCATGAAACTGATGATTTTGTGGCCTGAGGCAGCGTCGACAAGCAGATCGGCTATTGGCATTGGATATTCGTCTTTTGGGGTCGCCTTGTTTAGGTCCCTGAAATCGATGCATATCCGAAGTTTGTCGTTCTTCTTCAATACTGGGACGATATTCGAGACCCATTTGGCGTATCGGCAAGGCCGAATGAATCCTGTGTCGTATAGCCGAGTGATTTCGGCTTTAATTGCGTCATACATATCGGCCTTGAACCTCCTGGGAGGCTGTTTGAACGGTCGATATCCTGCCTTGATCGGCAACTGATGGACTACTATCGATCGGCTAAGACCGGGCATCTCGAAGTATTCCCAAGCGAAACAATCTTTATATTCTTTTAGTAATTCAATAAGTTGGGATCTAATATGAGGAGATAAATTTTTGCTAATGTATGTCGGCCTCGGCTTATCACCAGAGCCGATGTCGATTTCTTCTAACTCGTCGGCCGACGGGAAGCCTTGTCCTAACTTGCCATCGTCTTCGTCCGCGGTGGCTACACCGAGAACGCTTGAGCCCTCCACCATGTCTTGTTCAAAGCAGCAGCTGCGGCTCGTCGCTTCCGATGGGCTGTATTGTTGAATTGGACACATTTAGAAATTTGGCTTGCCAGATTTTCCCATGGAGGAGAATCCCGATGCCCAGAAGAAGGGACAGTGGCCTCGTTGGACTCAATAGTATGCACGAGTTGTAGTTCTATGGTTAATTCATGAACATTGTTGTCTAGATTAGAACATCACAATGTGTTGCGATGTAATGCACTTAAAATGTTATTTAGTTTGTCGTAATGTACTTGAAATATTATCGTGTTGTCTAATATACCCTATTATTGGACCTATCATAGTTCTGTTGGTTAAATTACTTGTGTTCATAATCTCAACTTATTAAAGCATGAGTTTGACCTCCCGAACTTCAGCAATTCACACGGTACATAACTCGTCAAATAATACAAGCATAACTCAGATTTCATTGATGCTAGAAAACATGACATATGTTTCATAATATTTTTTTTCTCAAAATTCAGCCACGGAACATGTGCCATGGATACACGATACAAATTAGTCGGACCTGACGAATCAAGTCTGAACTTTTCTACGGACCCCTTCTATGGCATTCAACGTGTGGGGGGTGTCACCTCGGGATAGCCCACGTGTCAGGAATGAGGTCGGATGGGCAGGACCACGAGTCCTTGAGCTGGGGTTGGGAGCCGGGCCTCGGCCAAGGACGACCAGCCTGACCTCCGCCCTCAGACTCGACCACGGCTCCCATAGTCCAACCTACGCGCAAGGCCCCGACCAGAAAAGGAGCGAGCCATCCTCGGGAGAGAGGCTTCCGCAGTAAGGCTCGCAGATAAAGCAAGGAGGGGACAAGCCGGCAGAGGATAACGTCACCTGACAGGACTGCACACAAGATGCCTGTGACGAGCGGATCCCAAGAAAATTCTGTTATGCTTTTCAGCCTTGATATGTACTTGTTTTTTACTTTATGACCAAGTTTTTTTGCATGCCAAGCCCATGGTAACTGCCCCCTTGAACTATAAAAAAGAGGATAGGGCGCGCACAGGGGGAGGCTGGATTTAGCATCCAAGAACTATCTCTCTCTCTCACTTGTACTCAAACCCTAATCTCACACCACCCTAACAAAGAACACAGGAGTAGGCTTGTTATCCTCCGGGAGGGCTCAACCTGTCTAAAAAATCTTGGCTCATTGTATGCTTGAGTCGACCATCAGGCCCGTTGGTGTGACGTCCCGACCACTCCTTCACCTCCTCGGGTAGCCTCCTTGGAGGACTGTCGACCATCCCCGTTGACACAACATGTATTGCATTTTCGTGTTCCTTCAATCGCTGGTACTCTACTTGTGTTTCATACTCAGTTATCTGCTGGCCAATATATGTTGGATTGACATTGTCGATTCACAAAGTGAATCCGCACCTCCTTGGATTGCCCTGAGAAATAAACTTAGTTAGTCAGTTAGGGTAGCAATATCATGCAGATGTTAGCAGAATTGAACAAAATGTAAGACAAAGTCATTGTCTACATTGGGGCAAATAAAATATCTCCTACCATATGTTTGTTCTGCAAAGGAGGTAGCCACCTGGCAGTGATCTCTACAACCACACTTTGGACGCTCCGACCATTTAGGGATACCTAATGGATTGTTCCTCCATTCTAAGCTTGCAATTTGCACCCGATGTTCATATTCCATCCATGCCTAAATAAATTATGTGGTCCTCTTAGGTTGCGTTATCGTTTGACCGATGGAAGTAAGTCTCACTGTATCGATCCACTGTATGAATTAACATTTCCTTACATCGTCCTATTTGTACAATTGTGTTAGGAGAGGTAAGTGAATGAAACTAGTGATCAGTGGTATAGTAAAAATCGATACGTACAACAAAATCGTCGTCGACAATGTTAGGACACACGAATAATTTTTGTCCTCGAGTTCTTTGTCTTACGGACCTTATCACCTGACAACAGTCACCACTGTGACATTCTAGACGTTCCTGCCATGTGGGTAGTCCTAGCGGATTTACCTGCCAATTTAAAGCTTCTGCAACAATTCGGCGTTCTTGCTCATCCTTCCACCGAAGGTACTCCAATCTTGTTTCATTACGTGAATATGGACGTGTTCCGTCGTTTTGTGGGTTCTCTATATCTACCCACTCAATGAAGTTGCACACCATACAGTATGTCTGCGTAAGATGTTATGATGGCGTAGAAATAAGTAAGCATTTTATGTATTGAGAATAGGTAATAGAACTTGGAATAGAGGAGTCATACGTGATCAATGTTTGGGCATTGGAAGAATCTCCTCCCTCGAGTTTCTGCTGTGAGGGATGACTTAAGTATGCATCGATCCCCACAAGCGCACAACGAACGGTCACACCATGGTGAAAACCAACCGGCAAAAGGATCGCTTCGCTAGTAGAGACGCTCAAGAAATGGAGCATCCATTCTCTCTATATGTGTAGGGAATTGAACGATGATATCAAGAGCTCGTATTCGGCTGGTCTATATTATAGTGGAGCAACCAGTGGCACTACTGGACTCAACAAGAGTTAATTTATTTCACTGTACGTGACAACACGAGCATGCTCTAGCAGGATTCATTTAATCTAAGAAAGCAGAGCCGAAAGTTGATCGTGACAGCTCGAACCCACCGAAAGTTGATTGCGACCTAACGGACATGATCCTCATGCGTCAAAAAGTTTTTCGTCATATGCCTAAGTAGATGTTGTAGGGTTTCTAAAGCATACCAACGACTCAAGGATGCGCGAGCAAGAATGGCGGAAAAGGTGACCGTGACATGTCGAGCTGGCGATGTGACTTTGGTTTACGCTTAAGAAGTTGTAGCAGCGAACGGATGACAGGAAAGACATATAAGTGAGTGTAGACAATGGCATTCAGATAGAGACTGAAAAGTAGCACAATGATACTAAAGTAGTACCTGTGAAAGTAAAACTGGTCCGAAAAATATAAAACAAAAATAATTGTGCGCAGGCACTCAAAAGGTGGAACACTACTGTCGAGCCCTCTTACCCCTGTCCCTCCTACCCTAGGCCCTAACGTGTCCCTGAGAGTACGTCAGGCAGTCTGGTGGTACGGCATGGGCTGCCCGTCCCTCCAGTGTTGGCGCGACCGGTGGCTGCTCCTAGGTCTATGGTGCTGGAGCTCCACCAAGCTATGAGGTGCCAAGAATCTCCTGCTCTAGGTTGTCCTCTAGGTCGTCAGCGTAGAAATCGTCACTAGGACCAGACCCCCTAGCATGTGACGAAGAGGCGCCTGCACCAAAGATCCCCGCCTGATACCCTGTTGGAGAAAGAGCAAAAGATTTATCAGGGTAAATAATACTTATGACAGCTAGTACAATTGTCGTAAGTAACGAATGACGCATGCTCACCTAGAGGGACTCGCGGCTGCATGTGTGGATGAGGGATCGACGCTCCGTGCGATGAAGTGCTGGCTCCAGCAAAGGCACTTCAAGGCAACGAAGGACCTGCAAGACATTCATCTTGTCACAGCATGCTCATGTCACCTATAATAAAACCTATGTTACAAAACTAACTTCTGGGCGATGCAGTACCGTGGAAAGCCGCTGTTGTAGGTGGCACAACTCCGGTAGTAGGGGCGCGTGGATGTGGTAGTGGTGGACCAGATGGAGGTATCGCGTCCACGGCACTGCGACAAGAGAAGACACGCATGATAGCTCGCATCTTGGACTACATCCGGTCTATCGGTGCCCTCTGCTCAGCGTCATTCAAGTATATTCTAGCGCTCAACTGAGTGCCACTGAGTTAACATCAACATTCATAGCTCGTGCGTCGTCGACCTATGCAAGACATTAGTAAGCAGGTTAATAAGTAACAGAGATACCAATCAGAGACAATAAACGGAAGAAGTGAGCAGAAGTTGGACGTACCCCCATGAAATAGTCTCGGTCACGGTGCATGGGGTACGTGTCCGTGATAGTGGCAAGGTGCTGCTGTGGGGTGGCTGGAGTGTACATCACACGGGCACGCATGTGCGGTAAGTACCAGCGGAGGTACTCACGGTAGTTGTCCTCCAAGTGTGGCCAGAGCTCGTCGTGAACCTCCTCTAGAGCTGACAACCAGTCGTCGACGTACTTTTGTATGCGTGGTGCCCACAGTGTGCCGGGTTGCTGTCCTGGTGTTAACAGCAAAATTTGGTAAGCCCCGGAGTCCTCATCGACTTAAGGTTCAAATCGGCTCAGAGCCAGTATCGGTTTAGAGTTTTGGTCAGCTGATGGGGATTTTCCCTTATCAGTATCTCTAGCAGTCGGATTCTCGCTAGATTCGTTATGGAAAGATTTTATCCAGAAGAAACCGAGTTCGGGGAGGATGCGGCTTGTATCTATTAATTAGGCCGAGTTTGTTAACTTTCTATTTTATCTTTAGGAAAGTGTGTTAGTATCCAATAAGGATTCAGTTTTTATCTTTTTATCTTTTGAAAAGTTTGAATTGTAATCTGTTAGGATCTCTGTTAGCCTGCGGGTATAAATATGTAAGCCCGGGGTCCATGTAAATTAATCCTCATGATCAATACAATTCGGCGCATTGCCACCTTTTACCTTTTCCACTTTGTTCATCATCCGGCGAGACTTGGCACCCGATGCGGGGCTCCATCGGCTTCGATCTCCAGCGAAGGGGTAAGTCCAAGGTCCCGCCGACCCAGGTATATCATATCTATCTTTAGTTTCATTACCATTTATAGATACATCGGCTTAGTTAGGACTTTCTCGGTTAGGTCCAATATTCTGATCAAGTCGATGTTTCTGTAAACATAATGTTGCTTTAGGTAGATTTGTTATATCCATCACATTAGATAGATCTATCGGCTCCTCGAGTATTAGATTATCATATACAATCTCGTGATGTATCGGTTAGGTCCGACCTACTAGATTGTTATCGATAATCTAAGTCTTGTTAAGCTGATAGGTTCATACTAATGTTTCATTGGAGGGTTAGCCGGTCTTATCATATGTTTATGTTGAATCTAGTCCTAGTATCTCGATTTAGCTCTATCGGTTGTCTCTCATTTTAGGGTTTTTGCTGATATCGGCTAAATCGTTATATTAGATTAGATTAGCTTAGGCATCTACCACCCTGAAAATTAGTCAAAGGCTTGATTGTCTAGATATTGCGTTTCTTTTCATACTTAGTGCTACATCAATTCAGTTTGACCTACTAAGTCGTGATTAGAACTGTAGTCTCTAGCCTGCCTGATGGCTACCAATAAGGGTTTCGTCGGGGTTTCAGCCGACGAGTTATTTGGACATCGGCATCGGCTGGAATCACACAATCGACTGTCAACAGATCGGTTGTTTTGATTATCGACCTATCGGCCGATATGATTTATGCTCTGCTGTTTTGCATATTTTGTCAATGGCAAGATCAAACTGACTGGCACGCCTGCGATTCATCAATTTTAGAACCTGCACTAGAGCTAAGTAGATCTCCTAGGACAGCGTGTGATTCAACGTCAACACATCTTGCGGTGGTACGAATTTGGCGTCCACACCCGGCGAGTCAACCTGCAAAAAACATGTGCGATATCGATCTAGATGAAGGAAAAACATCATATTTGTAATTTGAACGTATTTTACTCACTAATGGTCTGCAGGGAGGACGGTCGTCGCTAGGTTTCCTGGAAAAACTTGCCTAGGGCCAAACTGCTTCATCACACGGTGCCAGCAGTGAGGTTCGACGAAGATGTCGAACACCAACGGCATCGTCGTGAGCCAATACATCGCGTCAGGCATGCACAAGGACGAAAGTCCTAGCATGGCTCTCTCTGCGACGGTATGCTCCGTGTACGGCTCCCAGATGACGTCAGTAGGCTGTAGACGGTCGAACTCGAACACAAAGTCCAGGTAACCCCGTTGCACCTGCAAGTGAGCGTAACAACGCTGTGACAAAAAAACATGGCACATGTGAACCACATGTTATGAACGAGTGACAAATAAATCGATAGTTGAAATCATCAAACTTTTTACTTATGTTACGTCAACACTAGTACGTGCCCATTGTGGGCCCGTCCTCCGGCCCATATGCGTTGGGTCCTATCTTGTACGGTGCGTGGTCCACCACAGGTCGTCCTATGGCGAACCTCTTAGCTGGCCAAAGCTGAACGAGTAGAGGGCAACCAGCGAAGACAGCTCCTGCATCCATCTTCGTGCAGGCCTCACAGAAGGCACGGTAGGTCGCTGCTAACACTCCTGATCCCCAGCTCCACTGTGGCACGTTACCTAAATTTGCATCCGCAATGGCCCATGCATAGTGGATCAACCCCTTGTCCACTGCGTGCCCAGTGGTGCTGGTGAACATCACCCAGCCAAACAGCCAGAGCAGGTATGCCTCTAGGGTGCGTCTGACCGAGTACTCATTGGCGTTTGGGCTGAGGTGATCAGCCTACAATAGAAACCAAATGATATTACAAATAAATATATTAGTCCAAAATAACATAAACCGGTTCGAGCAGTAAACTTACAGTGAACTGAAGCAACCAAGCCTTTGTACGCCCAGCTGTAGTGTACGCGTGTAGGGCAGCGGCCGACGCGAGCCCTGGAAGGCGCATCATGAGCACGAAGCGCTCCGTGATATCCTCCTTCCATCCACCAGCACTGTCAACTGGCCGTACAGCGTCTTCTGGTAGTGGTAGCCCAAGCAGGTACGACACGTCCTGAAGTGTCGGTTCCATCTCCCCACAAGTTAGTTGGAATGTGTGCGTCTCAAGCCGCCAGCGATCTGCAAGAGCAGCAAGTAGTGACCGGTCTGCATCCCAGCGCTTCACCTGGTCTCTCTCGTCCGCCCTCGCCCCAATAAGCCTACAGAGCGCTATGAGGCCTGTCTCACGCAACCTGCATAACGTAAGCTCCAAACATTACTAATGACAAATTAGAGTTGAGTCAAATTCGCTTTCAATAAAATGGAGTAAGACAAACCACAGAACGTATCGTGGATCGACACGCAACAACTGTCGTGAAGGACATGGACAGAAGGTGCCGAGCTACGCACCCTGTACTGTTGATAGGTACGAGCAGTGGCTCCTGTCGCGGCCACGGTTGAAGAGCTCAGGTGTGTCGTCGGCCATACCTGCAAACAGAAGAATGATTAGAAATACAAAACATATGAGTCAAACATAATCAAATGCATTCAAAAAATACGCAAACAAAATTTAGAATGATGAAAATAACTATTAGTTCAGAATTTTACAACAACCCATATTAGTGCATCAAAATAACTATTAGTGCATCAAAATTAGTTCAATACAATGATACTTCAAATTGGTAAAACACATGTTATAGAGATTACAACAACATTACAGTCTAGTATCAAATTGTTCGCAATACAATAACAAATTAATTCATGTTTCACAAACAATAATATTATAGCGACAATAATTGAATTTACAGGAGATAACACCAGAATATTAGGCCATCTCATCACTAGCCGAGGACGTAGTCGCCGCACGAAGATACCTAGGACATGGTCGCCTGGTTGTTGTTCCTTCCCCAGGTGGGCGGCTTCCATCAGTTGCCTCTACAGATGGACCAGCACCCGCGACGCTTGGAACTTTAGCATTCTTTGGGCATTTCTTGTAAGTATGACCGCGCTGATGACACTTGCTACGACGTAGAGTCCTCCCACCTGCTTCTGACTCGTCCATGAAATTTATAATGTGTTTCGTCTGATGTCGGCCCTTTTTCACCCTGAACTTTGATGGATCTTTAATGTAAAAAACTTCTGGTCTCAGAGTTGTATAAGATCCTGATATCCCGAACACATATATCTCCTTAATCCATATATGAAAGATTGATTCTTTCCTGTAGTAAGGAGACACGTACACATGGGGAAGTATGCCACAATCCCCAGCAACGGCAAGTATGTGTGAGCAAGGCAGGTGTCGAAGCTTAGGCTTCATACAACTGCAACCGCATCGGCCATCCGCATTCAGCACACATTCCTGAACAGCTTGCTTGCGGTAGATGCCATGCCTTCTCCTGTCAACACATATCACCTCATACCTATGGACTTGGGTACCTTGGGGAACAACTCTATTTCTCTGTGCCTTAGCTATTTTGTCTTCCATATACTGAGTCACTACATTCCGGAATATTATCTTGTTATCTGCCATTAAGGGAACAATTTTCTTGCAACGGTCCCTAAAGTAGGCCTGTGTGCCATGAAGAATAAATTCGATAATACCAACCAATGGGAGTCCTCGCACTCCTCGCATTACCCAATTGTAAACCTTGGCCATATTAGTTGTCATTATACCATATCGAGAACCATCAATGTCATATAAAAGAGACCACTTCTGTTTCGGTTCATTCTCAATCCAATGAGAGAAATTATGGATAGATGATGCAGACCTCCTTCTCATTGTGGGTGGGTGTTAACGACCAAATTTGGTAAGCAAATATTGAGGCGGAATTGGAGGAACGCGCGATCTGCGAGAACAGAGATTGTATCGGCTGAGTCTGAATCGGCTACGGAGCCAGTCGGCTGAGTTCGAGTCAGAGCAGGTATAGCCGATAGCCGATTCCGATTGAAGACCGAAGGAAAAGCCAATCCCGAAGGGAAAGCTTAAAGATAAATTATTGGATTCGGTTTCCAAAGTGCGTTAAAGATATTGCTATCTACGGATAAGGTCCTATAACGGCAATTGTATCTTCAAGTTAGGATATTTTGTGTAGTTTCCTTTATAGATAATGTTGGTTTGTTTAGAGATTCAATCTATGATAGGAATCGTGTCCGTTACGGACTCATTGTATATTCGGGTATAAATATGACCCGAGACTTTGTAAAATATATCAACACACATCAATACAACTTCGGCGCATTGCCAACCTTTTCGTTTTACATTTTCTCGACGAGTTCTTGCTTTGCTCTCGGGCTACATCAGTTTCGATCTTCGAACAATGTAATTTCTTGTTACAAGTGGCTTGTATCGTCAGGGTTAGTGCTTCCATCGTAATGATACTCTAATTCTGATGTTATAAACTGCTTAATTTATCATATTTGACATATAATCTAGGTCAATGTCTAGATCTATCTCGCGATCGACTAATATCTCTTTGAAGATAACAGCCAACAGAGCTAGATCTAGAGGTTAATTTAGGTTATATGGCGTATCTACCATCTCGAGGAGTTCTCATTAGCCTGAATAGATCTCATACCTCTTTTTGTACTTAATGCTGCATCAACCTGATATATTAAGCCGGAGTTTCAGCCGGTCTTACATGTTCTAATCATTTTTTATGTATTATTACTCTTAGATGAATTAGAACCGGTTTTTATATTAAGATCTTAATCTACTTAATTGGGTTAAGCTCGGCATCAATTCGTTAAGTTATACTAACAGCCGATTGATCTTAGTTTAACACATTTAGTTCAGATTAATATCTTTTTATAAAACATATCGAAGTACTAGCCGATTTACATTAGATCTACGACATTAGCTAGGTTATGAATATATATATATATATAATTGTGGTCCTAACGTACTTTTGGGTCTAAGTGATTTATACTGTCTCGGTATGCTATCGATCTATCCCAATCACTTAATCTAAATGTTCTTTGGGATAGCAATTCTATATTTATTAATATCCATAGCCGATCGAGTAAGATCTAACCCTAACCAAATGCACATATTTTTGTCTCTTGTTGGTTGCAGGATCAGACCAACTGGCACGCCCGTGCAATCACCAAAGGCGACCAATTTTGGATCTGCACTGGAGTTAAGCATACCTCCTATGCCAGTGCGTGCAAAAAATTCACACCAACACGCTTTTGGCACGCCCAGTGGGACCCCAACATCCGAATCTGGCATGATGGTGAACGTTTCATCGGCTAATCTCGACCAAGACAACGTCATTCTGGTGACTATGTACAAGCTATCGGCTGAACACCAGGCTACCAGCAGATGGTGGAACAGTTACAAGCGCACTATTTGCAATCCTTCGCCAAAACCAGGTCTGGGTCAATCATAAAAAAAACAAGTTCGCGATCCCCGAGGACTTTGATGCCACCTCCAGCGATGATAAAAAGGGGAAGAAGAAGATGGAGGACGTCAAGCAGGAGCAGCATGATTCGGGGCTGCACACGCTTCAAGACTGAATCGACTCGGCTGTCCACCACGCGCTTGTCAACCAATCCGGCATACTGGTCAACACTTTGAACAATATGATAAGCACTGTGGTTGAATCAAAGATAGCCGAGCAGCTGCCGAGGGGGCCGATTTATCTCCCTGACGGCCAGTTCCCGCCTTACAGGACGCTGTCAACCCACGGATTGCCAGTCCCTCCACTTGGGCAGCCGACTCCCCCAGGGGGAGCCCCGATCCAGCTGAATGCGCAGTCATCGGTTGCACGCCCGCATCCCAAGGTTCTGGTTCGGCAGCAGTCTCAACACCAGGGCCTCGGTGTCCAAGTGACAACTCAGGAACAGGCGGAAGACATGTTCAATACCAATTGGCAACCCGTTATACATAACGTGCCGATTGGTAACTATTTACCAAACCCGCCTCATAACTCCGGCGGCAATCGGCCTCTCTCTAAGCAAACACCACAATTCGCTTCTCGGCAGCCTCCGGCCATGAACTGGTTTCAGCATCAATTCCCAGGAGGCAGCTATGAGCAGCACTATTGGCCTTAGACACCACCAATCCAGTATCGGCAAGGACCCGTCCACCACGAGCAATACGAGCCAATACCACCATTGCAAGAAAATAGGTCGTGGGCTGATTTTATCACAGACGTTATGCGCGATCAGTTCGGCCTCAAGCCGAAGGACTCTGGCAATATGTACCGGTACCCATGCCCAGAACATTTCGAGAGGGTGCCTCTGCCGAACCGGTACAAGGTGCCGGATTTTTCAAAGATCTCTGGGCAAGACAACATTTCAACCTACGAACATGTCAGCTAATTCTTGGCTCAATGCGGAGAAGCATCGGCTACCGACGCCCTCAGAGTACGCTTATTTCCACTGTCTCTCTCAGGATTGGCCTTTACATGGTTTTCATCCCTGCTTTACAACTCGGTCCAGAGCTAGGCCGATCTTTAGAAGCAGTTTCACAGCTATTTCTACTCCCGCACGCACGAGATGAAGTTGTCGGACCTGACCAGTATCAGGCAAAAGCACGAGGAGTCAGTTCAAGATTACATCCAGTGGTTCAGAGACATGAGCAATCGTTGTTATAGCCTGGTACTATCGGACTCCTAGCTAGCCGACTTAACCTTTCATGGCCTTGTGGCCCCTATCTGTGAGAGGTTTTTGGCTCAAGATTTTGAGAGCTTGGCCCATCTGGCTCAAAAGGTGACAGCTCATGAGCAGCGATTTCAAGAATCAAAGAAGGCCTTCAAGAAAGTCACCCACGTCGCTTACGCAACGGACTCAGACTCAAGTGACAGCGACGTGGAAGTGGCAGCAGCCGAGTGGACCAGGAATAAGAAGGCTATAACTTGCTAATGGCTGAAGAAGTCGGCTAAGGAGGAGAAATATGATTTTGATATAACCAAAGCCGACAGGATCTTCGATTTACTGCCGAGGGAGAAACAAATACAGCTTCCGACCAACCACGTCATTCCATCGGCCGAGGAGCTCAAAAAAAAAAGTAAGCAAATGGCACAACACCAACTCTCACAGCACCAACGATTGCAAGGTCTTCCGCCAGCAAATTCAGTCAGCCATCGAAGCAGGGAAAATTAAGTTCGAAGAATCGGCTAAGCTGATGAAGGTCGATGGCATTCCTTTCCCTGTCAACACAGTCCAAGCCGGCCCTGGGTGAGCTGATCGACAGAGCAGAGTGGCGTACAGCTTAGCCAAGGATCAACAAACAACCATGGACGACTCAGACCAACAAGAGCCGATTGCAGTGAGAGCTGCGCCAATCAACATGGTATACACCAGCGGCCGATCGGCCGATCATCGGCCCAGACAGGCAGACAGCTGACTGCGATTCCAGTGGAGAATTCAGGAAGAAGAAGAAACCCAGCGCGGCAAACCATACCAAAGGATACCCGATCGGCTGGGTCTAGCATACTTTCGTAGCCATGATGGCTGTGATCCACATTGGCGCTGCGAGTTCTTCAGGTTCTGCTGGGAGCAAGGGATGAGGTTGCCCACTCTCGAAAACTGTCCGGCCTGTAGCGTGTACAGGGAGGATGAATACAGGGACCCACCAATGCAAAGCTCTAGCCAATTCGTCCCCCGAGCCGTTCAACTCAACCAGCGGAAGCTTTCCGTCCGCGATCGGCTCGGCTTAATCCACCAGAACTTCTTCCAAGAAGAGGACGATGAAGAGGAGGCTGAAAAAGAATAATTGGCCAACCTCCAATGGTGCCCTTTAGACCTGTTCTCTAAAACACAGAAAAGAAGAATTCAGAGGCTGAAAAGCAAAGGACAGGAGGAAGAAGTCCAGCAGATGATTCAACATCAACAACGTCGGAAGAGCAAGAAACAGTGGCGTGTCAAGAAACAGGCAGCCCCAGCCGATGATAGCCCAGCCGATAAGGCCAAGAGGGCAGCGAAAGAAAAAGGAGTAGCCTCTGCATCGGTCAATATGGTGTTCATATTGCCAGCCGAATTCAAAGTTGTCGAGGCCGATGCAGACACCGTTGAAGAAACCTTGGCCAAGCTAGTGCTGTCCCCAGAGCTGGCCATCTTTGAAAAACCCGAGGGACAGAAAATCGGCACCTGAAGCCCTTATATGTCAAAGGATTCGTCAACGGGAAGTCGATGTCAAAAATGCTAGTCGATGGAGGAGTTGCCGTCAACCTCATGCCTTACGCAACCTTCAGGAAGCTAAGCAAGGGAGTCGATGACTTGATCAAGACCAATATGGTGCTCAACGACTTCGGCAGCAACCCATCGGAGGCCAAGGGAGTATTGAATGTCGAGCTGACCGTCAGCATCAAAACCATGCCCACAACGTTTTTTGTCATCGACGGGAAGGGGTCGTACAGCCTACTGCTCGGAAGGGATTGGATCCACGCCAACTGCTGCATCCCTTCCACAATGCATCAAAGCTTAATCCAATAGCAAAGCAACAAGATAGAAATCATGCCAGCCGACAAGTCAGTCAACGTTGCTAACGCCGACTTAACTTTATGGGAGGTCGACGGCATTGATTGCCTATCCGGCAAAGTTTGGTAAGCCGATTTTCTGAAGGTGTCCAATTCTGACATGCAGTCAATCGGAGATGAAGAGCCTCAATTATTACTTTGAGGGCGTCGTGGAGGGCTCGAGCATCTACAACAAGGACACCATGGATGACTTCGACGGCAAACTGGGGCAAGGTTTTATGTCGGCCGATTATTTGGAAGAAATAGATATAGGTCCAGGAGATAGGCCTAGGCCGACATACATTAGCAAAAATTTGTCTTCTCATTTTAGGACCAAGCTTATTGATTTATTGAGGGAATATAAAGATTGCTTTGCTTGGGAGTATTTTGAGATGCATGGTCTTAGCCGATCCATTGTTGAACATCGGCTCCCTATTAAGCCTGGATATCGGCTGTAAAAATAGCCTCCCAGGAGGTTTAAAGCCGATATGTATGATGCGATTAAAGCCGAAATCACTCGGCTGTATGATGTTGGTTTTATTTGGCCATATCGATATACAAAGTGGGTTTCAAACATAGTTCCAGTAATGAAGAAAAAAAGGAAAACTTAGGGTATGCATCGACTTCAGAGATTTGAACAAGGCCACCCCTAAAGATGGGTACCCTATGCCCATAGCCGATTTGCTGGTAGATGCCGCCTCTGGCCACAAGATCATAAGTTTTATGGACGGCAATGCTGGTTATAACCAGATCTTCATGGCCGAGGAGGACATTCATAAGACAGCTTTCAGGTGCCCAGGAGCAATCGGCTTATATGAATGAGTCGTCATGACTTTCGGCTTGAAGAACACTAGAGCTACATATTAGAGGGCCATGAATTGCATCTTTCACGATTTGATCGGCTTCCTATTGGAGATCTACATTGATGATGTCATCGTTAAATCCAAGGAAGTGGAAGACCACATAGCCGATTTAAGGAAGATTTTGGAGAGGACAAGGAAATATGGCCTGAAGATGAACCCTACGAAGTGCGGGTTTGGCATATCGGCCGCCAGTTTTTGGGATTTCTTGTTCATGAGAGGGGAATCGAGGTCACCCAGAGAAGCATAAATGCGATTAAGACAATTCAACCCCCAAAGGACAAGAAGGAATTGCAGTCTTTGATCGGCAAAATCAACTTCATCAGGCGCTTCATGCCAATTTGTCAGAGAAGATGGAGCCGTTCACACCTCTGCTTCGGCTGAAAGCCGATCAAGCATTCTTAAAAAGATCCATCAGATCCTTATTCTTGAATTGCTTGTAGAAATTTGCACCCATGTAGACGCATGCACCACCTACTCCGAAGATCGAGCCACCTAGCTGGAAGTCCCTTCTCCTCCCAGCCGTTCTGCAGGTAGTCAATAGCTCGCAACATGCCCGCATATGATCATGTATAAGGAAAACATTGGGCCTCATATGCACGACTTCACGGTGCACTCTCTTAAGGAACCAGTACCAGCTTTCAGTGTTCTCACTCTCTACAAATGCAAATGTCATAGGTAACACCTGGTTATTCCCATCAGCTCCAATCATCGTCAATATCTGACCTTTGTATTTACGTGTCAAAAATATACCATCTATGCATAGTACAGGACAATAGTGCACAAAAGCATTGATGCAGACACCCAATGAGAAAAAACTCTTTGCAGCACTCTCTTGGTCGGGTCATGAGACGACAGGAATATGTGAATGTCATAGTAGGTATTATTGTTCCTCTCAGCAATGGTGGCTAATAGACGAGGCAAATTATCATAGTATGCTTCAAATGTGTCATACATCATCTCTAAAATCTTTTGTTTGGCCCTCCAGGCTTTGGCATAGCTTATGGTGTACTTGAATTTGTCTTCAATGTACCTAATAATAGATCCTGGTTCAAAGTCAGTGTTACAGACAACACCGCTATACATCTCACTTACAATAAAGCTGAAGTGATGTTGCGGTGAAACTTCTCCACCCCTTGCAAGTGACAGTTGTGATCGGTCACAATGTTTACTTTCCAATGATCATTCCACTTGCCCTTATATGCATGAACACACCATGTACATTCTTCCTTCATGCACCTCACTTCATACTGTTGACGAGAAAAATCAACACGCCGGCCAGAGAGATCTGCTTAGCTCCAGTGCAGGTCCTAGAATAGATGAAGCGCGGGCGTGCCAGTAAGTTTGATCCTGCCACTGACAAGTTATGCAAAACAACAGAACATAAATCATATTGGCCGATAGACCAATACCCAAAAACTAACTGATCGGCTGATAAGCTGATGGTGCAATTCCAGCCGATGCCGATGCCAGCCGATGGTGTTAGGGTTTGAATCCATTGGCTGTACGCTTAACAGACATATATATAAACGCGATCGGCTGACAAGAACACGATATATATAATATTGCACGAACCAATCACATGGTAAAATAGATATTGATTTAAAGATTAAAGCACACATCGGCTAGGAATCCGATTTCATAAAATCCAAATGATCAAATGTTCAATGAAGCCTCTGCTACAATCGGCTAGATCCAACTTGTATACAATCCTTGTAAGCCGATGCAATATCCAGATAACTCATCGACTGAAACCCCCATGAAAGCCTTAGTGGCAGTCAACAGACAGGCTAGAGATTATGGTTCTAATCATGACTAAGTAGATCAAACTGATGCAACACTAAGTATGAAAAGAAAATCAATATCTAGACAATCAAGCCCTTGGCTGATTTTCAGGGTGGTAGATGCCTACACCAATCTAATCTAGTATAACGATTTAGCCGGTATCGACAGAAACCTTAAAACGAGAGACAACCGATAGGGCTAAATTGAAATACTAAGATTAGATTAATAGATACATATGATAAATAGTCAGGCAAGCATGCTAACTAAACCGGAGCAATCCAAGAGATCGAACGTGCGATGCGGCCTTGGACAACGTCGACGTAGTCAATATGATTGCACGATCCAGCGAACGTTGGACTTATTTCTTTGCTTGGAGGTCGAACCTAATCGATGCAGCCCCGCGCCGGATGCCAAGCTCTGCCGGATGTCGAACGAAGATGAAGAGT
Organism: Oryza australiensis; assembly: GCA_019925245.2. Lineage (NCBI taxonomy): Eukaryota > Viridiplantae > Streptophyta > Magnoliopsida > Poales > Poaceae > Oryza > Oryza australiensis. The sequence goes on along the minus strand of JAIFGZ020000277.1, from coordinate 350,686 downwards.
AAAAGAGTGGCGATGCGCCGAATTGTATTGATCGAGAGATAGTTACACGAACCTTGGGCTTACATATTTATACCCGTATGGTGACAAAGATCCTAACAGATTACAAAACAAACTTTCCTAAAGATAAACTAGGAAACTAACAATCTCTTCCTAATTAATAGATACAAGCCGTATCCTCCTGGACTCGGTTTCTTCGGATAAGATCTTCTCAAACCGAACCTAACAAGAATTCGACTTGGAGATATGGATCCTCCATCGGGTGACGCAAAACTCTCACCGATTCTGCTTTGAGCCGATACTAACCCTTAGGCGATAAGGACTTCGGGGCTTACCAAATTTTGGCGTTAACACATGCCCCCGGTTTTGGAGTATGAGAAGTCATGCTTCAAAATTGTCCTTGTCTTGATCTCCCCAAAACTGATTCTTTTCTTCTTCTTGACACCGGCCCTCATAAGCCGATACCCTCTGTAATAGCTGAGCCAGGCTGTCGAACTCATGGATGAAAAACACCGCTTGGTTAGTGTCGACAACCCTTGGAATGCAAGATCTGCTATCTGCTCATCGCTTAGGCTCAAGCTATAATATCGGTGTGGATATTACGAAACCTCGAATGTATTCCTTAGCCGATTCCCCTTTTCTTTGTTTAACGATATCAAATCTGCAAGCCTTAACTCGCTAACCCCAGCAAAGAAGTACATGTGAAACTGCTTTTCAAGATCGGCCCAATTGCTGATTGAATTTGGTGGCAATGATGAAAACCATGTGAAAGCCGATCCAGTCAAAGACAATGAAAAAGTCTAACTTTCGAGCTTCTTCGATCGAGTGCTTGTCCACATTGAGCTAAGAATCGGCTGATATGTTCCATTGTGGAGATATCATCTTGCCCTGAAAACATGGAGAAATCTGGAACCTTGTATTGGCTCAGAAGTGGAACACTATCAAACCACTCAGGATATGGCAGCCGATACACAGAAATTTGATTTTTGCATTTAATTCCAAACTGCTCCTCCATTACCTTTACAATTATATCGGCCCAATCCTCTTTGGACGGATATCTTTGAATTTCCTCTAGCCGATATTGCTGACGTGGCTCTGCATACTGATATCGATCAACTTGCCCCCCGAGCCAATTTTGTTGTTGCCGATAGTGTTGAGATTGCTCACCAATTTGCCCCCCATGCTGACTTCTTAAAGCAATCACCCTGGGAACTATTTCCTCGATCAAACCATGCAATGTACTCATCAAAACTCCAGATTGATCGAACACAACACGATGAATGACGTTATCAACCATTTCTTGAAGCGTCTCATCATCCATCGGCTCGATAAATTGCTCCTTCTCTTCATTAATCGGCTAGAGAGATTGTTCTTCCTCGGCCTTGACTTCCTTATCAGACATCTTGCGGCAATTATGGGTCCCAAGAACCGTGTAAAAAAACCTGTTGTCACAAACACGGTCCCACCAGGCGTGCCACAAATGTGTTGACGAGAAAAATCAACACGCCGGCCTGGGAGATCTGCTTAGCTCCAGTGCAGGTCCTAGAATAGATGAAGCATGGGTGTGCCAGTCAGTTTGATCCTGCCACTGACAAGTTATGCAAAACAGCAGAACATAAATCATATCGACCGATAGACCGATACCCAAAAACTAACTGATCGACTGATAAGCTGATGGTGTAATTCCAGCCGATGCCGATGCCAGCCGATGGTGTTAGGGTTTGAATCCATTGGCTGTACGTTTAACAGACATATATATAAAGGCGATCGGCTGACAATAACACGATATATATAACATTGCACGAACCAATCACATGGTAAAATAGATATTGATTTAAAGAGTACAGCACACATCGGCTGGGAGTCCGATTTCATAAAATCCAAATGATCAAATGTTCAATGAATCCTCTGCTACAATCGGCTAGATCCAACTTGTATACAATCCTTGTAAGCCGATGCAATATCCAGATAACTCATCGGCTGAAACCCCGATGAAACCATTAGTGGTAGTCAACAGGCAGGCTAGAGATTACGGTTCTAATCATGACTTAGTAGATCAAACTGATGCAACACTAAGTATGAAAAGAAAAGCAATATCTAGACAATCAAGCCCTTGGCTGATTTTCAGGGTGGTAGATGCCTAAACCAATCTAATCTAGTATAACGATTTAGCCGGTATCGGCAGAAACCCTAAAACGAGAGACAACCGATAGGGCTAAACTGAAATACTAAGATTAGATTAATAGAGACATATGATAAATAGTCAGGCAAGCATGCTAACTAAACCGGAGCAATCCAAGAGATCGAACGTACTGATGCAGCCTTGGACAACGTCGACGTAGTCAATATGATTGCCTGATCCAGCAGAACGTTGGACTTATTCCTTTGCTGGAGGTCGAACCTAATCGATGCAGCCCAGCGTCGGATGCCAAGCTCTACCGGATGTCGAACAAAGATGAAGAGTAAAAGAGTGGCGATGCACCGAATTGTATTGATCGAGAGATAGTTACACGAACCCTGGGCTTACATATTTATACCCGTAGGGTGACAAAGATCCTAACAGATTACAAAACAAACTTTCCTAAAGATAAACTAGGAAACTAACAATCTCTTCCTAATTAATAGATACAAGCCGTATCCTCCCTGGACTCGGTTTCTTCTGGATAAGATCTTCTCAAACCGAACCTAACAAGAATTCGACTACTGGAGATATGGATCCTCCATCGGCTGACGCAAAACTCTCAGCCGATTCATCTTCGAGCTGATACTAACCCTTTGCCGATAAGGACTTCGGGGCTTACCAAATTTTGGCGTTAACACATACACATAATTGGTTGACTTCAGCACCCTAAACTCTCTCTGCAAGGAAACCGCCCAATGCTTCACTGCCTCCTTCATATCCTCCTTATGAGAATACCTAGCATCCTGAATTACCTCATTCTCCTTGTATTCCTAGGGTACATAATGCCCCTCTGACATAAGAAGTCCCAAGAAATCCACTTTTGTCCAATCAGTGGGCATTACATCATCTTCCTCGTTGGATGATGCATTGCCCTCCGCCTGCTCATTTTCTGAATCTTTCCTCTTCATTTCATCAACGATTGCTTCGATTCTCTCCCCCTTGTCTGCCATGCCCATGGCCTGCTGCACCCTTGTTTGATTATCCTTAGTTTGCACCGATGGTCCAACATTTTTCACCACAGGGCTAGGACCCTCAACATCTTCTGTTTGCATTGCAACATTACTATCATTTTCATGCAAGGACACAAAAATAACAAGGGACGATGACAATTCAAAATCCATCTCCATATAACGTCTCCAAGCATCAGTGTTATCTATCAGCATTAGTTCCCAAAAATAGCCTTCGGTTGCATGACTCACGACAACAGATATTGACATTGTGCACACTCTTGGATCCACTCTAGATCCTCGTAGCAACCAACTATAAATTGACTGAAATGTTCTCTCGGCAGGTTTATTGATGCCCTTCGATGTCATGCTAAAATCAGACAGATCAACACCATCTGGACCAAATCTAAGGTTGTCTTGACCATGAACTAACTGAAATATGACCTTAGTTGTCATTGTGTCTGATAAAAAAATAAAACTAAGTTCATTCCATACTAACAATATGATGTCTCGATCAATGTGTAATGTGCCCTAAGTTAAAGGTTGTCTTTCATATGTCTTAAATTCTACAAATACGGTGTGTCCTTTAGATCTACCATCTAACATCATACGTATATTGTATAATTTTCGCTATGTCCTAAGTCTCAGTTTCTAAAAAAATACCGTATGCCTTAAATTATACAAATACGTTGTGTGCTCCAGATCTACTCAAATATTTCAAATATATGCTAACTAAACTAATATGCAAGGAAAATTATAAACATAATATGGGATATAGTATTTACTTGCGATGGAGTTAGCAACCGACAAGGCTTCGCCGCTCTCCTCCCTCTTGCCTCACCACTCTCGGTTTTTTGGATTTGCAGTGAATATAATGAAAAGTGGGAGAGGGGGAAGGGGTTTTATACCCGGAGGACAAAAAATCGCCCTTGGGGAGCGCGACAAGGGGGCCACATGCAAAATTACCACCCTCGGCCGTCCCTAGAGCAGGCAGCCCCTGCATAGGGCAAAATCGCCTTGGAGGGGACCACATGCAAAATTGTCCCCCCGATTGCCCCTAGGACAGGAAGCTAAAAATCGCCCTTGGGAAAGGCGGCAAGGAAACCGCCTGAAAAATTGTCACCCCGACCGCCTTCTTTTGTGGGCGGCCCACTGCCGCCAAAAATCGGCCTTTGCAAGAGAGGCAAGGGGGCACCCGCAATTTTCCCTCTATGCGACATATGGCCATTGGACGAGGGTCAACGACCATCTACCATGTCAAATAAAATACGCTTGGGAGGACGATTTTTAAAAATGCCCTCCCAAAGAATGATTGGCGACTATTTTTGTCAAACTTTCAAACTAAATTTTTTTGCAAATTTTTAAATAAATAAAATTAAAAATACCAAAAATCGATTACTTGGCTGTGGAAGTGAGCTGGTCACGCAAGTTTCGTCTTTCGCCTGACCACAATTCTCAACCGTCAACATCACCACAAGCCCATAACTACCGTACGCCGCTAGTACAGTAAGCTAACTGAATATACCCTTCATTATAAAATATAAAAAGTTCGACATGTTTTGAAAGTATATTTAAACCTATTTATAAAATATATAAAAATAGTTAAATAGATTCATAGATTGATTCATGTTTTTATATATTTTATATATATTTAAATTTATATAGTTGTTACTGAATTAGACCAGTAATACAGAGAAAAACGGGCGTGTGGAATGGAGGGAGTAAAACGGAGGCAGAAGCACAGTATGCGGTTTGATTTTGTTTCTTCCAAGTATAAAAAGCAGTGAAAAAAACATCCATTAGTTACCACCGACCAGTCATCTTTCCATGAATACGACACAGGTAGTTCCTTCTTTTCATAATTTTGATACTGTAAATAAAATTAAGATAAAATTGTTATAACTTTAATTACTCTAACAATAATATAAATTTGTAAAACAAAATACTATAATAAAAATAAAAATGCTTATTATATATATTAGAATAAAAACATAATTAAAAATATATTTTAAAGATCCCATCGTTATCCAACCCATCAATAAATACGAAAGTGAGTAAGAGGGAGTAAGCGAGGAGGCAACGATCCAAAGGGAGAAGGTAAGGTAACTACCGCGTTAAAACGCCACCACGAGTCACACAGCCTTTCCTCATCCCATCACTCTAGTCTCTCTCTTACGCCTCCCCAAGTCAACCTCCCCCACCCAACCCGCACAAATCTCGAGGCACATCCGACCCTCGCTCGCCCACCACATAAGCCCGCTCCACCTCGCCAGTCGCCACGCGCACACCGACAACGCTCCCACGCATTTCGCACCACCCACACCGCCACAGATCTCGCCGCAGCCATGGCCGCCGCAGTCGCCGCGCGCCGCCTCCTGCTCCTCCTCCTCACCGTCGCGGGGGCCCTCGCGCCCCCCGCCGCGGGGGAGATCAGGACGGAGACCTTCCGGGAGGATCCGCGCCCCACCATCCTGTTCGAGAAGTTCGGGTTCTCCAAGACGGGCGCCGTCAGGATCGTCTTCACCGGCGCCGGCATCTCCTCGACGTTCGCCCGCCCTGACCCCAAGCAGCTCGGGTTCTTCCTCCTCTCTGACGAGTCGCTGTTCCAGGCCATCTATGAGGCGCAGGCACGGCGGCCGCCGGAGAAGCGGGAGGAGGTAGCGGGGGGCGGCCCCGACGAGCCCGACGTCTCCCGCTGCATCCTCACGAGCCCCTACGTGAAGACGCTCTTCACCTTCCACGACCTCAAGCGCGGCCACTACAACAAGACGTTCCCGGTCACCCACCCCGACGAGTACAGCCTCTACTTCGCCAACTGCGCGCCGGAGTCGCTCGTCACCATGAGAGTCCGCACCGAGATGTACAACGCCAACGCGGACGGATCCAAGGACTACCTCCCCGTCGGCCAGGCCCCGGTGCCGGCGATCTACGGCTTCTTCGCCTTCTGCTACGCCGCGTTCCTCGCCGCCTGGGGCTACCTCACGCTCTCCCGCGACCGCGTCACGGCGCACCAAATCCACCACCTCATGTCGGGCCTCCTCGTCGCCCGCCTGCTCTACTGCCTCTCCGCCGCCGAGGACCAGCACTACATCCGCGTCACGGGGACGCCGCACGGCTGGGACGTGGCCTTCTACCTCTTCCAGCTCGTCAAGGGCGTCGTCCTGTTCGCGGTGATCGTGCTCGTCGGCACGGGGTGGTCGTTCCTCAAGCCGGTCTTGCAGGACAGGGAGAAGAAGGTGCTCATGGTGGTGATCCCGCTGCAGGTCATGGCGAACATTGCCTCCGCCGTGATTGGGGAGACTGGCCCGTTCTTGCAGGGGTGGGTCACATGGAACCAGATCTTGCTGTTCGTCGACGTCGCTTGCTGCTGCGCAGTGCTCTTCCCGGTTGTCTGGTCGATGCGATTGCTCCGGGAGACATCCAAGACTGATGGCAAGGCGGCGCGGACTCTATCCAAGCTCACCCTGTTCCGGCAATTCTACATTGTGGTGATCGGCTACCTATACTTCACTAGGATCGTCGTGTATGCGCTCAAGACCATTGCCAGTTACCAGTTCCGGTGGGTGAGCATCTTGGCCGAGGAGGTGGCCACATTGGCATTCTACCTCTTCATGTTCTATACATTCAGACCGGCCGAGAGGAGCAAATACTTTTCGTTCGACGAAGATGAGGAGGAGGCTGCTGAGATGGTGCTCCAGGAAGAGGAATTCGAGCTTTGAAGAGTTGCAGCGATTCACCGCAATGGCGCGATGGTGGTTGCCTGGAAAATCTCTCACCATGTTCATTTGATCTCTTCTCCCTGTGAGAATTAGCACACCATACAAATTTCAGGATATATAGCTCATCGTCTTGTATTTATTACAGGGATGTAAGATTGTTTTGTTCCTCTCTCCTTGTAGCTTCAAATTTAACTGATGAGACTCATACTAAACTGGATATGTACAAGAAGGTTTCTTGCTTGCAGGGCAATCTGGAAGGAAGGAATTAATTCAGCATGTACTATTTCTTAGGGAAAGCTTGAAGCTGTCTGCATTTTGTGTGGTAGACAGTCCTTTCATTTGGTATGTTTGACTTCAGTTGCTCCTGTTATACATTCAGTATCAGTTTAGTACTTTGATGATGTTTATCACTTGTACTCATATGATTTTCCCAACTCCCACTTAATTGCACCCAAGTCCCATCATCCATTTTTCTCTTCCTTGCCTTGTCCTACAGGTATATCTATTTTTATCTACAAATTTGGTCTTTCTGAAATGCCTTGTGGTTGATATACTCCCTTTGTTCCAGTAGTAGATTAGACGCAATCTCATACTATGAATTTGGACGTAGTACTAGGTTATGTCTAATCCAGTATTACATTTTAGGACAGATGTCAAGTGTCAAATACCTGGAAGAAGGCAGTTTGGGATCTTCATGGCATCATGTGAACATGGTTACATTCCCACATGTTGAGGGGCTATACCTGGCCAAATGGGCCGTGTCAAGCCAGGCCGGCCCAAGCACAACAACAATGTAGCTTGGCCTGGCCCGTGTCGGCACGTCGGCCTATGAGCCGTGTCGGCACGTCGGCCTATGAGCCGTGCCGGCACGACCCATTTGTCTGTGTCGTGTCTGGGCCGACGCCTCAGCCCGTGGGTCGGCACGACACTACCTGTTTACTGTAGGGGTAGGCATGGCACGACATGGCCCACGAGCACGGCATGGCAGCGCGGCGGCCAGCGGGACGCGCGCGGATGTGACGTGTGGCTCGGGGACGGGAGCGCGACGCCGACGCGTGGCGCAGGGCGAGCGCACAGCGGGGCGGCAACCAACGGCTAGTGTTGTGACGAATCAAAGAGCGACACGTGTCTCCCAACGACTAGTCCAACGGCTATTTTTGGGAAATAAAAAAAATAAAAAAAATCCAAAAAATATATGAAATTTCTTTCCTATAAATAAGGCACCCACCCCAAAGCATTCGAATCATCCAAACATCCAATTTTGTGCTCTCCTATACTCTTTTGTACCAAATTTTGTCTAAAATCAAAAATAGTTTGACTTAAAAATAGTGCATACCAAAGGTGTAAAGCCAAGGTGGTAAGAAAAGAAAGAAGTATGTCATACATATTCATATTTATGTATTATTTGTATTTTATGTTATGTGAATAAATATTCTAAAATTTGTTTATGTTGTTTTAATATTTCAGAATGCACGATCCTATTTCGACCCTAATTATTTGTCGGGGTCATTTCCAACTAGTGAATATGATGCCATCGAATCGGCTCCAACACCACCAGTTATGGAGGAGGTACCGGCAGGTTAAGAAAGATCCGACGCTATGAGCTATGAGCGGGAGTGCATCGATGAACATCGACAAAAAGAGATCAAGAACTTCCGGCGTTTGGCAATATTTCGATGAGGTGGTCGCGACAGGCCCTGACGAAAGGCAAGTAACATTCGTGAGATGTACAATATACAAAAATAAATTATCCGCAAAATCATCGGTGGAATAGGACACTTGAGGCGGCATGCGAGGCTTGTGCAAATAAGCAAGGAATCCAACTACGACAGCAGCAACTACTACTAAATCCTGATGGTACGATACGTATTGGGAGTACGATCCTATGATAGCTCGAGAATATCTTGTCTGTTTAATTGCTAGATAAGATTTACCCTTGAATTTTGGTGAGAGTGCTGCATTTGAAAATTATATCCAAACTTCTCATAATCCTAAGTTTAAAGCCGTTAGTAGATAAACCACAACTCGTGATTTGAAAATGTCTATAACAAAGGTTGTGAATCACTGAAGGACTTATTTAGTACATGCAACTTTTTTATTAGTGTCACCTTAGACATATGGAATAATAGGGCTAAAGAGGATTACATTAGTGTAGTTGTAAATTTCATTTTTGATGACTGGAAAAGAGTTCTTGGCTTAAGGTTAATTCTTGTTGCACGTACTGGTGAAAATATAGCAGAGAGAATTTGAGAGGTTATTAATGAGTATAACCTTGCAGATAAAATCTTTGCTGCAACAATGGATAATGCATCTACAAATTCTAGGGCCATGGAAATTCTATAGCCATTATTTTGTATTTATGCTGAATCATTTCTTATCATCAACATTGTGCATGCCATATCATTAATCTAATTGTTAAATGTGGGTTTAAGAGAGTGAATGTACACATCGACGTCGTTCGTCAAACAATCATGTAGTTAACTACTTCAAAACCACGGATTGCACAATAGAACAGGTATTGTCGTGCATCGGGTAAGCCCCCACGTAAGTTTTTAACTGATGCGAAACATCAGTGGAATGCCACTTATATTATGTTAAAGGTTGTATTATTTTACCAGGAATTACTTATTGTATTCCTTCAAACACGTAATGGACCCAAAAACAGTGACGGTCAGCCAATACTGAGTGAACATACCTGACACATTGTTGAAAGGTTCAATCAATTTCTTGAAATGTTTCATGATTGTGCTCTTCTTTTCTCTCAAGTATATTATCCAACAACTAATATTTTTGAAATTGCCACTTTGTTAAAAAAGTATGAAAATGATGAACTTTTAATGCCCGTTGTCTTTAGTATGAAATAAAAATATCTTAAATATTGGAAAAACATTCCCATGTATGCTTTTTGCATTTATTGTTGGTCCTAGGGGAAAATTACAGGGATTTCTCTTTAAAATAGTCAAGATACTATTAATGTTGATTATTCTATCTATTATTCTGATGTTAAAATTAAATTCTATGAGGTATTTGGAAAGTATGAATTAAAATTTCAAGGAGTTCGCTTACAAAGACCCCCCACATGCCCCCGCAGCAGGTAAGAAAAAATTACAGTGGGGTAGAATTTGGGGTGACTCATCTTCTAACCATGGTAGCAGTTCGTCAACAGCAAGTGAAGACGCTAGATCGCACGGTCCCACCGAAGAGTTGTCCAACTATTTGGATAGCGACGTCATTAGGGATGAAACATCAGACTTCGACGTACTCGGATGGTGAAATGATCACAAGATGTCATATCCTGTGCTTTCAAAACCATCACGAGATATGTTGACGGTGTCCGTATCTATGATATCCTCCGAATCGGCCTTAGTCTATGTGGAAGAATTATCTAGGACAGGAGAACAAGTCAGAGCAGCGATCACGCAAAAATGCTATTAAGCGTTAAAGACTAGGAGCTAGCTGCAGAATATGCCTAATACACTGTTGACAACCAAGAATTGACCGCTCAGTTCGAAAACCTTTATTTAGATGACGACCAAAACGAATAACTACCGTCTATTTTGTAAGTATTGACCCATAGGCTGTACTCTTTTATTTGTCATGATTTTCTCAAATATGAGTTTTTATATGACAAAGTTTTTAACAAGGTAACATGTATCATGTAAATATCAATAAAAGTCATTATTCTTTTTTTCCATATTTTTTTAAATATTATTCTAAGTCTGATTATTTCTATTTTTTATTCGGATCTTCCTCCAAGCGAGCTTTCTAGGCCAACCGTGCCAACCGGCCGACCTTGGTCCATGGGCCATTGATGGGCCCGTTCCGGCACGACGCGACATGACCTCTCCTTGGGCGTGCTTGGGCCAAAGGACGGCACGTGGGCCGACACGGCATGGCTCGCTACAGGAACCATGCTTAACTGGTCGTGCCTTAGCGGGTCGTGTCGTCGGTGTGCCCGTGTCATGCTGGGCCGCCCGCCCGTTTGGTCAGGTACATGAGGGGCAGGACAGCATCCCAAATTGAAGTTAAGAGTGAGCACTGCTGGTCTCAAGTTGGTCACGTGTGTAATGGATTGGACAACAGGACAACTTTTCTTGCTTGGTAGCGCATCACTCTCTAGTCTTTTTGCATGGATTGGTGCCAATTGACAACAGCATTTGAAAATTATTAAGGCTCTAACCACTAGAAAAAATACCAAAGTTGGTGGAGAAGGCATGGCAAGATCTCGTCGGTGAGCCCAATGATTCATCCCCAGTTAATCTTCTTTTTAGTTCGTGCGAATTGAGTTGTCCATATTGAAGTTGCCCACGTAGGTTACAGTTTATCACCAATTCATCACATTGGCATAATTTCTCTAATACGGTCGATTAGGCCACTCAACTTCGTGGCAAAACAACAATTTTCCCCAAACTTTACTATAGCCGACTTCGGCCTTGCTTAGAGGAGTTCAAGGTTCTGAAAAGCATTGATAGCTATTTTTTTCTAGTTTATTTTTTTAGATTCTATAGCTACCGATTGTGAGAATATGGATGAGAATCTGCATTATTTAAGAGAGCTAAAAATTATTATATGAGAAAAGCAAAATCTGCTAAAAGCTCCTCGAAACAGAGCCTTCAAATGCTTATATATTCTTTTAATAAAAATGATGTTGTATATGAATGAATTGTTCAAACAGAATCTTCGGGTTACGTTGCATGTCTGAAATGTTGCTGCTTACCATAACACCATCCATGACCCATAATGCCTTTCACGAAATTGTTGCCGGCGGTTGTGTTTGAGAGGAAACGAAAAGAGAAGAACCCATAATGCCTTTCACGAGATTGTTGCTGAAGTTTGTGTTTGAGAGGAAACGAAAAGAGAAGAAGATACGTAATAGTGGTGGATCTTACCTTAGTACATAATTAAATAAATGTTGATTATTTTAAACTTAAAAAGAATTAATATGAAGTTTTAAAACAACTTTTTATAGATTTTTTAAAACAATGCATCATTTATAAATATGAGAAATGAGTGTGTGAAAAACGAGGCTCTATGGCTGCTTTCAAACGCAGCCTAAGAACAGCAGAGAGCTGGTAACATAGGTTTGGTGCCGGGCAATCAGCCCAGTGGTTACCAACTAACACCACAGGTTTGGAATCTTTCAATTCCATTGAAGAATTATTGTCGTTGATGTCACGAAATCCGCTTTCTTTCGGTCTGCACCTAATTCTCCCTTTCCCAGTGCAGTGCAGTACCGGATTTGCAAGCTGGTCACCGTATTCCATGCAAGCCAGTCGAGCTCAGGAGCAGAGTTCATCAAACCATTTTAGATAAGGTTATTGTCACTTCATGATAAGTCGGTTAGCAGTAACGGCATGGTTATCATGAAAACCATATGGTTATCACGAGATTTACCGTGATTTAAAAACTGAAAAGGTTACCACACGTGATAATAGTAAATAACCGTATGATTTTGTAAACCCTATCAGGAGCTTGCTACGCACGCAACACTGCTCTTCGTGCCATGATGGCTTTGCTTCGCTTTGGCTTTTGGCCCTGCTGTCTTGGGTTCTGATGGAGATGGCAAGGGCGGTCACGAGAAAAAAAACAGGTGGAGATTAGTCGTTAGAGTTGTTAGTAAAAAAAACAACCTCTAGGGACGAATTTGGACATCTGCTTATCCAGATTCATCTCTGTCATTGTTATAGATAAGACATACTTCATCTTTTATGTTAAGCTCGACGGTACCCATCATATACCAAGTCTTATACGGAATCATACCTCATATACAGAAGGTATTTTGGAAAAGGAAGGAGAAAAAGAGTTCTACTTGGACGCTACAAGTACTACTCAGATCGTATCCATACTTAGTTTCCTAGTTCTACTTGGATAAGGGGATAATCAAGGGTATAAATACAAGACCCCAGAAGGAGGGAAGACATGCCAATAGAGACCAAGATAGATTTAGACAAACCCAATACGAAGCGACAAGAAGGATCTAAAACTAACCTTCAATCTCACCGAGTTTATATTCAAGGAAGTAAAGCCTAGATTAGGTCATCCCAAATATTATACTCGTGTGGTTCAGATATATATAAATGCAACATCGGCTTCGATCAACAGGTGTAGGGCTATTACCTGTAAGTTAAGGGGCCAAACCTGTATAAAAATCTTTTTCTCCCGTGTCTTTTACCTCAATCTTGACTACACCTAGGTTCCAATGATCTCCATACCCTACAAATATCGTCTGTGGGCATAACCCATCTACAATCTCCAAAAGTTGATTTTTTTCTGCGATGGAGAGAGTATCACTCAAGTGACCAGGGATATCCCACATGGTAGAGAATAGGAGATATGAATATTGTTGACGGGCTATATACGCCTATGGTATTTGTATATGTTGGAGAGCGATACTCCCACAACGGGGAAGAGAAGACCCCTCTCCCAAGATTCCCCTAGGGGGCGAGTAGGGATCGAGCTCGTGATGTGAGTGCGTGAAAGTAACAAGGATTAACATGACGCATATACAAGTTCAGATCGCTCAGAACCGTAATACCCTACGCCTATGTTTGGGACTATGAGGACACAAGAGTGTACAAATACAAGATGAGACTGTGCTAGGGTTCTTTCTAGGGTTTTCAAGGCTCCGATCAATCTCTCTAAGTGGCATCACCCCTTCCTTTTATAGCCCAAGGAGGGGTTTACAGTGCCATTATCACCTAGGAAATATTTATACTACGTCTTGTCATTGTCTCCTCTGACATCCTTGACTTAATGGTAGGATTCCCATGGCGACCTTGTTTTTACTGTGCACCGAGCACATTGCCAGGAGGCCCCGGGATAGTTGTGTCTTGTTTCTCCTGCCACCTGTTCAAAACCGGGCTTGGAGCCCAACCCATGGCACGATAGATCCGCCGCTGATTCCCTTTGCTTGGCGGCAAAGTCATAGATTGCCAGTACTTAGATCAAAGGCAACTGTATTCTTAGAACATATTGAACCCAGTTTATAAAATGTTTTGTTTTGAACATGCATGATTTTATTTATAAACTATTGATGGGTAGTGTGGCCTAATTGTTATTATACCATTCCTTTGATAATTATTGATTACATGTGATACGTTGTCGCCCTAGTCTTTGTGAGTTGAACATTGGGCTCAACTCAAGATAGAGTAGCTATGCTTAGCCCCGCTCAAGGTTGTTTTACAAGCAAAATATAATATTGATTAATCTTATATTTATAATCACTTTTAAATGAACTGTGTGGTTGTGTGCTATCTTTTCGGTAGCATGTGTTGCACCGTGTAGTGAGCAACGGGTGGATAAAATGTTTTGTATTGGGGTAATGGGTGGTTCTATGTGAACCTAGTTAGGTGATAATGTATCTGTGTGACCATTATCGGTTATGGTCTCTATGTGAGCCTACTGTTAAGCTGTGTGCTACTTAGTTGCTCAAAGGGCCAACTACGTGTCCTTAAGTTACTACCCTATGCTGTGTATTGTTGTAGTTTGGAAAGTCGCCCTGGTCAATTAAGGATTTCAGTTCATATGCCATTGATCTGAGCCTAACGTGCAACTACATGTCCTAATGGGAAGGACCTGCCCAGTAAGATTCTGAGTCTTGGCACTGTCAACCCAGGTGGTTAGATGATAGGCGTTAGGGTTAGCCATGGGTACTTTCTTGTCTGTGTGAGGGAAAAGTGTCTCATGGGGAAGGCAGTGTCGAGGCGAAGTTTCTAAAAAGCCTTGTTACTGATTCCTTGGCCACGCACAACCTGAAACGTGACATTGTCGACTGGCCGTCAAAAGGATGATGTATCTTGTGGGTAAAGTTGTACAACCTTCGCAGAGTGTTAACTAATCTATTTGAATAGCCACGTTCGAGGTCATGGACATTATTGGTGATTTCTAATGAGGGGTAGTTTGTGAAAACCTGGAATAGGAATGAGTTGTGTGCCGGTTAATGAATATAGCGGTGTGGATCTGTCTGGACGGGTCCTGTGTGGTAACACCCTTATTTATAAATTTTATTTTAAATATTTTTTTCATAAATTGTTTATAATCACAAACGCAATGTTATGCAAAATAGCCATAGCCTTACTTTGTCAGCTGTGCATATGCATTTTTTCATGTACTTGCTGAGTATTCCATGTACTCACCTTGCAATTCCCTCAACTCCAGAAGGAAGGTTTTTGTTGTTCTTTGAGAAGTTTGCTGCTGAAGTAGAGGACAAGGCCGTTGCCCCAGTTAACTACCTGTGGCATGTTGAATGGAGCTTTCGCGCGTTTATTTTCTTTTTCGTTGTGTTATCTTACTTCTTGTGTTGCCCTTAAGGTAAATATATGTAAGTGAGCCATAAGGCTTATCATTGTCAATTTCTTAATAAATAATAGCTTTTCTTCATGCAACTGTGTGTGCTAGGTTGATCCTAGACTAGCACATATACATAAGAGGTCCTATTTTGGGTCCTCACAGCTGTGTCCGGGTAGGGGCTTCTCTTCGAAGCTAATGCACTAGTCAAACGCGTGGGTCCCTCCTGTCAGTTTAGAAGTGATAGGGCAAAAGGAATCACACGCCACCGCTCCCTTACTAGGAGTGGTTTCCCACGCGTTGGGCCACATTGGACTGCACTCAAACTTCCCACTACTGCCAAAAAACTAGGTTAGTGTGAAAACGAAATGGCGGGGCGAAGACTTAAGTAGCCCCTTCCTCACACCAATTCACTTTTCACACTTAAATTCCACCTTTCTTCGTTTTTGCTTAAATCTATTCTCCACCACCTTTCGCCGTCCCTTTTGTCGCCGATATGCCACGTGCCAACCATGCCGCTGTTCCTTTGGAAGAAAGCGTCCTTCCTCCATCCACCATGACTAGCAACCACATGTTGGAGGTGGTGTTAACGACCAAATTTGGTAACCAAATCCCTGAGTTCAAGGCTGAGATTGAAGCGGAATCGGATCGGGAAGTGATTTGCGGAGAAACAGAGGCTGCATCGGCTACGACTAAATCGGCTGGGAGACAAGTCGGCTAAGGCCGAATCGGACAGGGACAACCGATAGCCGATTCCGATTCGAGAAGAAGATGGAACCGTTTCCGATAAAGAAGCTTGAAGATAAAAGGAAGACTCGGTTCCCAAATGTTCGTTAAGATATTGCCATCTATGGATAGAGTCCTGTAACGGCAATTGTATCTTTAAAATAGGGATTTATATAGATATTCCTTTTGTAATGCGACATGGGACCATGTCCCGGAATATTGTCATACCATGTACAGTAGATAAGTAGAAACCATGTTCTACACGGACTTTGTTGTACTTGGGCATAAATAGAACCCGAGACCCCCTGTAAATATATACACACATCAATACAAACTCAGCGCAACGCCAAACCTTTTTATTTTTAGACGAGTTCTTGATCTCGCTTCGGGCTGCATCGATCTTGATCTCCAAGCAAGGTAACTACTTATCATTAGTAGTTTGTATCGTCAAAATTAGTGCTTACATCGTCATGATACTCTAATTTTGATGTTATGAACTGCGCAAGTTATCATATACGACATATAATCTAGAGCAATATCTAGATCTATCTCACCGTTGGCTGGTTTCTCTTGGGAGACAGTAGCCGGTAGAGCTAGATCTAGATGTTGAACCAAGTTATATGTTGTATCCATCGTCTTAAGGGGTTTACATTGGTTTTTATGGATCTAATACTTCTTTTTGTACTTAATGTTGCATCATATTGATCTATTAAGTCGCTTTTAGAATTATTAAGATCTATTCGGCTAGATGTTTATCTTTAGAGACAGTGCCGGGGTTTCAGCCGACCTTATCTGTTTTAATTATCTTTATAGTTATATTCACTATTAGATATTTTAAAACTGCCTTTTATATTAAGATCTTAATCTATCTAAGTGTCCTAAGCCGATATCAATATGTCATGCTATGCTGACAGTCGATTGATCTAGGTTTAGCACATTTAAATCAGATTAATATCTTTTTATAAAATATGTCGGAGTATTAGCCGATTCATATTAGATCTGCAGTATCGACCAAATTATCAATGTAAATAATTACTACCCTAAAGCGATTTTAGCCTAAGTGATTTATACTGTCTCAGCATAGCCGATCTATCCCAATCACTTAGTTTAAGTGCACTTTGGGATAGTAATTATGTATAAATTGACGCCGATCCTGTAGGATCTAATTTTAACTTAACACCTATTTCTTGTTTCTTGTTGGTTATAGGATCAAACCAACTAGCACGCCTTAATCTCCAAAGGTAGCCAAGAACGGACCTGCACTGGAGTTAAGCAGATCTCCCAGGCCAGCGCGTGGGAAAGATTTCTCATCAACACGCTTCTTGGCACGCCCGGTGGGACCATCGGCAAATTTGATAAAGTCGACGCGATGGTTAACATCAAGAGCCCCGAGATCAGCGAAGAAAATATGGTTCCCGTCAAGATGGAGCAGTTGTCTGCTGAGCAATTAGCCGACTACAAGAAGATGGTGGAAGAACTGCAGGAATATTATCTACAATCTTTCGCCCAGACCAGATCTGGGGCCATCCACCAGAAGTACAAATTCAGCATCAATGACTTCAAGGCATCCTCCTCCGAGGACACAAAAGGGAAGCACAAGATGGAGGAGGAAAAGCAAGAACAAGATGATTCGGGACTGCACACTTTGCAAGACCGAATCGATTCGGCTGTACATCACGCCCTCGTCAACCAAAGTGGCATATTGGTCAACACCCTCAATAACATGATTGCCACCGTGGTCGACTCGAAGATTGCCGATCAACTGCAGTGGGGCCCAACCTATTTCACTGATGGCCAGTTCCCCAACTACAGGGTTTTGGCATCCCAAAACCGGCCGATGCCACCACCAGTACAGCCGGGGCCACCAGGAGGAGTCCTCAGTCAGCCGAATGCATCTGCATTGGCTTCAAGGCCGCCGCCCGTCGTTCTGAACCGGCAGCAACCTCCTTCCCAGGAACAACTAGCCGACATGTTCGACTTCAATCGACGGCAAGAACCAGTTGCCAACCTCATTCAAGGGGCACAATACAATGCCGGTGGCCGTCGGCTCTTCCCTGACCAATCACCACTGCCGGTGAATCGGCCGCCTCCCACCGTTGACCCAGCTCAATATCAGTACTAGGGAGGCCAGCATGACCAACATTACCGACTGCAGACACCGCCACCTCAGTATCGGCAAGGACCCGTCCAATACGATCAATACGAGCCGATACAGCAAGCTCAAGATAACAAGACTTGGGCCGATTTGATTGTCGACGTAATGCGCGATCAATCCGACCTCAAGCCAAAAGATTCTGGTAACATGTATCGGTATCCATATCCGAAACATTTTGAGAGAGTGCAACTCCCAAACCGGTACAAGGTTCCAGACTTCTCCAAGTTCTCAGGGCAGGACAATACCTCTACGTACGAGCATGTCAGTCGATTCCTAGCGCAATGCGGGGAGGCATCGGCTACAGACGCCCTGAGGGTTCGTTTATTCCTGCTCTCACTATCGGGATCGGCCTTTACATGGTTTTCTTCATTGCCTTACAACTCCATCCAGAGCTGGGCCGATCTCGAGAAACAGTTCCACAACTATTTCTACACCGGCAACCACGAGATGAAGTTGTCGGACTTGACAAGCATCGGGCATAAGCATGAGGAATCGGTTCGGGACTACATCTAGAGATTCGAGAAATGAGGAACCGCTGCTATAGCTGGTCTTGTCGATTCCCAACTAGCCAATTTGGCTTTTCATGGGCTTCTGGCGCTGATCTGTGAAAGGTTTTCGGCTCAAGACTTCGACAGCTTGGCCCATCTGGCGTAGAGGGTGATGGCCCACGAACAGCTATTTCAAGAATCAAGGGAGGCCGTCAAGAAGATTGCCCACGTCATCGTTGAGACCGACTCAGATACAAGCGACGATGACGCAGAAGTTGCAGCGGTCGAATGGACCAAGAATAAAAAGGCCATCATTTGCTAGTGGCTGTTGAAAACGGCCAAGGAGGAGAAGTATGACTTCGACATCACTAAAGCCGATAGGATCTTCGACTTGTTGCTAAAGGAGAAGCAAATTCAACTACCGGCCAATCATGTGATCCCATCGGATGATGAGCTCAAGAAGAAGAAGTACTATAAGTGGCACAACTCCACCTCCCATAGCACTAATGACTGCAAGGTTTTCAGGCAACAGATCTAGTCGGCCATCGAGGTCGGGAAGCTAAAGTTTGCCAAGTCACCTCGGCCGATGAAAGTTGATGGCAACCCCTTCCCGGTCAACATGGTCCAAGCCGGCCCCAGGCGAGCTGATCGGCAGAACATAATGACATACGGCTTAGCTGAAACACTCAAAAGGGTCAAGGCTGAGAAGAGGCCGACCAGAGATCAAGCCGCACCAGTCAACATGGTGCATCCAACTGGCCGATCGGCTGATCGGCGATCTAGGCGCATGGACCCCATGCCCCGTTTTCAACAACGCTTTCACAAAGAAGAGGAGGCCCGGCGCGGCAGGCTTTACGACAGGGAACCTGAGGTCAGGGGACTCCAATTCATCAGGAACCATAGCGGTTGCGACCCGCACTGGCGCTGTGAGTTTTTTTGATTCTGCTGGGAATCGGGGATGAAGCTGCCAACGATCGACAACTGCTTGGCCTACGACATGTATCTTGAGGACGAATACAGGGACCCACCAATGCAAAGTTCCACCCAATTCGTCCCAGGGCCATGCAACGTAATCAAAGGCGACTGCCAGTGCATGATCGGCTCGGGCCGATCCACCAGGACTTCTTCGAGGATGAGGATGAATACGAATACGATGAAGAAGTGGTCGTAAGCAATCGGCCAACCCCCAATGGTGCCCTTCGAACCTCTTTACCAAAACACAAAAGAGAAGCATCCAACGGCTCAAGAGCAAGGGGCAGGAGGAAGAAGTACGGCGGATGATCCAACAACAACAATGTCGGCAAGGCACAAAGCGATGGCGCGTCAAGAAACAAGTGCCACCGGTAGACGAAAGCCCGGAACCAAGCTAGGAGAGCGACAAAAGGAAAAGGAAAAGCTGCTGCATCGGTTAACATGGTCTTTATACTGCCAGCCGAATTCAGTGCTACAGAAGTCGATGTAGACAACGTGGAGGATATCTTGGCAAGACTAGCTCTGTCCCCAGAGCAAGCTGTTTTTGAAAAGCCGGAGGGGACTGAAAATCGACACCTCAAGCCACTTTATGTGAAGGGGTTTGTTAACGGGAAGCCGATGTCAAAGATGCTGGTCGATGGAGGGGCCGCAGTTAACTTGATGCCCTATGCCACCTTCAGGAAGCTGGGCAAAGGAGTGAAGATTTAATCAAGACAACCATGGTTCTCAAAGACTTTGGCGACAATCCATCGGAAGCTAGGGGTGTGTTGAACGTTGAGCGACCGTCGGCGGCAAAACCATGCCCACGACATTTTTCATCATCGATGGGAAGGGATCTTACAACCTCTTGCTTGGGAGGGGCTGGATTCGTGCAAATTGTTGCGTCCCTTCCACCATGCATCAAAGTCTGATCCAATGGCAAGGCGACAGGATTGAGATCGTGCCAGCCGACAGGTCAGTGAACGTCGCTAATGCCTATTTGCCACTTTGGGAAATCGACGGTATCGATTGTCTGTCCGGCAAAATCTGGCAAGCCAATTTTCTAAAGGTGTCCGATTCTGCTATACAGCCTATTGGAGACGAGGAGCCTCAATTGCTACTTTGAGGGCGTTGTGTAGGGCTCGAGTGTCTACAGCGAGGACACCGTGGACGACAACGATGGCAAACTTGGGCAAGGTTTCATGTCGGCCGACGAGTTAGAAGAAATTGATATAGGTCCACGAGATAGACCTAGGCCGACATATATTAGCAAAAATTTGTCTTCTTGTTTAAATCCAAGCTTGTTGACTTATTAAAGGAATATAAAAATTGTTTTGTTTGGGAGTATTTCGAGATGCCTGGTCTTAGCCCATCCATAGTTGTGCATCGGCTGCCCATAAAGCCGGGATATCGGCCGTACAAACAGTCTCCCAGGAGGTTTAAAGCTGATATGTATGATGCGATTAAAGCCGAAATCACTTGGTTATACGATGCTGGATTTATTCGGCCCTGCCGATATGCACAGTGGGTTTCGAACATTGTTCCGGTAATGAAGAAAAATGGCAAGCTTAGGGTGTGTATTGATTTTAGGGACCTAAACAAAGCTACCCCTAAGGACGAATACCCAATGCCCATAGCCGATTTGCTCGTGGATGCTGCTTCCGGCCACAAAATCATAAGCTTTATGGATGGCAATGGAGGCTATAATCAGATTTTTATGGCTGAAGAAGATATCCACAAGACTGCTTTCAGATGCCCAGGAGCAATCGGCTTATACGAATGGGTGGTCATGACATTTGGCTTGAAGAATGCTGGAGCAACATATCAAAGGGCCATGAACTACATTTTCCATGACATGATCGGCTCTCTAGTGGAGATCTACATTGATGATGTTGTCGTCAAATCCAGGGAAATAGAAGACCACATAACCGATCTGAGACAGGTTTTGGAGAGAACGAGGAAGTACGACCTAAAAATGAACCCACTAAAGTGTGCGTTTGGCGTGTTGGCCGGGCAATTTTTAGGGTTTCTTGTTCATGAGAGAGGAATAGAGGTTACACCAAGGAGCATCAATGCTATCAAGACAATTCAGCCTCCGAAGGACAAGAAGCAACTACAGTCTTTGATCGGCAAAATCAACTTGTTGAAACTTGGTTTCAGCAATAGAATTTTGGGGGTGCAGTCAAGATCGCCAAGCTCGATGGGTTAGGTGGAAAACAAGGATTAGACAGGTTCAGGCCCTCTCGTGAGGTAATACCCTACTCCTGTTTTGGGGATTCGATCCGCCGAGTGTTTATTGACCTCAAGATCTATAGTTCATGAATCTGATCTAACTTCTGATATCCCTCAAGGGACGCCCCTTACCCCCCTTATATAGTTTTGGGAGGTGGGCTTACAAGTCGGAAACCCAATCTTACTCTAAGTCGGTTTCCTCAATCTTACCAAACCGTGACTATGAGCCGTTGCCTTATCTAATCGGCAACGTAATACCCAAGTCATAGTTGGTTTACATCTTTGGCAGGCGCAACCTATCCCTATCTTCAGTCGGATAAGCTTGCGATGTGGATATTCGATTGCCATAATCTCCACAGTAGCCCCCGAGTCCTTTGCAGTCGACGAGATAACTCAGCCTCGAACCAAGATAGGACACGACCAAACAACTCTTTGGCCGAGTGCTTCTGGTGCCGAGCGATTCCATCATCTCTGCCTGATTCTTCCGAGTGGCTCCAAAGACTGTGAAGGGCTGGAAAATATCCAAAAAATAAATACCTAGGTGCATCTCTCGATGCACCTAATTAGGTGTAGCCCCCGACTGTGTGGTTGGCCAAAAACAAACTAAACATATGGTCAAGGACTATAAAAAATTATTCTCATATAGATGCTTTAGCTCAAGCTAGAGCAACCATAAAAAATCTCATCACTAGGTAAGCTCGTGCTTATCCGAGTGGAGTTGCCCGAGTCATCTCAAGACAAATAACTCAATCAACCCTCGTGGGCGAAAAGCACTCGGTAAGCTTATGTTTATCCGAGTGGACCTGCCCGAGTTATCTCGGAACAAATATTTTAATCATTCCTCATGGGTAAACAAGCTTTTTCAGTCATCTGAAAAATGCGACCAAAATATTAAATAGCTCCTGCCATAATATTGGTCTCAATCTAAAAAAGATTTTCACCAAGGTGAAAAAAATAGCATTGATATAATCATTTAATGAAATGCCGAAGAACCAAACAGCCCCTGTCATCAAGGCAGCCATAAAAAGCTTAGCTGTTGTCACCTTTCAAATTGCATCGTGCTAGCTTCTCATGAAGTCAAGCAAACCGCGGTATGAAAGGATTTTCAAAGGTACAGGGCACTCAGACATGTGCATATTGTCAAGGCAAATCTGCTTAAGTTCATCCACTTAAGTCCCTAAGGACACGCGTCGGGCCACACCTTAGCTGGGCCGCAGGTCTCTCATGGGCTCAGCCCAATCGCGAGAAAACTTAGCACGACCCTCAAATCTCTTACAAAGCCTCGAGGTTATCCCCGCCACTTCGTCTTCCTAGAAAAATTCCCCAATCACAACACTGTTCAACAGCTTGCAGCGGAGAACCCTAAGCTCTTGCGTACACCCAATCCAATGATTCAGAAGCCTGCGCTTTGCTCACAGCTAGCCTCCGCATCCATCTTCTCAGACCCTCATCTCAAATCCCCATCCTTCAAGCTAGATCTGCTCCCCACACAAATCACACTCATGGTGAATGAGAGGAAAATCTCTTTCGAGCAGTGGGCCACTTCGGATGTGAGGGAATCCACCCTCAAAGAGATGGTAAAGCACGGAGTGCTTCCTCCTAAGGAGATCATGGGCTGGCGCCCAGCGACGGGTGAGGAGTTCCCCACTCCGAACACCGGTGAGCTCGTCGTCTTCACCTCTTTCTTTTACTGTGGCTTTAGCCTCCCCACCTCCGAGTTCTTTAGGGGACTTCTTGACTATTATGGTCTTCGTCTTTATCATTTAAACCCCAACTCTGTGCTCCACATCGCTCTCTTCATCCATGTGTGTGAAGCTTTCCTTGGCATTCTCCCCCACTTCCAGCTCTTCCGTCGCATGTTTTATCTTAAGCCACATCCGAATAAGGACCAACCCTGCGTCGTCGGTGGGGCAGGTTTCCAACTCTGCGGATCCCTCCGCAAGGAGTATTTCTCTCTTCCTTTGAAATCCTCTAACAAGGGTTGGCATGCAAGCTGGTTCTACATTTCCAATGCTGAGCCCAGCCTGCCAAACTTCGTTGGCCTTCCCCCCGTGCCCAGGCCTACCTGGAGCACTGTGCCAGTAGCCCAAGACTGGGATGAAGCCAACAAGTTGCTAGCGAAGATCTTGGAGATGAAGCAAAAAGGTCTTCGCGGCGAGCAAATCACTCGGCACTTCATCAGGAGCCGACTGGCACCGATTAAGGAGCGATCGAAGCCAGCCTTCGAATACGAGGGCGAGAGGGACCCCAATCGGGAAGACCGTGACTCCCTCAGCTTCGAGATCTTGAAGATCCGCATGTACAAGGTCTTCTCGACTGGAATTGCGGTCGAGCATAGCCTCATGCTGCCAGTCCTCCCGTACAGCCTGTATCGCCCTCCTCCTCCGGTAAGCCGACTTCACTGCTTCATTGCCTTGCAATCTTGATGTCATACTTCTTAGTGTTGTAAGAATCTTTCTTGCAGGAAAATGCCTCCATCATCTCGAAGCTGTACAAAATTCCTCACGATGACGCGCCGACCCGGCCTGCCAAGAAACCAACCGGTGGTGTGAAGATCCAGAGTGGTCCGCCCGGGAAGAGGGCGGCCCCGAGTGAAGATATTAGCAAACGAGCAAGTAAGAGGAGGCTCATCATCGATGACTCGGACGACGATGTCCCAGCCCCTCCAGCCGAAGCAACCCCTCCAAGACCGTCACCAAAAGCGGCGCCTAAGATCCGCCGATCATCCAGGTATGCCTTACGACTGAAGCTAAACTCTTTGTTAAAAATTTCTTTGTCTTCATTCCGATTGCTCCTGTCGTTCTCTTTGCAGGAGACCCCAAGACATAGACCCTGCTGGGCAGAGTGAGGGGCCAACGCCAGCTGCAACATCCGAGGCATCCAAGCTGCGGAACCAAAACCCCGAGCCCTCTCCCCGGCGAGCGCTCCGGGTGGAAGGCCCTCACCTCCCGGCAAAGATATCCCAAGAAGGAGACCCGACCGCGCCCGGGAGACACCCCGCCGGAAACCGGTCGGCGCGGGAGAAGCCCCATGCGGCCCAAAGGGCCGGCCAAGACCAGTCGGTCAAAAGTCAGAAGGAAAAGAGCAGTCGGGCTACACCAGTTAAGGATTCGGCCACCGAAACTGGTAAGCCTTGAGTCAACATTTCATCTTTAATCTTTTGATTCTCTCGTAGCTTCATCTGTTCCTCCTGATCCGTTCAGCCACAGTAGAAGAGATCCCCAGGTTACAGTCCTCTGAAACCTGGGTTCCCCCGATCAAGATCGAGTGGCGAGAATCGGAAGGCCGGAGACAAGGCATCATCTTGGATAAGCAAATGAAAAGCGAAGAAAGAGATGCACTTGTGAACAGCTTGAATGAGGCGACCCGGCTACTTAACGTAAGTCCTGATCCTTTTCTGTTGTAGCATCATAATTTCTTTTCAGTCGACTAACTTTAGGTCTTACGTGCAGAAAGAGTACTGCCAACCCATGGCGAAATCTGAGGCACTCGAGAAATTGGTCCCGGATCTGAACTCTTTGGAGAACATCCAACAAGAATTGAAGACCACTCGAGAGGATGCCACATCAAGGGAAGCGGCTCTGAGAAGAGAGATAGCCGCACTCCGAGAGGAGAACCTCGACCTCCGGGGTTTAGTCGGGAGTGAGTTTAGCCTTCTTGGTTTCTTCATGCCTTTAATTATATTCTGTGCTGATCTTGTTTGTTGATGACCTCCTTGTTGTAGAAAATTCATCGGAGGTCCACTTGCTTCAAGCCCAGCTAGAAGCAGTCAGCCTCAGCAAGGCCGAGCTGGAGGCCGGGTTTGAAGGTGAGCTTCTTCAGAACCATGTTCGTTGTACTGCTTTATCTTCGAATGCTTTGTGTGATCATATTTCTTTGGCAGCTTACAAAGTCAAGACCCGAGCTCAATATGATGTTTTGCTTGAGAGGGTCAAACAAGCTGGAAAGGTCCGAGAAGATGTTGCTAACACAGCGATGCTGATCCTGCTGTCCCTGCTCCATCATGGCGTCGGGACCAACTCATTGGACCCATCGAGATCTTTGATAAACTTAGGCGAGCTCCGACCAATATTTGGCCAACATCTCCGAGGCAGCTGTCATGGGAGCGGGCTTCGCCCTTGCTCAAGCGAAGTCACTCTACCCTCGAGTGGACATCGATTCAGTCGAGGAGGGCTTTGCTGAGGGAACTTCAGATGAGCAGGCCCTCGAATTAATTGGTGAGGCACAGGAATCGGACAAAAAGGTGGCCGCCGATGTAGTGAATTACTTCCGACCTTGACTGTATTGTGAAACATTGTATGCAACTTTCTGATGTAAACTTTGTAAATATTCAGCTTATTTATGTTAATGCCTTGATCCGAGTTTTTATGTAAAATTTCTTAAGTAATTTTCGTCCGACTATCACCAAGCCTAAGGTTGATTAGGTCATCAAAAAATTCTCAGTCCTTAAACATTGAACTCAAATCAAGGAACATTAAACAATGATAAACCAAATATGCACAGATTGCCAAAAAACCATGCTTTATTGACATATGTACAGCCCCCACTGCTAACTCAAGAAGTCATCTTGCTTGAGGTTGGCAGTCAAGAAGAACATGAGACTTAGGGCAATTTAAGCATAGTATCGTCGAAGATGCTCGATGTTCCAGGAGTTCTCCACCATAGATCTGTCTTCACACTTTAATCGGTATGCGCCTGGCCGAGTCACCTCAGCAATTATGTACGGCCCTTCCCATAAGGGGGATAACTTGTGACGGTCCTTGGTGGTTTGAATCTTGCGTAGAACCAGATCGCCAACAATAAAAGCTCATGCTCGAACGTTGCGACTGTGGTATCGTCTGAGCCCTTGAAGATATTTTGCTGACTGGATGAGGGCTGCCTCACGGGCCTCTTCCAGTCGGGTGAGGTCGTCCACTTGGTCTGGGTCGTAGCGTTCATCGTTGAAGCTGCGGACTCGGAGGGATTCGTACTCCATCTCGTTTGGCAACATGGCTTTTGTGCCATAGACCAAAAAGAAAGGAGTTTGGTGGTAGCCCGGCCGGGCGTGGTCCGCGAGACCATAAAACCGAGGGAGCTCTTGTACCCACTTGCCGGCATAAGGACTTAAGCGGTCGAACACGCGGGCCTTAATGCCTTGAAGGACCATCTTGTTGGCACGCTCAACTTGTCCATTGCTTTTGGGATGTGCAACGATGCGTAGCGATTTTGATTCCGAAGTCTTCGCAAAATTCCTTGAAGATGCCGCCAGTGAATTGAGTCCCATTGTCGGTTATAATTCTATTTGGGACGCCGAACCGGTGCACGATGTTGAGGATGAAGTCCCGTGCCTTGTCAGCAGTAATTGTGGCAACCGGCTTAGCTTCGATCCACTTGGAGAACTTGTCGATTGCGACGAATAGGTGCGTGAATCCTCCTAGAGCCTTCTTGAAAGGGCCGACCATGTCTAAGCCCCATACCGCAAACGGCCAGGATATAATTGTTTGTAGCTCTTGGGCTGGGACATGGCTCTGTCGGGCGAAGAATTGGCAACCTTCACAGGTTCGTACCACTTTGTCCGCGTCGGAGACCGCGGTAAGCCAGAAAAAACCTTGTCTGTAGGGTTTGCCCACCAAGGTGCGTGCTGCCGCGTGGCTTCCGCATATGCCCGAGTGGATGTCTTGGAGTAGTTGTCGTCCTTCCTCAGGTGTGATGCATCTCATCAGGACTCCGGAGGGACTTCTCTTGTATAAATCAGAGTCAACCATGACGTAAGCTTGACAACGACATCGAACACGTTCTGCCTCATCCCGGTCTTCCGGCAGCTCTTGCTATGTTAAAAATTTGATGAGTGGTGTCCTCCAGTCGGCGTCAATCATGGCGACTTCGTTTGCAGCTTGTTCGTTGGGAGTTGATTTTGCCGCAACAGTTGGTTTGTAGAGGTGATCTACAAAGACGTCTGTTGGAGCGGCTTCACGCTTGGATCCGAACTGCGCCAACTCGTCAGCTGCCTCGTTGTTATGTCTTAGGACATGGGATAGCTCCAATCCGTCAAACTTGTCTTCAAGTTTGCGAGCTTCCTGCCGATAGGCCTCCATGGTGTCGTTTAGACAGGACCAGTCCTTCATCACTTGGTTCACGACTAGCTGGGAATCCCCTTTCACAATGAGCTAACGTATCCCGAGTGAAACTACGAGCCGCGGTCCATGTAGCAGGGCTTCGTACTCGGCGACGTTGTGTGAGGCGGAGAAGTGAAGGTGGAGGACATATCTTAGTCTTTCCCCAGTCAGGGAGATCAGCACGACTCCCACTCCCAAGCCAGTGATCCTCTTGGATCCGTCTAAGTGCATGGTCCAGTATTGAAGGTCTTCTCGAGGGACATCTTCTTGCTGTTCGGTCCACTCGGCCAAGAAGTCCGCCAGGGCTTATGACTTTACAAACGTCCTCGCCTTAAAAGTTAAGTCCAGCGGCATCAGCTCCAGGGCCCACTTCGCGATGCACCCAGTTGCCTCCCTGTTGTGGATGACATCGCCGAGTGGAAAGGAAGTGACAACGGTGACCGAGTGACCCTGAAAATAGTGTGCCAATTTTCTCGCGGTTATCAGAACACCATATAGCAATTTTTGTACCTGAGGGTAGCGAATTTTGGCTCCTCCCAGCACTTCGCTAACAAAGTAGATCGGCCTCTGAATCTTCTGGACCCGCCCTCCTTCTTCGCGCTCGACCACGAGGACCGTTCTAACCACTTGTTGAGTGGCTGAAACATACAGTAGCAGGGGCTCCTGGGACTAAGGTGAGGCTAGGACGGGCGGCGTCCCGAGGAATTCTTTAAAATCTTCAAAGGCCTTGTGGGCTTCCGTGGTCCATTGAAAGTCGTCCGTTTTCTTCAGCAACCTAAAGAAGGGCATGCCTCATTCGCCGAGTCGAGAGATGAAGCGGTTTAGCGCTGCCATGCGGCCGGTAAGCTTACGGACATCCTTCGATTACTAGGGGCCTTCATGCTCAGGATAGCGTTGATTTTTTCTGGGTTGGCTTCGATGCCGCGGTGTGACTCCATGAAGCCGAGCAGTTTGCCTGATGGGACGCAGAAGGTGCACTTCTCCGGGTTCAACTTCATTCTGAAGGCCCGAATATTTGCGAAGGTTTCTTCTAGGTCGGCAATCAGGTCTTCTTTCTGCTTGGTCTTGATGACGACATCGTCGACATAAGCTTCCACGTTCTTCCCAATCTGCGTCTGAAAACACCTCTGGATCATGCGTTGGTATGTGGCTCCGGCGTTCTTCAGGCCGAAAGGCATTGTGATGTAGCAGTAGGCCCCAAACGGCGTGATGAATGATGTCTTCAGGCAGTCGGATTCCTTCAAGCTGATCTGGTGGTAGCCGGAGTAACAATCAAAAGCTTAAGAGTTGGCGGCCATTTTGAGTCCACGACTTGGTCGATGCGAGGAGCCCGAATGGATCTTTGGGGCGAGCTTTGTTGAGGTCGGTGTAGTCAACGAACATGCGCCATTGCCCTTCTTTTTCGGAACGAACCGGGTTGGCTAACCGGTCGGGATGTAGAACTTCTTTGATAAAACCGGTGGCTAAGAGCTTTGTGAGCTCTTCCTTGATGGCATCTTTTCGATCCTGCGCGAATCTGCGTAATCGTTGTTTGATTGGCTTTGCGTCATCTTTGACATGTAAAGAGTGCTCGATCACCTCCGTAGGAATTCCAAGCATATCAGATGGTTTCCAAGCAAAAACATCTTTATTACTTTGGAGGAAGGTGACGAGCGTGCTTTCCTATTTAGGATCTAATTCAGCGCAGATTACAGCAGTTTTTGAGGGATCCGATGGATCAAGGGAGATCTTCTTGGTCTTGGCGTCGCCGATTCTTGATTTGGCTATCTTCTTCGTGGGGATTTCACCCTCTGCCGAAGTCGATGCGGCCAATCGGATTTCTTGCTGGCCACGTGATCTCTCGCGAGATTGGGCCATGTCGCAGCTCTCCTTGTCGCAGGTGAAGGCTTGCTTCACGTCACTGCGAAGAGTGATGACGCCGTTGGGACCCGGCATCTTTATGCAGAGGTAGGTATAATGGGGTATCGCCATGAACTTGGCGAGAGCTGGCCTTCCGATGATCGTGTGGTAAGCCGTCTCGAAGTCGGCCACCTCGAAAGTGATGTTCTCCGTCTGGAAATTCTCTCAAACTCCGAAGGTGACTGGAAGGGCGATGTGCCCGAGTGGCGTGGATGACAGCCCTGGGATAACTCCATGGAAGGAGGCTGAGCTTGCCTTCAGTTCGGCTCTCGGGATCTGCATCTCGTCCAAGGTCTTGGCGAACAAAATGTTGAGGGTGCTGCCCCCATCGATGAGGACGCGCTTTAGCTTGATGTTGCAGACCACCGGGTGCAAGACGAGTGGATAGCGCCCCGGGTGGACCACTCGGTCGGGGTGATCCGAGCGGTCAAAAGTGATGGCCACCTCCGACCATCGTAGGTATTGTGGGACCTCGGGTTGTGCCGCGTTGACCTTGCGGTCAGTTAGCTTATGTTTCCTCTTGGATTCATAGGCTTGCGGCCCCCGAAAATGTGATTCAGCTCGCCCACGGGGTCTTTAAAGGGCTCGGCATTCTCAGCTGTGTTGTTCTTCTTGGCGCCCGATGGGCCGGCTTCGTCATTCGGCTTCTTGTTGAGCTGTGCCGCATATTGCTCGGCGAACTGTTTATAGATGAAGCAATCCTTAGCCGCGTGCTTGTGGTTGGGATGATGCGTGCATTGAGTGTTCATGATGGCATCGTAGGCCGCGACGCGAGGGCGACGTTGGGAGTTGGAGGTTGCGGCAACTAGATCTTCGGGTCGGCGCTTGCGGTCCTTCTGGCCCTCGTTGTTGTTGCCGTTATCCTTCTTAGGATTCCGGCTTCCTCCCGCCTGCTTGTTGTCCCTCCTGTCGGGCCGGTCTTGGCGCGCCGCTTTGATGGCATCGTTGGATTTGGCGTAAGAATTTGCTGTCTCAAACATCTGCTTCACCGTCTTCGGTGGTTTGCGCCCAAACTTTCCGATCAACAGCTCATCACGAACTCCCTTCTGGAAGGCGGCGATGATGATGTCATCGGTGATGTTGGGGATCTTGTTGCGCTTTTCGCAGAAGCGCCGGATGTAGTCCTTCAGAGGTTCGTCCGGCTTTTGGGTTATGTTGTACAGGTCGAAGTGGGTCCCAGGCCTCTCGAAGGTGCCCTGGAAGTTGGCGATGAAGTGGTCCCTTAGCTCACTCCACGAGCCGATCAAGCCTCTTGGCAAGCTCGTGAGCCAGTTCCTAGCTGAGTTGGCGAGGGCCACAGGCAGATAATTTGGCCATTGCCTTGTTGTCGCCTCTTGCCGCACGGATGGCGAGAGTGTACACGGTTAGCCACGACTCGGGGTCGGTCTTACCATCGTACTTCTCGATTCCAGTCGGCTTGAACCCATTCGGCCAATGCACTCGACGAAGCTCCCGAGTGAAAGCTGGTACTCCGTCGTCATTACTGTCGGGTGATCCCCTTCGATCTTCCCAAGTGCGTTGATCCCGTTCTTGGTAGCGACGATCGAGGACTTCTCGCAGATCACTCGACGGACTTCGGCAGGCTGCTTCGGTAGCCGGAGCTGTTGTTGCGGCAGACGCGGTGGTGGACGGGTGGACGTCCATGTTGCTTCTCGTGGGAGTCGGCCGTTTGCTCCTGATGCTTGTGCGTGGACTCGTGGCGTGGGCCTCTTGACCTGGTTGCCGACCGGTCTGGCTCGGGCCTCTTGTAGTCCCTTGACCTCAACGGCGGGAGTCGGCTTCTGTCGGGCGTTTACGCCACGGATTCGGTCGGTCTTCGGGTTGAGGTGGAGGGATGACCATTGGCCGTAGCCGCAACAATGGTCTTGATCTTGTCTAGTATTGGGGTTACGTCGGGGGTGCCGTCTCGATAACGGTGTCCGGGAGAGTGAGGGCGGCGACGGCGTTACGTGGCGTCGAAAGATATTGGTGTTGCGGACCCGCGTTTGAAGTATAGCCTCTTGAGCGGATCGTCCGGCTGCCCTTAGGTCCTGCTTCCTTTTGTCGGCTTCCTCTTTGCGCTTCTTCTCCTCTTCGGCCAGCTTGCGCTCTTGCTCAATTCTGTCTTGTTCTTCCTCCGCAAGCCTGCGGGCCATGGCTGAGTCGGTCTAGGCCACCTCAGCCATGAGGACGTCAAAGCACTTTGGCTCGTAGTCCTTGTCGCAATCGGAGTCGTTGGCTTCGTCTGAGGGGATGCCATAAAGGTCGTCAAAGCCTGAAGAGCTGAGATACTCGTTGAGCTCCGAGGATGAGCATGAGCCAAATGGCTGGAGGATGACCGCGACTTCCCTCGAGCCAGGGTTGCTCGGATCTAGATCGTTCCAGTCCGAGTCGTAGGTTGATGATGTGGACTCCTCCGAGTGAGTCGTCCTCGACTCGGGGGAGAGGAGCTTGCAGTAGATCTCAGTGGCGTTTGGTAATCCAAACGGTGTCGAGAGGTCTTCTTCTGAGTAGGTTAGCTCCGACGGGGAGATGAGAAGATCGCTGCAGATCTCAACGGCGTTCGGTAGTCCGAACGGCGCCGAGTGAGTTCCTCCGTCAGAGTGGATGGACTGCATCTTGGAATCCAAGATTTCGTCGTAGATCTTGGCGTTGTTCGGGAGCCCGAACGGCGCCGAGTGGGTTTCCCCTCCCGACTGGTTCGAATCCGAGTCGAAGGAGGAGAGCTTGTCGAAGTCGTTGGCGGCGAAATCGCTGAAGCTTGAAGAAGATCCCATCGTGCTTGTCAGCGAGATTGTCGAAGAAGTCTTGACGCGCGGACCCCTACCTGGCGCGCCAACTGTCGAAACTCGGTTTCAGCAATAGAATTTTGGGGGTGCAGTCAAGATCGCCAAGCTCGATAGGTTAGGTGGAAAACAAGGATTAGACAGGTTCAGGCCCTCTCGTGAGGTAATACCCTACTCCTGTTTCGGGGATTCGATCCGTCGAGTGTTTATTGACCTCAAGATCTGTAGTTCATGAATCTGATCTAACTTCTGATATCCCTCAAGGGACGACCCTTACCCCCCTTATATAGTCTTGGGAGGTGGGCTTACAAGTCAGAAACCCAATCTTACTCTAAGTCGGTTTCCTCAATCTTACCAAACCGTGACTAGGAGCCGTTGCCTTATCTAATCGGCAACGTAATACCCAAGTCATAGTTGGTTTACATCTTTGGCAGGCGCAACCTATCCCTATCTTCAGTCGGATAAGCTTGCCATGTGGATATCCGATTGCCATAATCTCCACACAACTTCATCAGATGATTCATCGCCAATCTTTCAGAAAAGATGGAGCTGTTCATACCTTTGCTTAGGCTGAAAGCCGATCAAGCATTCACTTGGGGGGCAGAGCAGCAAAAAGCGTTGGACAACATCAAGGATTACTTGAGCTCGCCTCCAGTTTTGATTTCTCCACAGAAAGGAATATCGTTCAAGCTATATTTGTCGGCCGACGACAAATCCATCGGCTCAGTTCTGATTTAGGAGATTGAAGAAAAGGAAAAGGCCATCTTTTATCTCAGCCGACGGCTGCTGGACGCAGAAACAAGGTATTCACCGGTGGAGAAGTTATGTCTTTGCCTGTATTTTTCATGCACAAAGTTGAGGCATTATTTATTGTCCAATGAGTGCACAATGATATGCAAAGCCGATGTAGTCAAATATATGCTATCGGCTCCAGTGTTAAAAGGACGAATTGAAAAATGGATTTTTGCCTTGACAGAGTTTGATCTAAGATACCAGGCGCCCAGAGCAGTTAAAGGACAGGCCATAGCCGATTTCATAGTGGAACATAGAGATGATTCGATTGGCTCAGTGGAGATCATGCCTTGGACTTTGACATTTGACGGATCGGTTTGCACAAATGGATGCAGGATCGGCTTGGTCATCATATCCCCAAGGGGGGTAAGCTTCGAATTTGCTTTCTCAATCAACCCCAATGCCACAAACAACCAAGCCGAATATGAGGCAGTGCTCAAGGGATTGCATCTTCTCAAGGAAGTTGAAGCCCACGCCATCGAAATAATGGGAGATTCACTGTTGGTCATCAGCCAGTTGTCAGGAGAATATGAATGCAAAAATGATGCGCTAATGGTCTATTATCAACGATGCCGAGAATTGATGGATAACTTTCGGCTAGTAACATTGAAACATATCCCTCGAGAGCAGAATGCAGAAGCCAACGATTTAGCTCAAGGGGCATCAGGCTACAAGCCGATGACAAAAGGTGTTGAAGTAGAGATCGCCACCATGACAGCCGACGATTGGAGGTTTGAGGTCTACAACTATTTACAAAACCCTTCCCAGTCGGCTTCAAGGAAATTGCGCTACAAGGCTTTGAGATATGTCTTGCTCGATGACGATTTATACTATCGGACAATTAATGGTGTGCTGCTCAAGTGTCTCAGTGCCGATCAAGCCAAGGTGGCTATCGGAGAAGTGCATGAAGGAACCTGTGGCGCGCACCGATCGGCTCACAAGATGAAGTGGCTACTTCGAAGAGCAGGGTATTTTTGGCCAACGATGCTGGAGGATTGTTTCAAATATTACAAGGGTTGCCAGGATTGTCAGAAATTTGGAGCTATACAGAGGGCACCAGCATCGTCTATGAATCCAATTATCAAGCCTTGGTCGTTTAGAGGTTGAGGAATCGACATGATCGGCCAGATCAATCCACCCTCGTGCAAGGGACATAAGTTCATATTGGTGGCAACAGATTATTTCACAAAGTGGGTGGAAGCGATTCCTTTAAAGAAGGTTGATTCAAAGGACGTATCGAGTTTATTAAGGAGCATATCATATACCGATTCGGTGTCTCTCAAACAATAACAACAGATCAGGGATCTATCTTCATATCGGACGAGTTTGTTCAGTTTGCCGATGGCATGGGAATCAAGTTACTCAACTCTTCACCGTATTATGCTCAGGCTAACGGATAGGAAGAGGCCTCAAACAAGAGTCTACTCAGACCGATAAAGAAGAAGATCGCTGAATATCCAAAGCAATGGCACAACCGATTAGCCGAATCACTCTGGGCTTATCGGATGGCTTGCCACGAATCTATCCAAGTCCCTCCATATAAACTGGTCTATGGGCATGAAGCAGTCCTGCCATGGTAAAATATCATCGGCTCAAGAAGGATTCAGTTACAAGATCAGCTTACAGCCGATGATTACTATAACCTGATGGTAGATGAATCAGAAGATCTAGTTTTGTCACGGATGAGGGCCTTGGAAAAAGTAACAAGAGATAAGGAACAAGTAGCCCGTCACTATAACAAGAAAGTTGTGCCTAAATCTTTTGAAGAAGGCGAACTCGTTTGGAAATTGATATTGCCGATTGGATCAAGGGATAATAAATTCGGCAAGTGGTCACCAAATTGGGAGGGGCCTTTCAAGATCCACAAGTGCGTCTCCAAGGGAGCCTATATGCTAGAAGGACTGGATGGAGAGGTGTTTGGAAGGGCTTTGAATGGCAAGTATCTAAAAAAAGTATCACCCAAGTGTGTGAATCAATTCATGATTCGGCTGTGGTTGTGCCGATTCGTGTTAGCCGATGCGTCGTGATGCACGCATTGCCTTTAGGACATTTTTGCGCCAAGTTTTTCCCCTTATTTTATACAATCGGCTCAGTATGGCCGACACGATGAAGTTTTTGACTTAGTAATTTTGTTCACGCCGAAGACACCATCAACAAAATTAGGGGGGCATATACATACACAACAGATATCAAGAAGACAGATAAGAGGGTTTGTTTTTGATGCTTCCGAGGTCATGACAAATACAGAGGTAATGTGATCGGCAAGCATGCATAAGATAGTCCAAATCAGTCACAAGACGATGGTGAGAGCCGATTACAAAAACAGTTAGATTACAAGATTTATAAGTTTTGCCCTAGCCAACTATTATAATCGGCTCGGCGCCCAAGGAATTCAGCGATAGCCGAGATCACTTACGACGGATCTCGTCGATGTCTTCAATTGCCTTAATGTCGGCGCATCGGTCCCGCCACCGCTTCACCGCCTTCATCGAGATCCGTCGGATGGGATACGGCCGTCTTGATGCTTGATCGTTCATCTTCTATCTCCTTCGGCAGGTCGGCCACGTATTCTTCTTGGATCGTGATCTTGGTCTCAATCTGGATGAGTTCAGCTACCAGTTTGTCACGACGCGTGCGAAGCCGATCAAGTTTGGCAATCAGCTCTGTCTTCAATGCATCAAACTTGGCCTTCTTCGCCTTGATCTCTTCTTGGTTAGATTTGATGGTCGCCGCTAGTGATTTGTTCTCTCGGCAATCGGCTATGCGCTGCTTTGCCCGCTCGTATTTGTGCCAATGCGCTTCAAGGAAGGTCGCTGGCGCGATTGTATCGGCCAAATCGTCTGGAAGCCTGGCTTGAATCTCTTCGAAACGATTACGGACGAAACCGCAATCGGCTACCACCGCGTCCAATGAGCTCTCCAGCCGATTAGCGATGTTTGCTAGCGTGGTCCTTAGGTCTTCATCAAGCGGCACCAGGGCCTTGTCAGTGGCCTCATCCGGGTCAACGAACTCCGACAAGTTGAAGCCCAGGAGATCGGCTACGCTCTGTCAGGCAAAGAACAGTTATAGCATGGTTGCGGAGAAGATGGTTATAATACTTACTTGGACTGTTGGGGCTGATGTAGCTTCGTCATCGGCATTCCTGTCACCTGCAGCCGACGGAGTGTGTTCACTTGATACCTGGGGGGCAGGTGTTGGGGCACGAGGAGGCTGAAAAAAGCACAAGGTTAAAGATCGGCTGATAAGAGAAGGTGTGGAGTCGAAATACTTACTGAACGGAGAGGAGCCGTTTTCTTCTTGGTGGCTAGTTTCTTCCTCTGCCGATGTAAAGAATATAGTAAGATGAGTATGATTAAAGAAGTTAGGAGATCAAAAGTATTGAAAGTCGCTTACTAGCATCGGACGGACGGGGCGTTTTGGTGGACTTGGTGTTTTCGCACGAGGCCTCGTCGGGCGACGGAGTTCGAGCGTATTTGTCGGAGGAGCTGGAGTCGAGTGCGGCCTCGTCAACGCCGTCCTCAACTTCTTCACCAAGGACCTCATCGTCAAGCACCGTGTCGACTTCTGGGTCGATGGGGGACAGGTCATCTGCCGGGCTTGGTTTCTACTTCTTGGCAGGTTTCTTCTTCGCCGCAATCGGTGCAGCGGCAGCCGACGGCTTATCCTGTTTTTGCCGACGGATAGGTTCGTGGGTTTGGCCATGGAGTAGTGTTGACACCTTTGGAGCGTTGAAGCCAATTATGGATGGCGCCAACCCACAGCCGTTTGGTAGCATGCCAAGGCCATAACTGATGGCCGCTCCTGATTGGCTGGCCCAGGGAGGAGAAGTATTGTTCGTCTGCAGGAACAAAGGCGTAAGTAACAAGACATGCGCATCATAGCCGATAAAGGAGAAAAGACTGGAAAAGAATTGCTTACCGATGGAATCATGTCAGGGTCGACGGTGGTGAGATACATGGAAGTTGATTGGTGGAATATGTGTGATTTCCATTCTACCCACCATCGGCTGAAGGCGTTTGTCCTTGTGACTGCTAGCTCGATGACCCCGAAGCTGCCAAGAGGAGGGCTTGAGAGGCTTAACTGCCGAAGCATCATGATTTTCTTTGTCAATAATGCCTCGGCTTGGATCTTGTCTGAGTAGTACAGCCCAATCAGCAATTGACCTAGCCCAAGTTGTCTTGCATGCCATCGGATGGTAGATCTCGTAGCTCTTCTGAATGTTTCTTCCTTGGTGGATGCCGACTGGCAGGATGCAAGGAGAGATGGCAGTGGTGAAGATCTCTCTCGGCTTATCAAACTTTGGGGAATTAATTTCATCTAGCTGAAGATCGTCTGGCCGCTCAAAGTTTCTGAACTTATCATAAGAGAACCAAATGGTAGAGTTGGCTGGGAACCCATTGTAGAAGTTGCTGAACCAGTTTTTGAAGTATTCGGCTGACAGCTTCGAACCCCAATAAGAAGAAGCAGCTTCTCCATACGACATACAGCACCGAGTAGTTATCTCCTCGTCATCACGGTACTTCGGCTCCGCTAGGGGGAAATTGGCCTCAAGCAGGTTTGGTCGATTGGCAACTTTATAGGTATACAGGTTGAGCCATAGGTGAAGCAGCCACCAGGGCCCGCCGGTGTTGATAGATTGTTTCGAGGCCAGCTTAATCGGCACATTGCTCAGCATTTGGTACAAGTAGCTGAGCAGGTATTTCCCTAGGGCAATTTTCCTTTTCTCCACTAATGCATCGGCTACATGTTGTCAGTTGGTGGTCGGCCCACAACTTGATCCGCAGAAAACGAATTTCTCCAACCACATCATCAAGAAAGCCGCATGTTCCCTGTCGGAGACCGGGCCGTCCTTCATGTTCATTGATATGAATCCACTCCAGCCGCCGATGCTCTTGGTCTTGAAATTGTGGTGGCACTTGATATTCAGATCAAAGGGGGCAACAGCCGATGTTATGTCCAAGCCGGTTAGCATGACTATGTCCATGAGAGTTGGTGTCATCGGCCCTTGCCTAAAGAGGAACGCGTTCAGCGTGTCCGACCAAAAATAACTAGCAGCCGATAGCAGTGGTTCATCCTTTGACATGTCAGCTAAAGTCAGGGCTAAGCATTGGCCGCTTCCTATTTCGTCCCAGGTGGCTTGCTTGCTAGCCGACATCCTAGCATACCAAGATGGCCAAGATTTGTCTGTTGAGGGCCAGGATTTGAAGGTCCCTGTCCAGTAAGCTAAGTCCGGGGTAGAAAACCTAAAGGGGATCCGATTGGTTTTAGCGTTGATGAACTCAGTGGAGTATAGGTTACCAATCGGCCCTAATAGCAGCTGGTCAGGATGAAGAGGGCTAGGGATCGCAATTTGGTGGGATAAGTGCTACAAATCACAAGAAGGAATAATGGAATCAAAAAAAAGGGGAAAGAGGCAGATTGCGCAAAGTAAAGGACTTGAGCCGATGAGAACTTACCTCAGGGTACTCCGTGGAGGCCGCATCAGAAGGAGCACGTGAGGATGCCATCAGTGCAGGGAGATCGCCGCTTCGGGGGATGCGTGCCGGTGAGATTTGGGAGCAGTTCCGATGAAGTCTCCAAGGAAGAGGGGAAGTTTTTTCTGGCAAGGGTTTGAGAGCGGAAAGTGACGGCGTGGCTTGTTTCGGTGCTGGGCAGGCAATATTTACAGAGTTTTTCAACAGCCGAAACGGAATAGGACGGAAGTCACGCGGGAATTTGAAAGCGGCAAATCCACGATATTATCTTATCACGGACTTGGGGGGCATGTCTTAACGACTAAATTTGGTAACCAAAACCCAGAGTTCAAGGCTGATATTGAAGCGGAATCGGATCGGGAAGTGATTTGTGGAGAAACAGAGGACGCATTGGCTACGACTAAATTGGCTGGGAGACCACTCGGCTAAGGCCGAATCAGACAAGGACAACCGATAGCCGATTCCAATTTAGAGAAGAAGATGGAACCGTTTCCGATAAAGAAGCTTGAAGATAAAAGGAAGACTCGGTTCCCAAATGTTCGTTAAGATATTGTCATCTATGGATAGAGTCTGTAACGGCAATTGTATCTTTAAAATAGGGATTTATATATATATATATATTCCTTTTGTAATACAACATGGGACCATGTCCCGGAATATTGTCATATCATGTACAGTAGATAAGTAGAAACCATGTTCTACATGGACTTTGTTGTACTTGGGTATAAATAGAACCTGAGACCCCCTGTAAATATATACACACATCAATACAAACTCGGCGCATTGCCAAACCTTTTTATTTTTAGAAGAGTTCTTGATCTCGCTTCGGGCTGCATCAATCTTGATCTCCAAGCAAGGTAATTACTTGTCATTAGTAGTTTGTATCGTCGAAATTAGTGCTTACATCGTCATGATACTCTAATTTTGGTGTTATGAACTGCGCAAGTTATCATATACGACATATAATCTAGAGCAATATCTAGATCTATCTCATCGTCAGCTGGTTTCTCTCGGGAGACAGTAGCCGATAGAGCTAGATCTAGATGTTGAACTAGGTTATATGTTGTATCCACCGTATTAAGGGTTTACATCGGTTTTTATGGATCTAATACTTCTTTTTGTACTTAATGTTACATCATATTGATCTATTAAGTTGCTTTTAAAATTATTAAGATCTATTCGGCTAGATGTTTATCTTTAGAGACAATGCCGGGGTTTCAGCCGGCCTTATCTGTTTTAATTATCTTTATAGTTATATTCACTATTAGATATTTTAAAACTGCCTTTTATATTAAGATCTTATGCTATCTAAGTGCCCTAATACGATATCAATCTGTCATGCTATTCTGACAGTCGATTGATCTAGGTTTAGCACATTTAGATCAGATTAATATCTTTTTATAAAATGTGTCGGAGTATTAGCCGATTCACATTAGATCTGCAGTATCGGCCAAATTATCAATGTAAATAATTACTACCCTAGCGCGCTTTTAACCTAAGTGATTTATACTCTCTCGGCATAGCCGATCTATTCCAATCACTTAGTTTAAGTGCGCTTTGGGATAGTAATTATGTATAAATTGACGCCGATCCTGTAGGATCTAATTTTAACTTAACACCTATTTCTTGTTTCTTGTTGGTTACAGGATCAAACCAACTGGCACACCTTAATCACCAAAGGTAGCCAAGAACGGACCTGCACTGGAGTTAAGCAGATCTCCCAGGCCAGCGTATGGCAAAGATTTCTCATCAACAGGTGGCCAAAGCGCTGATGCCAGCGCCGATCCATGGGTGATCAGAGGTCATCATGAGGAAAGGGGAGAGCCGCACCATCGAGCCTGCGGAGGTGGTGTATTGCATTGTCTTCGCTGCCGGGGGCCTGGTTCCCCCTTTCTCCGAGTTCTTCTTTAGCATCTTGGAGGTGTACAGGTTGCAGATGCTACACCTTACCCCAATGTCGTGATGACCCTGGACATCGTCGTCCATTTTTGTGAGATGTTCGTGGGGGTGAGGCCATCAGTGGATTTGTTCTAGCGCTTTTTCACCGTACAGTATGTGTCACTGAGCAACGCGTCGCTAGTGGGTTGCGTCTACTTCAGCCACCACCCAAATCAGGAGTTCCTGCAGATGCCCAATGACAAGTGGGATGATTGGCGCTAGAAGTGGGTCTACATAGGCGTCGAGGCCCATGACTGCCTCCTCCTAATGCACACCGCCAAGAAGCAAGGGCCCTGGACCAGATGTTGGCCCCAGACGCCCACTTGAACCCCATCTTCGCGAGAATCTCAAAACTGGTCGGGGACAAGCTGATGGCATACATGGTGGCAACTGACTATCACCAGCAGAGGTTTTTGCTCCCCTCAACCGGCGAAGCCGTGCATGTAGGCTCTACACCAACCACCGGGACGCCACCAGAACCCACCCTACCGACATGCCAGCAGGCGGAGTGGAGGTGTTTGTATCGGCATCGTTGAAGGATTGGGTAGGAGCCATTATCGATCTTCCCGTGGGGGTCCTTCCGCTCTATGAGGACCTCGACCGGGCTCAAATTCAGTGTCTCCTTCCCAACCTCGACGCCATGGGCATCGCAGAGCCCCAAGGCTGTCCCAAGATTCAAGACCCCGTGGTGGGCACCATAGGCAGAGCTCGACACCACTTTGATAGACCTAGAATCAGACCTGAGCTCTCATCCGGCCCCTGCGAGACCTTTGTCCCACAAGGAGGTAAAAACGCCCTTGGCCTCAATCCCAGACCTAGGCCCGAGGAAACGGCACCGGCCGATGGTCGTTTCCAGTGATGATAATGATGATGATGATGATATGTGTCACGCACAGAATTTCTATCCAAAATTCCAAACGATTACATGTATGCAAACCCTCGTCCAGGAATCAACCGAGACAGACAATAACAAGTTGATAATAGAGTACAAATTACTAGTCGAAATAGAAAGTCTTTACAGAGGTAGATAGTTCCTCTCAAACATTAAATTTCTAAGCAGCGAAAAAAATAAACTAGTGTTGGCGACTCCATTCCATAAGCAGATTGACCAGAGCTAAGCCTAGTCCTACAGACCTCCATCTTCACTGTTGAACTCTTCTAATGATGATTATTGCAAGGTACATGGAATACTCAACAAGCCACACAACAAATATGCAAGTGCATAAGGATACAAAGGATGGCAATAATAGGGTTCCATTTGCAAAGACAGTATTTAGCAAACATTTGAGAATTGTAAAACAATTGAGTAATTAATCAACACTCAACAGCACTCCCTGGCTGCCCAGGCCCAACCATCTCTGAACAACCAACTCTGGTTGCACAAATCTTAGTCAATTAATATAATCAATTTCTTAATCATAATGAGTAATGTGAGACTAATCGCGAAAAACATTTCTAGGCCCACCCATAACCGCAGGTACGGCTATTCGAATTGTTTTACATTGATCAAAGGTGTACAAATTTACCCACAAGACAAAATCCTACAACATGTTGCCATGCACCTCAATACCTTCATGGTACCTCGGAAAGGAATTGTGATATGACCCTTCACGTAACATGCCCAACAGAATGACACCCACTAAGCATCTGTCTCTAGTAGGGAATGGCTAGTTACCTAACAGGGAGACTACTTAGTGTCCAAAAACATGTGGACTTAGTTGGCTGCCACCTATGAACTTAGTTGTCTGTCACGATAAAAGGAAAACATATCACCATGGTGTCTCTTGCTAAACATGTTATACTACAAATCCAGCTCTTGCCCATTCTAGCTTGTGATTAGTACGGTTAATGCTTCACAACAGTAGCTCGTGAACCGGTCCTT
Source organism: Oryza australiensis (assembly GCA_019925245.2). Lineage (NCBI taxonomy): Eukaryota > Viridiplantae > Streptophyta > Magnoliopsida > Poales > Poaceae > Oryza > Oryza australiensis. Next base: position 308,158 of record JAIFGZ020000277.1, on the reverse strand, counting down.
AATTATCATGAGCACGACCATCAAAATTATCAAACCATGTGCTCACAACCCAGCATTAGTCAAGTTTTAGTTGGCAAATTAATTAATTAACCAATCATGATTGACCATTATGAGCTACTATTAAATGTCCATCATAATGATATAAGTGAATCATTAATTATCCCACATGAAATTATTTTAAAGTTTCTAAGCATGGCTAACCAATTGTACCTAATCTCTAGTTAAACCCTTATATAAAGTTTAATTTGGTCAAATTATAATCCAAGGTATCAAGGAATAAGGGAATCAATGCAAATTGACCATAACAAAGGAATAAATTCACACCACCCAATGACATTTGAAAATAAATGCATATTTGAAATAAACAGAGAATTTAAATATAGGATCAATATGCTCAAAGAAATTGTGTTTGGGATATATGTGACTTGCCTTGTTGTGCTTCAAAAGCTTCAAAACCTTCTTCTGCGAAAACGGTCTCTCAGGAAACTTCGAAGAACAACGCAAAAGAACAAAATAAACAAAAACATCATAAAACACACATAAAATAGTACATGTGGATGTTTTTAACATGTAGATCTTGATTTTAGATGAATTTAGACATTTGAAGCACCTAAATCCGAGTTAAAATGAATTAGTTATGAACTTTTGAAGTTTAAACCGATTCAAATCATTTTTAGGAATATTATCAAATTTATGATGCAATAAGGAATTAATTTTGAATAGGAAAATCAGATTTATTGTGGCAGCCCTGGATCGGTACACCGTAGACCACGTTCACATAGGGAGTCCACAGGTTCACCAGGAACGGACGGCTGAGATCAAACGGATCCATCTAACCCTAGATTGCACGGCTTAGATTGGATCGACGCAAATCAGCTACGGAGGCGACACGCAAATAAGAGGGGATAGTGTGGCACTGACATGGCCGCGACGTGGCGTTGACGAAGCATCGACGTGGCTTGGCCGGCGGCGAGCGGCTCAGGAACCTATGGTCACCGGCATTCCACGGGACGGTGGCAGTAACAGAGGGCACGGCTAGACATGACTTTGTGCGGGGACCTCACCGGTGGTCTCAACAGCGACAGACGGTGACAGACGACGATGGTGGCGAGCTCGGAGCAGCGGAGATCTTTGGGTCGACGACGATGATGGCGCTTCGGTGCCTTCCGACGGCAATGGAGTAGCGGATGAGGATCCTCTCCTCCTTGCGAACCCAATAGTAGCGATGGTGACTGCAAACAATGGCGAACGACGACCGGTGGCATGACTAAAAGCTGCAGCGGCGGCGGAGCTTGGCTTCCTTGTGGCGACAGCGCTACAAGCTACGGGAAGCTAGGGCAATGGTGGAGATGGCCTGAGGACCGCCGGGAGCACTATTTATAGTGGTGGAGGGCGGAGTTCGGGCCCGAATCGAACTCATCGGCGTTTAGGATGGTTTAGGGTTTTGGAGTTCGATTGGAACTCGAATCCCCATCGATTTCCTTTGAATATGCACAAGCTTCTAAAAGAGAAAAGGGAGAGGAGATCCAGAGGAATATTTCCCCTCTATTGATTCGACCAGAGATGGAAAGAATCGATGGGATAGTAAAGGGATTCCGCAACGGCGCTGCGATGTCCGACGGCAAGAGGTTGAAGACGACCGATAAGCGGGACCCACTTGTCAGAGAGAGAAAGAGAGAGGGATGCACGGGCTGGGCCGACTAGGCCGTTGCGACGCTGCGCACAGGAAAGAGAAGACTGGGTCGATTGGGCTGAATTCGGCCCAGGAACAGGAAAGGTAATTTTAATTCCTTCTTCATTCAAATAATTAGTGCAATGATGTTTCATTTATTAAAACTACTTTCCTTTCTCAAATAAATCCCATAAAATTCCAGAAAATATAAAAACAAGAGAATTATTTAATAAAATTTTATCTTGCCTACTTTTATATAGGGATTTATTAAGCAAAATTTAATTCTTCTCTTCTTGGCTTTTAATTCAATTTCTAAAAATGCATTAAATAATATATCGTTAATTTAAGCAATTTTTAGAGCGTGACAATATGGAGGCAGGTACCGCGGCCATTCCGGCTGAACCCTCACAACCGTAGATCTTCGCCTCCGCGCGTGATGCATCGCTGGCCATGGCTGGAGGTGGGCCCATGGTCCCCCCGGGCGCAAGCACAGTGCCCGCCAAGGAGGCCCCAGGCCAGACCGCCCCGGCCTTAAGAAGGGCCACAGGCACGATGCCCCGAGCACAGACGTCTCGGGCCATGTCTCCAAAAGGAAGAAGGCAACTCCAGGTGGGTTGTCCCCGGGGGAACCACCCACCAAGAAGCGCTCGATGTGTAAGGAAGGCGCTCGGTGTCTCTGTGGTCATCCCCACCAAGAAGCAGACTCGGGCCCATCTACTTCCATGAGCGGGGTGTGGGCTCTAATCTCCCGTCTTCCGGCACCGTTGTTGCTCACCATGCATCCGTAGCGCAACTTCTTCAACACCCTTCAACATGTGCAATTCATAGTCACGGAGCTATGGGCGGTGGTGCAACTGGAGTTGGATGACCTCCAAGATCGCCTTTCTTCCCTCGCAGCCCGAGAGCAAGCAGTGGAAGAGGCCACTACTCAAATCACTGTTAGGGTCGTGGTCTCAGCCGTTGCTTCTACTGCCATGGTCGCCGAGCACAAGGAAAGATTGGCGTCCACTGAAGACCACCTGTCTGTTGACCAAAGGCGTGTTGACAGGGAAATGGCGGCGTCCCAGGATCTAGCCAAAGAGATGGCCACTACCAAGACGAAAGAGGAGGCGACAGTCATGGAGCATCGTGCTTGCCAGAGAGAGTGAGCCCGGGCTGGACAAGCGCTAGGCCAGGGGCAGTGCAGTGGCCCAACGGCGGGCCTTGGCTGTGCGCTTGCGGATAGTTGTGGTGTGGGAGGAGGTGTCACAACCCGATTTTCGTTCGGGATTAAAAATCATTAAATAAATCATTTTCCAGAAATTAAATAAAAAGGCAAAATAAGTTATCAAGTGAAAGTATTAAGGAAATTCAAGTTTTCTTTAAAAATCATGGCTGAAAATATTTTTGAAATATTCTCCATGCCCTAAAGTATTCTTTGAAATTTTCCTTAAATTTTGGAGCTCCAGAAATAATTTTTAATGCTACAAAGAGCATTCCAGTAATTATTTAATAAATAAATTAATCACTAAATGGTATGGTTATATTTTTATTAAATACTTTGAGTGTCCTTATATTTTCAAGAAATTTCTTGGAATTATTTGAGCACTGAAAGTATTTATAAAAATTCCAAAACCATTTATGCGATTAATTTAAATGAAAAAACAAATTAAAAATCCCCCTGGTTCTCGGGCCGGTTTTTGGCTTAAAACCCCTTGAACTCGCTTTCCCCGCCGTGCGCGCCCTCCTTTCCTCTCCCTTCCCCGGGCCGCCCGGTGGTCGTGGCCGCCTCCTCCTTGCGCCCGCATCGCAAAAGTCCGTCTCGACTCCCTCCTTTCTCCGAGCCAATGACAGGTGGTGCCCACCTGTAATCCCCTTCCTCACGCTCGACCGCCATTGCCGTCGTTGCCGCGACCTCGCCGCGCGATTTCCATCGCCCTGCTCATCCGCGCTCGCCCTAAAGCCGTGCAATCACGTCGCGGCTTTTCCTTAATTTCCCCAACCCCGTGCCATTAATCGTCGCATTTACCCCGCGCCTTTACTCGCCATCGGCCACTGCCTATCCCCACGATTTCCGCCGCCCTCGGTCATCACCGCCTCTCCCCGAGCCTATAAAATGCCCCGCCGAGCTCCCTCTCCCTTTCCCCAATCCTCCCAAGCCCGTCACGCTCTCACCGTCTTTCCCGCGACTCCCTATCTTCGCCGCTCACCGTCGCCCTCCGGCCAAGCGCCCGCCCGTTCCTGACCCCGTCGCCGAGTGCCAAGCCCGCCACCGCGTTCGCCGCCGTGCCGCGCACCGTCCGCCTCTCCGGCCCGGATCGCGCGAGCGCCTTGCCGTCGTGCGACCCGAGCCGCCGCCGCCGCCATAACCGCCTCCGGCCACTACTTCCGCCGCCTTGCCGTTCCTCGAGCTGCGCCATCCCCTCCATCGGCTCCGCCGCGTCTCCCAGTGCTGCCGCCCCCTTCGCCGCCGCTAACCACGGTCGAACTGCCGCCGCGCCGTTGTCCCGAGCGTCGGCCTCGCACCGCTCGCCGCCGTCGCCCGCGCCACCTCTCTGCCGCGCTCGGTGAGCCGCCTCCCCTCTAAGCCTTTTCGCCTCCTCCACCTCCCTCTGCCGCTGCCGCAACGATGGTCGCCGCCGCGACTCATCGGGCGCGTGACGACGTCGCCGGCCGTCGTCGTCGCGCGTCCCTCCGTCGCCCGATCTGCCTCGGGACAGATCGTGGCCGTCCATCCGGCTGCCCACGTGGCTGCCGTGTGGTCGTCGCGTGGCTGCCGCGTCGGCGCCACGTGTGTGCCACGTGGCGTGCCCGCCCGTGGACCGCCGTGGACTTGGTCCACGGTGGACCGGCCGTGGACCGCGCCTGCTGCGTGCGTCGGCCCTAGCCGGCCGACGTCAAGCTACGCCGTGTCCGCGCGTCGGCATCGGCCTTTTTCCTTTGAAAAATAATTAAAAATTGCGTAATAAATCTAATTAATTTCTAGAATTCATTTAAATGGTCCAAAACTTCTAAAATTTATATCTAATTCATTTGAACTCCAAGTTGGGCCATTCAAATTGCAAAATTCATCTAAAATTGTGCTCTACATGTTGGTTTACTTTTCATGTACTGTTATTTGGTTTTTATTAGGGTTTCTCCTTGTTTTGCGTGCCAGCGTGTAGTTTCCGTCGTTTCGGAGGTTCACGCTCGCGAAGAGTTCAGAAGTTGGTTGGAAGAAGCAAGGCAAGTCACACTTCCCTTGAAGCATATTGACCCCTTTTTATAAATATTTTACTATTTGCAAATAAAATTGCATGTTTTGCGAATTACATGAAATAATGGGATCACCTATCTGCTTGCTTGTGCCTTACCTCTTGCTAATCGTCCTTTGTCAAACATTGGGTGATAATTTGACTAGCTTTAGTCACTTACGTGACTTCCGCTAGAATTATATGCTTAGCCATGCTTAATTACCACTAGCTCGCTGAATGGTGGGCTGTGGGTGCATGGTTTTGGCTTGTCGCACCCATGGCAAGTAAAGACCGGTTCACGGGACCCCTCGGGAGAATGACCGTGCAAACCACAAGCCGAAATGGGTAATATGGGTCCCGTAGTGTAGCCTCTCCTAGCTGACGAACCCATCAGCAAGGATGAGCGGGATGGAGTTTCAGTCGGCCCTGGTATAAGGGTTGCTGGGCTGCCGGATTCACCGAGGCACTCGGGGGGGCTGCCCACATCCCAGGCACGAGAGTGGGGCCGAAACCTTGGTGGGGTTCGCTTGGTTAGTGGGGGGTTATACGAAAGGTCGTATCACAGTTTCCTTTCCAGGGTACCATGGTGGTATTTCGGCACACGGGAGACCGTGTTGTGGGGCTGTGTCTTGTGGGTACAGTTGTACACCTCTGATCAAAGTAAAACTATTCGAATAACCGTGCCCGCTTTAATGGGGCGATCAACCGAGCTCACCGTGATTAGTCCCACCTTAATAATTTGGTTTAATAATCTGGACTAGACCAGGTGGGAATTGGTTGGGCCTGTTCAACGTGGGGATAACATTGTTCAGTGGAGAATTAATATTGACCTAATTACTCAACAATTTTCCCAGTTTTCGAAATAAAGTGTTTTGCAACCGTCTTTCCGCAAAGTAGCCCCAAGCCTCTCCTTGCCTTCCCTCGCATTTCTGCATTCCTTGGTGTGGCTTGTTGAGTACGTTGGTTGTACTCAGCCTTGCAATTCTTCCCCCTTCATAAGTGTAGTGCTTCTGAGTTGAAGACGGTGTTTGAGGACCAAGGCTCAGACCCCAGTTGAGTTTGCCTGTGGAGTGGAGCTGAAGCCCTGCTAGGATCGTCTTTTCCCTGCTGTCGCTGCTTCCTTTCGAGTGTGAGGACTAAGTGCCTCTTTTCCTGTAAGTATTTATACGTATGGATCTGTGTATTGATTTGTCCTTTTGTGTACCCTGGTTGATGCTTGGACAGGGATTAAATACACAAAATAGTCTGAAAATTCGGGTTTGAATTTCTGGGCGTGACAGGAGGCCTCCCTTTGGATGGTGACGTACGCCCGAGAGCGTATGCAAAGGACTTGGCACACAGAGCAATCCCTCGCCTCCTGGGAGGCACACAACGAGGAGAGGGACAAGGACTATTACACCAATCTGGAGCAGATGGAGCTGTGGAGGTCCATCCTGGAGGTGAAAGACGATTGGTTGGGGGCACGGGAAGCCCAGGTGGAAGAGCAGGAGATCCAGGTCGTAGCCTGGGAACACTCTGTTTCCGAGATGGAAAGGGAGACCAAAGTTTCCCAAAAAAGGGCCGCAAACTTCGAAGCTATCTCCTATCACGTTGATCTTCGTGCCCCATGGTCCCAATCCCCAGGTTGACACCATAGATACCGTTGCTAGCTCCAGCACCATCAACAACCCCCTCTCTGGTGATCCGGAGCGACTGAAGGCGCGGGTAGAACGACTTCGCCGCTCCCTCAACGCTCGCACCAACGTCGATGCTACTTTAGGAGCGGAGCTTGATGGCATCGTTACCCGTCTTCACAAGGTCCTCCGTCGCTGTTGGCTTCCCGCGGTTGACGACCAGGGCCTGCAAGGCCGCTCGCTCACCTGAGGTGTGGGTGATGTTGGCCGCATCACGGAGGTCCTAGAACAACTCCCTCGACATGCCCATGACTTGGAGGTGAGGTGTCACGCCCGAAAATTCCCAAACTACAATTCCCAAGATGAATGTGCATTAAATATGTGTCCAAGACCGGCCAGGGTACACAAATGACAAATTGACATATAGATCCACATATTATAAAACATCATAAAAGCCTTACAAATGCAGCGGAAAATAAAAGCGAGCTAATCTAAACATCTTGGTGCTCATAGCATGGCAACTCCACTCCACAGGCATCCTCGATGGTAGCGACGAAGCCTACTCCTCCGTGTATCCTTCATTCGAGTAGTACTCCAACTCTGTGGTGGGGGAGATAGAGCAAGACTGAGTACTACCCATTGTACTCAGCAAGTCATACCAAGAAGAAGTATGATGCAAGTAATTCCAAATGAGGCTAGGGTTCTTTTGCATAAAGCAGGCATTTAAAAGCAGTAGTTGAAAGCAGCAAAACTGTTGCATTTAGTTAAGTAGGTATTAAACATCACTATCCAATGCTACACCACATTGTGACAGGCCCAGCCATCCACCTGATCTAAGCCAATTCCATTAAGTCAAATTATTAATGATGGGACTAATCAAGTGAATCTGATTGATCACCCATAACCGCAGACACGGCTATTCAAATAGTTTTACTTTGATCATAGGTGTACAACTATACCTATAAGACACAACCTCACGACACGTTTTCGTGTGTCGAGATGCCACCAAGACATATCAGAAAGGAACTATTATAGGGCCTTTAGCATAACCCTCCCTAACAAAGTGCGCCACACTTCAGGTTTTGCCCCTACCTTTAAATCCAAGGTAGGCAGCCCCCTCTTGTACCTAGGTGAATCTGGATGCCGCAGAGGCCATTGCAAGTCCAATCCAAACTCCATCACGCTCACCCTTGCCTGGGTACGTCAAAAAGGGAAAAGCTACACTACAAGCCCAGTCGTTGCCCACGATGGCTTGTGGTACGCACGGTAATTCTTACAGGGTTTCCCACGAACCGGTCCTTAACTGCCATGGATGCGTCTATCAAAACCATACACCCACAGCCCACCATTAGGCATATTTTAGTCGAATTAATACTGTGGTGATACATGTCCATGATTATCCTTATTAATCCAAGATATAGAGTAGTAGTGGTATTTCCCATAATGAGCTAGTTGTTCTAAGGATGGCTAAGCATTTCCTAGGCCAACATCTAGTCATATTAATCCCCTGTTATCAATGCCATAGGGTAAACAAGCTAGGCTGAGTACGATAGGTACCATCCCACATGACATTATAAAAGTAATGCAAGTTTAATAGAAAGTGAGACGTTTGCAAGTATGTACAATATGTTCAATGAGAAATGCATGACTTGCCTTGCTCTGGTGTTGCTAGGACTTCTACAATACTTCAAAATAAATTGGGGCGTCGAAACTACTAGAATCTATGCGACAAACAATGCACACAAGCAAACAAGCTATTTTCTAATAGGAAACAAAACCATTTTAATAGATTCTAGGCATTTTTTTTGAATTTTCTATAATTTGAATAGACTTAAACAAAGTTTGGATGAATTTTTTATGAATGTTAGAAGATTCACTGTATTTTACTATAAACAGAAAAGTCCTTAATTGTTTTATTGTGCAATAAGTCCGAGGGCTGACGTCAGCGAGGGGAGACTGGTGTCGGCAAACGGGCCCCACCTGGCAGTGATGCAAGGGATCGGTCCACGGTGAACCAGGTCCACCGAGCCGAGGGGACGGGTGCGTGGCTCACACGTGGCAACGTCGTGGCTGCCATGCGTCGGACACGCAGGCGGAGGTGGCGCCAACGTGTGATGTCACTGAGGTGGTGTTAACGACCAAATTTGGTAAGCAAATCCCCAAGTTTGAAGATGGGATTGAGGCGGAATTGGAGGAAACGCATGACCGGTGGAAACAGAGGTTGCATCGGCTGAGTCCGAATCGGCTACGGAGCCAGTCGACTGCGTTTGAGTCGGAACAGGATAGCCGATAGCCGATTCCGATTGAAGACCGAAGGAGGGGCCAATCTCGAAGGAAAGTTTAAGAGATAACTATTGGATTCGGTTTCCAAAGTGCTTCAAGGATTTTTCCATCTACGGATAAGGTCCTACAACGGCAATTGTATCTTTAAGTTAGGATGTTTTGTATAGTTTTCTTTATAGATAATGTCGGTTTGTTTAGAGATGTTTGAGATTTAATCTGTAATAGGAATCATGTCTGTTACGGACTCATTGTATATCCGGGTATAAATATGACCCAAGACCTTATAAAATAATAACAACACACCTCAATACAACTTCGACGCATCGCCAACCTTTCTATTTTTACGTTTTCTCGACGAGTTCTTGCTTTGCTCTAGAGCTGCATCGGCTTCGATCTCGGAACAAGGTAATTTCTTGTTACAAGTGGCTTGTATCATCGGGGTTAGTGCTTCCATCGTCATGATACTCTAATTCTGATGTTATAAACTGCTTAATTTATCATATATGACATATAATCTGGATGAATGTCTAGATCTATCTCGCAATCGACTAATATATCCTTGAAGATAGCAACCGACAGAGCTAGATCTAGGGGTTGATTTAGGTTTCAGTCGGTCTTACCTGTTCTAATTATCTTTTATGTATTATTACTGTTAGATATATTAGAATTGCCTTTTATATTAAGATCTTAATCTACTTAAATGTGCTAAGCTCGATACCAATCTGTTAGGTTATACTAACAGCCGATTGATCTTAGTTTAGTGCATTTAGTTCAGATTAATATCTTTTTTAAAACATATCGCAGTACTAGCCGATTTACATTAGATCTGCGACATCGGCTAGGTTATGAATGTGTATAATTATTATTCTAATGTGCTTTTGGATACAAGTGGTTTATATTGTCTCGGTATACTACCGATCTATCCCAATCACTTGGTCTAAATGTGCTTTGGGATAACAATTATATATTTATTGATATCTATAGTCTATCGAGTAAGATCTAATCTTAACCAAATGTCTATATTTTTGTTTCTTGTTGGTTGCAGGATCAAACCAACTGGCACGTCTGTTCAATCATCAAAGGCGACCAATTTTGGACCTGCACTGGAGTTAAACAGATCTCCTAGGCCAGCGTGTGGGAAAAATTATCATCAACACACTTTTGGCACGCCTGGTGGGACCCCAACTTCTAGATCCGGTACAATGGTGAATGTCACGACCACAGAGCTGGACCAGGACAACATCATCCCTGTGACTATGGACAAACTGTGGGCTGAACAGCAGGTCGACTACCAACAGATGGTGGAACGATTGCAAGCACATTATTTGCGATCCTACACCCAGACCAGGTTTGGGTCAATCGTTCAGAAGTACAAGTTTGTGATCCCTGAGGACTTCGACTCCACGGCCACTTCTAGCAAGGACAAGAAGGGGAAAAAGAAAATTGAAGAGGTCAAGCAGGAGCCAGATGACTCGGGGCTGCTCACACTTCAAGATCGGATTGACTCGGCTATCCACCACGCGCTTATCAACCAGTCAGGGATACTGGTGAACACATTGAACAACATGATAAGCACCGTGGTTGATTCGAAGATAGCTGAACAGCTGCCAAGGGGGCTGATCTATTTCCCTGATGTCCGGTTTCCACCTTACAGAACCTTGTCGACACAAGGGCTGCCAATTCCTCCATTGGGACAGCCGACTCCTCCAGGGGGAGCCCCTATTCAGCCGAACGAACAATCATCGGCTGCAAAACCGCCGCCCAAGCTCCTAACCAGACAACAGCTGTTGCATCAGGGCCATGGGGCTCCAATACTTCCCCAAGAACAGGTGGAAAGCATGTTCGGCGTCGATCGGCAACCTCTATTGCACAAAATGCCGATCGGCAGTTACACGCCAGACCAACCTCACAACTCCAACGAGGTTCGGCCTCCCCTAGAGCAGCGCCCTCCGTTCATACCACAGTCGCCTCCTACCATGAATCAAGTTCAACATCAGCACCTAGGAGGCAACTACGAGAAGTACTATCAACCTCATTCACCACAGACACGACATCGGCAGCCTCCTATGCAGTATGAGCAGTACGAGCCGATGCTGTAGCTGCGAGCTCAAGAAAATAAGTCTTGGGCCTATCTGATCGCAGACGTCATGCGTGATCAGTTTGGTCTCAAGCCAAAGGACTCCGACAATATGTACCGGTACCCATACCCAAAATATTTTGAGAGGGTGCCCCTGCCAAACCGGTACAAGGTGTCGGATTTTTCGAAGTTCTCTCGGCAGGATAACGTCTCGACTTATGAACATGTCAGCCGATTCTTGGCCCAGTGCGGAGAAGCATCGGCCACCGATGCGCTCAGGGTACGCTTGTTCCCACTCTCTCTCTCTCTCTCTCTCTCTCTCTCTTGGGATCAGCCTTCACATGGTTCTTGTCCCTGCCCTACAACTCGGTTCAGAGCTGGGCCGATCTCGAGAAGCACTTCCACAGTCATTTCTACTCCGGCACACATGAGATGAAGTTGTCGGACTTGACCAGCGTCAGGCAGAAACACGAAGAATCGGTTCAAGATTACATCCAGCGATTCAGAGACATGAGGAACCGTTGTTACAGCCTGGTGCTGTCGGATTTACACCTAACCGACTTAGCCTTCCATGGCCTTTTGGCCCCCATCCGGGAAAGGTTTTCGGCCCAAGACTTTGAGAGTTTGGCCCATTTGGCCCAAAAGGTGACAGCCCACGAACAACGCTTTCAAGAATCAAAAAAGGCCTTCAAGAAAGTCACCCAGGTCGCCTACGCAACGGACTTCGACTCGAGCGACAGCGACGCAGAGGTGGAAGCAGCCGAGTGGACCAGGAATAAGAAGGCTATAACTTGCCAATGGCTAAAGAAATCGGCTAAGGAGGAAAAGTATGACTTTGATATAACTAAAGCCGACAGAATCTTTGATTTACTGCTAAGGGAGAAGCAAATACAGTTTCCGGCCAACCACGTCATTCCATCGGCCGAGGAGCTCAAGAAGAAAAAATATTGCAAATGGCACAACACCACCTCCCACAGCACCAACAACTGCAAAGTCTTTCGCCAGCAAATTTAGTCGGCTATCGAGGCAGGGAAGATAAAGTTTGAGGAGTCAGCTAAGCCGATGAAGGTAAACGGCAACCCATTCCCTGTCAACATGGTCCAAGCCGGCCAGAGGCGAGCTGATCGACAGTACAGCATGGCACATAGTTCAGCCAAAGCCCAACAAGCAACCGTGGTCGGCTGAGATCGCCAGGGGCCATCCAGCAAGCTGACTGCAACCAACGTCGTGCCAATCAACATGATCTACACCAGTGGCTGATCGGCCGATCGTCGGCCCAGACAAGCGAACAGCCGACTTCGGTTCCAGTTGAGGGTTCAGGAAGAAGAAGAAGCCTGGCATGGCAAGCCGTACCAGAGGATGCCGGATCGGCTAGGAGTGGCCTATTTTCGCCGCCACGATGACTGTGATCCACATTGGTGATGCGAATTCTTCAGGTTCTGCTGGGAGCAAGGGATGAGGCTGCCCACCTTGGAGAACTGCCCAGCCTGCAACGAATTCAGACAAAACGAGTTCAGGCAAGAAACAATTGCAAGCACCAGCCGATTCATCCCCCGAGCCGTTCAACTCAACCAGCGAAGACTCCCCATCCACGAACGGCTCGGCCCAATTCACCAGGACTTCTTCTGAGAGGAGGACGAAGAGGAGGATGAAGAAGAGGCTGAGGAAGAGCAATTGGCCAACCCCCAATGGTGCCCTTCGGACCTGTTCACCAAAACTCAGAAAAGGAGAATTCAAAGGCTAAAAAGCGAAGGACAGGAGGAAGAAGTCCAGCAGATAATCCAGCATCAACAACAACAGTAGCAAGGCAGAAAGCAGTGGCGCGTCAAGAAGCATGTAGCCACAGCCGATGAGAACCCAGCCGACGAGGCTAGGAGGGCAAAAAAAGGAAAAGGAGTGGCTTCTGCATCGGTCAATATGGTGTTTTTATTGCTGGCCGAATTCGAGGCTGTCGAGGCCGATGCAGACGTCGTTGAAGACACCTTGGCCAAGCTAGTAATGTCCCCAGAACAGGCCATCTTTGAAAAACCCGAGGGGACCAAAAATCGGCACTTGAAGCCCCTATATGTTAAAGGATTCGTGAATGGGAAGCCGATATCAAAGATGCTCGTCGATGGAGGGGCTACTGTCAACCTCATGCCCTACGCAACCTTCAGGAAGCTAGGCAAAGGAGCCGATGACTTGATAAAAATCAACATGGTGCTCAAGGACTTCGGCGGCAACCCATCGGAGGCCAAGGGAGTTTTAAACGTTGAGCTGACCGTCGGCAGCAAAACCATGCCCACAACATTTTTCGTCATCGATGGGAAGGGATCATACAGCCTACTGCTCGGAAGGGATTGGATCCACGCTAACTTCTTCATCCCTTCTACAATGCATCAAAGATTAATCCAATGGCAAGGCGATAAGATAGAGATCGTGCCAGCCGATAGGTCAGTCAACGTTGCTAACACCGACTTAACTTTATAGGAAGTCAACGGCATTGATTGCTTGTCCGGCAAAGTTTGGCAGGCTGTTTTTCTGAAGGTGTTCGATTCTGACATGCAGCCAATTGGAGACGAAGAGCCTCAATTATTACTTTGAGGGTGTCGTGGAGGGCTCGAGCGTCTACACCAAAGACACCGTGGACGACATCGACGACAAACTAGGGCAAGGTTTTATGTCGACCAATGAGCTAGAAGAAGTTGATATAGGTCCAGGGGATAGGCCTAGGCTGACATACATTAGCAAGAATTTATCTTCTCATTTTAGGACCAAGCTTATTGATTTATGGAAGCAATACAAAAATTGCTTTGCTTGGGAATATTTTGAGATGCCAGGTCTTAGCCAATCCATTGTTGAACATCGGCTCTCTATTAAGCCTGGATATCGGCAGTACAAACAACCTCCCAGGAGGTTTTTAAAGTCGATATGTATGATGCGATCAAGGCTGAAATCACTTGGCTATACGATGCTGGTTTCATTCGGCCCTGCCGATACGCAAAGTGGGTTTCAAACATAGTTCCAGTGGTTAAGAAAAATGGCAAACTTAGGGTATGAATCGACTTCTGATATTTGAACAAGGCTACCCCTAAAGACAAATACCCCATGCCTATAGCCGATTTGCTGGTGGATGCTGCCTCCGGCCACAAAATTATAAGTTTTATGGACGGCAACGCTGGTTATAATCAGATCTTTATGACCGAGGAAGACATTCACAAAATAGCTTTTAGGTGCCCGGGAGCAATCGACTTATACGAGTGGGTCGTCATGACGTTCGGCTTGAAGAATGTTGGGGCTACGTACCAGAGGGCCATGAATTATATCTTTCACGACCTAATCGACTTCCTAGTGGAGATCTACATTGATGACGTCGTTGTCAAATCCAAGGAGGTGGAAGACCACATAGCCGATTTAAGAAAGGTATTGGAGAGAATGAAGAAATATGGCCTGAAGATGAATCCCACAAAGTGTGCATTTGGCGTATCGGTTGATCGATTCTTTGGATTTCTTGTTCACGAGAGAGGGATCGCGGTAACGCAAAGAAGCGTTAACGCTATCAAGACTATTCAACCTCCGTGGGACAAGAAGCAATTGCACTCTCTGATCGGCAAGATTTACTTCATCAGGTGTTTCATAGCCAATTTGTCAGAAAAGATGAAGTCGTTCACACCTCTACTACGACCGAAAGCCGATCAAGCATTTATTTGGGGGCAGAGCAGCAGAAGGCCTTGGACAATATTAAGGATTATCTAAGCTCCCCTCCAGTATTGATCCCTCCACAAAAGGGAGTGTGGTTCAAGTTATACCAGTCAGCCGACAAGAAGTCTATCGGCTTAGTTCTGATTCAGGAGATCGAGGGCAAGGAGAAGGCAATTTTCTATCTTAGTAGAAGACTTCTGGATGCAGAACCGAGGTACTCTCCCGTGGAGAAGTTGTGTTTGTGCCTATATTTTTCATGCACAAAGTTAAGGCATTATTTATTATCCAACGAGTGCACTATAGTTTGCAAAGCCGACGTAGTAAAATACATGCTATCGGCTCCAGTTCTAAAAGGGCGAGTTGGAAAATTGATATTTGCTTTAACAGAATTTGATTTGATGTATCAGGCACCTAAGGCAGTGAAAGGACAAGCCATAGCCAATTTTATAGTGGAACACAGAGATGATTCAATCGGCTCGATTGATATCATGCCTTGGACTTTTACTTTTGATGGCTCGGTTTGCATGAACGGATGCGGCATCGACTTGGTGATAATCTCTCCCAGGGAGGCAAGCTTCGAGTTTGCTTTTTCGTTACGCCTCATGCAACAAACAATCAAGCTGAATATGAAGTCGTTCTCAAAGGTTTGTAGCTGCTGAAGGAGGTCGAAGCCGATGTCGTCGATATAATGGGCGATTCACTATTGGTCATTAGCCAGTTATCAGGGGAATTTGAATGCAAAAATGACGCGCTGATGATCTACTATAAAAAATGTCAAGATTTGATGGACAGCTTTCGGCTGGTAACCTTAAAACACATCCCTAGAGAGCAGAATTCAAAAGCAAATGATTTAGCTCAAGGGGCATCGGGCTACAAGCCGATGACAAAAGAAGTTGAAATAGAAATTGCAACGATCGCAGCCGACGACTGGAGGTTTGATGTCTACAGCTATCTGTAGAACCCTTCCCAGTCGGCTTCAAGGAAATTGCGCTACAAGGCTCTACGATATGTCTTGCTCGATGAAGACTTATATTATCGGACGATTGATGGCATGCTACTTAAGTGCCTAAGTGCTGATCAAGCTAAAATTGCTATAGGAGATGTCCATGAAGGAATTTGCGGCACGCATCAATCGGCTCATAAGATGAAGTGGTTACTTCAGAGAGCTGGATATTTCTGGCGACTATGTTGGAAGATTGCTTCAGGTACTACAAGGGCTGTCAGGATTGCAAGGAATTTGGAGCCATTCAGAGAGCACCAGCGTCGGCTATGAATCCCATCATCAAGCCTTGGTCGTTCAGAGGCTGGGGAATCGACATGATCGGCCAGATCAATCCACCCTTAAGCAAAGGACACAAGTTTATATTGGTGGCAACCGATTATTTTACCAAGTGGGTGGAAGAAGTTCCCTTGAAAAAGGTTGACTCCGAGGATACAATCGAGTTTGTTAAGGAGCATATCATATACAGGTTCGGCATCCCTTAGACTATCACTACAGATCAGGGATCTATTTTTGTCTCCGACGAGTTTGTCCAATTTGTCGACAGCATGGGGATTAAGTTGTTGAATTCTTCACCATATTATGCTCAGGCTAACGGACGGGCTGAAGCTTCAAATAAGAGTTTAATTAAGTTGATAAAGAGGAAGATCGCTGAGTACCCAAAGCAATGGCATAGCCGATTAGCTGAATCATTGTGGGCTTATCAGATGGCTTGCCATGGATCAACCCAGGTGTCTCCATACAAATTGGTCTACGGACATGAAGTAGTCTTGCCATGGGAGAACATCATCGGCTCAAGAAGGATTCAACTGCAGGATGAGTTGACAGTCGATGATTATTATAATCTGATGGTGGATGAATCCGAGGACCTAGTTTTGTCAAGGATGTGCGCTTTGGAAAAGGTGACTAGAGATAAAGAACAAGTGGCTCGTCACTACAAAAAGAAGATTGTGCCTAGGTATTTTGAAGAAGGCGAGCTTGTTTGGAAGCTGATATTGCCGATCGGCTCAAGAGATAGCAAGTTCAGTAAGTGGTCACCTAATTGGGAAGGGCCTTTCAAGATCCACAAATGCGTCTCTAAGGGAGCATACATGTTGGAAGGATTGGACGGAGAAGTGTTTGGAAGGGCTCTTAATGGCAAGTACTTGAAGAAATATAACCCTAGTGTTTGGATCAATTCATGATTCGGCTAGGTTCTTGCCAATCCATGCTAGCCGATGTGTTACACACATCGTCTCTAGGACGTTTTCACTCTAAATTTTTCCTCCTAGTTTTTTAAATCGACTGAATCTAGCCGACAGCTGATGGCCAGTTTCGTCTCATAATTTTATCAATGCTGATGGCAACATTGAGAAAATTAGGGGGGCAAACATTATACAAGGTCAGAAATCAGGAATTGGAGAACTTATTTTTTAAGGTTTTGAAATTTTTAAGGCATTCAGAACATGGAAGACGAATGAATCGGCAACAAACATATGATTAACACAAAGGGCACAGCAAGCCGATTACAGGAGTTATGAGTACAAGCCAAAATATCAATAGTTTTGAGGGATTAAGACCCTATTACATCCCTAAGAATTGTTCAATGGCCGATGTGGCTTCTTCTTTGATGCCTTTGATTTCTTCGACCGTGGCCATGTCTTGTTCCTCGGTGCCCGGGATCGTTTTGGCCAATTTATGGAGTTCTCCCAAGTACTTGATGGTGGAAGTCACCTTAGCCTTCTGTTCTTCAGTTGCCTTGGGGAGATCGGCTAGCACTTGCTTTTCTGCTGCAAGCTTGGCCCTGCACTACTCTAGTTTTGCCAGCAAGTCAGCCTCTTCTGCTTCGAGTTGGCCGATCTTGGTCTGCGTAATTGATGGCCCAGCCACCAGCTCATCCAACTTGGCCTTCTCGGCCACTATGTTTTCCACGGTGGCGTTCATCGAGGCCGCCAAGTCGGTTTGAGCTTGCCGGTCTACCCTCCGTTGTACGGCTTGCTCAAGTTTAAACCGGTGCTGATCGATGAAGACAGCTCGGGAGATTTTTTCAGCCAAGTCATCGGGGAGCTGACTATGAATGTCATTGAAGCGTGCTCGGGCTGGCCCGCACTCCATGATCAGTTGAGCTACATCGATGCTGAGCCGACGATAGATGTCTTGAAGCTTCTCCTTGATGTCGTCGGCTATGGTGGTCTGGTCCTGACTAGTGGCCTCTTCTTCTTCACTGACGAACTCTTTAATGTCGAATGGAAGCAAATCGGCTAGAGTCTACAGAAAGGGTTTCACAATTAAAACAGAGCATGCCAGCCGATCCCAAACTTTTGAGGAAGAAGGGAAGCAAACTTACTCGTATAGTAGGAGTTGGCACAGCTACTTCTTTGGTGTGATGGCTGCCTGTAGCCGACGGAGTTCGCTCACTCAGTACATGGGGGCAGCCGATGGAGACCGAGGGGGCTGCAAAGAAGACAAGTGTTAGTGTTGGTCGGCCAAAGGGGAATAAGCAGAAAGAAGAGATAAGTTCAGAAACTACTGGTGAAGCTGGACGAGGAGGTCGATTAGCTTATCTCTTGAACTACAAGGAGGATTTGGTCAAGACTTGAATGATTATAGTTTAAAAGCCAGATTCGAAAAGGCAAGGTGCTTACCGGTCGTTTCAGAGCAGGAGGGCTTGGTGGAGTTGGATCATCGGCCGGTGGGCTGACTGAGTTATGGCTTGAGCTGCTTGTTTTGGCTGCTTCTTTGACAGCTTCTGAGATCTCCTCATCCATGACCTCCTTATGGAGGGCTTCGTCAATGCTAGGGTCGAGGGAAGGCAGGCTATCGGCTGGTGCGGTCGGCTTTGATTTCTTTTGCTTCTTCACGGGGGCAGCCGATGGGGCGGCCCTTTTCTTCCTTGTCACCGCTTGGCGAGTCTGGCCGTACATTAAGGACTTCAACTTTGGCGCATCCCAGCCGATGGCTGATGGAGCATATCCACATCCGTTCGTGAGAACGCCCGAGCGGTACTCTATGGCAATGCCAGAGTTACTCACTGCGGGGGGGATCCAAATCTATCGTCTACAAAAGGAAAAATTTTTAAAGTGTTAGCAAGAGATGACAGCCAATTGATCAAGAAGAAAGATGCTTAGAAACAAAAGTACTTACAGAGGGGATTTCATCTGGCAGGAGGGTGGTAAGGTACATGGAGGCGCGTTGATGGAAGATATGTTGCTTGATCTCCACCCACCACCTGTCATAGGTCGCGCTCCTCTTGTGGGTCAACTCCAAGATCCCAATGCTGCCGAGAGGTGGGCTCTCTATCTCAATTAGTTTGTTCATGACCAGCTTTGAGTCGACCATAGCTTGATCTGCAAAATATGAACTTTTCCAGCCACATCATCAAGAAGGCAATGTGCTCTCTAGCATTAATCGGCCCAGGTCCCATATTCATGGCCACATACCCGTTCCAGCCCCCAATTGCTTTGGTCTTAAAAGAAAACTGGCCCTTGTTGTCCAGTTGATTGGGGTTAGCCGATGACATGATGTCAAGTCCTGTTAGCATGAAGACATCGGCTAAGGTTGGGGTCATTGGGTCTTGCTGGAAAAGGAAGGCATTCAGAGTATTGTTCCAAAAGTATGTGGCAGCCGACATTAACGGTTCATCCTTGAGCATGTCGGCTACTGAAAGGGATAGGCATTGAGCTATTCTGATTTCTTCCTAGTGACTCGGTTTGCTAGCTTGCATCCTTTTATACCATGACGGCCAAGACTTGTCAGTTGAGGGCCACGATTTAAAGGTGCCATTCCAATGGCTTAGGTTTGGGTTCCTCATCCTGTAGGGCGTTCTATTGGTTTTGGCTATGATGAACTCAGTGGGATCCTTATTGCCGATAGGCCCTAAGTAGTATCTCTCGTCGCTAATTAGGCTTGGAATTACTACTTGATGCGCGAGATGCTACAATCAAAAAAAGAGGTGGATTTCAGATTCGGAAGACCTAAAAATCAGATTTACGGCTAAGAGCAGGAGAGGAAAAGGGGTTGGCCGATTGGGCGTACCTCGGGGAACTAGATGGGAGAAGAGCCTAATTGAGCAGCTGGGGTTGCCATTGCTGCGATTGAGGTCGCCGAAGAGAGGGGGATCATCGCGGTGGAGTTGAGAAAGCCGAGGAAGTCGCCGGAGAGCTCGAGGGTGTTTGCTGGCTTGTGGATTGTGTTGACGGCGTGAGATGTTCAGCGCGAAAGGCATTATTTAAAGGGTTTTCATAACGGCCGAAACAGACTCGACCTAGGGTTGTGCTGGAAATAGGATTGTACAAAATCCAACATTATTGATGCCGCGGACTTGGGGCATGTGTTAACGACCAAATTTGGTAGCAAATCCCCAAGTTTGAAGCAAGGATTGAGGCGGAATTGGAGGAAACGCACGACCGGTGGAAACAGAGGTTGCATCGGCTGAGTCCGAATCGGCTACGGAGCTAGTCGGCTAAGTCCGAGTCGGAACAGGATAGCGGATAGCCGATTCCGATTGAAGACCAAAGGAGGTGCCAATCTCGAAGGGAAAGTTTAAGAGATAATTATTGGATTTGGTTTCCAAAGTGCTTCAAGGATGTTGCCATCTGCGGATAAGGTCCTACAACGGCAATTGTATCTTTAAGTTAGGATGTTTTGTATAGTTTCCTTTATAGATAATGTTGGTTTGTTTAAAGATGTTTGAGATTTAATCTATAATAAGAATCATGTCTGTTATGGACTCATTGTATATCCGAGGCTGTAAATCTAATGCGAATCGGCTAGTACTCCGATACATTTTATAAAAAGATATTAATCTAACCTAAATGCGCTAAACCTAGATCAATCAGGTGTCAACAAAGGCTGGCAGATTGATACCGGCTTAGGGCATTTAACCAGATTGAGAACTTAATATAAAAGGTGGCTTTAATATATCTAACAGTAAATATTACTAGAAAGATAACTAAAACAGGTAAGGTCGGCTGAAACCCCGACACTGTCTCTAATGATAAACATCAAGCCGAATAGATCTTAATAATTCTAAAAGCGACTTAACAGGTCGATCCGACGCAGCATTAAGTACAAAACAAAGTATCAGATCTATAAAAACTGATGTAAATCCCTCGAGATGGTGGATACAACATATAACCCAGTCCAATATCTAGATCTAGCTCTATCGGGTATTGCCTCCCGAGAGAAACCAGTCGATGGTGAGATAGATCTAGATATTGCTCTAGATTATAAGATGTATATGATAAATTGCGCAGTTTATAACATCAAAACTAGAGTATCATAACGATGTAAGCACTAATTCCGATGATACAAGCCGCTAATGACAAGCAATTACCTTGTTCACAGATCGAAATCGATGCAGCCCGAGCGAGATCAAGAACTCGTCGAAAAGAATAAAAGGTTGGCGATGCACCAAAGTTGATTGATTAGATGTTGGTTGTCCTTTTTACAGGAGGTCTCGGGTCCTATTTATACCTAAGTACAACAAAATCCGTGTAGAACACGATTCCTAACTTATCTACTATACATCATGCGACAATATCCTGAGACATGGTCCCATGCCGCGTTACAAAAGGAGTATCTATACAAATCCCTATTTTACAGATACAATTGTGTTACAAGACTCTATCCATAGATGGCAACATCTTTAACGAACATTTGGGAACCGAATCTAACATTTATCTTCAAGCTTCCTTATCGGGATCGGTTCCATCTTCATCTTCGAATCGGAATCGGCTATCGGCTATCCTTATCCGATTCGGCCTTAGCCGACTGATTTCCCAGCCGATTTGGTCCTAGCCGATGCGGCCTCTGTTTTTTCGCAGATCACACTTCCGATCCGATTCTGCTTCAATCTTGGCCTTGAACTCAGGGATTTGGTTACCAAATTTGATCGTTAACAAAAACATATCACAGTACTAGCCAATTTACATTAGATCTGCGGCATCGGCTAGGTTATGAATGTGTATAATTATTATTCTAATGTGCTTTTGGATACAAGTGGTTTATACTGTCTCAGTATACTACCGATCTATCCCAATCACTTGGTCTAAATGTGCTTTGGGATAACAGTTATATATTTATTGATATCTATAGCCGATCGAGTAGGATCCAATCTTAACCAAATGTCTATCTTTTTGTTTCTTGTTGGTTGCAGGATTAAACAAACTGGCACGTCTGTTCAATCATCAAAGGCGACCATTGGACCTGCACTGGAGTTAAGCAGATCTCCCAGGCTAGCGCGTGGGAAAAATTCTCATCAACAGGCAGCCTCACGGATGGCCCGGATTCACTCGAGGTGAATCCGATGGTATGGGGCAAAAGGGGCCGGTAGCTCACCGGCCGGCGGTGCACACGGCGGCACGGCGACGGTGCTCGAGACCAAATGGTCACCGATGGTGAGCGATGACGGCGCGGGAAGCGACGCACATGAGAGGACGCAGCACCCATGAAGGAAAAGGGGAAAGGGAGTGGTGGCGACCTCGTCGAGACAACGGGCGACCAGCGCGGGAGAAGAGGACAGCGACAATGGCGACTGCGTTGGTGATCTGTCGAACTGAAAGGCGAATGGTGTTCGGTGGTGCCTAAGGAAAGAGAGAACGGCGTTACAGGGAGAGAGGGGGCGCACGGCGATGGACATCGCCGACTAAAGGGGAAAAGAATGGATAAGCTCACCGGCGCACGACAGGAACGGGGTTCTGGCGATGGAGGACGACATCCAAGCAGCGGTCGAGGTGCCTCACGATCTCACGAAGCCGACGGTGACAACGGCGCAGCTCGACGGTGAGTGGTGAGCGGCGCGGTGGCTAGAGGTGGCTGAAGGCAGCAAAGAGCGGCGACGCTAGGGAAGAATGACGCGGGAGCGAGAGAGGGCACGGGGAGTGTTGTGATGTGTAAAAGGGGAGAGAGGAGTTCGGGGGCGGCATTTATAGGTCGAGGCAGGCTCGGACGTGACCCGGAGGGAGTGAAAACACCCGCGACGAGGGGAGAGAGAGAGAGGAACGTGCAGCGGATTCAGATTTTGAATCCCCGCCGTTTCGCGACGTGATGCACACGGGGGAGTGGGAAAGAGGGGCACGGCATCTCGGGACGGCGCTAAGTGGGCGCAAGGGGCGCGGGGAGAGCGGCGGCGTGGCTGACGTCAGCCCGCTCTCTCCAGCCGGAGGTGGACAATAGGTCCGACAAGAGGGGCCTACCTATCGACGCTGGGAGAGAGAGGGAGGCAGAGCGGACTTGCTGGCTGGTTGGGCCGCAGCCACACGCCGACCCAGCAGGAGGAGGCGAGGCGCGGGTGCGGTCCAAAGGCAGGAGGTGGCCGGAAAACGGCCCACAGCCGAGAAAAGGAAGAAAAAGAAAAAGAAAAAGAGAATTTTGGATTTAATTTAATTCCAATAATCATTTTTAATTACTAAAATTGTTTCATTTTCTCGAAAATTCCACAAAAATTCCTATTAATATATTCTAGCATGGGGAATTTATGAAAAATATCACCAAGCCAATTCCACTTATTAAATTTATTTATTAACTAGGGTTTCGCTCTAGTTTAATTTCCAGCAATTTCTTCGCGTGATTTATTAAATAATTTAAGGCTAGAAAGGGAAACTTCTAGATGTGACATGAGGGAGGGCCACGAGCTCGCAACCGCGGTGGCGGAGCATGTTCTTGCTTTTTTCTGGGCCCGGACCCCAACTCTTCCCCGGCGCTGGCACTCCAAGCGTTCCTAGTAGGCACTGAGGAAGAGGCGCGGAGGGCCGTGGCCGAGGCCGTAGCTGCAGTCGCCAATTTCTTCAAGCGCGGGGAGTACTAGGGCTGGGCAATCGGTTTTAACCACATATTTGGTTCGTTTTTTCTTACGCAAAGTTTGGTTTGGGACGCATGAAGAACCGATCGATTTTTGTAAATTCTAGAAACCGCATACTTTGGGTTTGGTTTTTCGGTTTGGTTTTTGGTTTTTATCCAAAAAACTGATAGAAGCAGAGGAGTCGTGCCGCCACCCCGAGCGCCGCCGCTGGCCCCTCCGCACCATGCCCAAGAGTCGCCGTCGACCCCCTCCGCACCCGCCGCCGTCGTCAACCCTTCCCGCCCGGCGCGCCTCTCCGCCGCACCCGCCGCCGCCGCCCCCCATTCGCGTCACGCGCCGAACGCCCGCGTTGCCGCCGCGCCCTCCGTGCCCGTCACCGCCGCCGCCCCTATCCGCGCCGAGCGCCGAGCACCGCCGCGCCACTGCCGGCCCCTTCCGCGCCCGTCGCCGCCGCCGCCCCCTTCGCACCCGCCGTCGCCGTCACCCCCATCCTCTCCAGACCCGAGCGCCACCACTCCCCCACTCCCCACCCCCAGCGACCAGCGCTGCGAAGAGAGAAGAGAAGAAGAGGGAACTCAGAGAAGAGCCGTTTTTCCGGTTTGGTTTCTTTTGGGAGTTCGGTTTTCATACTTTAAAACCAAACCCACACCGAACTATGCAGTTTTTGTAACACCGTGAATCGAACCCAAAACCAAAAACTGAAAAGTCGCAAATTTTGGTTCGACTCGGTGTGGTTCGGTTATTTTTGGTTTTTGGTTTGAAAGTGCCCACCCCTAGGGAGTACATGGAGTTGGTGCCCAGCTATGTGGAGCTCGACGATGGAGATGAAGAGGACGAGGATCACAAGGAAGAGGAACACGACCAACGAGCTCCTTCTCCCATGGCTTAGCTTGCCCAAGCTTGCTCTGTTTATTTTAGTTTGGATATTGTAACTAAGTTTGTGTTACCAATGATTGTGCCCTATAAACTTTTGAGGGGTATTTGCTACCCTAACTTTTTTTTGGGAGAAGACATGAAGTGGAGATCCAGTAGCATCTTCAATTTTGTGCGATGGTACTTACTCCACCCGGTCAAACATGTGTTTCCCGTTTTAGTGCAAGCTGTTCTCCAAGCCTCGGGGAGCATGTACTCGACATTTCCAGGCTCGGGTACTTGGGCACGTATCCACAACTGATCCACGGCCCCAGGCCCGTGTACGATAGAGCCCCTAGCTCCGGGCCCGAGCGCCAATCGCAGGATATATGCTGCTAATATTTGTGAGCCCCCAGCGGGACTCGAGTCCTACCGCAGCTAACTTACTACCCGCTTCCTTTTTTTTGCGACTTATAATAAAAGTTAGATAAATTCTAGCGTCCCCTGTCCTTCCAATAATCTCTTAAAACCCAACAAACTTTTGTTGAAAATAGCACATATGACAAGCGACAAACGCACAACCCATAAGAGAGCCCTAGGCCATGATTAACAAGACCGAACATCGCTGCCGCCAACGAGACCTAAGTTACTCGATAGACGGGCGTGCTCGAGGCCCCGCAACTTAAGCAGTGCCCGGGGTTGAAATTCGTAACAAGGACTTTGCTTATAGATCCGACCCCCGTGATTGTCATAGTGCTACTTCTCGTAACACGAGTGTGAATCCTATCTTATTATTGTGGAAGCTATAAAATTTGCAACACGTGGAAAAAAAGGATGACGCAAGAAGAAAAGATAACACTACTCGGGAATAAGCAACTTACCAATAAATGTGATAAGACATGAAAATTGAAAAAAATGACAATTTTGTTGATAAAGATACATTGTAGTAGTTCCCAATCAATGCTTAAATTTTGCAAAGTCAAGCATTGCCCCGAGCACTTGAAACTTATAGCTTTGGTGCTACATGTAGAATTTGCGTAGATGTTCTATATTCCACAAGTTCGGTAATGGGGTCCCATCTTCGGTGGCCAGTCTTAGCGAACTAGGTCGCGTGACACCAATCACCAAGAAGGGTCCTTCCCACAATGGGGATAACTTGTTCTTGCTAACACACGTAAGAACACGGTGCAAGACCAATTCCTTGACCTAGAGTGTTTGGGCGCGAACGTTACGCTAAAAATAGTGTTTTTAGCTTTGCTGGTACTGAGTCGCCCATAGCGAAGCCCGCCTTCTGTGCTCTTCTAAGTAATCCTTATCGTCCTGCAAAAGTTTGTCATTGTCGGGGCCATGGTCAACGATATTAACCCGAGGAGAACCGTATGTTAGTTCTGACGAGAGAACAACTTCAGCCCCGTACACAAGGAAGAAAGGTGTCTCCCCTGTTTCTTTGCTAGGAGTTGTTTGATTTGCCCACAGTACTGGTAGGAGCTCCTCAATCCACCCTGATCCATGTTTCTTGAGGATATTATATGATCTTGTCTTGAGGCCTCTCAAGATTTTCGCGTTCACCCTCTCAACCTTCCCATTGCTCTCAGGGTGGGCAAGCGAGGCAAAACACAGTCTGATTATGACTTCCTCACAGTAGTCCTTGAACTAATTTCTCGTGAACTGCATGTCACGCCTAGAAATTTAGCCAAATTTCTAGACTATTTTGTGTATTAAATCCCTGTCCAGAAATCAGCCAGGGTACACAAAATGACAAATCAATAAACAGATCCAAACGTAGATAAAGCGTAAAATACTTACAGAAGAGGCACTTAGTCCTCGCACCCGAAAGAAAACAACAGCAGCGGACAAAGGCGATCCTAGCGGGGCTTCAGCCCCACTCCACAGTCACACTCAACTGGGGTCTGAGCCTTGGTCTTCTAACTCCATCTTCGACTCATGAGCACTGCACTTCTGGGAAAAGGGGGAAATAGCAAGGCTGAGTACAACCACCGTACTCAGCAAGCCACACGGAGAAATGCATACGTGCAAGGGGAGACAAGAGTGGCTCGGGCTATTTTGCATAAAAGAGGTTGTAAAACGTTTCTGGTTCAAAATAGTAAAATAGTTGATTAATTTATTAAATCAATATTAATCATCCACTGAACAACGCTATACCACGTTGAACAGGCCCAACCATTCCACCTGAACTAAACCAGTTCCATTAAGTCAAATTATTAAAGGTGGGACTAATCATGGTGAATCTGGTTGATCGCCCATAACCGCGGGCACGGCTATTCGAATAGTTTTACTCTGGCCAGAGATGTACAACTGTACCCACAAGACACGATTCCACACATGTTGCCATGCCCCGAAGCACCACCGGGATACTGCAAGGGGAAAATCGCGACAAGACCCTTCGCATAACTTCCCCTGACCAAGCGACACCACACTAAGGTTTCGCCCCTACCCCTATGCCGGGTAGGCAGCCCCCTCTGTGCCTTGGTGAATCCAGCGACCACATAGACCTTGCCCGGTCCATCCGAACTCCATCAGCCCACCCTTGCCTGGATGCGTCGGCCAGGGAAAAACTACACTATAAGTCCAGCCGTTGCCCATGCTGGCTTGTGGTAAGTACTGTAAGTCTTCCAGGGTTTCCCATGAACCGGTCCTTAATTGCCATGGGTGCGACAAGCAAAACCATGCACCCACAGCCCACCATTTATTCATATTTTAATTAACCAAGAACCTTTGCCAAGGTACCTCCAGTCTGAGACCGTCATTTCATGTGTCTATCAGCTAGTAGTAAAGTTCTCCCATTATTGTGAGCTAGTGTAATTAAGCATGGCTAAGCATAAATATTCCTTGCGAGATCACATAAGTGATTCAAGCTAGTCAAATTAATCACCCAAGTTGACAATGGATGGATATCAATTAAATGAGGCACAAGCGATCAGATAGGTATTCTCGGTTCCCATGTAATTAGCAAAACAATGCAATTTTATTTGCAAACAATAAATAATTTTATAATTTGGGATCAATATGCGTCAAGGAAGAATGTGACTTGCCTTGCTTCTTCAGCTGACCTTCTCTTCTTCGCGAACACGAACTCCCAAAACGGTGAAGTTTATACGCTGGCACGCAAAATGAGAAAAACTCTAATAAGAACATAATAAACAGTACATGGAAAGTAAACAAACATGTAGAGCTCAATTTTAGATGAATTTTGCAACTTGGATGGCCCAATGTGGAGTTCGTATGGATTAGATATGGATTTTAGAAGTTTTAGGCCATTTAAATGAATTCTGAGTATTAATTCGATTTATTGCACAATTATTAATTGATTTCTCAAGGAATAGGTATCCGCTGACATCCGAAAAAGGCCGGTGCTGACACACGGGCCCCAAGAGTCAGCGACACAAAGGAGCGGCCCTCCGAGGACCAAGTCCAAAGAGGTAAGAAAACGGGCGGAAAGGAGGAGGTGAACTGGACTTCTCAGGGCTAGGCCAAGGAGAGAAAATGGACTTTGGCGATGGAGAAAACCTATGGACCTGTGGCCGAAGAGGGAAGGAGAAGATTTGGACTTTTCTCTTGGGGAGGAAAGTTGGACTTTAGATGAAGAAGGTGGCCTATGGGCCGACGGCCCAGAGAGGAAAATGAGTGAGAGAGAGTAAAGGGACCCAAACTAGACTTTGTACAAAAGAGGGGAGTTGGTCTGGGCCCAAGCGAGGAAAAGGAAAAGGGAGGCCCAGAGGGAGGAGAAATAGATTTTCTCAGGGAGCGAGGGCAATTGGGCCGCACGGGGAGAGGGTGGCCCGAGAAGGTAAATGGGCCGGCTCAAGGCCTGTCCGATCGGTCGGCTCGGTCCGGCCGGACGGCTTAGCCTAGCCGGGACCGACGAACCGGCCGGGTCGGCATGGCCGACGGCGCGGCAGCGGCAATTGGTCGCCGGAGGCGACCGACGCGCGGGAGGCGGCGTTGCGCACGCACGGGAGGTGGCGGTGACACGGGCTCGGATGGGGCGACGGGAGACGTGCCCAGGCGACAAGGCGCAGCGGCTCGGACGGCAGTGTGGCGACGACGCGCACTGTGGCACACAGACTCGGCTCGGTGCACGGCACGCGCAGCATCGGCGAGCGCAGAGAGACGCACGGGCCGGGTTGCCGCGGCGATCAAGAGCAATGGGCCGAGGCGCACACGGGATTGGCACATGGGCACAAAGGCAAAGGAGGAGGAGCGGCTCGGCTCTGGCCGGCCAGCTTTGCCGACGGCAAAGTGGCGCACGGCGCGCGGGGCTTTGCCGACGGGCGGCGGGAATTCGCCAAGGCGACGGCAGTGGCGCACGACGGGCTGCGGAGAGAGGAGATCGGCGCACGGTCAGCGGTGGAAACCCCCCCGCATGGCGACGCGCGTGACCGGGGCTCACCCAGGGCGGCGCCGAACACGGAGAGAGAGAAGGGAGTGGAGAGGGAAAGAGGTTTTCTCACCGACGGCCGGAGATTGAAGGGATGACGGCGACGGCGCGTTTTGGCGATGGAATTTTGGGGAAAAACACAACGGGAAGGTGTTCCCGAGAATTGCGAAAGTGGAGATGGTGGTGGCTCGGTGGGAAGAGTGACGGTGTAGCGGGAACGGCCGAAAACAGCGAGCTCGACGACGGAATTTGGGCGGCGGCGGAGCTCGGGAATGGGTGAATGCGAGGGGAAATGAGTGGAGAGCGTGTTTCGGAGTGTGGGGAATCTTTAAAGCCGGCAAGGGCGCTCGGGCATGGCCGGGAGGAGCGGGGAACGGACGAAAACCATCGCGTCACGACAAAAATGGCGGCTGCAATTGATGGTCTTTAAGTTGGCCGTTCCGGCGCACATGATTAGCGGAGGAAGGGGGAAAATGGGGGAAACGGAGGAGTAAAGCCGGGAACATGTTATGACGCGGTTAAATGTGGAGGAACGTGGCCGGGAGAGGCGGGGACAGCCGGCCATGGTGGAGCTCGGCATTGCAAATACACAACGAATTGATGCGGGATTGAATGGGGATTTATGGGGGAATTGATGAGGACGTGAAGGAGAATCGGTTTTCGCAATTTAATTGGAAGGAAAACCGATGAGGAGGGAGATCAAACGGTGCGGCGGTGCTACGCTTGCATGGGAGAGAGAGAACAATCGACTGGCGGAGGAGGAAGATGGCACTGTAGCGTAAGGGACGAAACTTAGACTTTTTTGTCCAAACATCCTTTAATTTTTATAAATACTTCCAATGCTCAAGTAATTCCAAGAAAAATCCTGAAAATATATGAACACCCAAAGTATTTAATAAAAATATCTCCAGCTCATTTAATATTTAATTAATTTATTTAAATAATTACTTTAATGCTCTTTGTATTATTTAAATTATTTCTTGAGCTCCAAAATTTCACGAAAAATCTGAGAGAGTATTTTAGGGCATGGAGAATATTTCAAAAATATTTCCATCCATGATTTTTAAAGGAAAATTTTATTTCCTTATTTACTTTACTTGAATAATTTATTTTTCTTTTTAATAATTTCTCGAAAATGCATTATTAAACGATTTTTAATCCCGATCGAAAATCGGGGTGTGACACTGCATGCCGTTGTCGGTTATGATGCGATTAAGAACCCCGAACCGGCTCGTGATCCCTTTTATGAATTTAAGTGCTAAATTTTTATCGATTTTGGTGACCGAAAAAGCTTCCGGCAATTTGGTGAATTTGTCGATGGCCACATAAAGATGTTTGTAGCCACCTGTTAACAGCAGAATTTGGTAAGCCCTAGAACCCGAATGGGCTAAGGTGTCCATCGGCTGATACCGAATCGGATAAGGCAAGCCGATGTAGCCGATTCCGGTATGACAACATTGGAGACACCATCGGATCAAGATGATGTGCTTCATGAGGATTGCCATATAAGGATAGAGTCCTAAAAAGGTAATTGTATCTATTAATTAGGAAGAGTTTGTTAGTTTCCTATTTTATCTTTAGAAAAGTGTGTTAGTATCCGGTAAAGATTTGGTTTGTTTCCTTTTATCTTTAGGAAAGTTTGGATTTGTAATCTGTTAGGATCTCTGTTTCTCTGTTAGCCCATGGGTATAAATATGTAAGCTAGGGGTTCATGTAACTCATCTCTCGATCAATACAATTCGGCGCATCGCCACCTCTTACTTTTCTACTTTGTTCATCATCCGACGAGACTTGGCACCTGACGCGGGGCTGCATCGGCTTCGATCTCCAGCGAAGGGGTAAGTCCAAGGTCCCGTTGGCCCAGGTATATCGTATCTATCTTTAGTTTCATTATTGTTCATAGATACATCGGCTTAGTTAGGACTTTCTCGGTTAGGTTCGATATTCGATTAAGTCGATGTTTACGTAAATGTAATGTCGCTTTAGGTAGATCTGTTATATCCATCACATTAGACAGATCTATCGGTTCATCGAGTATTAGATTATCGTATACAATCTCGTGCTGCATCGGTTAGGTCCGACCTACTAGATTGTTATCGATAATCTAAGTCTTGTTAGCCGATAGGTTCGTGCTAATGTTTCACCGGAGGGTTAGCCGGTCTTATCATATGTCTATGTTAATCTAGTCCTAGTATCTCAATTTAGCTCTATCGGTTGTTTCTCGCTTTAGGGTTTCTGCCGATACCAGCTAAATCGTTATATTAGATTAGATCAGCTTAGGCATCAACCACCCTGAAAATCAGTCAAGGGCTTGATTGTCTAGATGTTACGTTTCATTTCATACTTAGTGTTGCATCAATTCAGTTTGATCTACTAAGTCGTGATTAGAACCGTAGTCTTTAGCCTGCCCGTTGGCTGCCACTAAGGGTTTCGTTGGGGTTTCAGCCGACGAATTATCTGGACATCGGCATCGGCCAGAATCGCATGATCGGTTGTCAACGGATCGGCTGTCAACAGCTGATCGTGCGATTCCGGCCGATGCCAATGTCCAGGTAATTCGTCGGCTGAAACCCCGACGAAACCCTTATTGGTAGCCATCAGGCAGGCTAGAGACTACGATTCTAATCACGACTTAGTAGGTCAAACTGAATTGATGCAGCACTAAGTATGAAAAGAAACACAATATCTTAACAATCAACCCCTTGACTTATTTTTAGGGTGGTAGATGCCTAAGCTGATCTAATCTAATATAACGATTTAGCCGATATCGGTAGAAACCCTAAAACGAGAGACAGCCGATAGAGCTAAATTGAGATACTAGGACTAGATTAACAGAGACATATGATAAGACCGGCTAACCCTCCGGTGAAACATTAGCATGAACCTATCGGCTTAACAAGATTTAGATTATCGATGACAATCTAGTTGGTCGGACCTAACCGATGCAAGACGAGATTGCATATGATAATCTAGTACTCAAGGAGCCGATAGATCTATCTAATGTGATGGATATAATAGATATACCTAAAGCAACATTACATTTACAGAAATATTGACTTGATCATAATATCAAACCTAACTGAGAAAGTCCTAACTAAGCCGATGTATCTATGAAAGGTAATGAGACTAAAGATAGATAGGATATACCGGGCCGGCGAGACCTTGGACTTACCCCTTCGCCGAGATCAAAGCCGATGCAGCCCCGCGTCGGGTGCCAAGTCTCGCCGGATGATGAACAAAGTGGAAAAGGTAAAGGGTGGCGATGCGCTGAGTTTGTATTGATCGAGAGATATTGGTACATGAACCCTGGGCTTACATATTTATACCCATGGGCTAACAGAGAAACAGAGATCCTAACGGATTACAAATCCAAACTTTCCTAGAGATAAAAGGAAACAAACCGAATCCTTACCGGATACTAACACACTTTCCTAAAGATAAAATAGGAAACTAACAAACTCTTCCTAATTAATAGATACAATTGCCTTTTTAGGACTCTATCCTTATATGGAAATCCTTATGAAGCACATCATCTTGATCCGACGGTACCTCCAATATTGTCATACCGGAATAGGCTTCATCGGCTTGCCTTGTCCGATTCGATATTAGCCGATGGACACCTTAGCCGATTCGGGCTTCGGGGCTTACCAAATTCTGGCGTTAACACCACCGACCGCTCGGGAAAAGGCCTAAGGATGTCCAGCCCCTAGACCGCAAAAGGCCATGAGAGCGGTATGACTTGGAGTGCTTTTGCGGCCTGAAGCACATGTCTGGCGTGGAATTGGCATGCTCGGCAACACTGCACCAAGGTTGCAGCCTCTTGCAAAACAGTCGGCCAATAAAATCTCTGCTGGAAAGCTTTTCTAACAAGGGCGCGGGACATGGAATGGCTACCACACTCTCCTTCAAGTATATCAAAAAGGATCTCAACACCGGCCACGCGGCCAAAGCATTCTAGAAGCACACCAGTAGTGCCACGTCGGTAAAGGTCCCCTTCTACCATGATACAGCACTTGGCAATGCGCGCAACCTTTTCCGCTTGCGCATCATCTTCAAAAGATGAGACTGGACCAAGTATGCTCGGATCTCATCCATCCAGGAGAGGGTACTGGCCTCGATCCCAACCGCTTCGATTGGGGCCTGGGGCCATCTTGGTCTTCGGGCACATGGCCTAATCGCTTGTGTACTTGAAGTAGCTTTGCCAAGGTGCCCGGATAGGCATGCAGACGGGCTATGAAGGATTTTCTTGAAATACTCTCGAGGGAACTGGGGCCCGGGAGGACGCCAGCCTTGATAGCTCGTCGGCAAGCATGTTATCACGGCAAGGAACATGACATCATTCGAAGCCATCAAAACGGCGCTCAAATTTTTGTACTTCATCCACACAAACACCGCCATTTGCGAGTATGTGCATTGATATTCTTTGGAAACTTAATTGACTACGAGATGGGAATCGCCCCGCACCAACAAACGGTGGATGCCAAGGGCACTAGCCACCCGCAGCCCGATGAGCAGGCCCTTGTATTCTGCCATGGTTTTAGTTGCCTGAAAATCCAACTATATCATATACCCCAGCTCGTCCCAGTTGGCGATGTTAGAATGACACTGGTCCAGCCCCATTATATGCAAAAAGAGTCGTCGAATTTCATACACCAGCGGGATGGCGTGTCGCCGGTGGGCCAGGCCTTGGGGGAGTTGCGTCGAGTGAATCATCCACTCAACAACAAAATTTGCCAAGTCTTGACTTTTTATGGCATGACGTGCTTTGAAATGAAGATCGAACTCCGCAAGCTCAACCACCCCTTTCGCAATTCGTCCTGTGCCCTCTCGGTTATGCAAAATTTGATCAAGAGGGTACGAGGTAACTACGGAAACCTTGTGAGCCTGAAAATAGTGTCGTAGTTTTCTAGATGCGATGAGGACCACATAAAGAATTTTTTGTTAGTGATATGCCCTAGAGGCAACATGGAGATGTTGCATATCATGTCAATGTTTATGTATTTATGAATAAAGTGTTATTCAGTTCCATAAAATAGACATCTTGTATTGATCAATAAGTACGTAACTTATTTATGAGACTTTATATGTATGAATCTATTTCTAAATGATCCCCGATCATATATCATATTATTGGAACTAATATGATTCTAAGATCGGCATGTTTATTGATTGATGATCATGTCTCATAGATCATGGGTATGGAGATACCAAATCAATAAACATGGACATATGTGTTAGAGAACACATTGTTGGATAGACCCACCATGAGACACTACAGAATTAATGTGACATTAGTTGGTCTCGGGTAGTGTTGGTACAAAGTCCTTAGACCCGAGGTCACCATGGATTCCAACATGTGTAGTAGCCTACTTTGGGACTACGCTATTCCGTAACCGGGTAGTTATAAAGGTAGTTTTCGGGTTTGCTATGAAACATAGAGTGGGATGTGAGTGATCAAGATGGAATTTGCCCCTCCTTTGGAGAGATATCTCTGGGCCCTCGAGGTAATGGATTATGGAAATGCATGGCCATGCTAAGTTGATTGAGGAGTCAATCAATAGACGATAATCCAATACGGTTCGAGTGAATGGTTAAGCTATTGAAGGGATGGCACACATCTTGCTTATAGCTTAATTGGTATCGTGAGGCAAAGGGATTTGTGTACACATTACAGGTTCGAGCCAATATTATATTCTTGTATACTATGGTGTCAATATGTGCTGCTAGGCACCGTCAGTTGACGGCCGGCGAGTTGGACTCGAGCCGACGGTCGCCTAAGTTAGACTATAGCCGAAACCAAGTATACCTGAACCTACAGGGTCGCACGCTTAAGGGGATAAAATAGATATTCGAGTTGGACTCGAATACGGCTCGATCGGATAGGGATCCGATCGGATAGAGTCCTATGGGCTTACGACGTATGGGCGGCCAACTCGTGAGATTCGGATAGGATCCGATTTAAAATAGAGTCCGATCGGCCACTAGTCCCATCGGCCAACTCTATATAAAGGGGCGAGGGTGGAGAGTTGCTGGATCGCTTGAACCGAATCCGCAACAGAAGTCGTCGAGATCAATCTCCACGGAAACCCTCCCCACTTTCGAGCCAAACCCTAGCCTTGCATCGCGTGCTAGCACACGGGTGTTCGGCGTTCTATCCCCGGACGTGTGGATACCGGTAGAGGCGCTGCTACGTTGCGTGCTGTTCATCGGCTGTGGTACTTCGGAGCAAGGCGGCTGTGGCAGATTTGCTGTGGTCGAGCGCATCGGAGCGAGGCGCGAGAACGCGGTCAGACGACTCGGTGAATCGGATGTCCACAGGAATCGGCTGTCGGCTTCCGGGAATCAGCTGTCATTGGCCAGCACAGTTCCAGATCGGATAGCCCTGATTGGCTGTTTCCGCTGCTTACTCCAATCGGTAACGATCTATCGGCCCTTACTTGCAAGTGTTCCTGGTTTGCGCGGTAGAAAAGTTTTTGTTTTCGGCTAGCGTAGCTTCCGCGTAACCCTTCAGTGGTATCAGAGCTAATCTTGCTTAGTTCGGGTTTTAGATTGGATCTGGAACAAGTTTTGCACACGGGTTGATTAGATCAATCGGTTTTACGGGATCTGTTGAGGAGAGTAGATGGTAATTGTGTTCCTTGATAGTGTATCGGAACGGCATAATGTGATTACGTCGAAGCAATATCCATAGAACTCGGTTTGAGTTGGGCTCGAGATAGCGTTCCTTGATAGTGTATCGGAACGGTATAATGTGATTATGCCGAAGCTATCTCGTAGTCCGATCTTGTTAGCTGCCTCGCGCCTACGCAAACCATCTCCCTTGATAGTGTATCGGGACGGCATAATGTGATTATGCCGACATGGTTTTCGTAAGCGATTTCATAGATTGGATCTATGAATTCATATAATGTGTATCGCCGTGTGCGTCCCCCTTATAGGTCGTCTCGATGTCGTTTCTCTGCGATAGGTAGAAAATGTTTTCTATGCCTAACTTGTTTTTGCAGAGAATGCTTTGAGATGGTATGGCCCTATTGTATGTATGAGATGCATGTGATGCGTGTAATATTCTTTCATATGTGCAATCCCTGTAATATTCTTTCATACGTGCAATGCTTGTAATATTCTTTCACGACCTATGAGTCGATGTAATCTTCAATTAGAGCTTCTATAGTAGTAGCTTAGTTTGAAGAAATCAAGCATCATGCACATTGAAAGATGGTGCCGAAGATGGAGATCCTCAGCGTCGGCATGGAGATAGAGATCACCATGTGAAGGGGGCCATACTATTTCATTATATGCTATTCTACCTGCTTTCATATATGTGATATGTTTGTTTGATAGGATAGCATCCCTCTCAAAATTAAGTAGTAATGATGCCCTTCCAAATGTTGCACCCGTCACCGTTATGCTCGTCAATGGTGGGTCCGCCAAAGCAGAGTGCCATTCTCTATCATAACACGAGGGGTATATGTCCGATATATACATGCAGAGCATTTGGTTTACTTAACAAGGCTATCAAAACAGTTTTGGGCCTTGGGGCATAGGTTGGGGCCGGGGCATGGAGATGCCACACCAACAACAAGAGTAACATAGAGATGTGATTAGCAAGGTGTTGCTTACCGATGTTATTAATCTTGTAGCAGTGATGCCAAAGCTCACTAGAAATAAACTAACATGTGGATCTTGACCCAATACGTAACCTAGAGGAAAGGTGTAAAATACGTAATGGGAGTCTAATGTTAAATTGTTTAACAATAGACATAGCATAAACATTGTGCTAAACTTTGCTTTTTCTTTGTAGAATAAATGGCGGCTAATACTACACCCGCTTTTAATTTGCGATCTATTCTTGAAAAGGAAAAATTAAATGGAACAAACTTTATGGATTGGTATCGCAACTTGAGAATTGTTCTCAAGCAAGAGCGTAAGGAGTACGTTCTTGAAGTACCCTATCCCGAGGATTTGCCTAATAATGCCACCGCAACCGCACGGAGAGCTTACGAGAAGCACACTAATGATGCCCTAAATATAAGCGTCTCATGCTTGCTACAATGTCCCCGAGCTTCGAAGCAAAATGAGAGCAACGATGCTCACACTATTATTCGGGATCTGCGTGGCATGTTTGAGAACCAAGCTCGGGCCAAGAGGTTCAACACCTCAAAGTCCTTGTTTGCGTGCGAGCTTGTTGAGGGGAATCCCGTCATCCGCATGTGATAAAGATGATTGGCTACATTGAGAGTCCGGAAAACTGGGTTTTCCCCTTAGCCAAGAGTTGGCTACGATGTGATTCTCCGCCGCTCCTCCGAGCTTCGAGCCATTCATATTAAATTATCACATGAACAATATGGATAGGACCTTGGCTGAATTGCATGGGATGCTAAAGACAGTGAGGAGAGTATCCAGAAAACGGTCATCATGTGATGATGATGCGAAGGCTAAGCGCAAACCACTGTCAAGAAACTTTGCACCAAGAGGAAGTTAACTCCCGATGAGATCACGAGTGCCTCCAATGCAAAGAAGGGCAAGAAGGGGTCGGCGGCATCGATGCCGTTTGCTTCTATTGCAAGGAGACAGGCCATTGGAAGAGGAACTGCAAGAAGTACATGGAGGATCTCAAGAAGAAGCAAAGTACGACTTCGCTCGGTATTAATGTTATAGACATTAATCTCGCTACTTCACCTACTGACTCTTGGGTATTTGATACCGGATCGTAGCTCATATTTGCAAATCATTG
Organism: Oryza australiensis; assembly: GCA_019925245.2. Taxonomy (NCBI): domain Eukaryota; kingdom Viridiplantae; phylum Streptophyta; class Magnoliopsida; order Poales; family Poaceae; genus Oryza; species Oryza australiensis. The sequence goes on along the minus strand of JAIFGZ020000277.1, from coordinate 270,855 downwards.
CGGGGAATGAGAAGAAGTAGAGGATTGAGAAGGGCGAGGTGAACTGCGCGTCGGCAATGGAGCAAGCGTTGCTACGCTTGCTTGTCGGCACGCATACCACTTCATCTATCTTCGGGATTAGTTTTGGAATTAAATAATTGTTATTGTGTTCCAACACTATGTCAAAACGTTATTTCGCTTCATGTTTGCAAGCGGAAGGATATGATTTTAGATCAATGAACAATGGTTGTTCAATATATCTCGAGAGATATGTTCTATTTTCATGCTCCATTGGTGAATGGATTATACGTTTTGAATCTTGAAGCGTCTCCCATCTATAACATTAATACGAAAGGCAACTCTCTAATGATATAAACCCCACGTTTATCCGGCATTGTCGCTTAGGCCATATAAATAAGAAACGCATGGAGAAGCTCCATAAGGATGGATTGCTTCACTCTTTTGATTTTGAATCATTTGAGACATGTGAGTCTTGTTTACTTGGTAAGATGACAAAGGCACCTTTCACGGGACATAGTGAGAGAGCAAGTGACTTATTGGCACTCGTACATACCGATGTATGTGGACCAATGAGCTCAACGACGAGGTGGTTATCAATACTTCATTACCTTTACCGATGACTTTAGTAGATATGGTTATATCTACTTAATGAGGCATAAGTCCGAATCCTTTGAAAAGTTCAAAGAATTCCGAATGAAGTACAAAATCATTTAGGGAAAACAATCAAGTTTCTACGATCGGATCGTGGAGGGGAATACTTGAGCCAAGAGTTTGGTAATCATCCGAAAAATTGTGGAATTGTGCCACGCTTGACTCCGCCAGAACTCCACAATGGAATGGGGTGTCCGAACGGAGAAATCGCACCTTGTTGGACATGGTGCGGTCGATGATGAGCCAAAGTGATCTTCCGTTATCCTTCGGGGATATGCTCTTGAAACACTGCGCTCACACTAAATAGAGTTCCATCTAAGTCGGTTGAAAAAACACCATATGAGATATGGACAGGGCAACCCCTAGTTTGTCTTTTCTCAAAATTTGGGGATGCGAAGCTTATGTAAAACGTTTACGATCGACAAGCTCACACCCAAATCGACAAGTGCTTCTTTGTGGGATATCCTAAGGAAACTAAGGGATATTACTTTTATAATCGGGAACAAGGCAAAGTGTTTGTCGCCCGACACGGTGTCTTCTTGGAGAAAGAGTTTCTTTCAAGAAGGGTTAGTGGGAGCAGGGTGCATCTTGAAGAAGTTCAAGAAACACCGAAAATGTTTCGCGACCACGAACCACAACGGGAGGTGCAAAGTGTTGCGCCACCGGTTGTAGATACACCAGCCCCACGGAGGTCCGAAAGATCACGTCGTGCACCCGACAGTACAAAGCGGAACAATGTGATATATTGTTGTTGGACAACGATGAACCTAAGACCTATGAGGAAGCGATGGTGGGACCCGATTCCAACAAGTGGCTTGGAGCCATGAAATCCGAAATAGAATCCATGTACGACAATCAAGTTTGGAACTTGGTTGATCCACTGATGGTGTCAAAACCATTGAGTGTAAATGGGTTTTTAAGAAAAGGCCGATATGGATGGAAATGTTCACATCTATAAGGCGCGATTGGTGGCGAAAGGTTTTAAACGATTCAAGGAGTTGATTATGATGAAACCTTCTCGCCCGTCGCAATGCTTAAATCTATTCGGATTATCCTAGCGATTGCTTGCATATTTCGATTATGAGATATGGCGATGGATGTCAAAACGGCTTTCCGAATGGAAACCTAAGCGAGGATGTATACATGATACAACCTCGGGGTTTTGTCGATCCGAGATCGCCTTGAAAGATATGCAAGCTACGAAATCCATTTATGGATTGAAGCAAGCATCTCGGAGTTGCAATATTCGTTTTGATGAAGTAATCAAAGGGTTTGGTTTCATCAAAAATGAAGAAGAGGCCTGTGTTTACAAAAGGTCAGTGGGAGCGCAATTGTATTTCTAATCTTATATGTGGATGACATATTACGATTGGAAATGATATCCCTATGCTTGAATCCGTCAAGTCTTCATTGAAAAATAGTTTTTCCATGAAAGACTTAGGGGAGGCAGCATATATATTGGGCATTCGGATCTATAGAGATAGATCCAAGAGGCTAATTGGATTAAGCCAAAGTACATACATTGACAAGGTGTTGAAAAGGTTCAACATGCATGATTCCAAGAAAGGTTTCTTGCCCATGTCACATGGCATTAATCTTAGCAAGAATCGGTGTCCTCGGACACATGATGAGCGGAATAAGATGGGTATGGTTCCATATGCTTCGGCAATTGGATCCATCATGTATGCCATGCTTTGTACACGCCCGCATGTCTCGTACGCTTTGAGTGCTACGAGCAGATACGTCGGATCCAGTGAAGGTCACTGGATCGCCATAAAGAATATCCTTAAGTACTTGAGAAGAACTAAGGATATGTTCCTAGTCTATGGAGGTGAGGAAGAGCTCGTTGTAAGTGGTTACACCGATGCTAGCTTCCAAACAGACAAGGATGATTATAGATCGCAATCTGGGTTCGTGTTCGCCGAACGGAGGCGCATCACTGGAAGAGTTCCAAGCGGATACCGTTGCTGATTCTACAACGGAGGCCGAGTACATTGCGCCGGAAGCCGCAAAGGAGGCTGTTTGGATCAAGAAATTTGTTTCGAGCTTGGTGTGATGACTAGTACGACGGTCCAATGTCTCTCTATTGTGACAATAGTGGAGCCATTGCGCAAGCCAAGGAGCCGAGGTCACATCGAAGTCCAAACACATACTTCGGCGATATCATCTCATCCGCGAGATTGTGGACGAGGTGATGTCAAGATATGCAAAGTGCACACGGATCTCAACATAGCCGATCCCGACAAAACCTCTTCCTCACCGAAGCATGAGGCGCACACAAGAGCAATGGGTATTAGATACTTACATGATTGACTCTAGTGCAAGTGGGAGATTGTTAGTGATATGCCCTAGAGGCAACATGGAGATGTTGGATATCACGTCAATGTTTATGTATAAATGAATAAAGTGTTATTCGGTTCCCATGAAATAGACATCTTGTATTGATCAATAAGTACGTGACTTATTTATGAGACTTGATATGTATGAATCTATTTCTAAACGATCCTCGATCATATGTCATATTGTTGGAACAAATATGATTCTAAGATCGGCATGTTTATTGATTGATGATCATGTCTCATAGATCATGGGTATGGAGATACCAAATCAATAAACATGGACATATGTGTTAGAGAACACATTGTTGGATAGACCCACCATGAGACACTACAGAATTAATGTGCCATTAGTTGGTCTCGGGTAGTGTTGGTACAAAGTCCTTAGACCCGAGATCACCATGGATTCCAACATGTGTAGTAGCCTACTTTGGGACTACCAAACGCTATTACGTAATCTGGATAGTTATAAAGGTAGTTTTCGGGTTTGCTATGAAACATGGAGTGGGATGTGAGTGATCAAGATGGAATTTGCCCCTCCTTTGGAGAGATATCTCGGGCCCCTCGAGGTAATGGATTATGGAAATGCATGGCCATGCTAAGTTGATTGAGGAGTCAATCAACGGACGAGATAATCCAATACGGTTCGAGTGAAAGGTTAAGCTATTGAAGGGATGGCACACATCTTGCCTATAGCTTAACCGGTATCGTGAGGCAAAGGGATTTGAGTACACATTACAGGTTCGAGCCGATATTATATTCTTGTATACTATGGTGTCAAGATGTGCCGCTAGGCGCCGCTATTGACGTGGTGAGTTGGACTCGAGCCGACGATCGGCTAAGTTAGACTATAGCCGAAACCGAGTATACGTGAACCTACTGGGTCGCACGCTTAAGGGGATAGAATAAATATTCGAGTTGGACCCGGATACGGCTCGATCGAATAGGGATCCGATCGGATAGAGTCCTATGGGCTTACGACGTGTGGGGCGGCCAACTCTATGAGATACGGATGAGATCCGATTCAAAATAGAGTCCTAATCGGCCACTAGTCCCGCCGGCAACCTCTATATAAAGGAGGGAGGGGTGGAGAGCGACACACGTCAATTGCATCGCGTGCAACGTAGTCGCCGAGATCAATCTCCACGAAACCCTCCCCACTTTCGAGCCAAACCCTAGCCTTGCATCGCGTGCTAGCACACGGGTGTACGGCGTTCGTCCCCGGACGTGTGGATACCGGTAGAGGCGCTGCTACGTTGCGCGCTCTGATCGGCTGCGGTCGGGCGCGATCGGAGCGAGGCGTGAGAACGCGGCGGACGACTCGAATCGGCTGATTGGTGAATCGCCTGCTCCGGAATCGGCTACACCGTTCGGATCGGATTGCCCCGATTGGCTATTCCGCCGCACTCTACTCCAATCGGTAACGATCTATCGGCCCTTACTTGCAAGTGTTCCGGTTTGCGCGGTAGAAATTTTTGTTTTCGGCTAGCGTAGCTTCCGCGTAACCCTTCATATATCTCAAAGATATGTTCTATTTTCATGCTCCATTGGTGAATGGATTATATGTTTTGAATCTTGAAGCTTCTCCCATCTATAACATTAATACAGAAAGACAACTCTCTAATGATACAAACCCCACGTTTATCCGGCATTGTCGCTTAGGCCATATAAATAAGAAACGCATGGAGAAGCTCCATAAGGATGGACTGCTTCACTCTTTTGATTTTGAATTATTTGAGACATGTGAGTCTTGTTTACTTGGTAAGATGACAAAGGCACCTTTCACGGGACACAGTGAGAGAGCAAGTGACTTGTTGGCACTCGTACATACTGATGTATGTGGACCAATGAGCTCAACGGTCAGAGGTGGTTATCAGTACTTCATTACCTTTACCGATGACTTTAGTAGATATGGTTATATCTACTTAATGAGGCATAAGTCCGAATCCTTTGAAAAGTTCAAAGAATTCCAGAATGAAGTACAGAATCATTTAGGGAAAACAATCAAGTTTCTACCATCAGATCGTGGAGGGGAATACTTGAGCCAAGAGTTTGGTAATCATCTGAAAGATTATGGAATTGTGCCACGCTTGACTCCGCCAAGAACTCCACAATGGAACGGAGTGTCCGAACGGAGAAATCGCACCTTGTTGGACATGGTGCGGTCGATGATGAGCCAAAGTGATCTTCCGTTATCCTTCGGGGATATGCTCTTGAAACATTGTGCTCACACTAAATAGAGTTCCATCTAAGTCGGTTGAAAAGACACCATATGAGATATGGACAGGGCAACCCTCTAGTTTATCTTTTCTCAAAATTTGGGGATGCGAAGCTTATATAAAACGTTTACAGTCTAACAAGCTCACACCCAAATCTGACAAGTGCTTCTTTGTGGGATATCCTAAGGAAACCAAGGGATATTACTTTTATAATCGGGAACAAGGCAAAGTGTTTGTCGCCCGACACGGTGTCTTCTTGGAGAAAGAGTTTCTTTCAAGAAGGGTTAGTGGGAGCAGGGTGCATCTTGAAGAAGTTCAAGAAACACCGGAAAATGTTTCGCGACCACAAAACCACAACAGGAGGTGCAAAGTGTTGCGCCACCGGTTGTAGATACACCACCCCACGGAGGTCGAAAGATCACGTCGTGCGCCCGACATGTACACAAGGAACAACGTGATATATTGTTGTTGGACAACGATGAGCCTAAGACCTATGAGGAAGCGATGGTGGGACCCGATTCCAACAAGTGGCTTGGAGCCATGAAATCCGAAATAGAATCCATGTATGACAATCAAGTTTGGAACTTGGTTGATCCACCAGATGGTGTCAAAACCATTGAGTGTAAATGGGTTTTTAAGAAAAAGGCCGACATGGATGGAAATGTTCACATCTATAAGGCGCGATTGGTGGCGAAAGGGTTTAAACAGATTCAAGGAGTTGATTATGATGAAACCTTCTCGCTTGTCGCAATGCTTAAATCTATTCGGATTATCCTAGCGATTGCTGCATATTTCGACTATCAGATATGGCAGATAGATGTCAAAACGGCTTTCCTAAATGAAAACCTAAGCGAGGATGTATACATGATACAACCTCGGGTTTTGTCGATCCAGAATCGCTGGAAAGATATGCAAGCTACGTAAATCCATTTATGGATTGAAGCAAGCATCTCAGAGTTGGAATATTCGTTTTGATGAAGTAATCAAAGGGTTTGGTTTCATCAAAAACGAAGATGAGGCATGTGTTTACAAAAAGGTCAGTGGGAGCGCAATTGTATTTCTAATCTTATATATGGATGACATATTACTGTTTGGAAATGATATCCCTATGCTAGAATCCGTCAGTCTTCTTTGAAAAATAGTTTTTCCATGAAAGACTTAGGGGAGGCAGCATACATATTGGGCATTCGGATCTATAGAGATAGATCCAAGAGGCTAATTGGATTAAGCCAAAGTACATACATTGACAAGGTGTTGAAAAGGTTCAACATGCATGATTCCAAGAAAGGTTTCTTGCCCATGTCACATGGCATTAATCTTAGCAAGAATCAGTGTCCTCAGACACATGATGAGCGGAATAAGATGGGTATGGTTCCATATGCTTCGGCAATTGGATCCATCATGTATGCCATGCTTTGTACATGTCCAGATGTCTTGTACGCTTTGAGGGCTACGAGCAGATACCAGTCAGATCCAGGTGAAGGCCACTGGACTGCCGTAAAGAATATCCTTAAGTACTTGAGAAGAACTAAGGATATGTTCCTAGTCTATGGAGGTGAAGAAGAGCTCGTTGTAAGTGATTACACCGATGCTAGCTTCCAAACAGACAAGGATGATTATAGATCGTAATCTGGGTTCGTGTTCTGCCTGAACGGAGGCGTAGTCAGCTGGAAGAGTTCCAAGCAGGATACTGTTGCTGATTCTACAACGGAGGCCGAGTACATTGCTGCTTCGAAAGCTGCAAAGGAGGCTGTTTGGATCAAGAAATTGGTTTCTGAGCTTGGTGTGATGACCAGTGCGACTGGTCCATTGTCTCTCTATTGTGATAATAGTGGAGCCATTGCTCAAGCCAAGGAGCCGAGGTCACATCAGAAGTCCAAACACATACTTCGGTGATATCATCTCATCCGCGAGATAGTGGACAAAGGTGATGTCAAGATATGCAAAGTGCACACGGATCTCAACATAGCCGATCCGCTGACAAAACCTCTCCCTCAGCCAAAACATGAGGCGCACACAACAGCAATGGGTATTAGATACTTACATGAATGACTCTAGTGCAAGTGAGAGATTGTTAGTGATATGCCCTAGAGGCAACATGAAGATGTTGGATATCACGTCAATGTTTATGTATTTATGAATAAAGTGTTATTCGGTTCCATGAAATAGACATCTTGTATTGATCAATAAGTACGTGACTTATTTATGAGACTCTATATGTATGAATCTATTTCTAAATGATCCCTGATCATATATCATATTATTGGAACTAATATGATTCTAAGATCGGCATGTTTATTGATTGATGATCATGTCTCATGGATCATGGGTATGGAGATACCAAATCAATAAACATGGACACATGTGTTAGAGAACACATTGTTGGATAGACCCACCATGAGACACTACAGGAATTAATGTGCCATTAGTTGGTCTCGGGTAGTGTTGGTACAAAGTCCTTAGACCCGAGATCACCATAGATTCTAACATGTGTAGTAGCCTACTTTGGGACTACCAAACGCTATTCCGTAATCGGGTAGTTATAAAGGTAGTTTTCGGGTTTGCTATGAAACATGGAGTGGGATGTGAGTGATCAAGATGGAATTTGCCCCCTCGTTTGGAGAGATATCTCTGGGCCCCTCGAGGTAATGGATTATGGAAATGCATGGCCGTGCTAAGTTGATTGAGGAGTCAATCAATAAACAGATAATCCAATACGGTTCGAGTGAATGGTTAAGCTATTGAAGGGATGGCACACATCTTGCCTATAGCTTAATTGGTATCGTGAGGCAAAGGGATTTGTGTACACATTACAGGTTCAGAGCCAATATTATATTCTTGTATACTATGGTGTCAATATGTGCTGCAAGGCGCCGCTGTTGACAGGTCGGCTGAGTTGGACTCGAGCCAACGGTCGGCTAAGTTAGACTATAGCCGAAACCAAGTATACCTGAACCTACAGGGTCGCACGCTTAAGGGGATAAAATAGATATTCGAGTTGGACTCGGATACGGCTCGATCAGATAGGGATCCGATCGGATAGAGTCCTATGGGCTTACGACGTATGGACGGTCAACTCTGTGAGATTCGGATAGGATCCGATTTAAAATATAGTCCTGATCGGCCACTAGTCCCAGTCGGCCAACTCTATATAAAGGGGCGAGGGGTGGAGAGTTGCTGGATCGCTTTGATCCCAATCCGCAACAGAAGTCGCCGAGATCAATCTCCGTGGAAACCCTCCCCACTTTCGAGCCAAACCCTAGCCTTGCATCGCGTGCTAGCACACGGGTGTTCGGCGTTTTGTCCCCGGACGTGTGGATACCGGAGGCGCCGCTACGTTGCGCGCCGTTCATCGGCCGTGATACTTCGGAGCAAGGCGGCTGCGGCAGTTCGGCTATGGTCGAGCGCATCGGAGCGAGGCGCGAGAACGCGGTCAGACGACTCGGTGAATCGGTTGTCCCCGGGAATCGACCGTCGGCTTCCGGAATCGGGCTGTCATCGGCCAGACAAGTTCCGGATCGGATAGCCCCGATTGGTCATTTCCGCTTACTCCAATCGGTAACGATCTATCGGCCCTTACTTGCAAGTGTTCCTGGTTTGCACGGTAGAAAAGTTTTTGTTTTCGCCTAGCGTAGCTTCCACGTAACCCTTCACTTAGCACCTCACTGATGAAGTAGATCGAGCGCCGTTGCATGTGCTCGTGGTCTAGCTTAACCGCCAAAGAGGGGTCTTGCTAATGTTCGGGGAACGGACCGGGTCCGCCGCACCCGCTTGCCTCGGGAGTTGGTTTCCTCGGGCGGCATTCCTCGGGTCCCGGTGCCCGGGACCCGGCTCGGTCAAGTCGCCGTGGCCGACGCCTCACTAGACTCAGGTCTCGGGTCTGCGGCAGCCTCAGCCACTATGGCTTCCTTCTCGAGAACTAAATTTTCCATGAGCGGTCGCTCGACAACAAGAGTCGTACTCACCACTTGGGGTGTCGCTGCTATGTATACAGCAATGGTTCGTCATGGACCGCCGCTACCAGGACAGGCGAGGATGAAAGATACTTCTTGAGTTGGCAAAATGCTTCTTTAATCTCCTTTATCCAAGTGAAGCCCCCAGCCTTCTTAAGAAGCTTGAAGAGGGGCAGGGCCCACTCCCCAAGTCTGCAAATGAAGCGACCAAGCACCGCAATGCACTCAGTTAGCTTTTGTGCTTCTTTGAGACGCGTTGGGGGATGCATTTGTTCTACGGCTTTTATATTCTCTGGGTTCGCCTCAATGCCTCGGCTGGACACAAGGAACCTGAGAAACTTTCCAGCCGGGACCTCGAACATGCACTTGGTGGGGTTCAGCTTCATCCTCGCAGACCGTAGATTGCTGAATGTTTTGGCCAGATCATCGAGCAGAGTGGAATTGTCTCGTGATTTTACCACTAAATCATTGATGTAGGCCTCGATGTTTCGCCCAAGTCATGGTTTGAAGGTTATACGCACTGTGTGTTGAAAGGTGGGACTTGCATTTTTTAACCCAAGAGGCATGCATATATAACAATAGGCCCCCAGGGGTAATAAAAGCAGTTTTTTCTTCATCCTCTTTTGCCATGCGAATTTGATAATAACCTGAATAGGCATCTAGAAAACACAAAAGGTCACACCCCATAGTGGAGTTGACAATTTGATCTATGCGTAGCAAAGGGAAAGGATCTTTTGGGAAAGCCTTATTAAGGTCGGTGTAATCTATACACATGCACAACTTCCCATTGGACTTGGGGACAAGAACTAGATTGGCCAAGCACTCCGAATGGACGACCTCACGGATGAAGCCAGTTGCGAGCATCTTGTCAACCTCCTCTCGAATGAAGGCTTGGTGCTCCAGGGCCTGTCATCGCACCTTTTGGTGCACGGACCGTGAGCCTGGTCGCACGGACAAGCGGTGCTCGATCACCTCCCTGGGGACCCCAGGCATGTGTGATGGTTGCCAAGCAAACACATCAGTATTCGCATGGAGGTAGGCAATGAGCGTGCTTTCCTATTTGGCATTCAGGGGCCAATCTTGACGGTCCTGGATGTATCTTCATCAAGAGGTACCTCCTTGATGAAGTCGGGGTCGCCCATGGCTATACGTTGTTTGGCAACCGGAGGGTTCGATGGCCCGGCAGCGTCGCCAGCCCCTGGACAGGCTGAGGCCAACACTGTCTTGATGTCCCTGGGCATTGTGATCGGGCCCGAAGGGCCCAGATCTTCATGGACAGATACATGTAGTGTGTTGCTGCCATGAACTTGACAAGGACCGAGCGTCGGAGGACTGCATTGTATGGGAGGTTGCACTCACACATCGAAGATAATGTGTTTAGTGCGAAAGTTTCCCCGACTCCCGAAGGTGATGGGCAACTCAACCTGCCCCAATGGATATGTAAACCCCTCGATTATCCCAGTGATGGGAAGCGAGGGGGCTAGCTGCATCCCTGGAGCCTTGATTTTGTCAAAGAACTTTGGAGAAAGCATGTTGAGGGACACGCCCCGTCAACAAGGACACGCCCACCTTCACGTTGCACACAGTGGGGGACACGACCAGTGCCAATTGGCCTTCCCCGGGAACTCGGGCTGGGTGGTCCTCGGGTCCAAATATGATCGGTACCCCGGACCACCTCAACTTGCGGGACACCTCTGGCCCTGGGGCCGCTGTCAAGAGCTCACGCCTCATAGCTTTGAAACTACAGTGCGACGCATGTGCGCAAGCACCATCATCGAGAGTGACAACAACGTTCTCAGGCTCCTGGTACCCAAGATCGTCGTCCTCCTCCTACTCGGGGGCAGCGGTCTTGGCCTATTGTCGCTCCTGCTGGAACTTGTGGACGCGCTCGCCCAAGTTATGGACGGCGCGGCACTCGGTCAAGTCGTGCTTGACTGTGTTATGGAAAAAAGACCACTTTCCCTTTGAAGCCCCTGGGGATGCCCTTGGAGCCACTTAGGGTGTGGGCATAATAGGCTTCTGTTGTTTGTTGCCATTCACTTCACCCCGGGGCTTCTCGCCAGTTGCCAAGACGTAATTCTCGGCAGCCTCCTCCTTCTTGCGCTTCCTCCGATTCGCCCGTGAAGCAAAATGGGAGGTACCCTCGCCGACATCGTCGCCTTCGTTATCATCGAGCTGGGTCGGCTCTAGGCGCGGTTTGTTCCATGCCAGGCCTCCTCCTTCTGAGCACAACAATCTGCGAGGTTGAAGAGCTCGGCCACAGTGTGAAGGACTCGCGTGCCCATCTTCTCCAATATGCACTTATCCCTCACCCTGAACCTGAACGCATGAATCATTGCGTGATGGGCGATATGTGGGATGGTGTTACGAACTTGGCTGAAGCGTTAAAGGAATTGACGTACGGTCTCATCCTTGCACTGACGAACAGCATGCAAGTCCACCTCAGTGCCAGGGCGAGGAAATGTACCTTGGATGTTTGCCACGAACTAGCGGCATAAGTCCTCCCATGAGTGCACGAGTCCTTCAGGAGGTTCATCATTTAGGACCGTGCCTACGCAGTGAGGGCGACGGGAAAGTAATTCACCATCACCTTCTCATCTCCACCTGTGGCCTAGATGGCTGTGGTGTAGATCTGTAAGTACTCTATTGGGTCGATGAAGCCATTGTACTTCTCCGGCAGGCTAGGCCAGAATTTGGGTGGCCACTATACCTGTCGGAGGTCACCCGACAATGCCATGCAGCTTGAGCCGCACAACGGTTCGATAGAGGGTAAAGGAACGAGGGTAGCTTCGGGCCGTCCATGCCATGGAACAGCAGACGAAACCTGGGCACCGGAGCTGCCTTTATCGTCCCCACACTGCTCATGCCGATGCACAGGAACATCTCGAGCGGCACTGTTCAACCGCATCCCATGAAGACGGGCCTGAAGGTCCTCATTCACCTCCCTTGCCAGGGCCGCATCACGTGGCACCCTGGCTCGAGGCAGCATGCGGTGTTGGACCAGAGTTTGTGTGACACTAGAGGTCACACGAGACCAAGTTCTTGAGCCCGTTGGGGCTTGAGCGGTGGCAATCCGTCGGTGTGCAATTCCAACAAGTTCAGCCACCTCGTCAAACCAGCGGCGTCCTCGGTCGTCACCCTCTCTGAAATCGGGGGATAACACAAAAAGGCGTCCATCGCCGCAAGGGCACCACTGGGAGACATATGTGCAAGGCCCAAGTGGTGCTCTGCCGGAGCATCACGTCCTCTGCCCCGATGCGACGATGATTCCACTGTATCGGTGGAGCCTCCTCCCGCTTCCTGCCCAAGGAGCGAGGCGAAGGCCACACGACCAAGGCGACGTACCCAAGTTGCTCGGTCCGACCTCATCGTGGGAACCAGAAAGGGTGATGGAATAGGGACAACCGACCGCTCCACCACTGCTGGTGCAGCGGTGGCATGCTCAGTAGCCATCACTCTTTCAACTGCCACCTCGGGCTCCTCTTCATTCAAATCCGTTCGCCGGTGACCTCCTGCCATCGAAGCTAGCGGAAGAAGTTGCTGAAAATGACACTGCAAAAAACATAGAGAACTCAACCTTTAACGCGTCCCCTATGATGTGGACAAGGGTCCCGATCTTTTGAAAGGTTCTGGTAATTACTCGATTTGGTGGAGTCGCGACACAAGTCGATCCGGCTTCTGAACAAATACACGCTCTTGAGCCCCGCAATCGCAGCACCACGTCTCCTCAGGTTATCGACCAGCGTAGCATGGTCGACCTCGCCAAGAAGGCTAATCCCTGCTTGCGAATCGAAGAACACAAACAAGAACAAGAAAGATTGCAACCAAAATTGCGAATCTATGATTAAACTCACAAGTTGGGGTCTCACAAACCGAAGGAACGGCGAAACTGTTCTTGACACATTAATCTAAGCAAAACCCAAACCCTAAAGGTAGCGACGGCTATGAATATATGGAGTTTAGGGGCGTGCAAACACCCCTGGACGAAACCCTAATGGGTTCCCACATGATACACGGCCCAAAGGCCCAAATACGATGACGCAGCACCGTGACAGATTATGGATGTTAACTTGTTCGGTCGATTCCCGATGGCTTAGGATGAATTTAGACTTGGGACCAAAACCATTAGAAAGATTATATTCTTAGCTTTCCATCCATATAAAAGAACGCCCCAATCCGAACACGTATGCGACCTGGACACCCGTTTTAGTGCCGACTGGTCCTAGACTCCGAAACATACTCGAAGTCGACTTGGTTCGGGCCTTCACCTTGACTTGAACTCCCTTGCTGGTCCTCCACGCCTCTAAGCCCCTCTCTAAGTGTCTCCTTGTATTCTCCATCATTCCTAATCATAATATAATCATTAGGTAGCAATCTATTCTCAAAATCATATAAAGAGGAACTTAGGAACGAGCTCACCTGTAAATTCAATTGTTTCGCGCGAGCTCTTGTGATTGGACCTTGAATGTCCAATGGGTTATGTATATCCGAAGGAGTGATGTCCTCATCATCCTCCCCCTCTTGAATTGGAGTCGTCCTCGACTCAAGCTCATCTTCTTCTCCCAACTAAGGCTTCAAATCTGAAATGTTAAAGGTGGGACTAACCCCAAACTCGGAAGGCAACTCAAGTTTATATGCATTATCATTAATCTTCTTAATTATTTTGAAAGGACCATCTGCTCTAGGCATCAACTTAGACTTTCTCAAAGCGGGAAATCTATCCTTTCGCAAGTGCAACCAAACTAAATCACCCGATTCAAGTTTCACTTCTTGCCTACCTTTGCTACCAGCAATTCTATACTTTTCATTCATCTTTTCAATGTTGTGCTTAGTTGTCTCATGCATTTTTAAAATAAAATCAGCTCGTTCCTTAGCATCAAGGTGAACCCTCTCGAAGTAGGCAAAGGCAAGATATCAATAGGAGCACGGGGTTGAATCCATACACTACCCGAAAAGGACTTACCTTTGTAGTAGAATGTGTGGCCCGATTGTATGCAAACTCCACATGAGGCAAACATTCTTCCCACATCTTCAAATTCTTCTTCAAAATAGCCCTCAACATGGTGCTCAAAGTGCGGTTGACGACCTCCGTTTGTCCATCTGTTTGTGGGTGACATGTTGTAGAAAATAATAGCTTTGTACCCAATTTGTTCCATAGCGTGCGCAAAAATGACTCAAGAATTTTGCATCACGATCTGAAACAATAGTAGAAGGCATACCATGCAAACGAACAATTTCTTGGAAAAAGAGGTCAGCAATATGAAAAGATCATCACTTTTATGACATGGTATAAAATGTGCCATCTTAGAAAAACAATCCACCACAACAAAAATGCTATCCCTCCCCTCTTAGTCCTAGGCAATCCCAAAACAAAGTCCATAGAAATATCTACCCAAGGAATAGAAGAAACAGGAAGAGGCATATACAAACCATGTGGATTCAAGCGAGACTTAGCTTTTGACAAGTAGTGCAACGTGCCACGAACCGCTCAACATCTCTCCTCATCTTGGGCCAAAAGAAATGGGAGGCCAAGACATTCTGTCTTCTTAGCACCAAAATGTTCCATCAATCCTCCTCCATGCGCTTCCTGTATCAACAAAAGACGAACGGAGCCAACTGGAATGCATAGACGGTTAGCTCTAAACAAAAATCCATCATTGAGCACAAATTTGTTCCAAGTACGTCCCGCTTTGCAATTCAACATCACTTCCTTAAAATCAAGATCAAGCACATATTGTTCTTTTATTGATTCAAGTCCAAAAATCCGACAATCAAGTTGGGACAACAAAGTATAACGCCTAGATAAAGCATCAGCAATCACATTATCCTTCCCTTTCTTGTGTTTGATGACATAAGGGAAAGATTCAATAAATTCAACCCATTTAGCATGTCTATGATTCAGATTATTTTGAGAACTAAGATACTTAAGCGATTCATGATCAGAATGAATAACAAATTCTTTAGGCCACAAATAATGACGCCACGTCTCTAAAGAATGTACAAGTGCATATAATTCTTTATCATATGTGGAATAATTCAAAACAGGACCATGCAATTTCTCACTAGAGTATGCAACGGGCTTACCATCTTGCATCAAAACACCTCCAATGCCAACTCCACTAGCATCACATTCTAACTCAAAAATCTTACCAAAATTTGGAAGTTGCAGCAATGGCGCATGTGTAAGCTTGTCCTTCAAAGTTTCAAAGGAGTCCTCTTGATTCTTTCCCCCAACGAAACACCACTCCTTTCTTCGTCAACTCATGTAAGGGTGCAGTAATGGTGCTAAAATCTTTGACGAACCGGCGATAGAATCCTGCAAGACCAAGAAAACTTCTCACCTGTGTGATTGTTTAGGGAACCGGCCAGCTCTGTATGGCATCAATTTTCGTCTCATCCACCTCAATTCCCTGTGGAGTAACAACATATCCAAGAAAAGAGATTCGTTCCGTGCAAAAGATGCACTTAGCAAGGTTAGCAAACAAGCGTGTATCACGTAAAACATTAAAACAGCACATAAATGATCCATGTGTGCTTCCAAAGAATTGCTATAAATCAGGATGTCATCAAAGTAAACTACCACAAAGCGACCAATAAAAGGCCTTAAAACCTCATTCATTAAACGCATGAAGGTGCTAGGTGCATTAGTCAAACCAAAAGGCATTACTAACCACTCATACAACCCGAATTTGGTCTTGAAGGCTGTTTTCCATTCATCCCCAAGTTTCATTCTAATTTGGTGGTAGCCACTACGCAAGTCAATCTTTGTGAAAATAACAGAACCACACAACTCATCAAGCATGTCGTCTAGCCTAGGAATAGGATGACGATATCAAATAGTAATATTATTGATGGCTTTACAATCAACACACATTCGCCAAGTACCATCTTTCTTAGGAACCAAAAGTACATGCACTGGACAAGGACTAAGGCTTTCACGTACATACCCACGGTCCAAAAGGTCTTGGACTTGCCACTGAATTTCCTTAGTCTCCTCAGGGTTGGTTCGATAAGCAGCACAGTTTGGCAATGTTGCTCCGGGATCAAGTCAATTTGATGCTCTATCCCTCTCATAGGTGGCAGCCCGGGGGTATCTCCTCGGAAAATGTCCTCATACTCCTGCAAAAGGTTAGTGACAGGAGGAGGTATCGAGCTAGCAATATCATCTAAAGAAAACATAGCTTGTTTGCATATCAAAGAATAGCAAATATCATCATCAGAAATTTCAGCAAGGTCACATTTTGTTGCAAGCATAACACCACCCTTCAATTTAATCCCCTTGGCCTTAGAACTAGGTGTTTGCTTATCATTTTTAGGTGAAAAAACAGATTTAGCAACTTGCTGCTTTTTGGATTCAACAACTTTCAAACTAGCAGCTCGATCTTTATCAGCTTGTACAATTTCAGCAGTGGTCAAAGGAACCAAAGTAATTTTCTTTCCTTTATGCACAAAAGTGTATTTATTACTTCTACCATGGTGTGTAGCATCATTATCATGTTCCCAAGGACGACCCAACAAAAGTGAACAAGCTTGCATAGGAACCACATCACAATCAACAGAATCAGCATACGAACCAATGGAAAATGAAATTCTGCAAGCTCGTGTTACCTTTGCTTTTCCAGAATCATTTAACCACTGGATATGGTATGGATGTGGTTGTGGGCATGTGGTCAAGCCAAGCTTCTTGACCAAGTCAGAACTCACCAAATTATTGCAGCTACCTCCATCAATGATCACACGTGCACGATGATTGTTGATGACAAAGAAAATCTGGAAAAGATTATGGCGTTGCAACCTCTCAGGTTGTTGTACCTGTGTGCTTAGCACCCGCTGTACAATGATGTTCATGTAGGCTGTCGTGTCCTCACGACCAAGGACTTCGCCATCCTCAGCATCAACTTCTTCTTCTTCTTCCTCATCTTCAACATCGGAGGTGCTAATGTAGCCATCTTCTGTGGCAATGTATGCCCGTTGACTAGGGCAATCTTTTTGCACATGGCCAAATCCATGGCAGCGGTGGCACTGAATGTTGGGAGTGCGCCCCGTCGAAGCGACGGATGAGGCACTCTTGGCGGGTACCTGCGAAGAACTTTTACCTGAATCTATGGGTCGTGGGGGAGGTGGTTTTGGCGTTGCAGAAACTCCGAACGCAGCTGGTCGCTTGCTCGCTGGTGGAGGTGCCCGGAAAGAGGTGGCCTTGGTCAGCCCCGAAGGTGGCGTCGTGCGCGGAGTGTATGTACTTGCCTTGTTCTTGCCCTGCTGATCACGCCCCTGCAATTCCTTCTCTGCAAGCATAGCAAACTGAAACAAATAGTTGATAGTGTTAAATTCCTTATAATCAACTATGTTCTGAATTTCAACCCTCAAACCCGAATAAAAACGACAAATAGCATCCTCGGTCCCCTCCACTATGCTACAACACATCAATCCCTTTTGTAGCTCACCACAGTAATCCTGTACAAATTTATCCCCTTGTTCTAAACGCATCAGTTTCTTGCGTAAATCTCTATGATAAGGAGGAACAAATCTATCGCGCATAGCTACCTTAAGTTCTTCCCAAGTAGTAGGTAAAGCACCCTCTGCAGCTAACCCAGTCCACCAAATGATAGCAAAATCTTTAAACTCACTAGTGGCTTGTCTTACTCTATGTTGCTCAGGCACAAGGTGGGCACTAAACTTTTGTTCTACTGTCATCTCCCAATCAAGGTATCGCTCGGCATCATAATAACAAGAAAAAGATGGTAGTTTAAACTTAACCTTAGCATAAGGATCATCGGCCGCACGATTATTATTACCTTGATGCTGGTGGTGATTTGGAGCGCCACCCATACCTGTGCGGTTTGTGCGAAGATGACGTCGTAGCCGTGCTTGCCTTGTAGCTTGTTCATCAATATTGCCACTGGAATCATACACCGTGTCTTCTGGCAAATGAGCTCCGGTGTTGCTGCCGCTCACATCTTCATTGGTTGGTTGTCGCGTCTCCAATTCAGCAACCCGATCAGTAAGCGTGGACACCCGTTTGTCCAACCTCTCCATGTAGTTGCCGAGATCAAGTTCAATGAGGGCTTCAGTGATAGCCCTGGTGACTGCCTCCTTCACCTCTTTGTGAGCGTTTTCTACAACAGATTGTAGCTGCTCTTGACTGACACACTCCTTGAAATCCTTGGGAGTCCTCTCCTCACCGTCACCTGCCATCGAAAACACAAAAAAACAGCAACGAACAGTGAAGGTTATCCCTAATAATCTACTACGTAGGTGTAGTGGGGCCTCTCAACAATTCAGCAAAGTGGTGCACCTTACCAAGCTCTTATAAGGTTCTTACCAGCAAAGGCAAAGGATACCTGGAGAAAGGCGTAGGCGGCGATTGCAAGGATCAAGAACCTGTGCTGTCCGAAAGTAGTATGTGGAGCTAGGAAGGCTGAATAAAAAAAATATGTGAGTGGTACACAATTCAATGACAGATAGTAATGCTGAATAAAAATCCCAAGTTACTCGCCTTAGTTGCTGGTCTATTTGTGTCCTAGAAAAGTTGTGGTAGCAAGGAAGGAGCAAGTATGACAGTGGGTAACAGCAAGGAAAGCAAAGAAACATTGACAAGGCAAACTTCGGCGAGATTCAAGAAAACCGAATACCGCGCGAGGCTAGAGGCTCAACGGAGCATATCAAGAGCCCAAGCACTAGTAGAAATCAACTTTTTTTCTTTTCTTTTTCTTTTATTTTTCTTTTCTTTTTTTCTTTTCTTTTTCTTTTTTTTTCCTCAACCAGGAGCACAAGAATAGGCAACCTCAAAGCTTCAGCTCAAACGGAGTTAAAATGTGGCCTATGGAATTTCTGTAGAAACTTTGAATGAACATGCAGGAACTTCAGAGCTCGAACAGATAATTTTGTAAGCCAAATTTCAGAAATCTGGTTTCGCCAACGGATGTAAAAAAATTTTCTCTTGTTCGAAAAGTTAAATTTTGCCTGATTTCGAGTCCGTATACGAAAGTTATGGTTGTTTGAAGTTTGGGCTTCCGACTAGGTTTTTCGAAGGAAATACAACCAAATCGGTTTTATGGTGGAGATGGATATGGTGGCAGCGGAGTACGAAAAGTGTTCTAGCGTTGCGTGGTGATCTTGGTTGGTGCTTATGATGGCGGAAACGGTTTTCAAATGATGAACCCTAGCACATAGGATGAAAGGTGACGGCTAGGGTTAGAAGGGAACACACACGACTAGACTAAAACACGCACTAAACCAGCAACAAAGAACTTAAACTAGGACTCTGACTCAACACTACGGACTCTGAAATTGAATTATGCAAGGGCAAAACACTGTCTAGGATGGGGAAAAACTATCGACTAAAATTTGCTTTTCTGAAGACTCTAGTATAACGGCGAAATCAAAAACTAATCTAGGGTAAGAGCGAACCTGACGGTAAACCTAAAGCTCTGATACCACTTGATGTGGACAAGGGTCCCGATCTTCCAAAAGGTTCTGGTAATTACTCGATTTGGTGGAGTCGCGACACAAGTCGATCCGGCTTCTGAACGAATACACGCTCTTGAGCCCCGCAATCGCAGCACCACGTCTCCTCAAGTTATCGACCAGCGTAGCATGGTCGACCTCGCCAAGAAGGCTAATCTCTGCTTGCTAATCGAAGAATACAACAAGAACAAGAAAGATTGCAACCAAAATTGCGAATATATGATTAAACTCACAAGTTGGGGTCTCACAAACCGAAGGAACGGCGAAACTGTTCTTGATAGATTAATCTAAGCAAAACCCAAACCCTAAAGGTAGCGACGGCTATGAATATATGGAGTTTAGGGGCATGCAAACACCCCTGGACGAAACCCTAATGGGTTCCCACATGATACACGGCCCAAAGGCCCAAATACGATGACGCAAAGACCGGGACAGATTCGGATGTTAACTTGTTCGGTCGATTCCCGATGACTTAGGATGAATTTAGACTTGGGACCAAAACCATTAGAAAGATTATATTCTTAGCTTTCCATCCATATAAAAGAACGCCCCAATCCGAACACGTATGCGACCTGGGCACCCGTTTTAGTGCCGACTGGTCCTAGACTCCGAAACATACTCGAAGTCGACTTGGTTCGGGCCTTCACCTTGACTTGAACTCCCTTGCTGGTCCTCCACGCCTCTAAGCCCCTCTCTAAGTGTCTCCTTGTCTTCTCCATCATTCCTAATCATAATATAATCATTAGGTAGCAATCTATTTTCAAAATCATATAAAGAGGAACTTAGGAACGAGCTCACCTGTAAATTCAATTGTTTCGCGCGAGCTCTTGTGATTGGACCTTGAATGTCCAATGGGTTATGTATATCCGAAGGAGTGATGTCCTCATCACCCTACCTGATGAGCCAAATGTCGGAGAGCGATACTCTCACAACGGAGAAGAGAAGACCCCCCCTGAAGATTCAGTCAGAGGGCAAGTAGGATTGAGCTCATGATGTGTGTGCGTGAAAGTAACAAGGATGAACACATGTATATAGGTTCAGAACCCCTCGAAAACATACTACCATACTTCTAGGTTTGGAACTATGAGGACGCAAGTGTATTCCTACGACCAGCCTAGTTTTTACCGTGACCCGAGCACCCTGTCAGGAGGTCCTAGGATAGCTATGTTTTATTCCTCCTGTCACCGGTTCAACACCCCCACCCCCACCCCACCCCCATTAATATAGAATGTCTGCAAACACCGTAATGAAACATACATATAACATAGACCTAGAGAATACGTTGTCCAATAAAAGTAATAATAAACATGTTAGCGACAAAACTCTCTATAGATCTAATGGATAAGAGTGATATATTGATTTTATAGATCAAAGTCAACATAATCAATAGCGTAATTTTGTAAAACTTTATTACCATAATGCCTAGAGTTACCATAATGCCTAGAGTTATATATCATTTATATATCATGTGCCAAAATTTCTATAGTTTTATATAACTTGGATCAAAATAGGTGGGGTTTCATGAAATTTACTGAAATAAAAGCATAATCTCCTATGTATGAGTATCACACAATTTATAAAAAAGATGTCGTAGCTCTCGTATTACAAATATTTTTTAGCTACAAATAGTTGGTGGTGAAAATGGTAAGTGTGAAGTGTGTTGTACAAACAAATGTACCATACATATTCACTCTCAAAATTTGGTACACTTTACACGTATCTGGAATTCTGGTTACCAGAACTTCATACATTTTCTGTTTTCTGTGAGGCCACATGCCAGAGGCAAAGCTTTCTGCAGGCTTCTCGTTTTGGATGTGTTGTTCCAGTATATGCCTCATCGTTTCATTAAGCATTGCAGTTGTTGCATCAGGTGCAAACACCCAGGGACAAGTAGAGCACTCAGCAGTCAGTAATCTCCTATTTGCTCCAACTCCAAAGCTCCGGAAGCAAATGCCCATCTGCTGCTCCATTTCATTGAGCTCCATAACAGGCAGTCTGTCACGATGTGTACTGGAGACATTTGCAGTACATCACAGGCTCACAGATCGGCACAAACATACTGAACATATCTATCATGGTTACAATTTTTTTCCCTTATGTCCGCGCCAAAAAGTCGTTAACTGCAAGTGAGGCATCACCATGTGCGACGGCATTCTCTGGCTCTGGCATGTAAAGTGTAGTAGTAGAAGCCTGCCAAGCAAAGAAAGGCAAGAACATTACCAGATTATATTATAGAAATACGCTAACGTCAATGGTTGACATTCGAGGCAGAAAGCATGTACACGTATAGCTATCGAATATACCAGGTAAATCACATATTTCAGCAAAACACCATAAGTATTCAATTAGCATGATATGGACTCAATTTGTGAAATCATCCCTGCATACTAATACAAGATTATCTGCATTTTTGCACAATCCAAATCAAGCAGATATTCAATTAGAGCTCTGTTGTAGAATTAAATTAACTCGAGAAAAAGAATGATGGTACTATTTAGCCTAGCTGAATAGCTTTGTGCATTTAGGGTGCATCTGCTGGGATATTATCGTTCCATAGCCTAGATGAACATTCTTAGCTCTGGGACTAACACAACTATCACTATATATATATATATATATAGAGAGAGAGAGAGAGAGAGTTGGGCACTAACACAACTATCACTATATATATATAGAGAGAGAGAGAGATTGGAGCTCTTGTGTGGCGCGCCGCACGCCCATCCGTGTGGCATGCCGAATCTCTAATTTGAAAACTCAAATTGAAAATCTGAATCATTCAAATTGTCCTACATATTAATATCGCCTTGTAGACCAAATTTTACATTTTTTTGAAATTTTTTACTATTTTATCGGATAGGTCAAAGATGCAATAAAATAGATAATCGTTGGATTAATGCATTTTTGACCTATCCGATAAAATAGTAAAAAATTTCAAAAAATATCAAATTTGGTTTACAAGACGATATTAATATGTAGAACAATTTGGACGGTTCGGATTTTTAATTTGAGTTTTCAAATTAGAGATTCGACCATCCACACGGATGTGCTGGCGCGCGCCATACAAGCAACTATATATATATATATATATATATATATATATATATATATATATATATATATATATATATATATATATATATATATATATATATATATATATATATATATATATATATATATATATATATATATATATATATATATATATATATATATATATATATATATATATATATATATATATATATATATATATATATATATATATATATATATATATATATATATATATATATATGTATATATACACCCTCCCACTGGTCGTGCAGACTGAAAATAAGTCACCCATTTGTATTTATGCACTTGCTGTCCTATGATTATTACAATGTTTTATAGAGATTAGTAGTACCTTTGTGTCTAATTGCAAGTCTCCACTGTTATCTATTGAAAGAATAGCACCATGAGCTTTTAACCACATTTCGCATTCTTCTGATGCTTCACTATCAATTCTTGAAAATCCCAAAATCTGTGCAACATATCCCACTGGTATAGTCGGGCGATATGATTTAGACATGCATTTTACAGCCTCAAAACGCATTCGCTCCACATATAGATCTGTCAAAGTGGCCATCAACAGACATCAATTTTTTCATGAATACAAAATAGATTTTTTAGCAAAATACAGAAGCACATTGAATTGATACAGATAGCATATTGTCCTTTACCCATGAGGCAAGAGTTCAAGTTCGGTGCCTGCTTGTATAGTTTGAAAAATAGGACATAGTTTCCAGATGAAACAGCAGAATGAACCACAAGGGCATGCTTGACAGCTTCATCTTGTTTGGCTTGTTTTGATAAGCTGAAAATAATGAGTATGTCAAATGTGGTCAGTTTAAGAACTAAAAACCAGTCAATATTCTGCAGTGTACTAGTCTAAAATAGCACTCCCTCTGGTTTTATCTGTTTGACGTTGGTTAGTTCATTTTTGAACTAGCCAACATCATATAAAAAGGGAAGGAGGGAGTACCTTGCCAATGATGACAGCAGGTCTCGTTTATTATTAGAGTGCAACATGACACAGAGTAAATTGTAGGCAGAGAATTCAAAATAACAGCCCTTGATTCCCTCTGCATATAGCCTCTTCAGTTGTGACTGGCACTGCAAGAGATGTTGCGTGCATAAACAGTTAGAACTACAACACTCCGCAGTTAGAACTACAACACTCGTGCATCAGTTAAATAAATTTCACGTTTAGTTTTTTGCGCAAAGATTACTAACATAATTTTTCTAATTTACAAATGTGGTTGCAGTTTCCATGACAATCAACTTTCCTGAAACAGCAGTACCGTTATGGGCTTATGGCCCCAAGGTCTAGGCTTGGTACTGTTCACACGGTTTACTGTGGCACCATGAGGATTAGTTTCCTCTCGATATAGGATTAGATTGATTAGTATCATCTATTCCATAATAATATTGAAGATAAGTTTCTTAGGGGTTAAGTTATCCTATTATATAAGGATGCAGTCTTGTCTCTTTTCATTACACAACGATAAAAACTAAAGTAAAACTAAGCTTCAGAGCCTCTCTACCTTATAGGTAGAAGCCCTATTGGCAGCTAGATGAAGGTGAATGCTCTACCTTTGGTCTTCAAAAGCCTATCCGAAACTAATCCATATCAATACCCCTCCCTCCAGTCACAAATAAGTGTCGTTTTAGACTCCGTGAAGTCAAAAGAAGTTAACTTTGACCAAAATTATTGTTTAGAATATAGGTTTTGGGTATATGAAAATGATAAAAGCTTTCATGATATTACACTATGCGACTATTATTGGATTTATTTATGCAAAAGAATTAAGTCGTTAAAGTTATGCATTATTGACCTAGAAAATCCTAAAATGGTAGTACTTTACTAATTTGTGACTAGAGGGAGTAGTAAGTGGGACCAAACTTGGGATTGTCAGTGCCAGCCTACCGATAATAAATTACTTGACCTCTATTTTCTTTACACATGTTATCTAACAAAACATGAAGTCGCAAAACTATGTCCAGCAACAGAAGTACTGAGCATATGCACAAACACAATTATTTGGTATCCCGAGAGAATCAAATATAACAAAGCATACCTGGTTATATTCAGGAAGGTCGCCTGCCTGCATTGCTAAACGTGCATGAGTTTCATAAACCTGAAATAACAAACCTAAAGGTTAGAAGCACTAGACATAGCTAAAGTCCTGGTGCACAGAATTTACAAATGTTTTCTTATGGTCAGTAATAGTAAATGGCAGCATAACTAATATGATATATTAATATCTTGACAGAAGTAACCTATAGAGGACTGCAGTTTTCTAGTTGCTAACATATTGTGGTAAGCACAATAGGATCACGAGAAGAGGATACCTTGACAGTAAGTTCATTCTGGATTCTCTGAACTGTGAGATCTTGGCGAATAGACTTCAGTTGATCACATTTGTAAAGATAATTCTTTTGAGATGTTTCAACCATGGAAAGGGCCTTCTCCAAGACATGCTCCGGTCTTACCTGCCAAGCATTATTCAGATAAGGAGAAGAAACAGTAGATAGGATCAAATAGCAGCAAAAGAAAAAAGGATTTGCTATTGATGCTTTTCAATTAAGAATCCAGAACAGCAGTTGGTGGGTTTTATTACTGTGGCAGGATCAGGTGCTGATGTAAGCCGAAGATATCGTTTCTCAATTTCTTGGCATGTCCCCTTCACTGTCAATGCATCCCAATCCATATCCTCCACAGCCAATGTAGTGCCATCTTCACAGCTTCTGGCAAGAAGAGCTGAAACAGCTCTTCGTGCATGTACATTAGCCATTACATCTTTACTCGCTGAAGAATTCCTCGATTTAGATGATGAATTCTGGTTCTTCTCAAAACGCTTTGACCTATGCTCCCTGCGCTTCTTTTCCTCAGGTGAATTTGCTGGTGCGGTTGCATTGGCATAATATTTGGTTAGATCCTGCTCCTTATCACTATCACTTGAAGCATTTCCATTTTGCATTTGATCTGAGTAACTGCTGATCTTTTGCTTCTTGGCAGGCCACTGAACGACTTTGTTTGCAATCACTTGA
Source organism: Oryza australiensis (assembly GCA_019925245.2). Taxonomy (NCBI): domain Eukaryota; kingdom Viridiplantae; phylum Streptophyta; class Magnoliopsida; order Poales; family Poaceae; genus Oryza; species Oryza australiensis. The sequence continues at coordinate 245,133 of JAIFGZ020000277.1, read as the reverse complement.
TGAGACTGGAAAAATTTTCTGGAATCCCAGTTATTACTCTGCATGGCATTGATTCAAATATTTCAAATACTAAGTAGAGCAATAACGCAGGCATTTGATATTGGCAGTTCGGAAATGGAAAGCCATACATGTAGTTAAAATATGGAAATCTTTTCCTCTTGTACATTGACTGATTAGTACAAGATTTTGCAGGAGTTCAACATGCCAGTTCTTACCATTCTGTTTTTGGCTTCCAAATTATTGTGGGTGTTACCGTTTACCAACCCTTTTACCGGTTCCACCTTATCTGTAACCTTTTCCTCCACAACAGGCTCCCACCTACTTTTTTGCCGTCTCCTATTGGTAGATGTTGACAAGGAGGGACTTGAATTGTTTGCACTGCTATATGGAAAACAAATAACAAAAAGAAAATTCAGAAATATGTGATTGTGCATAGCACAGAAGCAGCAATGAGCCAATGACTCAAAACTTTCTTTAGTGAAAGGAAGGAATACTAATTACAAATCCACAACATGAATTTGCGGATAGTAGTTTGTGGCAAAATTAGATGGATCAGTTTTAACCCAGTATCTATGTAATGCAACCATTTGATCATGTGAATAGTTCTGCACTCAAAAACCAATTCCCAATAATCACATCTTAATTATTTTCTAGGGTTATCATGGTTAGAAATCGGAGGAAGGGTATAGGATTTTAAATATTCTTCATGAAATGATACATCGATGGTTCCACCATATACTGCCCAATAAGGTTAACAGATGTCCAAGAATGATTGAGGCATATCCAATTATATAAATCTCAAGGCATCTTACTGTTATTATAGATAAATTATTTTTTTGCGATATTTGCTTCGATTCTAGCACTTTTGATATAAATTAACCAGAAGGTAGCACTGTTAAAAAGGTGTAAGCTGGAATTTTCATTCATTGCATAGGTGCTGGTTGCCCAAAAGTATAATTCTATAGCAACAAAAGTCCAAAACAACAGATCAAAAATATCAGTCGACATATTTAAGTACTCAAAACACTACATTATCACTGTCCAGAGAATCCAGAAGCACAAACCTTGTTTCTGGAATGGTTGCAACATTTTCTAGCAAAGGAAGCAATGGCTCAGTGTCCCAATTCTTAGTAAGAAGGGTTCCATCAGCAATGGCCTTGTTTTTTATCTGAAATTATATTAGGAAGATAACAAGAGTGAGATACAGAGTCAACGAATTTAAATCATTCTAAATTGATGTAACAGAACCACAAAATAAGCAACAAAGGAAAACATATGAATGAAGCACCAGTGCACCACATCAATCGGTGGCCCAATAACTGGAGTGAATTCAACTAGAAAACTGAGATCAGCCATATGTTGTGATGGCAAATTGGCAACAGCCACGATGTCAGTCTTTTTTACAACATAATGCTGGCAACTAACAAAATGCCAAAACAATATAACAAAGATTTACCTCTTCTATCATACTCTGGCAAGCAGCCTTCTGGACCTCATCCTTGCAACGGTTGAGATTTCTCGTAGCATAATTATGTAATGAAAAAGGGAGTGGTCTCTAAACATGAGAATAGAAAAATAGATAGTGAATATGCAAGTACCAAAATATCTCCCTTGATTAGGTATAAGCATAATACATGCTAGTTTTTTTGCACTGATTTTCCAAGGAATAAGCCAATGCATTACATCGAACAAATTTAAATATCATGAATTTGAACGAACAAACTAAGATATAGTTTAATGAACCATTTTATATGCCAATAGCTCCCCAAAAAGTCATTTTTCCATATGAGCTCAAAAAATAGCCTTAGAAAGTTAGAACATCATGTGCCAGAAATGAAGAAGAAAAGAAGAGCAGAAAATTACAGCATCATTCTTCACCATGGAAACACTAACATAAGCAGGCTTCTTTGACAAATCAGCACCTAAAATTTTCTTATCGCCCTTTGGTATTACCATAGAAAAACCTGGAGCAATTCGAGGAACCTGCATTTTGTTTTCACTTGAATTTTCTGTCGTCATAGAAACCTGCAAATTGGCTGTAAATTTTCAGATACATGGTTGACTGAGTAAATATTTGAGTTTGGACCGTTTGAACCTACAGTATTCTGTTGATCGCCATGATTGCTTTGCTGAATGGGGTTCAAATTCACAGTGCTCTGTGGGCAGGCTGGTGTCTGGCTGGCATAATGGTTTTGAGACCTTGGGTTACCTACTACCTGGCCAGCATACTGGTTTTCCAACACCAGAGTGTGCGCCTGATTGACATATTGATTTTGTGGCTCTGGACCACCTGAAGCCTGTAGATTGATGAAATTTAGATATTGTTGTTTTCTATTCTCATGATGAAACAATATATGTAGTGAGCTAAAGAACACAAGAAATTGCCACAAGTCAAACAAGACAGAAAAGAAATGACACTTCAAGGCCTACGAGCAACAAAAACCCTTCATACAGTACTGATGATTTCCTTAGTATGCAATGTGTTAGAAACTTCTCCATGCAAACACAAAGAGAAGTGCTAGTACCAACCAAATCTACATAAACGAAGTACGGAAACAATCATAATGGATTCTGATGTTCCGTATCGTAAAGAGCATGTTTATAGCCCACAAAACTCATAGCAAAGAATGCTGCACCCAGATGCACAGGAAGCGGAGGAAGTTGAATTTGAGATAAGCTGACTAGGTATAACATATATGCAACACAAAATAAGTAAACACCATCAGTTGATCCAAAAAAAGAAATGATTGTCCCAAAATAGCAACATAGCCAGATATTCTAAAACCCATGATCAATAAATGTCCAGGCTGTGACTAAGAAGGCTATGTACAATTAGTAGCAATATACAAAGAAAGGAAGGAATTTACCTGAATAGGAGGCGCAATAGAAGAACTTGAATTACTTTTCCATGATGTAGTTCCTGGTGGAGGTGGCTGGATACTGGGATAGGAGTAGCTAGAAGTAGTAGTGTTAACAATTGTATTACTGTTCCCAACTGGATCACCAGCAGGATTTGGCACGGTGTGATTGTAATAGTATGGCCACTGGTTGTACTGCTGTTGGTATGAGAAAGAATTGGTAGGCACTGAAATGGAATGCTGTACTGCGTTGGTATTGGATGACGGGTAGTTCTGATATGACTGAGCATAATTATTTTCAAAGCTTCCACCATTCCATGTGCTGTTCTGATAATAGCTATTGCTAGTTCCGTATCCTGGAGCAGTCTGATGACCACCAGCATTGTAATATGTGTTACTTGTGGGACCAACGTAAGACTCTGAATTCTGAAATGAAGTAAGAGGCTGATGAGCTGCACCTGAATGTTGATTTGCTCCTCCTTGCTGGACAGAAGAACCATTTGTAGTTTGTGGGTAGTTATAATAATAGTTTGCATATTCTGCAGCAGTGTACCCATGTTGAAGTGAACTTGAGTAAGGCATGTGAGAATAAGTCGCATTTTCTGTGCCCATAGTTGGCTGAGCATTATGAGGTGCACTGCTTGCCACATTCTGATTGTCTCCCGAAACCGAAACATCCCTTTGTGGATCATAGTAAACTGTATCCTGGCTTTGATTGTTCACTGGATAGCTCCACAGGACTGTAGCTGCTCCGGTTGAAGAGGACCATGAATGATGCCCGGAAGCTAAAGGTGGATAAGGAGATGGATTTGTCTGCCCCACAATGCTGACCTGCCATTAGCAAATAAAGGGGGCCATGATCATTTATATAATGGCATAATGCGCACAGCAACCTAGTTACAAAAGCCATGACCAAAAGATTCATCCTTCTGCAGCTTTAAGACAATTTCAGTCATTCAGTGGCAAAATGCTTAAGTCAGTATATTGCACATTAGAATGATTCATACAACTAGCTTCCTTGCAACCATAAGATTCTCAGTAGTAACATGTAGTTCTTTGCATAGCAAAGACCTTCAAATCCAATCAAACTTCTGATTTTTTTCTTTGCAAAAATACAACGAAGCCACCTTGCATTAATAGTTAGTTCCCTACTCCCTTTAGCTAAATTTTCCTTGTACAAATCACCCACATCCTCAAATTACCTTAAGTATGGTTCAGTAATTAGCATAAATATCAAATTCGTTGCATCCTAAATAGACTCACGCACTAAATAAACAATCACATATCAATCCCTGGAGCATAACTAAAACCAAACAAACGGCCAAAAAACAATTTCAAAAATCAAAAAAACATCAGACGAGTCGCATCATCTACCTCGGAAGGAGCGGCATCGGATCCAGCAGCCACCACCCCGGCGCCGTGGCTCGCCATCATTCCTCCCCCTCCCGGAGCTCCAACCCTAGCGACCGGTCAACCGCCGCCGCCGCCACGCACGCTCACCCGAGCAACCTCGATTCGTGGAGCGAGGCGAGAAGCGGATCGATCGGGGGGAGAGCAGCAGAGCCCGCGAACGAATCGAAACCTCGCGGAAATTGGAGGTTAGGCAAGGCGCGGTGGATTCAGGGAGGAATCACGCGTGGGGATTTTTTTTCCTGGGAAGATGCAAGAAGCGAGAGGAGGCGGAGATGTGCCAGCTACGGAAAGGAGGACGATTTTCTTTCCCTTTTTTACCGCGTCGCGTCGCTTTGCGGTTTGGTCGGGTGGTGTCGTGAGGAGTTCGTCGGAGGCGGAGGAGAGAGGAGAGAAGGGGAGCTGCGCTCATGGGCCGTTTGGTTTGAGCCCGTGGGCCTGGAGCTGTTGATAGTCCCGGCCCGTTTAGCCCAACTTCTCCAAAAGAAGTTAACAATTCTTTGCCTATCTGGTTCCACTAGCCAAGAAAGGAAATTTTGTCATTTATAATTTTAATTTTTTAAAAATTTATAAAAATAATTTTCAGATTTAAAAATTTGCAAAACTTTTAAAGGGGCGTTTTTCAAATGACTAGTTTTGTAAATTTTTGAATCCAAAAATTATTTTGTAAATCTTTAAAAAATTAAAATTATAAATGCTAAAAATTCCCAAGAAAGTGGGAAAGCAGCAAAATGAATAAACTCGGTTTGAATTTTGCAACGCCAAATTGCCTGTTTAAATTCGAATCCAGATGAACAATACAGATGTTGCGGCACACAGATGCTGGGAATCTTGTTGCTTTCTACCACTACTATGCTACGATAAGAGAAATGGCGATTTCATCGGCGGCGGCGAGAGGCGGCCAGGGGGAGCCTCGAGGGGAGATCAGCCGCCGAAGCCGTAGAGGGTGCGGCCCTGGCGCTTGAGCGCGTAGACGACGTCCATGGCGGTGACGGTCTTGCGGCGTGCGTGCTCGGTGTAGGTGACGGCGTCGCGGATGACGTTCTCGAGGAAGATCTTGAGCACGCCGCGGGTCTCCTCGTAGATCAGCCCGGAGATGCGCTTCACGCCGCCCCTCCTCGCCAGCCTCCGGATCGCCGGCTTGGTGATGCCCTGGATGTTGTCGCGGAGGACCTTGCGGTGACGCTTGGCGCCGCCCTTGCCGAGCCCCTTGCCTCCCTTGCCGCGTCCAGACATGGCCGCCGGCGATTCCGGTGGAGCCGCACGAGAGAGAGGAGCGAGTGGAATTGGAGGAGAAGAGGTTGCGGTAATGGTGGTGCTTGGAGTGAGATTTGGGGAAGAAAGGGAGGGGTTTAAAAAGGGGACGAGAGGATGGAGTGGGAAGTTGGCTGCCGTTGGATGAGGATGGAATGGACGCTTGGGATTGGGATTGCAGGAGGATGCTCGGATCGCTGACGTGGCGTGAGGCGCGGATCGGTGATTTGGCGGGACAGGTGCGGAATTTCGTACGGGAGGCGCCAGTTTTATTTTTCAGGCTGCGCGGTGCGGTATTTGGAGTTTCAAGTTTGCAGCAGAAATTCACTCGGAGCATCTCCAATAACACACTTATTGTTAATCCGTTTAAATGTTTAAATCAGTAATTAGGGAGTTGGGAAGAAAATTTAAGATGTTGATTATATCCTTTTTCAACGGACCTCTCAATTAATATGGGCCTGAGATTTAGTTAAGCAAATTTGCTTCTTGCCGCTGAGATTAGTTAAGCTGTAACAGAAATTTGCTTCATGTCGCATCGTGATCTGCTGATTGCATAGCATGCGTGCAAAAAATTGCTTCCTTGCCGTCACAGCAAAAAATCAATAGCGCGCATCCTTGGTGGCTCGTCAAGGCCGTCGCGCGCTGGCCGTCGGCCTGCTTCCTTGGTGCTGACCTACTCGTCGGAGGTAATAACAGGTGTTGTGTTTTTTTCTCTGATCTATTATTAGTTTTTTGAATATAGACATGAGGCCTTTTATTGATACGATGCAACAGTCCTCGTCTAGTTTGCCTTTCTTCCCGATGATTTTGAATGGCGAGAGATCATTGATCATCTATTTTTGCGGTCAGATCATGAGCCGTCGTAGCGCTTGTGCAAGCATTTTTGATGAGTCATCCTCCTCCTCCTCCGATGATGATGATGATGATGAATTTATTGCTGTGATATTACATGCAGCAGACAGCGTTGACGACGAACCACGTCGCGTTGGATCTGTTCTTGGACATAGAGTTATTGATCATGATAGACTCGGAGGACATATGCAATTATATCAAGATTATTTCGTGGATGACGCTATGTTCAGTCCAACCATGTTCCGGCGCAAGTTCGTACCACTAGTTTCATGTTGTATAATATTTTATTTAAACAAACTGCTCCTCAACATTTGTTATTTTTTCAAAAAAAGACAGGTTTCGTATGGGTCGTGATCTTTTCCTAAGGATCATGAATGCAGTAGAGCATAAGAACAAATACTTTGTGCAAAGAAGGAATGCCGCAGGGAAACTTGGACTTAGCTGTTTATAGAAGGTAACGGCAGCTCTCCGTATGTCAACGTATGGGGTAGCAGCTGATGCTACAGATGAGTACATCTGAATTGGTGAGAGTACTGCTACTGAAAGTATGAAAAAAATTGTTGCTACAGTTATCGAAGTGTTTGGCGAAGAGTATCTGCGATCCCCAAATGAAAATGACATAGCCAGATTACTTGAAATTGGGGAGAGTAGAGGATTTCCAGGAATGCTTGGATCGATAGATTGCATGCATTGAAAATAGAAAAACTGTCCAACATCATGTCACGGGCAATATACTGGACATGCGCAGGATCCAACTATTATTCTAGAAGCCATTGCATCACAAGACCTATGGATATGGCATGCTCTTTTTGGGATGCCAGGGTCACATAATGATATTAATGTTCTTGACCGGTCTCCTCTTTTTTCTAAGCTGGCAGAAGGGCATGGGCCGGAGGTGAAATATACAATTAACGGGCATGATTACACAAATGGGCTATTATCTAGCGGACGGGATATATCCTAATTGGGCGACTTTTGTTAGAACAATTCCAATGCCACAAGGAAACAACAAGAAATACTTTGCCAAAGCACAAGAAGCTACTAGAAAGGATGTTGAACGTGTCTTTGGTGTTTTACAGGCTCGATTTGCCATAATATGTAATCCTATAACTTTGTGGGATGAAAATGGCATACAACCGGTAATGAAAGTGTGTGTCATTATACATAACATGATAATTGAGGATGAGCGAGAAACAGCGTTTGAGGCTGACAACTTTGATGGCCAAACAGAACTAGTGGTTGCATCACACGAACCTACTGCACAACTCCATGAGTTTATAGAGGCTCATAGAAGGATCCAGAACAGGGAAGTGCACTCACAGCTTCAAGAAGACTTGATTGAACATCTATGGCAATTTCATGGAGACCAATATTGAGTTAAAGATATGTGATAGTTATTTGCTTTATGTTTTAGTGTTACCATTTGACATTTTCAAGCTTCTTTTTTGTCTGCATCTAATCATCGTAGCTTGTAAAATAAAAGAAGGAAATGATGATAGTTCACAAATTGATGGAAAAGAGCATGCTTCTATACAGTGATAAATTATCTCAAATTGATGGCTGTGAGCTAAGTCTATGATTTTTTTCTCAATTTAGTTGACATAGCAACCCACAAATGATTGATTGTTCAGCTTATCCAACAGCATGGTTATTTCAAAAGTTCATGAAACATAGTAGGACACTCCATGTGACTCCATGTGACTGTATCTTAGACTTGTTCAGTTTGCCCTTGATGCATCATAAAAAATTCAGTAGCACAATAGTTAGTGGTTGCCTTCCATCACATGACCTGTTGCATATAAACCAGCATTACAAGAAAAATGTGCTACTAAAACTTGAGCTGCCATTTTATAGACCATTGCATCAGCGCATCAGTGCATCGCATCATTTCAGACTCATCTCATCATTGCATCAGTGCATCGCATCATTTCAGAAACATCTCATCATTGCATCAGTGTATAGTCGAGCGAAAACAAATGCGTAATCCAACAAATACAGTATTCATTTTTTAACTTAAAGTAGTTCAATAAACGGAAATGAAAGTAAAACTAAACACAAGATGCTGGGCACTAGGAGATTGCTTTTATAAATTACATACTTTCAAGAGCTTCCAACATTGCCACCACCAGCCATGTTGCCATCAACATTTGAACCACCTGAAAATTAAAAATCATAAATTCTTAATATTTGGTAATCAACAGGAAGCAACATTTTTTAAATATAAGTAGCAACTCTCATCGTGTACCACATAGGCGACTCATGATAACTTCCTTGAGATGCTAGTATTCTTGAAGTTGCTTTGGCATTCCACTTGTATCTAAAGTCATTATTCTTTCTTCCTCTAGTATTGTGTTTTTGCGAGCCTCCTCAACCCTCACTGCGATTTCTTTATCCCTTGACTTCATCTTTTTCTCTCTCAGATGCAGCTCCTTCTCCCTCAATGCCACATCGGTCCTTATACGCTCTTGTTCAAGGCCATACATTTGGGTGAACCTAACATCTTTGTTAGCTTCTCTCTCATCTTCTGTCACTTTCTTCTTGTCTCACACACTATCAACAACCGCCATGTACCGTTCATCTCGAGATTTCTGAGTCGCGAGGTGTCTTGCTGCCTTGTTTCCAATAGGTCTATCTGCTGCATTGTTGGGTATATTATTGAAGCAGAAAAGAATTAAGAAGACCATCTTTAAATCATTCCAAATGAAATAACAGATAAATGCCATGTGGATTATTTGCAATACTTCTACATGTACCTTTGTTCTCTTGAGGAGGACATGCATCAGTGTCTTCTGGATTAATAGGAGCAAGCATGGATGGTGACGATTCAGATGTAACTTTCTGTTTCTTATTGGATGCTTTTGCGGGATTTTGTTTGTCCCTATCATTCCACTTTGGTTGATTGCGTAAAATGGTCCAAAAATGCATAAACACAAAGGACTTATTGTCTGCATCTTGAGCTTTGTAAAGACTTTGAGCTTGCACAAGCCGTCGAAAAGAAATAGGAAATTCTCATGTATACTTTTTCAAACTGACATTTAAAACAATTATGGTGTAAAATGATACCTGGTCTTGAATCATGACACCGCTTTGCCTCCTAGCCTCTATCTGACTGACACAACCAGCAAATTTATTAACCACCTTTTGTATATCCGACCATCGATGCGCTAGAGAGTTTTCATTGCGGTCTGAGTCAAAGGTCTTGTGTGTGTGAAAGTAGTCGTGTATTCTACTCCAATATGTACTCTTCGACTGGTTTGTACCTCGAATTGGGTCTAAGGTAACATTTAACCATCCAGAAACGATCATGACATCTTCTTCTTCCCTGAAATTTTTTGACCTCTTTCTAGTTGGACGTGCTTGTGTTGTTGGAACAACATCCCCAGACTAAGAGGTATCTCCTGAGATGGATTACTATCACGCCCAGAAATTCACACCAGAATTTCCGAAGCTGAATGTGTATTTAAAAATACCCTGTCCAGGACCAGCCAGGGATACACAAACGACAAATTGTATTTACAGAACCACGTCTTAAAAACATTAAAAAGTCTTACATATGCAGCGGAAAGATAAAATAAACTTATGAACTGGGCTTCGATTCGCGGGCAACACTCCACTCCACGGCAACCCTTGACGGCGGTGACGAGCCTACTCAAGCGGAAACTCATCGGCAACTTGATCCTCTAACTCGAGGTGGGGGAAAAGGGAAGCAAGACCGAGTACAACCACGTACTTAGCAAGTCATACCGAAAGAAGGTATGAATGCGGGTTAAATTCCAAGGATAGGCTAGGTTTAACTTTTGCATAAAGCGGACATTTCACGAATTAAGTTGAAAGCAAAAAACAAGAATATAAGGTAATTAAACAATATTTTAATACACGCTCAACGCTACACCACGTTGAGTCGACCCAATCCTTCCAACTATTCTACCTCATTTCCACTTAATCAAGTTATTATTTTAGTGAGACTAATCACGGTGAATCTGGATGATCGCCCATAACCGCGGCACGGCTATTCGAATAGTTTTTCACTCGCCGAGGTGTACGTCGTACCCACAAGACACGCCCCACAACACGTGTTCGTGCGTTGACATACCACCATGGCATATCGAAAAGGGGTCCGTGACAGACCATTCGCATAACCCTCCCCGACCAAGCGACATCACACCTTAGGTTTCGCCCTACCCGTAATCCAGGGTAGGCAGCCCCTCTCGTGCCTAGGTGAATCCAGGCCGCATAGACCTTTTCCGGTCCATCCGCACTCCATGACGCTCACCTCGCCCGGATGCGTCGGCCAGAAAAGCTACACTACAAGCCCACTTGCCCATGCCGGCTTGTGGTACGCACTACTAATTCTTCCAGGGTTTCCCGCAAACCGGTCCTTAACTGCCATGGGTGCGACTTGCAAAACCAGGCACCCATAGCCCACCATAATAGTCAAGTTTTAATTTACCGATTAACAGTACCAACGGTACGTCCGGTCGAAGACCAACATTTCATGTGAAATAATTCTAATAAATTAATTTTCCCTTTTATGATCTAGTTGTACTAAGCATAATAAGCATGTCCTAGCCCTGATTCTAGTCAAATTAATTCCCAGGTGATCAAATAAACAGGGTAAACAACCTAAGCTTTAAACTATAGGTCCCATCCCGATTGCATTATAAAATAAAGTAATGCAACAGATAAAACAATAGGAATTTGCAAATTAGGTACAATATGTTCAAGGGAAAATGATTTGCCTTGATCTTGATCCAACGGAACCTCAGCGACAACCTCAAAGTAAACCGGAGCGTCCTTAGAACCAGATTCTACTGACAAATAAAGCACAGCAAAAACAGGCTATAAGACAGCTAAAACAGACAATTAAACTATTTTTAATATATTCTTGACATTTTTACGAATCCGCTGCAACTTGAACGGACCCAAACGGAGTTCGGATGAATTTTCTGCGAATTTTATAAGTTTCAGCCTTTTACTAGTTAAGAAAAAGAAAAACGATTTGTGACGCAAGCGTCTTAGGGCCGACATCACCTGCGGGACCCACTGAACAATGACGCAAGAGAGAGAAACCACGGGTGCACGGTGGACCGAGTCCACCGGCTTGGGCGCGCCACGTGGCGGCACCGGATTGGCCGGTATGGACCGGCCACACGGAGAGCACCCGCTTGGCGGGGCTCGGCGGCGGTGGGCGGCTTGCGTCGCGGCGCGGCGACGCCTGGGAGGGCGCGACGAGCGGCGGAGGCGAGGCCGGCTCGACAAAGGGGGAGAAAAGAGAGAAAGAAATGGTGTTTTCTCACCGTTGGCCGAACTCGGGAGGAAGGCGGCAATGATGCGGTTCGACGATTGCAAATTGGGGAAAAAGCAACGGGAGTGTGTTCCCGGTGATTGCGAAGGTGGAGGTGGTGGTGGCTCGGCGAAAGGAGTGGCGGTTGGGTGGGAACGGTGGAAACCGTGAGCACGGCAACGAAAAGGGACGCGCACGATGCGGGAGCACGGGAGTGAGCGAACGTGAACGAGTGCGAGTGTGGGACGTGTTCGGAGTGTGGGAAACTTATAGGCCTGAAGGAGCTCGGCCATGGCCGGAGAAGCGGGAACGGACGAAAACCGTCTGAGCTCGGCATTAATGGTGGCTGCGAGTGATGGAGTTTAACTCGGCCGCTTCCGACGCATATGATGAATGGAGGAATGGGAAAGTGGGGAAACGGTGGAGTAAAATCGGGAACACATAATGACACGGTTAACCGAGTTGGAGCGTGGCCGAGATGTGCGGGAACGTGGCCGAAGATGCGCCGCTCGCACGGCATGCGCAGTGCGCGCTTGGGAGGCTCAAGCTTGGGATGACAAGCGGGCCCCGCTTGTCATCGCCCTAGGCCGGGGGGCAAAAGCAGACTTGCGCTTGCGTGAGGAATAGTGATGGGCCGGCCCGAAAGGAAAAGGAAGGAGAGAGAAGAAAGAAGGGGGTTGGGTGGTCGTTGGCCATAACAGCACTGGGCCACTGGGAGGAGGGGAAAAGAGAGAGAGAAGTGGCCGGAGGCCCACGGAGGGGGAAAACAGGAAAAGGGAGGAAAAAGAAAAACCCCTTTTCTTAAGGAAATTAATTCCGTTAGCCTAATTTAATTTTTAAAATTGCTTCCGATGCTCTGAAAATTCCAATAAAAATCGTGTTAGCGTATTTTGACATGAGGAATTTAAGAAAAATTCCACCAAGCCATTTCCAATTATTAAATGGATTTTTAATTTAGGATTTTGATTTTCTTTAGTTTTTCCTAGCAATTTCTTCTTTACGATTTTTTTCACCTGTAATTTTAACTTAGAGAGAAAAGCGGAGCGTGACAATTACTGGCCGATCCCGAGAATTCAGAAATTCGTGGTCATTGGTAGTGTCTTTCACCAAGTTTGTCATGCTATTGATTCTATTTTCTAAATAAATAATGAAGAAATAAACATAAGCTGTAATAATGATGTGGTGCTAACCAGCAAGCAAATAAACAAAAGTTGTGTTTGATATGTGTAGATTTTAGTGTACATAATGTTGGAGGAGTAATCACCGAAGCCCGGTACGTATTCATGTATATGCTAACGTTGAGAAGACCCCATATTAATTAGAAACCGAATGCCATAGGTTCTCACATTACCCGTCAAATAGAAAAATTTTCCTGCAATTATATATCAAGAAAAAGCACAGTAGGATTTGACAATTGACATACTGCTTGGTATATACAGAGAAAACCAAAAGGAAACTTGTCCCATCTCAACTATGGATTGTATGCAAAATAAGAACTCCAAATTCAAGTAGAGAAGAACAATTGAGAGGAAAGTGAAAAATTCTTTTCGAGGAAAGGGAAAAAAATTCTACACTATCCATTCTCGAACAATGTACCGCACATATGTTCTAGTGGAAGCATTATTCACTCCGATGCTCATAGCTATCATTATTCAGGCAAACTAGCAACATCTGTGTGCATTCGCGTTGCAATGGATCCCAAGTAAATATACTAATATGGAATACACTATAAAAATAATCTTATAAATAACACTATCAGATTAATATCATTATGTGATAGGATAAAGTGGTTGTAACAAAAAAACAAATCAGATTAATACCTTCGAACAAGCCATCACCATTGCTGTCAATTCCATCGTGTTGACCACATTCAGCTGCATTCTCACACTGCTGCGACAACTCAGTGTTTGTCATTGGTGCAGGAATTTGATTGCCTACTGCCGCAACCCTTCCAAGCTGACCGTGGTACAACGATGATTGAAAAGGATTTCCATTACCGTTGGTCGATGTTGGAGGATGAAACGATGACATCACCGACGCTTGTGTCTGCTCTCCATTGAGCCAAACTCAAGTTCTCTCGTTGTTTGTGTCCATTCGGCGAGGAGTCGGTAGGCCGGATGCGGCTGCGTTTGGAAATCGGCGCATCTTCTACAACTGAGCAGAAACTGAATATCAGGATAGTTCAATATAGTTCGAATATAAATATACAAGTATGCGCTAAAAGGCTTAAGTAGATACCCCGATCAAGCTCTCTTCTCTCTTTTTTTAGGATGAATTGAACTAGAAGAGTGAATATTTCTCTAGACCCGGACTTGGTGGGGTTTTAGGCTGTTGAGAGATCCTAAGAGGCTGTGAGCGAACAGTTTGTGGATTAGGAAGGTCGTCGTCGTTGTGGGGGCATGTAACTCTGTGTGTGTGTGATATTTTCAATCTGTGGGTAATCACACACAGCTGGTCATTTGAGTGTGCAGAAATGGAGCTCACTTAAAGTAACAAAGCTAGGAATTAAACAAAGTTTCCATGCTATCACAAGAAAAATAAAACAAGAAGATAGTTTGCAAGCCCATATAAAAAACAATGCTTAATAGTGCTCAGATTCAAACTGACCATGTCATTTGTCCAGTCAAGACTCTTTCTAACAACAGCACTGATGGGTTAATGTAAGCTCAATCAAACTTGGAATATCCCCAGTAATAGCTACTTTAACACGAGAAAAACTTGCACGGAATAATTCAATACTTGCACGATTTCTTTTGTTTGCAAGAAATGCCTTTATTCCTTGTATGGAAGTACCAAAATCTAGATAGCTAGCAGATCCCTTAATAATATCCTTGGTTCAAACAGATACAAACATTATCGAAATCACGTGAACAACGACACATGATAAATATTGTGATATCCTACCAAATAGATCTAAAGCATCATAAACATTTAGTTGCTCCTGTTAATATGAACAAGTTTCTAGGTGATGGGAGATATGGATTCACCTGAAGCCGGGTAGGAGAGGAACTCGGAGTCGACATTGTGCTTCCGCCACGGATGCTGCAAGCGGCGGGAACCGATGGTCATCTCGGCGAGGATCTAGATCTCCTCAGTCGCCGCCGCTGCTGCCGTAGACACGGATGCGAGGAGGAGGAGCGAGAGGAGAAGGCAGAGCGAGAGGAGTTGCGCGCGGGCGCCGCCGCCGCCGCCAAGCGTGCGCGCAGAACCGAAGGGAAAGAGCCGCCGCGCCAACCTTCACCACGCCCGCGCGAAATTATTTTTTGGCCGGATGGGGAGGCGGCGCGGACCCGTACATCTGGGAAGCCCAAACTGAGATATAAGTGCCAACTTATTTTAATTGTCTATTTAGATGGTCTGTTGGACTATGATTTTATATTATAAATCCATAAGGAGCCGTTAAACGGGTTGTTGGAGATGCTCTCAGAAAAAATAAGTTTCTCGGGTTGTTGGAGATGCTCTCAGAAAAAATAAGTTTCTGTTCGGTTGAGAGTTAAGATAAAGAATATTTCCCACACGAGAAAAAAGATAAAAGATATTTGCACTCTTCCCACAAAAGTCACATTTCACCTAGTTTCTTTGTAAGTAAAATCTTTTTTACTCATCGAACGATAGTTGACTTGAAAAGAAATCTCGAAAATGCTAGCGTGCTTTCCACAAGTACAATGCAGGTCAATTATGAGCAAGCCCATCCCTGAACACGTACAGCTATGCGATCGCATAGAGCCTAAAAAAAAATTAGGAAACAAAATTTTATGTGTTTCATTATAAGTCTATACGTTTCGATAGGAACTGAGTTGTTTTTTTACTGCATCAAACAATTGTATACAATTTATGATGACGTACACTCTACACAATAAGAACTGAGTTGTTTTTTAACTTCGATAAGTGTTCGATATAATTATGACTGCATCAAACAATTTTATTTTATGATGGCGTACGCTCTACACAATAAGAATTTTATTTTTTTATTTAGTAAGAAAAATTGAAATGTTGTTATGATTTTTCTTTTATTTAGTTGGATCACCACTATATATATGTAGGTAGGTGAGTTCTAGTCGTCATTAGTTACGAACAATTTTTACTCATTTGATAGCAGGACATAGCTAATTAAAGAAAGAAACATTAAATGGATGCTAGCTTTCTTGACGTGGTTGAAATGCCATCAGCTGCAATGAAGATTAAGAAAAAAGCAATGACAGTAGAGACTGTTATACTGTAAATAATGTATAGCTCTTATTAGTACTTTCTAAAGATAAAGCCATTTTTGTATTTGGCATAGGGTCTTTAAATTGTTAGAACGTCGGCATAGAGGTCTTTAAATTGTTAGGAACGTCCTTAGTTATATAATTACTACTTTCACGCTGGCTTTCACCCGGCCTTTAGATTGGTCCTTGAAATAACTATTAAGAGCATGTAAATAAACTTTCCTACATAGCTTTGACACTGGAAAACTTGGTGTTCGGTGACGAGGTTTTAAGGTTGTAACCGCATAGCTTCGACACTGAACAAACTAACAAACACACCAGATTTATCCAAGTTCAAGCCTCCCGAAAGACAATAGCCATACTCTTGTTTTCTTGATTGGAATGTATAGGTTTTACATTGAGCAAAGTACTTGCACGGCTATATCTGGGCTCCTAAAGCTTAGTGTACCAAATTTAGGACCTCTTTGGTTCGGCTTCTCGGTGGTTTTTAGCCTGACAAGCCGAAAGCTGAACCAAACAACCAGTTAGCTTTTTAATATAGATTTTGAAAAGTAAAAAGTCACAATTGAACTAGAAAAGCCCAGAAACCAGAAGCTCACTTTGGACAGCTTTTCTGGCATATGAGGAGAAATTTGGAAGTAATTATCCGTATGCCATCATTAAAAAAAGGGTTTAGTACTTTTTCTCTCCCGACGCCAGACCGCGTGCTCAGGCTCCTAGGGTTCCTGATGCCGGCGTCGCCACCACCTCGTCGTCGGCGTGGCGCCGCCACCCCGTCACGCAGAGCCGCCCAGCCACCCCGTCGTAGGTGTCACGCCGCCACCCCATCGTCGCCGCCGGAGCCGCCACCCACCCCGTTGCACGCGTCGCGCCGCCATCCTATCGCCGTCGCGGGCGCAACACCGCTACCCTTGAGAAGGTTTGCAACTTTCTTCAATCTAGTTTAAAAATTGGATCGCTTTCAGCAAGCATCCCCAGAGGAAGGCAACTTTCATATATCACTTTCAGCAAGCAGGCTGCTAGAAAAGCTAGCTCCCAAACAGTCTCCAGCTTCTGGTTTCTGAAGTTCAGCTTTTTAAAAGTCAAAAGCCAGCTTTTGGCTATTGAAAAGCTTAACCAAACAGGGTCTTAGATTATGTTCTTAACCGTTGTGGGAAACGGCTAATTAGCTACACGTAAAACGAGAAACATGATTAACATATAATTATCTTTAAAAAATTAATAAATAAATTTATTAGATTTTTTAAAATAATTTTATATAGAAAGTTTTTATACGAAATGTATCATTTACCAGTTTGAAAACATGCTAACAAAAAACGATAACGATGAATCGGGGATATTAAAGAGCACCGCAGAATGCTCGCACCACAGTGCTCCGGACCTTTTTCCGTTGGCGCGTTCGCTCCTGGCGATGTCCACGTCGCCCGACCCTGGAGTTGGTCGTTTTGCAAAAACTACTTGATGTTTTGTATAATATTTGTTAGGTCCCTCATCATAGGTCCTGTGTGTTCGTGCTCTTGCGTCAAGACCCTCAACGTCCTTATATATCCTAGGTGAAGGAGGTGAAATTCGAATATAGGACCGTGCTCAAAAATGGAGAGTA
This sequence comes from Oryza australiensis, assembly GCA_019925245.2. NCBI lineage: Eukaryota > Viridiplantae > Streptophyta > Magnoliopsida > Poales > Poaceae > Oryza > Oryza australiensis. The sequence continues at coordinate 227,664 of JAIFGZ020000277.1, read as the reverse complement.
AGGGTTTTTTTGCAAAAGAATACACCCCGTCCCCTCCCTTCCTCGAAACCCTAGCCGCCACTGTTCCCCACCATTCCCTCGCTCTCTCCCTTCCTTTGTGACGGCGCCGCATCACTTTCCCTCCTCCGGTTCTCCCTCGCCGCCGACGGGCTCCCCTCACGCTCCCCTCCCCATCTCCCGGCATTCCCCTCGCTCTCTCCCCTTCCTTTGTGATGGTGCCGCATCACTTTCCCTCCTCTGGTTCTCCTCGTCGCCGACGACCTCCCCCTCTCCCTCCTCTGGTTCTCCTCGCCGCCGATGGCCTCCCCCTCGCACTCCCCCTCCCCCATCTCCTGGCATTCCCCACACCTCTGGTTCTCCTCGCCGCCGACGGCCTCCCTCTCGCACTCCCCTCCCCCATCTCCTGGCATCCCCCCTCGCTCTCTCCCCTTCCTTTGTGACGGCGTCGCATCACTTTCCCTCCTCCGGTTCTCCTCGCCGCCGACGGCCTCCCCTCGTGCTCCCCTCCCCCATCTCCTGGCATTCCCCACACCATTACTCCCTTCTCTTCCTCTCCTAGTCGAGCAGGGAAAGTGGTGGTGCTAGGGCGTTGTGATGGACATCGATGGCATGGGATCGATCTCGCGGCCGTACTAATTGTTTGCGACCATCTCACCGCTAATTTTAGATTGCTAGCTCGTTGACTATTGGTATGGTTTTGCATCCATATTGCAATTAAATTTCATACACCCCTCCTACTTTGCTAAGGGATTTTGCATTTCGGTGCAGTAGTGGATTGTGAGCAATGTAAAGTGAATTAATCGTCGTTTACTCTTTTACTTATTACACGATTATTTTCTTTGGTTGTATTTGTATATAGTTCCAACAACCAAAGCTTAGATGTTCATTCACCAATGGTTTTTCGCCGAGGCAATGCTCTGGCATAACGCACCCAATAGGTATGTTATAACCAGTGACAACATGCTGAAAGTGCTAACTAATTATTTTCATGGAACCACCGTGGGTCGAACGGGGCTTTGGATGAGCTCTGCGTCATTACATATTCTAAGGAGGTGGTCGGGCGCTTTTTGGTTGGTTCTGCTTCATTGTATTTTAAGGTGTCCTGATTGATATAATGTCAAAGAGAATCAAATACAAACTCGAAGATTCATGACCTCTTTAGAATTCAAGTCGGTTTAATCGAATTAAGACATAAAACGAATATAGAAAATATTTTCTTTGTTTGGATTATATTTAGCAACGGATGTTAGAATCACAAATCGAACATGGAAAATTCTCTTTGTTTTTTGGGCTTGGGACTATGTACCAAATACCGGATATTCAAGCGAGAGATTAGTCCGAAAGACATTCTTTGTACGCTGGTATGATTGAGGGAGCATCTAGCAGTGAATTTTAGCTAATAATTCAGTGGCTTGATGTAATCAAATAGGTTTAGTGGGTGATGTACGTTGTTAATGTGTTTGTGTCCTCTATGCCCCTTTCAGCTTAAATGTGCATTGTATTTCTATAGTTTTTCATCTGATATGATTTATTCTATGGAAAGGTATTGGTATGTATGCGGATAAGTCAAACCTTTTTAGAGAGTAATAAGTGCAATCCTATTACTCAACACATTTCATACTTGATATACGACAACCTTTTTCCCTTTTTCTAAAACCATCAAAGCCCATAGAACGCTACAAAGCACGCTAAAAGTTCTATAAGAACACACATCCAACCTTTTCTTTGATGAGACCTTGCAAACTCATGTACCCTATAGTTCTAACTAACCACCGTGGGGGCCACTTACAAGGTGTTGTAGACATACATCATTGTCTAGCTAACGTCATGTCGTATGTCCCCTCGTCATTCTTCCATGCAACGCTACACCCAGCCTCCAGGCTGCCACTAAAGTGACCATGGCCCTGTTTGGATAATTAGCCCTTGGGCTAATTTTTAGCTTTCAAATTAGCTCTATAAAAATTAGCCCCTTGAGTAGTTTGGATCCAGGGTTAATTTGAGGGCTAATTTGTCTTTAATTTGAGGGTATTATTACCCTATTACATTGAAAAAATGTACATGACTTGTGACATGAATACACAAAGTTAAATATATGAATAAAAAATATGTCCTTGCAGCAAATCCATAGACCTCATGGAGATAACAGGAGCAAATTAGCCCAAATAAGTCACCCTTGGAGGGACTAATTTTTTGGGATGGGCTAATTCACTTTAGCCCTAAATTAGCCCCCTGTTTGGATCCTTAATGGCTAATTGGGGCTAAAAAAAGAGGGGCTAAAAATTAGCCCAGGGATCCAAACAGGGCCCATGTCTCTTTTTTTTTACAAAATGGGTCAGTCGGAAGGGGAGAGAGATGGTTAAAGGCATGTTTCTTTCAGCTTTTCAAAAAGTAGAAGGTAGCTTTTGACTTTTAAAAAATTAAAACTTTAGAAGTTAGAAGTCAGAAGGTGGAGTTATTTGGAAGCTAGCTTTTGAGTTGGCTTATCTGGTTGAATAAAATGTAAAATACCTATAATGTCCCTAGCTATTTTTAAAATGATATGTATTTGTTGCTAATATTAATAATACTATAAAGTAGCATCATTTAACATTTGTCATAACAAAATATATTTTAATCTTGTAAATTAATCTCTCATATCCATCAAAGCGCTAGCAATGCTTTCACGAAATGCATTCATATCACCATCGCCTTCTTCATCAATTGGTTGAGGTGTGAATTCTTATTCAACAGTTGGGTTAAAATCTTCATTTCGGTCACACCTATCAAATAGCTTATCCGCCAAAGAACTTTCACAAATAAAATTGTGAAGTGCAACGCGACGAGGCGATGACGATGGCGATGGCGGCGCGGTGGGACGGGACGGGACGGGACGACGGGGTCACGACGACGAGGCGGCGGTGATAGGGCGGTGCCCGTGGGGGTTGCGGAGATGGGGCGGCGGCGATGGGGCGGCGGAGACGTGGTGGCGGCGCCGACGTCGGTAACCCTAGCTGCGCGCGTGAGTATCAGCTCGGCACAAAAAGAAAACGAAGACGTGAATCAATTTTTCCGATGGCAGACAGGTAAGTTGTCACAACTTTCTCCTCAGAAGCTAGAAAAGCTCCTCAAAGGGAGCTTCTGGCTTGTGAACTTTCTAGTATAAATGTGGCTTTTGGTTTTTCAAAAGCCAGATCAAAAAGCCAACTGTTTGTTTTAGCTTTTGACTTTTCAGGCTGAAAAGCTACCTAAAAGCTCAAACAAACCGGGTCTAAGAGAGACTCAATTCACCGAATCACCCACATCTAATGCCCTTGATCAACCATGAGTACGCCTAGCTAATGCAAAATGATAAGGCGGGCGAACACACATTTCACTTGTACCCTAGGTGCCAAGGCGTTGGACTCGCGTGGCCCCACTTCTGGAGGTTCCATGCACAACCTTGCGTCTAACACGAGGGTACGCCACATGCCAGACGCCGGGGACGCCTACGCAGCTAGTCAGGCGTTGCCCCGATATAGATAGTAAGGTAGGACCCATATCTAGAGCAATGGGTGATGAAAAAAAAGAGACGGTAAGAGAGGAGAGAGTTTAATGTTTTTTTCATGTTACCATGTAGTAATGTTATTGCTAGAAGGAATTACTACCTCATCTGCTATCCACCTCGATGACGTTAAAGTAAGTAGTAAGACCCTTACTACCCATTTTCTGTGCACATTGTGGATGTCCTAAAGAAGATTTTTGCAACAATTTTGTTATATATTTGTTAATAAATTTTCTTCTTAAAATTTGATAGATGAATTTTGGTACAATCGTAATGTAATTAAATTGTAACTTGTATAACTTTCATATAATTTTAAACCATTAAATTTGCTTCAAGATTCATGCCAGCAAGAAAGGAAGAAAAATCATGGCAAGCATATATTTGAGGAGGTTCAATCCCACGATCTTTATTTTATGAAAACAACAATGGTACTGAGGGATTTTTAAAAATTACATATAATTTAATTACATTTATAATTATAATGTATTTATATTTGTTATTTTTTAGAGAAAATTTAGGTAGTTTCTCTTTGCAAAGCACAAATGCTCTGCTCCAGTGACGAATCAGCTTAGGGTATGTCGCTAAAAAAATTCTACACAAGATTTTGGTAATAATTATAAAATTAACAACGTGATTAAGTATATATGTATTAAGTAACATGATAAAGCTTTAATTCTTAGATTAAATAGAAACGATCCACTAACTAAAATATAAATAGTTCAAACACCATACTGATAGTTAAAAATATATGCATAAAAGAGTATCAAAGACTTACAATGTTATTTTTCTGACTAATTTATTCGACGCTTTCGAAGGGACATGAATGCCTTAATTATATCATCTTCATCAACTTAAAAGAAAATATCCCGCTCAATGAAAATGACTAGACAATCATCCAAAAGACTATCTCCTATCTTATTTTGTAATTTTGTTTTCAATACAACTATTGCAGAAAATGTCCTTTTAATACTTGTTGTTGCCACAGATAGAAGCAAGACCAATATGAGAAGCTCATATACTATATCATACATCTTGTATCTTTTTGTTTCAACAAGCTTAATTGAGAGATCAACAATATTTTCTAAACCTATCATCATGTATCATGTCATCAATATAATTATGTAGCTGCAATTCAAGTTTGAGCAAATTATAATTTGGGAACTCATTTGGGTAGAACTCAGCTAGTCTGTGTGGTTTCCATGCATCAAAAAAAATTAAATGAATTAGAAGAATTAAATGCCGACATACAATAAATCGGCTAGTACTCCGACGAACTTATAAAAAGATATCATTCTTGAACCAGAGGCTTAGCTCAGAAACCGGCTGTCGGCTGTCTACAGCCAACCGATTTCGGCTCATGAGGTCCGACAAGAACAAGATCTTAACATAAGAGACAGTCCTAATATAAATCGATAATAAATATACTACAAGAAATATATTAGGCGTATAAGGTCATTGAAACCCGACCTGTCTCTTAAACATATAAATCTAACAGAACAGATCATTGGCAATTCTAAAAAAGACTCAATAGTTCAACCCTGATGCAGCATTAAGTATAAAAAGAACAATCCTGATCCGTCATAGCCGATTTATATCTTTTCGAAACGGTGGATACCGCATATAAACCAGTCAACCTTTAGATCTAACCTTATTGGCCGCGAGTTCTCGATAGAACTAGCCAATGACAGGATAGATCTAAACATTGATCTAATTTATATGCGCTATATGATAAATGGCGCAGTATAAACTCCTGAATCTAATGTGTCATTACGATGGAAGCATTAGAAACAGTAAATCATACCACTAATGACAAGCATTTACCTAGATTTGGGGATCGAAACGATGCAGCCCGTAGCCAAACAAATTGCTTGTCTGAAGAAAAAGGTTGGCGATGCGCCGGAGGATGATTGATTGTGATCGTCTTAGTACAGGGGGTCTCGGGTCCTATTTATACCCAAGATAAAATTATCTGTACAAACCCTGGACTCTATCTAAACTACTATTTAAAAGCACGACGTTATCCCGGGAAGGACCCACGCCGCATTACAATGAATAATTTAAACAAACTCCTAAATTACAGATACAATTGCCGTTACAGGACTCTATCCATAGATGGCAATATCGCTTACCGCGCAATCTAATAACCGAATCTTCTATTTATCTTCAAATTGCTGCACCAGAAACGGCTTTATCTTCTCTAATCGTAGAATCGGCTATCAGCCGCCCTTGTCCGATCCAACCTTAGCCGATTGGCCCCACAGCCGATCGCTTCTCAGCCGATTCGGCTTCTGTTTCTCCGCCAAACTAGCCGATCCAATTCTGCTTCACCCTTGCTAGGACTTAGGGATTCAATTACCAAATTTCGGTGTTAACACATGCCCCCCAAGTCTCGTGATACAAAGTGTTATGGATTTGCTTGCATGTTCAAATTCCCGCTCTTTTCTTGACCTAACCGCTTCGGCTCCCCTCAAGTGCCCTTTAAATAGCCACTCACCTCGGCCGAAACAACCACGCCTTCAAAGCGCACTCAGAACCCTTCGCACACAAGCTTCTGCTTTCTCTCTCCTCTTCGGCGGTTCACTGACGTCCGTCAAATCTTCGCGCCCTTCACGAATCGGGTTTCATCTTCACTCCCAACAACTCCGATGGCCTCCACCGCCGCCGCGTCAAGCACCTCCGTCGCGCTGGCTACCGCCGCCGCACTAGCCGTTGCCACTGCACCGACCATCGCCGCCACACCGGCCTCCGGCATCGTCGAGTTCCCTGAGGTACACCCGCCCAGAACTCCTTTTCTTCGGATTTATTTCTCTAGAGATGCTTCCAGCCTTGTTGCATTCATCTTGCTTTTATCCGTTCTTGATTAGTACTTATCTGCAACCAAACTGTATCGTTTAGCCATTCTGATTAGAGTTTTTCCCTCTTTCACACTGTAGCACCTGTCACATCAAGTAATCATCCCCAATCTGACCCAAGCACAGAGGTATTTTCTCGGCCCCATCGGCAACACGGATCCAGCCGATGTGATTATAGCCGAAACCAACAGGATTCCCTTCAACACCAACAAGCCATCCCTCGCCCACTGGAACGGGACATTCAAATCATGGCCGACCACCGACGCAGCCTGGGTTGAGTGGTACAAAAGGTTGCGATCGGCCAAATACACACAGTGGGAGGAGACCGGGATCGCCCAGTGCTTGGCCCTATCCGTCGCCAGCATGGAAAAGGACGAGCCGACGACCCAAAAGATAGCCGGTCGGCTCCCTCTGACAGCAGCTGTATTCCCAAGGCTGGAGCCGATCGAGGATGAAGACGACAACCAGATCACCACCACGCAATGCATGAGCTACGGAGAAGCAGCAGTTGCTCATGCGGGCTCGAGGCAATCGACCGATCTGCTGGCCGAATGGTTCATCGCCCTCTACGACGGGTTGTCTCGCGAGAACCGCGCCTGGTACTTTTACCGGGACCGGGGGCTGTTCGAGTTGCCGGCCGACTTCAATTGGGAAGACGTCAACTCAGCCGACAACCCAAGGTGCAGGGAGCTGTTCATCGCCGCTCTGTCCCCCTGCATCTTGCCGACCGGGATCCACCAGGGCCAATCAGTGGCCAAGAGCTACGAGTTCTATTACCCGGCGTCGGCGGCGAGGCAATTCGGTCTTAGGTAGCTGCCCATCGGCTTCTTTTATGCCGATAAGATTGAGACGAGGGGGGTGGTAAGCAAGGACTTGATAATGGATCGGCTGCTGAATATAGCCGGCCCTCCCCTCGGCGACGTCGGCGTGATGACACTGGCGCTAAGGAAAAGTGCCGCTTACGGCCAATGGTGGACTGAAATCAAGCGCCATATCTTCCACCAGCGGTCGTCTTGTTACGTCGACCTCCTCCTGCCTAAGGAGATCCCCTAGGTAAGCTTTAAGTCTCAAATGATTTTCTTCTTCTTATCATCGGCTGATATAACCGATTAACATTTGCCCTCTGATTTGCAGGAGACGGAGACGGAGCGGCCGATGGTGAGCGATTCCGGGCGCCCCATCGAATACCGTCTAGGTGTTCTGGACGGGGACGGCCTCGCTCCGTTGGCCATCGGCTGGGGAGCGCCGAAGCTGGCGTCATTGCTACGAGGGCAGGTGCGCAAGCCAATTGCCCAGAAGAAAAGGGTTGCGCCACTCACACAGCCGTCGGCCGTGCCTGCCCCCAAGAAGCTGAAAGAGAAGAAACAGGCAGCGCCAGCCGATAGCCTCCCCCCTTGGACTCGGCCGTCGCGCAGTTCCTCGACGCCGTCGCCAGCGAGGAAATGTCGGCGGCTGCTGGAGCGGCGGCCGAACCCGGGAGCTCGAGCCATGAGTCGGTCAACGCTCCAGCCGACTTCCTGCCGGTCCCAAGTCTCCCAGCGAAAAATCGGCCGGTAAGCCCTCACTTCACCAAATTCGTCTTCACGATGATATCACTTGCATCCGACCGAACCATTCTTTTTAGGTCAAGAAATTGGCCGGCCGCCTCCACGTTCCACGCCATCAGTAATCATCTCTTGCACCTTGATTCGTAGAAATTAGCCGACTCGACCGCTAACTCCTCTTTTGCAGCCCCCACAATCTCCGTCGGCTGCCCCCCAGGCGTCCAGCGAGCACGTTGAGGTTGCCGCGGGCGGCGGCAACGACGCCGATGAAGAGGCCCCGACGGCTGCAGGCGGTGAACCAGCCGAGCCGACCGCTCCAACCCCAGTGCCCTCGGTAAGCCAACTGAATTTGATGATCGACTCTATCAGCTCAATATCTTCTTGATCATCTTCCTCATTGCAGAACATAGCCGACCTCCTCAACTTTGACTTGTCGGAGTTTGAGGAGTCCGGCGAAATCGGCGAGGAGGCGTTGGTGACACCGACCGAGGACCTGAGGGCCACTCTAGCCGACATCGGCAACCGGCTGGAGGCCTCACTGGATGCGCTGGTGGTCGACAGCGGTTCAATACGCGTGCGCTTCAAGGAAATCCAAGGCCAGCTGCCAGAAGCTCTGGCCGATGCCATTGTGCCGACCACCTTCATGGAAGCCCACCAACTCACGTACGAATGGGCACGGCAACGGATAGCCGATCGTGCGAGAACCAGGCACGATCGGCCACCCTCCAGTCGACCAAGGACGCCATAGAGAACCGGAAAGCCACCTTCGACCACCTAAAGACTGAGCCGGCGGCCAAGCTTGAGCAACTCCTCGCATGCCAAGATCAGCTGATGGCCGATCTCGTTCAAGTTACGAACGAGATCGATGTCCACAAGGAGTACATGGCCGGCTTGCCAGCCGAGATCGAAGCTCAACGCCAATGCATCAAGGCAGCCGTGGCACATCTACGGACCTGGTGAAGGGCATCCGGCCGGTGGCTGGGTCTGAGGCCGACGACGTCAAAGCCATTGAAGAGATAGACCAGATCAGGCAGATGGCGTTGTCGGCCATAGCCGATTTCTTGAAACAATGAGCTTGTAACATTTTAACCTCCTGAAATCGGCTACTGCCTCCTGTAATACATTCGCCGAATTTTTGCAACATGCTGTAATTCTGATTAACTGCCCAAATTGCGTAATCGGCTCTGGCCCTTGTGTAATATATTTTTTCAATCGTTTGCAATTGTGCTTGTGGATGAGATCGGCTTCGGCCGCATGCAGTGTCTTGGTATGACCGTCGATCCCAATCACTTGAAACGTTCTTATATTAACTGCCGATTACGAAGCTTAAAATTTAGAATTTCTTGACACCCAATTTGCAATCCCTCTTATATTAACTGCCGATTACGAAGCTTAAAATATGGAAGTTCTTGACACCCAATTTGCAATCGCTCTTATATTAACTGTCGATTACGAAGCTTAAAATTTGGAATTTCTTGGCACCCAATTTGCAATCGGCTCGTGTATGTATATGCCCCCAAGTTTTGTTGATAGCTTCGGTGTCGACAAAATTGTGAATTCAAGCCATTCGCGCATCATCGCTGTCGCTATCGGCCACTCGTTTAGCCGACCGTAGAAAACTTAGGGAAAAACGATGCATAAAAATTCCTAAAGGCGATGCCTTATTGAAGCAAGACATCGGTTGTTGTAAATCGGCTAAGCAACTAGAGCCAAATCACGAGTTGATCCATACGCTTGGGTAATATTTCTTCAAGTATTTTCCATTAAGAGCCCTTCCAAATACTTCTCCGTCCAGCCCTTCTAGCATGTAAGCTCCTTTAGAGACGCATTTGTGGATCTTGAAAGACCCTTCCCAATTTGGTGACCACTTGCTGAATTTGTTATCTCTAGATCCAATCAGTAGTATCAATTTCCAAACGAGTTCACCTTCCTCGAAAGATTTAGGCACCACTTTTTTATTATAATATCTGGCTACTCGTTCCTTATCCTTCATAACCTTTTCCAAGGCCCTCATCCTAGATAAAACTAAGTCTTCTAATTCGTCCACCATCAGGTGATAATAATCGTCGGCTGTAAGTTGGTCTTGTAGCTGAATGCGTCTTGAGTCGACGACGCTCTCCCATGGTAGCACTGCCTCATGTCCGTAGACCAGCTTGTACGGAGGGACTTGAATTGACCCGTGGCATGCCATCCGATACGCCCATAGTGATTTGGCTAATCGGCTGTGCCACTGTTTGGGGTACTCTCAGAGATCTTTCTTTTGATCAACTTAATCAAACTTTTATTTGAAGCCTCGACCTGTCTGTTGGCCTGTGCGTAGTACGGCGAAGAATTGAGCAGCTTGATCCCTATGTCGTCGACAAACTGGACAAACTCGTCTGATACGAAGATAGATCCCTGGTCTGTTGTTATCATTTGGGGGACACCAAATCGGTAGATAATATGTTCTTTGACAAACTCGATTGCATCCTTACAATCCACTTTCCTCAGGGGAATCGCCTCCACCCACTTTGTGAAGTAATCGGTCGCCACCAGAATAAATTTATGCCCTTTGCTTGAGGGTGGATTGATCTGGCCGATCATATCGATGCCCCATCCTCTGAACGACCAAGGCTTAATAATTGGATTCATAGCCGACGCTGGTGCTCGTTGTATGGCGCCAAACTTCTGACAATCCTGGCAGCGCTTGTAATATTTGAAACAATCCTCCAGCATCGTCGGCTAGAAATATCCTGCTCGGCGAAGCAGCCACTTCATTTTGTGGGCCGATTGATGTGTGCCACAGATTCCTTCATGCACTTCTTCGACGGCCACTTTGGCCTGATCGGCTCCCAAACACTTGAGTAGCATGCCATCAATCGTCCGATAGTACAGATCCTCATCGAGCAGCACATATCTTAACGCTTTGTATCGTAATTTCCTTGTAGCCTATTGAGAGGGATTTTTCAGGTGGCTGTAAACTTCAAACCTCCAATCATCGGCTGTAATGGCAGCAACCTCTATGTCAATCTCTTTCAACATCGGCCGATAGCCCGATGCCCCTTGAGCTAAATCATTAGCTTCTGTGTTCTGCTCTCTAGGGATGTGTTTCAAAGTAACTAGCCGAAAACCGTCCATTAATTCCCGGCATTGCTGATAATAGGCCATCAACGCATCGTTTTTGCATTCGTATTCTCCTGATAATTGGCTGATGACCAACAATGGATCTCCCATTATTTCGATGGCGTCGGCTTCAACTTTCTTGAGTAGATGTAATCCTTTAAGGACGGCTTCGTATTCAGCTTGGTTGTTTGTAGCGTGGGGGTTGATAGCAAAAGCAAACTCGAAGCTTGCTCCCCTGGGTGAAATAATGACCAAGCCGATGCCGCAGCCGTTGGTGCAAACCGAACCGTCAAACGTCAAAGTCCAAGGCATAATCTCCACTGAGCCGATCGAGTCATTTCTGTGCTCCACAATGAAATCGGCTATGGCTTGTCCCTTGACTGCCCTTGGTGCCTGATACCTCAGATCGAACTCTGTTAGTGCAAAAATCCACTTACCAATTCTTCCTTTCAGCACTGGAGCCGATAGTATGTACTTAACTACATCGGCTTTGCAGATTATTGTGCATTCGTTGGATAGCAGATAATGCCTTAACTTCGTACATGAAAAGTAGAGGCATAGGCATAGCTTCTCCATAGGTGAATACCTTGTTTCCGCATCCAGCAACCGTCGGCTGAGATAGAAAATGGCTTTTTCCTTGCCCTCAACCTCTTGGATTAGGACAGAGCCGATTGACTTTTCATCGGCTGATAGGTACAGCTTAAACGGTATCCCTTTTTGCGGAGGCATTAAAACTGGAGGGGAACTCAGATAATCTTTTATGTTGTCTAAAGCTTTTTGCTCCTCTGCCTCCCATGTGAATGCTTGATTGGCCTTCAGCTGAAGCAGTGGTGTGAACGACTCCATCTTTTCTGAGAGATTGGCTATGAACCGTCTGATGAAATTTATCTTGCCGATCAATGATTGGAGTTGCTTCTTGTCCTTTGGAGGCTGTATTTTGATAGCATTTATGCTTCTTGGTGTAACCTCAATTCCTCTTTCATGAACAAGAAATCCCAAGAACTGCCCGACCGATACGCCGAACGCGCACTTAAGCGGATTCATCTTCAGGCCATACTTCCTCGTCCGCTCTAACACTTGTCTCAGATCGGCTATGTGGCCCTCTATCTCCCTTGACTTGACAACTACGTCATCAATGTATATCTCTACTAACGAGCCGATCATGTCATGAAAATGTAGTTCATGGCCCGTTGATATGTTGCCCAAAGATTCTTCAAGCCGAATGTCATTACTACCCATTCGTACAATCCGATTGCGCCGGACACCGAAAAGCGGTCTTGTGGATGTCCTCGTCGGCCATAAATATTTGATTATACCCTGTATTGCCGTCCATGAAACTGATAATTTTGTGGTCCGAAGCAGCATCGACAAGCAAATCGGCTATCGGCATTGGGTATTCGTCCTTAGGGGTTGCCTTGTTTAGATCTTTGAAATCTATGCGCACCCTAAGTTTACCGTTTTTCTTCAGCACTAGGACAATGTTTGAGACCCACTCGGCGTATCGGCAAGGCCGAATGAATCCTGCATTGTATAGCCGAGTGATTTTAGCTTTAATTGCATCATACATATCAGCCTTAAACCTCCTAGGAGGCTGTTTGAACGGCCGATAGCCTGCCTTAATCGACAGTTGATGGACCACTATTGATCGGCTGAGGCCGGGCATCTCGAAGTACTCCCAAGCGAAACAATCTTTATATTCTTTTAACAAATCAATAAGCTGGGATCTACAATGAGGAGACAAATTTTTGCTTATGTACGTCAGCCTTGGCTTGTCACCAGAGCCGATGTCAATTTCCTCTAATTCGTCGGCCGACATGAAACCTTGCCCGAGCTTGCCATCGTCTTCGTCCGCGGTGTCCATGCCGAAGACGCTTGAGCCCTCCACCATGTCTTGTTCAAAGCAGCAGCTGCGGCTCGTCGTCTCCAATTGGCTATATTATGGAATTGGACACATTTAGAAAATCGGCTTGCCAGATTTTCTCAGACAAACAATCAATGCCTTCGATTTCCCAAAGCGGCAAATCGGCACTGATGACACTAACTGACCTGTCGGCTGGCATGATCTCAATCTTGTCGCCGTCCCATTGGATCAGGATCTGATGCATCGTAGAAGGAATGCAGCAGTTAGCGTGTATCCAGTCCCTTCCGAGCAGCAGGCTGTAAGACCCCTTCCCGTCGATGACAAACAATATTGTGGGCACGGTCTTATTGCCAACGGTCAGTTCGACGTTGAGGATGCCCTTGGTTTCTGATGGGTTGCCGCCGAAGTCCTTGAGCACCATATTGGTCTTTATTAGGTCTTCGGCCCCCTTGCCTAGTTTTCTGAATGTTGCGTAAGGCATGAGGTTGACTACAGCTCCCCCATCAACTAGCATCTTGGAAATCGGTTTGCCGTTGATGAATCCTTTAATGTACAACGGCTTCAAGTGGCGATTTTCGGTTCCCTCGGGTTTGTCGAAGATAGCTTGGTCCGGTGAGATTTCTAGCTTCACTATGTCATCCTCGACGGCGTCTGCATCGGCTTCAGGAGCACTGAACTCGGCTGGTAGCATGAACACCATGTTGATCGATGCAGAAACTTTGCCTTTCCCTTTGGCTGCCCTCCTGGCTTGATCGGATGGGCTCTCTTCGACTCGCTCTTTGTCGGCTGCGGCAGTTTTTTTCTTTGGGAACCCATCGCCTTTTGATCTTACCTAGCCGTCGGCGCTGTTCGTGGATCATTTGCCGAACTTCGTCTTCTCTCCCTTCACGTTTGAGTCGTTGAATTCTTCTTTTCTGCGTCTTCGTGAAGAGATCGGATGGGCACCATTGGGGATTGCCTGATTCCTCATCGTCGGCCTCTTCATCATCACGATTGTCGTCATTGCAGTCTTCGTCGATGAAGAAGTCTTGGTGGATTGGGCCGAGCCGATCATGGATGGACCGCCGCCTTTGGTTCAGCTGAACGGTTCTAGGGACGAACTGTGCTAGGGTCGCAGCCGATGAGCTCCTGTGCTCGTCGTCGTGGCGATCGTTGCATGCTGGGCAATCGTCTAGTGTTGGCAGTCTCATGCCGGATTCCCAGCAGTACATGAAAAAATCACAATGCCAATGCGGATCGCCACTGTTGCAGTTTACCTCGTATCGACGGCTTTGGATCTCTGGCTCGTGCTGATGAGGCGCGTCATTGTAAGCTCCTTCCTGCCGAGACCGGTACTGAGGGCGGTGTCGGCTATCTTTATGGATCGGCCGTCGGTCAGCCGATCTGATGACTGGGGCGCACCATATTAATTGGCGTGACGTAATATCCAATCGGCTCGTCTTCTGCTTTAGCCCCGATTGATGTATTGACTAAGCCGTGCGCCACTCTGTTCTGTCGATCAGCTTGCCTGGGGCCGGCTTGGACTGTGTTGACCGGGAAAGGGTTGCCGTCTACCTTCATCGGCCGATTTGATTCAGCGAACTTCAGCTTCCCGGCCTCAATTGTCGACTGGATTTGCTGCCTGAAGACTTTACAGTCATTGGTGGCATGGGATGTGGAGTTGTGCCACTTGCAATATTTCTTCTTCTTTAATTCCTCGGCCGACGGGATCACGTGATTTTCAGGCAGCTGAATCTACTTCTCCTTGAGCAGCAAGTCGAAAATCCTGTCGGCCTTGGTGATGTCGAAGTCGTATCATTCTTCTTTGGCCGTCTTCAGCAGCCATTGGCAAACGATGGCCTTTTTGTTCTTGACCCATTCGGCTGCTGCCACTTCTGTGTCATCGTCGTCGGACTCGCAGTCTGATTCGACGATGACCTGTGTTATGTTTTTGACGGCTTTCCTGGTGTCTTGGAATTGCTGTTTGTGGGCCGTCACCTTCTGCGCCAAGTAGGCTAGGCTGTCGAAGTCTTGCACAGAGAATCGCTCTCGGATCGGCGCGATCAAACCATGAAAGGCCAAATCGGCCAGTTGGGCGTCCGATAGCACCAAGCTGTAGCATCGGTTCCTCATCTCCCTAAAGCGTTGGATGTACTCCTGAACCAATTTGTTGTGTTTCTGCCTGATGCTAGTGAGGTCTGACAACTTCATCTCATGGTTGCCGGAGTAAAAGTAGCTGTGAAACTGTTTTTCGAGATCGGCCCAACTCTGAATTGAGTTGTAAGGCAGTGAAGAGAACTAGGTAAAAGTCGATCCCGAAAGAGACAGGGGGAACAACCAAACTCTCAAGGCGTCTGTAGCTGATGCTTCGCCGCACTGCGCCAAGAATAGGCTGATATGCTCATAAGTTGAAACGTTGTCTTGCCCTGAGAACTTCAAAAAATCTGGGATCTTGTATCGGTTGGGCAGCGGAATCCGCTCGAAGTGCTCTGGATAGGGATACCGATATTTGTTTCCTGAGTCTTTCGGCTTGAGGCCGAATTGATCACGCATGACATCTGCGATCAGATCGGCCCAGGTCCGGTTGTCCTGCTGTATCGGCTCGTACGGTTCGTACGGCGTGGGTGCTTGCCGATACAGCGGTGATGGCATCTGAGGCCTGTAGTGATGATCCTGACGGCCTTCTTGATATTGGTAGTGACGATCAGCGAGAGGTGGCCGATGCGCCGGTGGTGGCGTTGGTGGTCCCGGGAATAGTTATCATCCACCGGCGTTGTACCGCCTGTCTAGGTCAATCTGGGGAATCGGCTCTGACTGCCGATTGTCGTTGAACATGTTAGCAATCTGATCCTAGGGCAGCGGTTGCTGTCAGTTCAGCATGGTGATAGGTGGCCTTATAGCCGATTCAGTTGGATTT
Source organism: Oryza australiensis (assembly GCA_019925245.2). Taxonomy (NCBI): domain Eukaryota; kingdom Viridiplantae; phylum Streptophyta; class Magnoliopsida; order Poales; family Poaceae; genus Oryza; species Oryza australiensis. Next base: position 211,889 of record JAIFGZ020000277.1, on the reverse strand, counting down.
GGCTGATCGAGAATCCCTCCGGCGGCCCTTGTTGTGCTGGTGGTGGGATCGGCCGATTTAGGTGACCAACATTCTGTAACCAGGAAACTGGCCGTCCGTGAAGTATGTCGGCCCCCGTTGCAGCTGGTCGGCTATTTGGCGTCGACCACGGTAGCGATCATGTGTTGAGAGTATTGACCATGATGCTACTTTGGTTGACTAGTGCGTGATGGACGGCCGAGTCGATCCGGTCTTGCAGGGAATATAGAGCCGAATTGTCCTGTTCCTGGATCGGCTCCTCCACCTTCTGTTTGCCTTTTGTCTCACCAGAAGAGGATGCCTTGAGATCGTCCATGCTGAATTTATACTTCTGATGCACAGCCCCGGATCTTGTTTGGGTGAAAGATTGCAAGTAGTTAGCCTGGAGTTCTTCCACCATCTTCTTATAATCGGCTTGCTGTTCAACCGATAACTGCTCCATCTTCACAGGAACGATGTTGTCCTGGGAAACGTTGGGGCTCTTGGAGTCGACCATCTTGCCGGCTGAGTCTATGCGTCCGAGTCGAGCCGACAGAGAAAGTCCCACTGGGTGTGCCAAGAAGGGTGTTGATGAGAAGTTTCTCTCACGCGCCGGCCCGGGAGATCCGCTTAACTCCAGCAAGGTGTCCTTCTCACCGCCCGTGCTGTGGCGTGCGCTGGTTTGATCTGTTAACCAACAAGAAAAACAAAGAAATGTGCGTTAAGTGTTAGGTTAGATCCCCACTGAATCGGCTAAGGGAATCCATGAGCATGTATCTGCTATCCTAAAATATATTTAAACCAAGCGACTAGAATGGATCGGCGATACCGAGACAGCATTAGCCGTTTAACCCAAATACAGTAAAGGATAATAGATATATGTATTGATAACCTAACCGATGCTGGAAAGCTAACAATGAATCGGCTAGTACTCCGACGAATCTTATGAAAAGATACCATTCTTGAACTAGAGGCTTAGCTCGAAAATCAACCGTTGGCTGTCGATGACAAGCCGATTTCGGCTCATGAGGTCCGACAAGAACAAGATCTTAACATAAGAGCCAGTCCTAATATAAATCTGATAATAAATATACTAAAAGAAATATATTACGGCAGATAAGGTCGGCTGAAACCCCGACACTGTCTCTTAAACATATAAATATAACAGAACAGATCATTGGCAGTTCTAAAAACGACTCAATAGTTCAACCCCGATGCAGCATTAAGTATAAAAAGAACAATCCTAATCTATCGTAGCCGATTTATATCTTTTCGAAACGGTGGATACCGCATATAAACCAGCCAACCTTTAGATCTAACCTTATTGGCCGCGAGTTCTCGATAGAACTAGCCAATGACAGGATAGATCTAAACATTGATCTAATTTATATGCGCTATATGATAAATGGCGCAGTATGAACTCCTAAATCTAATGTGGCATTACGATGGAAGCATTAGAAACAGCAATCATACCACTAATGACAAGCATTTACCTAGATTTGGGGATCGAAACGATGCAGCCCGTAGCCAAACAAATTGCTCGTCTGAAGAAAAAGGTTGGCGATGCGCCGGAGGTTGATTGATTGTGATCGTCTTTTTACAGGGGGTCTCGGGTCCTATTTATACCCAAGATAAAATTATATGTACAAACCCTGGACTCTATCTAAACTACTATTTAAAAGCACGACGTTATCCCGGGAAAGACCCACGCCGCATTACAATGAACAATTTAAACAAACTCCTAAATTACAGATACAATTGCCGTTACAGGACTCTATCCATAGATGGCAATATCGCTTAACGCGCAATCTAATAACCGAATCTTCTATTTATCTTCAAATTACTGCACCAAAAACGGCTTTATCTTCTCTGATCGTAGAATCGGCTATCAGCCGTCCTTGTCGGATCCAATCTTAGTCGATTGGCCCCACAGCCGATCGCTTCTCAGCCGATTCGGCTTCTATTTCTCCGCAAAACCAGCCGATCCGATTCTGCTTCACCCTTGCTAGGACTTAGGGATTCAATTACCAAATTTCGGTGTTAACAGACACCGATATATATTTCTCTCCTTGCTGATTTTTCATAAGGAACATAATCACCATCCATTGTAGGAACATCAACACCATGTTTATCACAAAATAAAGTGACCTTATCAAGAAAATTATCTCAACCGTCAGGTCTCAATTATTGTATTCTTTTCTTTGTCACATTAACAAGTGATATTGCATTAAGAATATCTTGCTTCCTTCTTTGCAAACACTCAGATAACTCATTTGTGTATCCAAGAATAAGACACATTAAGTGTGCAAAGAAAACAAATTCAAAGGTCTCAAATGCTCCAAGCACAAAATGTATTTTGGTCCAATCATCCTAATGTGAATGATCATCTCAAAGATCAACCAATACATCATAGATAGCTTCATACATAGTAATAATGTTGCATACAGTTTTGTAATGAGATCCTCATCGAGTATCTCTAGGCCTAGTCAAAACCCATCTGTTGATGTAATCCACTTCCGATTTAATTTCACAACAATCAAGTGATTTCGGACACTCTCAAGTCTAGCATTTTTAAGCATGTCATGACGTTTACAAGAAACTCCAACAATATTTAACAATATAGATATTTGATTAAAAAAACTCTTGCAATCAGTATTTTCCTTGGCAATAGCAACAAGAACTAATTGGATTTGATGAGCAAAACAATGAATATAATAAGCAGGAGATTCTCACATGATCAATGTTTTCAACCCTTTAATATCTCCTTTCATGTTGCTAGCCCCATCATATCCCTGACCACGAATTTGAGTCATTGTCAAGCCATGAGTAACAAGTAAAGCTTCAATTGCATCCTTAATATCATCTACATGAATAACTCCAATAAAATGCTCACATGGCCTTCCCAATTTATCAACATAACGCAAGCAAAGAGCTAATTGTTCTTTATGTGATATATCACTAAACTCATCAGCTAAAATTGCATAGGGCTCATCACCAAGTTCTTCAATTATTTTCTTTCTAGTTTCTATGGCACAAAAATTAATAATTTGCTTTTGTATGTCTGGGCTAGTTAAGGTACAAATTACCTGAAGCATTGTTCAAGACATACTTATTCATTGTTTTCGGCAAGAAACTTCAAAAGTTTGATAAAGTTTCCTCTGTTGCTAGACTCTTCACTTTCATCATGTCCAGGAATGCCAATCCTTGATACAAAAGAAACTTGATACAGCTAAGTGAATATGTTAACATTTTCTTGTAAAGACGAAGATCCTCATCAATCCACTTCTCAATGTGATAATCAATTGCTACCTTGGGGTTTATAAAACCAATATATCTACCTTGAGCTGCATTATGAGCCATAGAACCACTATGTTTAATAAGTGCTTTGTTTTTTATATTTCAATTATTTCATCCATCAACAACAAATATATTTGAACTTGTACCCTTCTTGAACAAGTAGCATATAAAGCAAAAACCAGAATCCTTCTTGATACTATATTCAAGCCACTCATGATTATACATCCATATAAAATTAAATCGGCGATCTCTAGCTCCAATTTTTCTTGATGGAAAATCATGTGCAAAAGGTTTAAATGGACCTTTAATAATATATGCTCTTCGAATTGCATCTTGATCATTAAACTAATAACTTTCAATGGGTTGTCTTTCATCTGGATCATGTGGAAGGCGATTGATGTCATAAACCGGCGGTTGTGATGTAGGCGGTGGCAATAGAGGATTCAAGGGCACACGATCTGCAATTTCTTCAACGACCACTCCATCTTGCTCTTGATTCTCCTCTTGTACCAAAGTTTCAACCGGAGATGAGCCAGTGTTTGAAGCAGTAGCTGCTGCCGCCTTCTTTGTAGCGTCTTTTTGAAAAAAAGATGCAATGTCTCCTTGTCTCTTCATAATCCAACCGCTATGGAAAAAATATTAACATATCAAAAGTTTCTCAGCGACGGCATACAATACAATGCAGTGCATGAGCAAAAGAGGAGCTAAAAACAAAAGACCATACTCTTGTTAAATAAATCCATTTTTTATATGCACATGTTCATAGAGGCATTGGGCAGTGCAGTGGGCTAGTGCCTGGTTGTCTCATCTATTATATGAGCTAGTAGCTACAGCGCACAGAACAGAAGTAATTCCTTCCTTTTCCTTGTTCTTCTCTCCTTATTTCTTCTTCCTTCTTCTACTCAGATCAGGGGCGGCCGGGGGCACCACCGACGGCTGACGTGGGGGCCGACGCGGGGGGGCGACGGCGCGGGCGACCGACGCGGGGGGCCTACGCGGAGAGCCAGCGACGCGGGTGGCCGACGCGGGGGGCCTGCCCGGGGGTTCGGCGGTGCGGGCGGTCGGCACGAGGAGCCGACGCGGGGCAAGGGCGGCCGGTGGCGCGCATGCCGTGCGGTTGCGACAGATTGATTCCGAGGTTTTTCGTCTATTTTCTATTTTTAACATATATATATATATACACTATACCCTCTTATACATGGATCCTAGGGTATAGGGTATGCCATGGCCCACCCGACATACCTTATGAATCCGCCCTGCTCTAAAGTTGACACTATATGCGAAAAGAGTACTTTGCGAACACGCGCACGCACGCACGCACCCCGTGCAAACCCCCCAAGTTTCCTTTTCCTGGCAGCGGGAACGGTTCGAGTTTCCTTCTCCAGTGAAGCTTTTGCATTCCCTTTTTTAGTTACTGATTTTGTGCGTCGTTAGTTTTAAACACACGATGATCTCATCAAAAGCATATTGCGTGGCACCTATGTGAGACATGTAGAACGAGTTTTTCTCTGACTTTTGCATGTTTCGAGCCTACTTTCCACTTTTCGGCTAGTTTAAGCCCAATAGAAAGTTCAAAAATATTTTTGTTTTTTAAACAGTGTTGTTATATATTTATCGACAAATTTTATTCTAAAAATTTAAATATGAGAGTTATAACAATAGTGCAATTGTAATGTAATTATATTATAACTGTATATAACTTTCACATAATTTTAAATTGTTAGATGTACTTTAAGATTCGTGCAAACGAAAAAGATTTTAGTGTGCACATGTGAGGAGATTCACTCCCATGACTTTCATGAAAATGTCATGTAACCGAGAGATGTTTAAAAGTTATATACGAGTTAGATGTAAGTTACAATATGATGTATATTACATCATAGTCGTACTATATTTTGTCCACAAATGTATAGGAAAGGAAGTCCCTTCTGAAATTATTTTGATTTTGTTTAAAGTTCCTCCACAGAAAGTTTCTCTGTCGAGTTTACATGTAGAAAGTTCATATATGTAAAATTTTTATATAAAAAGTGTTTAAGAATAAATGTCTATTTTAGCCACTGAAACACGTACATGGGCGAGGGCCTCTAAGAGCATCCCGACAAATATCCCTAATTTTATCCTCTAAATTGAGGTTATAGGACATCATCCATTCTAATAGAGTATCTCTATTTGGTTTGTGTACAGCGGACCACCCTAATCCTATAGCTCAAAATCAAAATCAGAATTTTGAGTTCGGCTGGGCTGGCCCATTAGTTGCAAACGACTGCATGATCATATCTGGGCTGTCCATCACGTAGGGGTGGGCACTTTCCAACCGAGAACCGAAAAAAACGAACTGCGCCGAACCGAACAGTTTTTCGGTTTCGGTTTCGGTTCTTGACGTTGCATAAACCGAGTAATTCGGTGCGGGTTTGGTTTTTTATGTACGAAAACCGAATCCCGAAAAAGAACCCATCTCTCTCGCCATCTCTCTCGCCCACACAGGGCATAGGCGGCACAGCACGCCGTCCTCCATCTCTCTCGCCTGCACAGCGCTGCCATCGACAATTCGGCACGGACCTCCATCTCCGCACAGCGCATGCCGCCGGCCTCCTCCTCCGCGCGTCGCCGGCCCCCTTCCTCCGTGCGACGCGCCACCGCCGGCCCCGCCTTGCCCCTCCGTCGTGCGGCCGCGCCGTGCCTTTCCCTCCCTACGCGACGCACCGCCGGCCGGTCCTCCTCCGCGTCGGCCAGTGCCCGTCCCAGCCCCTCCTCCTGCGCCGCGCCACCGCCGCCCGCCGCCCCTCCGTCGCGCGGCCGCGCCGTGCCCTTCCTCGCCTCCCTCCTCGTGGCGCACCGTCGTCCGACCGGCCTCCTCCACGTCCACGCCGCGCCGCCGCCGGCCTCCTCCGCGTCCGCGCCATGCCGCTCGCCTTCCCCTCCCTCCGCGTCGTGCCACGCGCCCGGCCGGCCGGTGCCTCTCCCTCCCAAGCAAGGCCGTCTGCTGTTCTTTGGTTTTTTGGTAAAAACCGAAAACCAAACCCGAGTTTGCGGTTTCCGTTTTTATAAAAACCGATCGGGTGTTCATTTGTGTGAAACCGAACTTTGAGTAAAAAAACGAACCGAAGTTGCAGTTTTTACCGAATGCCCACCCCTACCATCGCGCGAGTCTGCATATGTCCATCGTGCCAGTGCCGGCTAGGAGACGTCGCCCCTGTTGTCGACACCGCCGTGCCTCCTGCCTATCGCCGTGCACGCCTGCTTGCCCTCCAGATCCATGAATGGTGAATGGTGCCAGCTGAATTAAGAAGGATTGAGTTGTACACTCCTGACGCATGTTGCATGCATTGGTTTGATCTGTACACGCAAGCCGCATGCCGCAAGCAATTTTGTGATCTGTTTGATCTGAATTGCCACATGCAAGGTGCAAGGTATTGATCTTTATACATGTTAATGCAAGTCTGTGCAAATCTTGATCTGTACACATTGCTTGTTCCTTGATCTGTATTGTTTGTGGAATATGCGACGTAGGTCTTGATCCGACTATAGATCTTGGAGTTTGTTTTTGAACAATGAATCGGCGCAGCTTTTTGATGCGTTATTATCTGGAAAACCAGTTGAACGACGACAACGATGAATTTGTTGCTGCAATTTTACATGCAGCAAACGCGGGAGATTGACGATGAAAATGAAGGACGGCACGTAGGTTCTGTACATGGGCATCGAGTTATCGATCATAACATAGAAGCCGGGCATAGTAGATTGTTTGCAGATTACTTTGCCGATGAATCTACATATGGACCTGACATGTTCAGACGCATGTTAGAATTGTTATTAGTGTTCGCAATCATAGATAAATAATTTAGTTTGCCTTATATCGTCATATCTCTTCTGCGCAGGTTTCGGATGAGCCGTCCACTGTTCTTGCGCATCATGCATGCAGTCGAAGAACATAATAAACAATATTTTGAGCAAAGAAGAAATGCGGCTGGTAAACTTGGCCTTAGCTGTTTGCAGAAAGTTACAACGACAATGCGGATATTGACATATGGGATAGTTGCCGATGCGACGATGAGTACGTTCGTATTGGCAAGACCATGGCTTATGAATCAATGAGAAACTTCGTCGATGCTGTTGTGGAAGTATTTGGGGTGGAATATCTCCGTTCGCCTAAAGAAAACGACACCGCCAGGTTGCTCGAAATTGGGAAAAGTCGAGGGTTCCTGGGAATGCTTGGATCCATTGATTGTATGCATTGGGTCTGGAAGAATTGCCCAACAGGATGGCATGGACAGTTCCGTGGCCACAAGCAGGATGCCACAATAATTCTAGAAGCTGTTGCATCACAGGACCTATGGATTTGGCATGCTTTTTTTGGTATGCCAGGATCACATAACGACATCAATGTCCTGCATCGTTAACCGTTATTTGCAAAACTGGCAGAAGGCTGTTAACGACTAAATTTGGTAACCAAATCCCTAAATCCCTGCTGAGATAGAGACGGAGTTGGATTGGAAAAACAGAGGTCGGGTCGGCTGCGGTGCGGTCGGCTACGAGGTCAATCGGCTGAGGATGGATCGGACAGGGATAGCCGATAGCCGATAGCCGATGCTGAGTCAGAGGAAAGGGTAAAACCGTTTTCGATGAAGGTGCTTAAAGATAATAGAAGATTCGGTTCGCAAATTGAGCGTTAAAAGATATTGCCATCTACGGATAGAGTCCTGTAACGGCAATTGTGTCTGTAAATTAGCAATTTAATTAGATTGTTTATTGTAATACGGCATGGGTCCTTATCCCGGGGTTTTGTCGTATTTTAAATAGTAGATTAGATAGAGACCAGGGTCTGTACAGATAATGTCATTCTTGGGTATAAATAGGACCCGAGATCCTTGTAATTAGATATTCACACAATCAATACAACCTTCAACGCATCGCCTCCTTTTTCTTGAGACGAACAACTGATCTGGCTTCGGGCTGCATCGTTTCGATCCCCAAGTTAAGGTAAATGTTTGTCATTAGTGGTGTATCTCGTCGAATTTAGTGCTTCCATCGCTATGACACTCTAAATTCGATGATTTATGTTGCGCTAGTTATCATATATCACATATAATCTAGAGCAATATTTAGATCTGTCTCGACATCGGCTCGTTTCTGTCAAGAATTGGCAGCCGATAGAGCTAGATCTAAGGGTTGGCCTAGGTTATATGCGATATCCACCGTCTCGAGGTATTTACATCAGCTACAGTAGATTAGATTGTTCTTTTATACTTAATGTTGCATCAGCGTTGATCTATTAAGTCGTTTTTAGAGCTTTTATGATCTATTTAGAGACAGTTTAGGGTTTCGCGTCTTATCTATTTTAATATCCTTTTGATATGTTTGCTATCAAATTTATTAAAACCGCCTCTTATATTAAGATCTTGCTCTAGTTAAATACCCTAAGCCAGAATCAGTTTGTCAGCTACAGCCGACAGCCGACTGTTCTAGGTTTAGCGCATTTAGCTCAGATCAATATCTTTTCATAAGATAAATCGGAGTATTAGCCGATTCACAGTTGGACTTACGACATTGGCTAGATTGTTAAAGCATATATTTATTATCGCATCGTATATTTTGGATTAAGTGGTTAATCTTGTCTCGTTGCAGATCTATTCTAGTCACTTAGTTTAAATACACTTCGGGATAGCATATATATATATATTAACTCTTGCAGCCGATCCAGTAGGATCTGACCTAACACTTAACGCATATATCTTTATTTTTCTTGTTGGTTAGCAGATGAAATCAACTGGCACGCCTTGTACAGCATAGGTAGCCGAGAAGGACCTGCACTGGAGCTAAGCAGATCTCCCAGGTCAGCGCGTGAGAGAAATTTCTCGTCAACAAAGGCCAAGCTCCAAAAGTTAATTATTCAATCAATGGCCACAATTACACGATGGGATATTATCTTGCAGATGCAATCTATCCGAATTGGGCAACATTTGTAAAAACAATTTCTCTGTCACGAGGAAACAAGAAGAAGTATTTTGCCAAAGCTCAAGAGGCCATACGGAAGGATGTGGAACATGCTTTTGGTGTCTTGCAGGCCCGATTTGCTATTATACGTGGTCTTGCTCATTTTTGGGATCAATACACACTAGGTAAAATTATGAAAGCATGTGTGATTATGCATAATATGATTGTCAAGGACGAGAGAGACACCGTGGACGAACATGTCAACTTTGATGGTCACAACGAACCGGTTGTCGCGTCACATGATCGTACACCATTGATTGATGAGTTCATAGAGGCATACAGGAAAATAAAGGACAAGGTAGTCCATACTCAGCTTCAAGAAGATTTAGTTGAACATTTGTGGAATTTTCATGACGACCAATATTAGAATGCCATGTATTAAGTTTGATTCCTGGTATTTGAAAAAGAAATGTTTTTAATATGTTTTATTTCTGTAATAAAATAATGTCAAACTAATTGTTCAACAGTGAAGGGGTGTGTCACTGTAGCAGATATGATGCATATATGATTTTTCTCACACACTCCCACATAAACAAAACTTCAGGTCACTGTCAAAAACTTAAGTCCACATTAAAGCTACAGTACTACTAGTAGAAGACACAGCAAAAGCAATTGCACAAACTGTAATAGTATAACACAAACCCTATGATTCTAATCACATGCAGCTCATTGGGAGAAGCAACTTGATCCATAGCTGAAAAATATTCAGAGCACTGGAGCAGCAGATTCGAAATGTATATGTGCTCCTTATAGGTTGCTTCAGTTGCTCAGTTGTGCAGCCATATGTCTACAGAGAATTATTAGGTTAGTTTCATAACTGGGAAATAAAAAACTGACAAAGGAAATTGCTTGAACTTGTTGCTGGAACTCATTATTACCTAGTTGCTTACCAAATAGTGAACCATCAGAGTTAATTCAGGCTGCTTAAATAGTTCAGTAAATTTAACCACCACATTATTGCAATTCTGTCATAACTAAACCTGCTCCTTATCCCTAGAATACCTCAGGTTTCAGTGAAATAACCCAAGTTAGAGCTACCCATGCATTCACATGATTGGTACAGAACACATCAGGAGAAACCACATCAGGAGATAAACAAGGCCTTACCTTCGTGTTCTTCCTACATGCCACTGCGACGACTCATAATCTCCTCCTGCAGTCGTGTATAGTATTCATGGACTTGTACGGCATTGTACTCGAGATCTAAATTCATGATGCGCTCTTCTTCTAACATGAGTAATCTTTGAGCCTCTTTACACTTGACCTCAGCTTCCTTGTCCCTAGCTGCAGCTTTCTTCTCCCTCGATGCTACCTCCCGCTTTCTCATTTCCATTTCTTTATCAAACCGATCTTTTTCCAACTAACAAACAAGGGAAAATCTCTCTTCATCTACCACTTTCTTCTTCTCCCATATTGTGTTCACGGTTGCAGCAAAGCGGTTGTCACGAGCCTGCTGTAATTCTCTCTTCACCCTTTTTGTTCCTGGTGGTCTTTTGTCTATGTTGTACTCAGGAGTACTCATATCATCTTCTTGGCCCTTGGTGGGAAGAGAATAAGTTGCATTGGACATTTCAGTAGTAGACTCAGCTGGAGCCTTCTGCCTTTTGTTGCTTCCTTTAGGTGCTGACAGCTCTCTTTCTCTGGCAAGCCATTTTTGTTGGTGCTTCCAACAATGCATCAAAGCAAACCCATTTTTTCTGTCATCTTCTTCTTTGAAAAGCCTTTGTGCATTGACGAGCTGCACACATGACAAGCACAAAAATAATCAGAAAGAACTATCACATATTACTATTGCAAATACAGTTAAGGGGTACCTTGTCTTCGATTCTTTTGTCGCTTTGTCTTCTATTTTTGATCCTGGTTAAACATCCGGCAAATCTGCTCACCGCTTCTTGTATAACTCCCCATCGTTTGTTCAGCGAGTTTTGATTGCAATCTGACCGGAATGTCCTGTGGCTATGGAAGTAGTCATAAATCCTACCCCAGTAGGTGTTCTTATTCTGATTAGTACCCTGAATCGGATCTTGACTAATATTAATCCACGCTGACACCAACAAACTATCTTCCGCCTCGCTGAAATTTTTAGTCTGTTTCTGTTTGTCTTGCCGATGCAGGTTCACCATGAAGGGTTACGCGGAGGCTACGCTAGCCGAAAACAAAACTTTTAATCGCGCAAACCAGGAACACTTGCAAGTAAGGGCCGATAGATCGTTACCGATTGGAGTAGAGTGCGGCGGAATAGCCAATCGGGGCAATCCGATCCGGAACAGTGTAGCCGATTCCCGAGACGGCCGATTCACCAATCAGCCGATTCGAGTCGTCGGCGGCGTTCTCACGCCTCGCTCCGATGCGCCCGACCGCGGCCGATTCCACCACGGCCGATCGCTTCGATTGTAGCCGATCCGAAGCCGATCAACGGCGCGCAACGTAGCGGCGCCTCTACCGGTATCCACACGTCCGGGGGACGAACGCCGTACACCCGTGTGCTAGCACGCGATGCAAGGCTAGGGTTTGGCTCGAAAGTGGGGAGGGTTTCCGTGGAGATTGATCTCGGCGACTTCGTTGCACGCGATGCAATTGACATATAGCAGCTCTCCACCCCTCCCTCCTTTATATAGAGTTGGCCGATCGGGACTAGTGGCCGATTAGGACTCTATTTTGAATCGGATCTCATCCGTATCTCATAGAGTTGGCCGCCCACACGTCGTAAGCCCATAGGACTCTATCCGATCGGATCCCTATCCGATCGAGCCGTATCCGAGTCCAACTCGAATGCTGTTCTTATCCCCTTAAGCGTGCGACCACGTAGGTTCAGGTATACTCGGTTTCGGCTATAGTCTAACTTAGCCGACCGTCGGCTCGAGTCCAACTCGGCCGACTTTGTCAACAGCACGGCGCCTAGCGGCACATATTGACACCATAGTATACAAGAATATAATATCGGCTCCGAACCTGTAATGTGTACACAAATCCCTTTGCCTCACGATACCGCTTAAGCTATAGGCAAGATGTGTGCCATCCCTTCAATAGCTTAACCATTCACTCGAACCGTATTGGATTATCCGTCCGTTGATTGACTCCTCAATCAACTTAGCATGGCCATGCATTTCCATAATCCATTACCTCGAGGGCCCGAGATATCTCTCCAAAGGAGGGGCAAATTCCATCTTGATCACTCACATCCCACTCCATGTTTCATAGCAAACCCGAAAACTACCTTTATAACTACCCGATTGGAATAGCGTTTGGTAGTCCCAAAGTAGGCTACTACACATGTTGGAATCCATGGTGATCTCGGGTATAAGGACTTTGTACCAACACTACCCGAGACCAACTAATGGCACATTAATTCCTGTAGTGTCTCATTGTGGGTCTATCCAACAATGTGTTCTCCAACACATATGTCCATGTTTATTGATTTGGTATCTCCCATACCCATGATCTATGAGACATGATCATCAATCAATAAACATGCCGATCTTAGAATCATATTTGTTCCAACAATATGACATATGATCGAGGATCGTTTAGAAATAGATTCATACATAAAGAGTCTCATAAATAAGTCACGTACTTATTGATCAATACAAGATGTCTATTTCATGGAACTGAATAACACTTTATTCATTTATACATAAACATTGACGTGATATCCAACATCTCCATGTTGCCTCTAGGGCATATCACTAACACACCAATGTTTGTGTCATAGGAAGGAGCTTCTTGAGAGGCCTCCGTGTTAATCCCAAGCTCATGAAGTACAATTTCCTCATTGTTGTCCTCATCTAGAAGGCCAGTGAAGTTTACATCGGGATACATGGATGCTGCAAAAAATAATTAGTTGCATATATACAAAGGTTCAGATGCAAGGATTAGTAACCAAAAGGGAAAAGGTAGGTTTATTGATAGTTCCCTTCATGCTGATTTGATTCTTAAAGCTATCATGGCACTGTTATCAAAATTAAGCTGAACTAGGTTGTGTGCCATGCTAACATTTTTTCAGTTCCTAGGTTCTCAACTCACATGAAAATGTATATAACAGAAAATGTCCATAACATTCAAGCATTGTTCAGTAGAGGTTCAGGTTCTAATTTAGGTGGTAATCAATCCAAGGTTGCCAATGCAACCTGTGTCCCTAAAGTAAATGTTCATTCAACGCGGTACCTTCAGCTAACATTCATAATATTAATCCCATTCCCAGGGGAGTAACCACATGAGTAAAACAAGTTACATTTTGTGATGGCCAGTTTCATAATTCAACAAGACATAAGAGCATCCTCACTCAACAAATCATCTAAATGAACAAACCCGACAACATGGACAAATGAACCTTCAGAAAGCCAGAATCAGGTGCACTAATTGATCTATTGGTTTAGAACAACATCTTATTGCTACTAACATATTCGGACGACAAAGAAACAACTTAGTAATTTTTACATGTGCAAATCAGTGAACATCACACAGTTGTCTATGTATATGCACGCACATACATGCAAAGGCATACAGATTTTTATATGTGAACAAGTGTATATCATATACCTGCAAATTGGTCATTCCCGTCATTCACTGGAGTCTCCTGCTCACCTTCCACATCCAACAGGTCATGCTGCAACAATTGCGAGGAAAATTGGAAACTAGAAGGCGTCGGGGGTTGCGAATGTTGTGCGAGACGGCTGTACAACGGATCATTCGCCCTCAGTAGTCCATCACCGTTCGCTACAGCGGGTGCACGAAATGTCGATTGACCGCCTCCTACCTGTCGACCATTCATGGCTGTTGGCCGTGCCAGGCCTGCCGTGGTATGACACGACGGAGGGAATTTGGGGATGGAGCTTCTAGGGCATGACATCGGCGTCTCTTGGTGACGGACCAAATGCAGGGCAGGAAGGGAGCAAGGAGGGAGCAAGGACGGGCGGGGATGCGGCTGGAGCGGGGGGATCCGACGAACGGACTCGACGCTAGGAACGGAGGGCGTGGCGTGGCTGGGGAGAGGACGGGCACGCAGGTGGCCGAGGATGCGGCGGACTAGTGCGGCGCAGAGCGGCTAGGCCAGGGATGTGGTCGACGGGCGTGGCCGGGGATTCGGCGGACGGTCGCGGCGCGCCTTGGAAGAAGTCGGGCGCGGCGCGACGCTGCTGGTAAGCGGGCGGCCGGGGATTCGACGGACAGTCGCGGCGCGCCTTGGAAGAGGTCGGGCGCGACGCGGTGCTGCTGGGAAGCGGGCGGCTGGGCGCGGGAGCGGCGCGACTGGGCCGTGGATGCGGCGTAGCGCGGCACAACCATTTTTTCACTTTTGCTCTACTGACGAAGAAGAAGCTGTCGCGGCTTTTTTCACTCGTGCGCGCGCGACAACGAGCGCCCGCGAAACCTTCCCGCGCGGATAGTCTATGCAATTGCGGTACCCTGAGTTTGGGTGATGGGGGAGACTAATTTAGGGTAGGACTATTTTAGAGTATTAATAGGGTGATTTGTTGGTGACTAATTTTTTATAAAAACACCCAAAAATCATTATGGAGTATCAAAAGGGAGTTTTGTTGGGGATGCTCTAAGCAGGAAAGGAACAAAAGTTAAAATGGGTTCGGAATAAGTGGGGACCATTTGCATTGAGCCCGTGGACTTCGAGATGGATGGTCTCGCCCATCTAGATGGAACCTTTCCAAAAAATTAACAATTATTTGGTTATTTTGTTCAACTTGATAAGGGCACTCCCAATGTAGAAACTAGTATGGTTTCTATCTCTATTTAATACACCTTTATTTATTGCAATTTGCTGATGTGGCATAGTATTTATTGTGGAGAGAAGGAAGAAAACAAAGAAACCGTTTCCTTTGAAGAAATCATTTCGACTCGGTAATCCAAGCACCCGGAAACCGGCGTTGGGGAGGAAGGAGTGGTTTCTTCGGATCCCGTGCGCATCGTCATTTGCTGAGTCCGTTTCTTCACCCGCCTCCCCCATCTCTCGCCAGATCCATCCATGCGCTGGAGAGTTTGAATCGGCACGGCGCCGCCGCCGCACCCGCCTCTCCATCCCCGGCTCCAGCGCCGCCGCCCCACCCGACTCTCTAATTCCTCCTCTGATCTCATCTCGCAAACAAGAAATCCCCCGGGAAAAGAGAAGCGGGATAAAATCGCGAGGGATTCCATGCGCCCGCGCCCGCCCAAGGTGAGCTCGATCCATCTCCCTCAATGCCCTGCTCGATACTTTGATTTCCCTGCTCTGGATTGTTTGCGATGCAGTTTGTGATTTGCGATGTTCCAATTTGTTAGTTTGTTATGTTAGTGCGGTTCCAGTTTGTGATGTGCCATTTGTGATTTGCATGTTTCTTACTACGAGAGATTCGTGAGATCTGTATCTTGTTTCTGCCTTATTGGAGAAACTGAATCTTTTGCTCTGCAGGAGGAGAACAAGCTGCTGGAGAAGAGTAATATGCAGCTATATGTGACATGTACTTGTTGACGAGAAATTTCTCTCACGCGCTGGCCTGGGAGATCTGCTTAACTCCAATGCAGGTCCTTCTCGGCTACCTATGCTGTGCAAGGCGTGCCAGTTGGTTTGATCTGTTAACCAACAAGAAAAATAGAGATATATGCGTTAAGTATTAAGTTAGATCCTACTGGATCGGCTGCAGAAGTCAACTTACATATATATGCTATTCCGAAGTGTATTTGAACTAAGTGACTAGAATAGATCGGCTACGCCGAGACAGTATTAGTCACTTAATCCAAATATAGAGCAGAATAATAAATACATGCTTTAACAATCTTAGCCGATGTCATAAGTCCAACTGTGAATCGGCTAATACTCCGATTTATCTTATGAAAAGATATTGATCTAAGCTAAATGCGCTAAACCTAGATCAGTCGGCTCTCGGCTGTAGCTGACAAACTGATTCTGGCCTAGGGCATTTAACTAGAGCAAGATCTTAATATAAGAGGCGGTTTTAAAAGTCCTGATAACGAATACATCAAAAGAACATTAAAATAGATAAGGCCGGTTGAAACCCCGGCGCTGTCTCTAAGCAAAATACATCTAGCCGAACATATCATAAAAGCTCTAAAAACGACTTAATAGTTCAACACTGATGCAGCATTAAGTATAAAAAGGACAGTCTGAGCTACTGTAGCTGATGTAAACACCTCAAGATGGTGGATATCGCATATAATCTAGGTCAACCTTTAGATCTAGCCCTATCGGCTGCCGATTCCTGACAGAAGTTAGCCGATGACGGGACAGATCTAAACATTGTTCTAGATTGTATGCAATATGTGATAACTAGCGCAGCATAAATCATCGAATTTAGAGTGTCATAACGATGGAAGCACTAAATTCGACGAGACACACCACTGACAAACATTTACCTGAACTTGGGGATCGAAACGATGCAGTCCGAAGCCGGATCAGTTGTTCGTCTGAAGAAAAAGGAGGCGATGCGCCGAAGGTTGTATTGATTGTGATTGTATGAATAATTACAGGGATCTCAGGTCCTATTTATACCCAAGAATAATATTATCTGTACAGACCCTGGACTCTATCTAAACTACTATTTAAAATACGACAATATCCCGGGAAGGACCCATGCCGCATTACAATAAACAGTTTAAACAAATTCATAATTTAGATACAATTGTCATTACAGGACCCTATCCACAGATGGTAACATCTTTTAACGCGCAAACCGATAACTGAATCTTATATTTATCTTCAAGCACTTTCATCAGAAACGGTTTTATCTTCTCCTCTGACTCAGCATCGACTATCGGCTATCCTTGTCCGATCCAACCTCTGCCGATTGACCTCGTAGCCGATCGTTACTCAGCCGATTTGAGCATAGCCGATGCAGCCTCTGCTTCTCCGCAGATTATTCCGCCAATCCAATTCCGCTTCAAATTCGACCTTGAACTTAGGGATTTGGTTACCAAATTTGGTCGTTAACAGTACTGAATCAATATGTTGTCCTCTTCATAATTTTTTATGGATTATCTTGTCTATATCATGCTATGTTTTCGGTTTAGATTGAGCAAAACATGTTTCTGGTGTTCTATTTTGGGGAACACAAAAAGGTGCTGATGATGTTAAAATTTCTTCGCCTGAATATGCAAGTCTAACAGTTGTTTATATGTGAGATGTACTGGATCAATTGCACGATTTGGGCTAAAGCAGTACAATGTCGTGTACATATTATACCTGCGTGAATTTCATTGAGTGGATCACATGATTATATGTCACATCTGATCGGCTATTTTTTGATTGCATGTTGATTTTTTTTATCTATAGAAACTACTATTAGAAACTAAGCATTGGGGAGGATAGTTTCTTGTGGTGAGGTTTTCGAGACATAGAAACTGCGGTTAGTTTCTGCATTGGGAGTGCCCTAACATCAGCAAGCAGCTAAAAGTCGAATTCAACATGAACAAATCAGTTTTCAACCAAATTGTTTGTTTAAATTTGAATTTCAGATGAATGCTACATATATCACGGTAAACAAAATGATGATAATCCTATTTCTCATACTACTATTACACTAATTGAATAGAGACATGTCATTTTTGCAACAGCGAAGTGACCCAGAACATTGAAGCCATGGGGGAACGAGGAGGGAAGAAGCACGATCAACCGCAAAAGCCATAAATGGTGTGACCCTGGAGTTTGAGCGCATAAACTGACATCCATGGCCGTCACAGTCTTGTGGTGAGCGTGCTCAGTGTAGGTAATGGCATCACGAATGACGTTCTTGAGGAAGATCTCGAGTACGCCACGGGTCTCCTTGTAGATCAACCCCAAGATGTGCTTCAAACCGCCCTTCCTCGCAGGGCATCAGATCACCATCTTAGTAATGCCTTGGACGTAGCCGCAAAAGACGGTACGATGGTGCCTAGCGCCACTAGTACCACACCTAGACATGACTACCGACTAGTTGAGTGCGAGAAGTGCTAGTGGAATTCGAAGATAGGTTGTAATGGTGGTGGTGCTCGAAGTGAGATTTCAGAGAGAGGATGGGGGTTTTATAGGAGAAAAAGGTAGGAGTAAGGCAATGCCCGCCGTTGGATGTGAAGAAAATGGGTAGGTGGGATTGGGATTACGGGAGAGGTATCATAGATCGCTAACGTGGCATGAGGATTTTTTACTTGGCGGGATAGATGTAAAACTTCATACATGAGACATCAATTTTATATTCTCTTAGTGATGTACGGTTTTTACCTATTGAGGATCGAGATAAAAGGAATAATTAAATTCTTGCCACAAAAGCCACATTTCACCTAGTTTTGAAAGTAAATTCTATTTTACTTCTTCAACTATAGGCCAAGTTCATTATGTAAAGAAACTATAGGCTGAGTTTTAAAGTTGCTCCTCCAGCCACGCCTCTTTTGTTTTTCTTTCCTGTGGTGAATCATTCCTCCTGTGGTGATCCAGCTGAGGATTTGTATTTTGTTTTCTACTGTGGTACTTTAGTTGTTTAGACATTATTCGTTTAATCCTTCGTCCAAAGGATTGAGAGAGATCGTGGTGTAGAATTATTTTTTCAATCCCTTTTATTTTTTTCATGGGATTAAACAAAAGGTTTTATGAGGATTGAAAAGTGATCTATCCTCCAGGTTGGTACTTAAAATAACTTTTAAGAAATGGTAAGGAAAAAACTTTGACACGCCTCGCTGTTTGTATCAAAGTAGATAGCCATGTAAGGAGATTTTTTTTCCTTTTGCAATGTATTATTGTTGATGAATGGCGTGTGCCTCTGTTGTAAAGTTAGCACCTCTGTGAATCATTACATATGCAATTTCAAAATGGCTGGCAAAAATTACAAGCCCAAGATAATACTACGTGTACTGTGTACATCCCACCTGTGTATAGTAGATTTGCATGTGATAAATTGGGTGTATCCGATTGATGATCAGAGTGTACAAGCCATACATTTTAAACCATTTAACATGTTCCGTTATTATCGCAACAAAAAACATTTACTTGTTGAAGCCTCACCTCCCCAAATTTACATTGTCCACGGCCCTCAGAAACGTCAAAAAAAACAACTCACGTATACAGCTCCTTCCACATCAAACCATCTCTGGTTTAATTACCTGATCCTTCAAATTAAGCATTCACATTTCCTCTTCTTTTCCATCCCACAGAACAAATCATCGACAAATTGCCCATATTATCGCTCCTCTGCATCTTCTTCTTCCTCTTCCTCCCCCTCCTCTTCTTCGTTATCGTCGTCGTCGTCCGAAGAAGACGACGACGAGCTATCAGAGCGATCTGATGCTTTGCCCTCCTTCGGTGCAGGGGAGGCAGATGGAGCTGGGACTGGGACGCTGGCAGCTGGTGGATCTGGTGGCATTGCGGTCAGGAAGCCCAGCGTCATGACAACGTCAGCCATCAACGGCCGCACGGAGTCTTCCTCCTGCAAGCACATCGCGGCCATCGCGACCACTTGGTTCAATGCTTTTGCTGGGTACTCGCTTTTGATGAGTGGATCCACCAGCTCGTGATATCTCTTTTGGTCTTTAAACATTGGCATTGCCTGAAAATATGCAATGCAGATCACAATTAACAAGATGTCTTAGCAAATTGAATCATGTTAACAAAGGTGAACTTCATAGTTTCAGCTATTGCTACTATTTCATAGGGGAATCAAATGCAGAAGAGTTGCATTTTTTGTTCAAAATGCGAGGTTTTTAAATTCAGATTTCAGCATAGAGAAATCTATGGCGTACCGGCATTCCACTGTTGCATCAACAGATTGGCTGAAAATTACTCAGCTAAAGATCACAATTTTCATGGCAACTTACCCAAGTGACCAAGTTCTGCTGCTCCATGGGCTTGTTGGTGTCGATGGCTCTCCTGCCGGAGATGAGCTGCACCAGCACGACGCCGAAGCTGTACACGTCGGACTTCATGGTGGCCTGCCCGCTGCGGTCGTACTCCGGCGCGCAGCAACCGAACGAGCCCATCATCGGCGCCGGCGCGTTCCCGCCCACCTGGCAGAGCTGCGCGAGCCCGAAGTCGGACAGCTTCGGCGTGAGGCTGGCGTCGAGCAGGATGTTGGACGCCTTGAAGTCCCCGTACACCACCGGTGGGTTCGCCTTCTCGTGCAGGTACTCCAACCCCTGCGCCGCGCCGTACGCCACCTTCATCCTCGTGCACCAGTCCATCGGCTTCTTGTCCGCCGGCAAATCTGCGGCGCAGCAACAACAAATCAATGGACGATCTCAGCTCGGGCTCATCAAGGGTAGCTAGCGCGTGTGGTGCGTACCGAACAGGTGGTCTTCCAAGGTGCCGGAGGACATGAACTCGTAGACGAGGAGCCGCTGGTCGCCGTCGGCGCAGTAGCCGATGATGTCGACGAGGTTGTCGTGGTGGAGCCGGCTGAGCTTGGAGACCTCGCTCAGGAAGTCATTGTTGCCTTGGAAGCCATGCCTGTCCAGCTGCTTGATGACCACGGTCTGATGCACAAATCAACCATAAGTTCGTTCTTGCTTAATTCGATCAGATGCTCAGTCATGCAAAGTGATCACTGCTCGACGATGAATGGATGTGAAATTGTTGTTAAGCACCTGTCCTGTCTTCTCCAGTTGACCCTTGTAGACCCGGAAGAAGCCGCCTTCTCCGATGAGGTTGTACGGCGTGAAGTGGTCAGTGGCCGCGGCGAGCTCGCGGAACGCGAACGCCTGTCCGGCGATGGCTAGCTGCAGCGAGGCGTCCTCGGATGGCTTGTGGGCATGATCTGCATGGGGGAGGCCGATTTCGTTCCGCATTAGCCCTTGGAAACCATGGGATGGAACTATCGAAGAAACCGATCAAGGAATTATGTCACTCACCGGGCTGACCGTTCATCTGCCTCGGCGGCGTCATGGGCGCGGCCGCGGGCGCGGGCGGC
The DNA here is from genome assembly GCA_019925245.2 of Oryza australiensis. Lineage (NCBI taxonomy): Eukaryota > Viridiplantae > Streptophyta > Magnoliopsida > Poales > Poaceae > Oryza > Oryza australiensis. The sequence goes on along the minus strand of JAIFGZ020000277.1, from coordinate 190,728 downwards.
GTCATCTGCGACGCGGGCGCCGCCTCCGCCTCGTCGAACCGCCCCGTGTCGGCATTCAGGTTCTTCTTCTTTCCGCTGCCGAAACACGGAAAGCAGCTCATCTTCGCGCTCCCTCCTTGCCTCCCCGTGGCGGCGACCCTGTGCGGCGCCGGCGCCGGCCGACGAGACGGCTCAGGCCAAAGAAAAAGAAACGCACGGACCGACCGACCGAGGAGGAGCCGCCGCGCGCCGTCACACTATCATCGCCTCGCGCGCGCGCGCCCCCGTCTCACCACCTCCGCCGCGGCGCGCCCACCTCGTGGCACGCCATCACACACTGTCCCCCCACGCGCGCCAATACTCCCGCCCGCCCCTCCGCCGCGCACCGCTTGGGGAGAGAAGGGGCGATCGATCGATCGATCGCGCGCGCGCGTGAAGGGAAAGAAGGAGGTGGAGGAGGAGGGAGAAGGCCTTGGAGAGGGATCCAAGGGCCTTCCCTGGAGGGAGGGGAGGGAGGAAGGAGAGGGGGAAGGGAGGGGGAAGCGGGAGGGGAGATGCTAAGTTTGGCGCGCGCCGGTGGAGGTGGAGGGCTCCAAAACGGGCGGGGAGGGGACGTGCGGACCACGTATTTGAAGGGAGTGGACGAGAACGACGACGACCGACGGCGTCGTGGAGGGGTCGTTCGTTGTTTCGGCCTCCGCTTTTGCCGTACCAGATTACCATTCTTCTGTTTCGGCTGTTGGGGTCAAATCAATTCATGTTTCCAGCGCATTACTCCTACTACTTGGGTTGGGTATTCTAGTGACAGCCAACCAGGCAATCGCCGATATTAAATCGTTGATATTGTTCGTCCATCCAATCATTCAAATGCAGACTGCTTACTGCGTGCATAGCACGGCTGCATCCATTCCTGGCCTTTGTTTTTTTTCTCTTTTCAAAACTTAATTATTTTCTTAACATCCAGTTCTTGTTTTATATGACGCACGTCGGCATCACGATCTTTAGGGTCAAATTATCAAATTGCTCCATTCATCATATCTTCAACAGATCGATGAACTCGTTAAGAAAAAAAAGAAGAACGGAAGCACAAACCGGCACAAATCGATTGGCTTTTAAACGTGTGTAGTCATATAAGCCACGGGGAGAGGAGGAGAACCCGAGGCCGCGGAGACAGCAGCCGGTGATCACCCGCAACGCAAGCCCCCATGGCAAATCACTCTACGCCCCCAGAACAAGGCCGTCAAGAGTGGATTCGTTCTCTTGCAGCCGAAAGAAGAGGCGACCAAACACACATGAACACAAAAAAGAGAGAGAGAGAGAGAGATGTTTCATACGAAGAGCATACAAACAAGAAAAATCCAGCAGGAGAGGATGCAGATTTCCCTTCTTCCCATGATGAACGAGATGCAAATCAGTAAGCAAGCGAGTGACAACAATAAGTGTGTGGAGATGGCGAGATGCAGCACGGGCGGTTCCGTGGATGGGAACGGCAGGATGAGGCGGCGGCGGCGGCGCGAGGGATTTCGTGGGGAGAGGTCTGCTGCGTTTATAACAGCGAGATGGAGAGGGTTTTAGTAACCGCCGAGCACTTGCGTATGGGCCAAGCCCAGGGCGTTCTGCTGGGCCTCATTGTTGTACTGGGCTTCTATGAACACGTCAATATTACGTTGGACGAGGAACAAATCAAAACAAGTCAAATCAGCCGCATCAACAAAAACTGTTTTAAGATCAGTTTAAAAATCATGTTATATCTGATATTATAGACATGTTATATCTGATATTACAGTTAAAACACGATTCAAAACTGCATATTAAGATAAAAGACCTAAAATAAAATTATTCTAATTTATGTCCTAATTGTGATCTGCAACTCGCGAACCTGTCCTATCAATGCTATTTTTCGTATTCATGTGTTCCAAACGAGCTCTCACGTTGCTCTGTTTGTAGGATTTGGACTTGCTAAATTTTTTTGAAAATGCAAAGCTAGGATCTGGACTTGCTATTTTTTCAAACACGTAAAAGTTTTGGGCATCATTTGTATTAGAAGCTATGAAAATTCAATTTACACCCGTGCAATGCTAGGGCAACAGGCGCTAGGGGAAGGGAAAGAACATACATAGCAGTTAGTGACTAAGAAAAAGAAAGAAAGAAACCAAAGGAGGAAGAGGAAAATATCAGAAGGGTGGATCTGCTCTCATAAGACATCCTAGGAGCCGAGCACTAGCTTCCGTCAAAAGGGTAGCTTCCCGGTGGATTTCATCCACAATGACCCGGATGTCGAATTCCAAGTTTTATATTTGATGTTAGATACTGTCATGAAGACGTAGGAAAACAAAGCAAGAAGAAAAAAATATCACAGGAGTGGATCCATTCATAAAAAACCTCTTAGAAGCTGGGCACCAAATTCCTTTCAAAGGGTAGCTTCGCAGTGGGCTTCATCCACAACGGCCCGGATTGAGGCGAGAGCATCACCAAAGACGTAGGCATTCCTTTTTTTTCAAAGGCATCAAGTGACGAGAATCGCCAAGGAATAAAACCCATGCCTCGAGGTCTTGGGCATAGCTTGGTGGGCAATGGACCACCAATCTACCATCGTGTCCTGGCTTAAAGACGGGGGAGAGGCAGAGGTGGCCAAATGGGCCGGGTAGAAACGGGCCGGCTCGAGCACGGCCATCACTGTAGCGGCACGGCACGGCCCGTGGGTGAAAGCGGGCGGCACGGCACGCGACGAGCGTGCGTGCTTGGGCTGCCGGTCGAGCCCGTGGGCCGACACGGCACGGCCGTTACTATAGCAAACACCGTAGCAAACACGTAGCGTGCATTGTAGCGGCCCAATAAAAATAAAATACGGCCGTGGGCCTTTAACGAGCCAAGAACGGGCCAAAAGTGCTATCAGCCGACTTCACCCATGGGCCTTTAACGGGCCCGTGCCGGCACGCGCACGGCCCGGCCACCCCACGGCCGTGCTTGGGCCGAGGACACGGCCCGTGGGCGGCACGGCACGGCCCGCTACGGGCCGTGCCTAACCGGCCGTGCCGCGCGTGTACTGGCCGGGCCGTGCGCGGCGGCCCGTTTGGCCACCTCTGGGGAGAGGCAAGGCCGACAGTATCTAGCATGGTTCGTCAGACTTGCCGCGAGAAGATCGATGGACATAGAAATTTATTCCAAGTGAATTTAATATCGCATCATCAGAGTTTTATACAATGTCAACTAAAAATGAGGTTTCCTAGAAATTTCTTAAGAAAGGAAAGGATGGGTGACATTTTTTTTAATACGCAAAAGCTTCATGTGTCGATATATTAAAAGATATGAAAATTCATTTACTTGATCGTGCCATGCTACAGAAAAAAACATAAGACAGGGAGAGCGGTAGATACTCGCAACGCAATAGAGCTCTCAATGGGAAAACTATTTTGATGCCTGTAGAGGATGTCTTCTTGTTTATTTAAAACTATTCACGGATATAAAAAATTCTAAAAATAATTGACAACACTCATACAACGTATCTATACAAACTCAACTTACAAAATTCAACGTATGAATAGTAACATATTATTCATATCTGAATTTATTTTTTTCTCGATGTGTAGATTAAATTTGATCTTAATTTTTGTTAATTTTTGGTGGACCGATAGATAGCACTATGTTTTTTTCAAAATTTTTTCTATCAAATTTTAAAAAATATGTATACGAGGAGATACCTTACTCGAGAGATTAGAATCCATCTCCTCTCAATGACTGCAAGCCGGCCTCCAACCATAGGCGTGCCTCCTGCAAGATCCCGTCGACCACCACTAGAACTGCGGATATGATGTTATCAAAAACTCGAGTGTTCCTCTCCTTCTACGAGCACCAGGACACAAAGCAGCACAAGAGAATCAAGGTTAGACAAGGTGCATTTTATCACGGATCGTCAAACAGCATACCACAAGTATAGGTGGCCAGATGGGTCGTGCTGAAGCGGGCCGGCCCGGGCACGGTGAGTCCTGTAGCAGGCAAGGCACGGCACGGCCCGGGAGACTAACGGGCCGGGCCGACACGGCACGAGTAGCCGTGTCATGCTTGGGCTGCCGACCGAGCCCGTGGGTCGGCACGACACGGCACGACCTGACCCACGGCACGGCACGGCATGCTGCGCGGGGAGGTGGCAAATCAGCGCGCGACGCGTGGCCCAGGAGGACTGACAGCGCGCAACGGCTCCCCGGGTGGCCAATCCGAGTGCGCCACGTACCCCCTAACGGCTATATGGCCGTTCAAATTTGAAAATAGCCGTTGGGGGCTAAAAATTAAAAAAAATTCCAAAAAATCTCAAATTTTGCCCTATAAATAGGGCATGAACCCCAGCCATTTCTTCTCACCCCTCACTTCTCATCTTGTGCTCTCAATTGCTCTAAAGTGTTCTCTTTGCTCTCAAGTATCTATTTTTTTATTTTGAACAAATTTGCTCAAATTTTGTCAAAAATCAAAATTAGTTTCATAGTTCAATAGTTTGATCGAAGAAGTTTGAAGAGCTTACGGTTGGAAAGATGTAAGTAATATTCAAATTTGTGTATTATTTGTATTGTGTTTGTGAATTTAATAAATATTCTAAAATTTGTTTATGTCGATTTAAATTTTCAGAATGGATCCGAACTATCCATACCAGTCGTCGTCGTTCACTTTGGGTGATTTTGACCCCAACTACATGTCGGAGTTTGACGATGTCTCCGGATCGGCTCCAACTCCATCATCTGTGGAGGAGGTACCGGTTCAAACGGCGACGGCAGCTTCGGAAGGATTATCTTCCGGATCTGCGAGCGGACGTGTTTCGACACACACTGGCTCGAAGAGATCGAGAACCTTCGGTGTGTGGCAACACTTCGACGAGATAAAGGAAACATGCCCCGATGGAAGGGACGTATCGAAAGCTCGTTGTAGAATATGTAGGCAAATTTTATCTCCTCGTTCTTCTGGTGGTACAGGTCATCTCAAGCGCCATGCGGATTCATGTGCCAAGAAGCAATGAATACAACTCTGGCAGCATCAACTGATGCTAAACCCGGACGGTACGGTACGTAGTTGGGAGTACGATCCCATGGTTGCTCGGGAATCTCTTGTCCGGTTAATCGTCAGGCAAGATTTACCCCAGAACTTTGGGGAGTCTTCTGCTTTTGAACAATACATTCAGCAATCTCATAACCCTAATTTTAAAGCTATTAGTAGGCAAACAACAACTAGAGATTTAAAGAATGTTTATCAGAAGAATTCAACCGTACTTAAGTAATTGTTTAGTACATGTACTTTTCTGTTAGTGTTACTTCAGATATATGGAGTACTAGAGCTAGGGAGGATTATCTTAGCGTAGTTGTTCATTTTATTGATGATAATTTGCAATTGCAAAAGATAGTTTTAGGGCTTAGGTTAATAGATATCTCACATACGGAAGAAAATATAGTGAAAGAATTAGAAAAGTAATTAATGAATATAATATTACGATAAAATATTTGTTGTCACCCTAGATAATGCATCGCTAAATCTAGGGATATGAAAATATTGCAACCTTTATTTTCTATTTATGCTCAGTCTTTTCTACTCCATTGGCGTTGTGCATGCCATATAATTAATTTGATTGTTAAGTCTCGGCATAAAGAGGGTAGGTGACCATATCGACGTTGTTCGTCAAGCAATCGCGTGGTTAACTGCGTCTAACCCGTGGATTGCTGCATGGAAGAGGTTTTGCCACGCGGCCGATAACAAAGCTCATAAGTTTGCCACCGATGCAGAGCATCGGTGGAATGCAACGTATTTAATGTTAAAAGTTGTTTTACCTTATAGTGAATTACTTACTGATTTTGTTCAGTCACATGGTGGCCCAAGAAACAATGACGGGTCGCCAGTACAGAATGAGCATGTTTGGATAATTGTCCAAATATTTTACCAAATTTTAGAAACTTTTTATGATTGTACTCTTACTCTGTCACAAGTTTATTATCCAACTGCTAATGTAATTTTTCACAATATTTTTGAAATTGCTTCTTTGTTTAAACAGTACGAAAATGATGATGTTCTAACCGAACTGTCTTTCACATGAAACAAAAATATTTTAAATATTGGAAAAATATACCTATATTGTATGCTTTTACTTTTGTTTTAGATCCTAGGTGTAAATTAAGGGATTGTCTGTTATTTTATCACTTCTTGGTGATACTGTAGGTGTAGATTATAGTTCTATTTATACTGAGGTTAGGGGTAAATTATATGATGTTTTTGGAAGATATGAACTAAAGTTCCAGAGAGTTCGACAGCAGAGACCCCCTACTATCCCCACTACAGCTAAGAAGAAAATACAGTGGGGTAGGATTTGGGGTGAATCGTCTTCAAGCCAAGGTGATGTCAGTTCGTCGGTTACAAGTGGAGACGGCTCCTCGTAGGGTGTGGCCGAAGAGTTGTCCGGTTATTTGGACAACGATGCCATCCACCATGAAGCACAAGACTTCAACGTCCTCGGGTGGTGGAATGACCACAAGATAGCATATCCCGTGCTTTCAAAACTAGCACGGGATGTGTTGACGGTGCCCGTGTCGACGGTGTCCTCTGAATCGGCCTTCAGTCTTTGCGGCCAAATCATCGAAGACCGGAGGACGAATCTGAGTAGTGACCACGTCAAAATGCTACTAAACGTTAAAGATTGGGAGCTTGCTCGACAACATGCCCAATACACTATGGACAACCAAGAATTGGCCGTCCAGTTCGAGCAACTCTACCTGGATCCAGACCAACCCCAGTAGAATTTTGTTAGAAGTAGTTCTGACCTTTGAGCTGTACTCTTTTCTTTGTCATGGTTTTCTCAGTTTTTCCTATGAGTTTTTATATGACAAAGTTTTTAACGAGGCAGCATGTATCATTGTATCCTATAATGATATAAACATTAATTAATAAAGGTCATTACTATTTTTAACAAATTCTTTTATAATATTTTCATAAGTGTGGATTTATCTTTAAATTATTTCAATATGATGAATCACAATCTATCATTGTTAATTTTTTCAAGACAACAAAAAATACCATTTTTTCATATTTTTAACGTTACTAAGTCATTACTTCTTTTCTAAAATATTTATTTTCAATTTTTATTTTTTAACTAAATACATGCAACCTTTTTTAGAAAAATTTGCGCTGTGCAGGCTCCAAGAGTCGGCCCATGGGCTCGTCCTTGCCCGTGGGCTACAGGCGTGCCGTACCGGCACGGGCACGGTCAGACCGGTCGTGCTTGGGCCGGAGTCTAGGCACGTGGGCCGGCATCGACACGGCCCGTTTCATGAGCCGTGCCTAACGGGTCGTGCCGGACCTATGCCCGTGTCGTGTCGGGCCGGGTCGTCCGTTTGGCCACCCCTAACCACAAGTAACTTTTTTTAAAAAAAAAATCAGCGAAACATACGGAACACAAATGTTGAATTGATGCATGCATATACCAACAACACAGATTGATAACATAGTTACATGCTCGAACTACAGAAATGAAAATCAAAGCCCCAAAACAGTCACACGCTAAGCATGCACACGAGTAACACGACACAATCTCCTCAGTACGAAAACAACAGAAATCACACAAGAATCCAGGAGACACACACTTGAGCTTGAGCCATGTCGCCGGCTTGCCGCTACAACCCTTCGAATCGCAGCAAGCGGATTTGCGTCCGGCTGCCGGGTAATCAAAACCTTGGGCTCGGAGGCCGCGAGCGTCGCGGCGTCGATCTCTCTGCTTTCGCCTTGCTCGGCGACGGGACGCTCGGCTTGTCCGCGGAACCCAGGGAGAGGCGCCTGTTGATCACCGACGGAGAGGTCACCTGATGGTGATCAGGCGCCGTCCTCTCGGGTGGGAGGGGGACCTCGATCGCCGCAGGCCGAGCCGCCTTGGCCTTCACGGACTTGGTGGTTTGCATATAACTCGGCGTCAGCGGCGGAGGCGCGTCGTCTCTCGCCGTCGCCGGGGCGGCGGCTCCTCCTCCAAGGCTCAGTCTCCTCGGCAGCTCCCCGGACCGCAGGCTCGTCGTGCGCCGCAGCGAGAGGACGCCGCCCTTCTCGCCGTGGACCGGGCTGACGCTCCCCACCGTGCGCCGCTCCTGGCTGCTCCGCGGCCGCTCCGGCTGCAGGCTCGTCGTGCGACGCAGGCCGGTCGTCGTCGACGCCGCCGACCTTTGGAACAGGCTGGCTCCCGGGCTCGTAGGCGGGACCGCCGACGTCCTCCACGGCGACCGCGGCGTGGGTGTCGACGGCGACGGGCAGCTCGGCGGCCTGGTGAACCTGCGCCCCGTCGGCGTCGTCGGTATCTGCACCGATATGGACACCCGCCTCCCGCCGGCGCCGCCTTTCGCCGCGGGTGCACGGCCGCTGTTGTCCGGTGTGGTCTGGCCCTCCCACGGCCTCGCCGCCGCCATCCAGCGCTCCGCCCAGCTCCAGCCCCAGTTGGGGTTGCCGGTGTCCATGAACATTGGAGGCGGTGCAGCTCGCGCAGATGAAGGTTTCCTGTTACTCCACTGCTCGCAGACACCATACACATACAAGTTTTTTCAGAAAAACGTGCAAGAAGCATGCGAATCGGATGTACTCCTCGCACGGATCACACTATGTCACCTGGTGAGAAAATGCGTATGCCAACGCCCTTTGCCGCCTTAAAGCGGCTTCTTGCTTCATCGTCAGCACGGTCTCCATCTGCTCCTTGGATTGATGTCCATGGTCCCAGCTTTCACCAATCTGCCAAGACACTATCATTGTCAGATTTCTTTTACTGATTTGCTACAACTGCAAAAACATGCATTTTCAGGATGGTCTGAAGATGCAAATGAGAACAGGATGAGTGACAGGAGCAAGTGATCATCAATTCATTTCACCTTTGTTTTGTCAAGACTCTGTTTAACGTGGACATGGCTTTTCAATGCCTTCTTGTCCTCCTCCGTCTTCACCCGCCTGGAGTGTATCTGAGTCTGAACTCTTGTCATCGTTTGCATGCAGTACAACGCTTCGTCAGTCTGGCGCTTGACGGCGATCCCCTCCAGCAGCAACATCAACCGATCCAATCCTCTCGCCTGTTGTGATCTCCTTCCCTGCAATCGAGTAAATGTTCCCATATCAAATCATTACGAGCCATGAAACCATTTAGATCGGCGAAAATGTTGAAATGGAGAGCAGGAGCGATTTTTTTTCGATCGATCTCGTCGAGGACGGGTTACCAGGTAGACCCTGGATGCTGTCTGAATCTTGACGGCGGCGAGCTCTTCGGCGGAACGCGCGGGAGCTCTTGGCGCGGTGGTCGTGGGGCCGGTCACCACCGTGGCCGTCTTCTGTGCAGCCGCGGCGGCGTGCGAGGATCGATCGCTGCCCGGTTCTGCGGATTTCGCCTCTTTGATCCCGTCATCCCGCTGCCGATCAGGCCGCGCAGCTTGTGGATGATGATGATGATGATGATGATGATGAAGTTGCTGCCGGGCCGCCGGAGCGCTCACCGGTGCGGCCGATGTGGACGGGTTCGACTTGCTGAATTGCAGTATCTTCTTCAGGGTCGACCTCTTGCCCTTCTCACGGTTGAAAACATCGCGGATGATGAGATGAGTTCATGCAGAATTGCAGATCGGCGACCGAAGAAGAAGATTTCATGGGGGGAGTAGTGCGATTTAATTTCTCTGTGGTCTTTCGTTACCTTCCCTTCGTTCTCCTGGCGGTCATTATCCGACGTGCTCAGGACTCTCTGCACGGCGTCGAACCACTTCCCCTTTCTCCCCATCTCTCGCGTCCTCCTCCTCAGCTAATTGACGCTGGCAACACGAAACAGATAACAGAATGCTCATGAAGTCGTTCGTGTTCAGGGTTGTAAAAGGTGATTTTTCCCACCGTTGCGCCGCCGGGATGGACACGCAGTTCCGGCGATCAACCTCAACGACGGCGACCTGCCACGGCCACTTCTCCGCCAAGCCGCGGGCCCCACATGCCAGCCACCCGAATGGCGCTTGTCCCTACATTCCAGTATGTCCCACCACGCGTCACACACACCACCTCTGCCGCGATAAACGGAATTTTTGGTATTTTTAATTTTTTTAAAAGATTTAAAAAATAACTTTCGAGTTTCGAAAATTACACACCTAATCTCCTCCCGTCCTCTGGGAGGGCGTGAATGGAAAAAACACCCTCCCGGAGGGCGAATTATCCGACGTGGCGACGGCGCGTGGGGGCCGTCGCCGCGCGGTGGCATTTTTGTAGGCGGCCCCTTCCCGTCCTTGGTAAGGGCGTTTTTCACCGTGCACGGAGCCGCCGCAAAAAGGTCGGCCGTCCCGGCATTTTTGCGGCGGCCCTTCCCGCCCTTGGTAAGGGCGTTTTCACCGTGCACGGGGCCGCTCGCAAAGGCCGGCCGTCCCGGCATTTTTGCAGGCGGCCCTTCCCGCCCTTACCAAGGGCGTTTTTCATTGTGCTTACGGGGGCCGTCGCAAAATTGCCACGGCCGCCCGGCAATTTTGCGGACGGCCCCCTTCCCGCTCTCTGGAAGGGCGTTTTTACCCACCCAGATATAAGCCGACTCTCAATCATTTCGACCTCATTTACACCTTCCCAAATCCGAAAAGAACAGAGAGAGGTGAGGAAGAGGAGGAGCGCGCGAAGCCCGCGGATTGCGTACTTCATTGGAGGTAAATGCAATATCCCGTCGTTATTTTGTTTGTTAGTTAGTATGTAAATGAAATATTAGGAAAAATATAAATTTGTAATATTTGAATAGGTATTGAATAATTTGTTATAGATTTGTAAAACAGATGGTTTAATTTAGATCAATTTAGATAATTTAATCGACAGAACATAGGTAGAATAGATAGATCAACAAGGATAATTTAATGGACATTAACATAGGTAGAATAGATAGATGAACTTAGGTAGAATGTGTTTGGATCTAAGTGTAAATTATGTGAGTAGATGGTAAGCACTATAGAAAATCGTACGTATAATTTTGTTAATGATCAAAATATGTTTAGATATAAACTACGATTTAATTAAATTTAGTTTATAAATTTTGGCAAATTGAAATGAACGAGTTACGATTGGCGGTAGATGGAACGAACAAATCGATTTGGAAAAATTTAAGATGTAGACCGAGAACATATTGTTAAAGAAATTAAGTTAGGCACGAATCATCTAGGCAATATATTCATAGTATGGAATAAACTCGGTTTTAATTTGTTTGTCGGCACTATGGCAAGTAAGATCATATTTCGGATAGTTCACGGTGAAGGCAACGTTAGATACGGTTCGAAGGTGTAGATTTGTCGAATTTAGGATGAAATCAAAGGGCATCGATAGGCGGGCGAGAAAACATTTGAGTCGGTGTATAGTTGGTTGCTACGTGGATTTAAAGTGGATACAAGAGTGAACACAATGTCTCTATCCGTTGTAGTAAGTCGTGCAACAGAAGGATATTATTGGGAACTTATGCCTATTGATAACATTGAGTCGTGGAGACGTTATGTGGACATGGCACTTGAAAGGTCCTGGCCCCTTGTTATTTTTGTGGCACTGCACGAAATCGATAGCATTAATACAATGCAAACAGAGTATGGCGAAGGTCCAAGCAATGAAGCAAGCTTAGAGGAGGCGATTGGCGTGGCGGACGAGGGGAGAGAATCGAAGCAATTGTTGAAGAAATGGAGAGAGGAGGATTCTAAAAATGAGCAGGCGGAGGGCGATGAATCATCGGACGAGGAAGAAGATGTCATGCCCGTCGATTGGGAACAAGCTGATTTCTCTCGGCTTGTTATCTTGGAAGGGCAGCATGTTTCATTTGAATACAAAGATAACGAGGTCATCCAGGGTGCTAGGTATGCTCATAAGGAAGACATAAAAGAGGCAGTAAAGCATTGGGCGGTGTCTTTGCATAGAGAGTTTAGGGTGGTGAAGTCTACGAACTATGTGTATGATGTGAAGTGTATGAAGGATGATTGTCCATGGCGCGTTCATGCATACAAGGGGAAATGGAGTGACTATTGAAAAGTGAGCATTGTTGGTGAGCACGCATGTCTGTTGCCGGGGGTAGACAAGTACCACCGCAACATCACCTCGGCGTTTGTTGCCGGTGAGATGTACAGCCATGTTGTTAAAAACACGGATTTTGAACCAGGCTCCATTATTAAGCACATTGAGAACAAATTCAAGTATACTATTAGCTATGCGAAGGCTTGGAGGGCGAAACAAAAGATATTGGAGATGAGGTATGGCACATTTGAAGCATCGTATGACAATTTACCTCGTCTATTAGCCACCATTGCTCGTAGAGAAACCCCAATACCTACTACGACATTCGGACATTTCCATCATCTACCGATTCGAGCAAGAGCGTGCTGCAAAGAGCCTTTTTCTCGATTGGTGCTTGCATCAACGCATTTGTGCACCGTCGCCCGTGCGTGCATAGATGGAACCTTTCCGACTGCAAATACAGAGGTCGATATCGACGACGATTGTAGCGAGATGGAAACAACCGGTGTTACCTATGGCGTTTGCATTTGTCGAGAGTGAGAACACCGAAAGCCGGTATTGGTTCTTGGAGAGAGTTCGATGCCAAGTCGTTTGTATGAGGCCCAATGTTTGTCTCATACATGATCGTCATGCCGGCATGCCGAGGGCAATCGACTATCTTCGAATGGTTGGCCGGAGAGGGGACTTCCACTAGGTGCCATGATGTTCGGAGTAGGTGGTGCATGCGTCATATGGGAGCCAATTTCAACAAACAATTCAAGAACAAGCACCGATGGATCTATTCAAGAGGCTATGTGGTAAAAATCAAGAGAAAAATTCAATGAGATGTGGAGAAGGTTGGATGAGCGACAATGAAGCAAACCGACGAGCAATCTCGTTTGCCACAGAGTTGACGAGCCTGCGGTACCTCTTGGTCCATTGCATAATGACCCGCCAACAATGAGAAGGAGGTCGCACCATCAATACGTAATTTCTCCCACGGATAGAGAATGAACCGAAAGAAAAGTGATCTCTCGTTGTATGACACTGACGGAGCTCGATATGGTATAATGACAACGAACCTGGCCGAGGTGTACAACTGGGTGATGCGAGGAGTTAGGGGGCTTCCATTGGTGGGTATTGTGGAATTTATCCTTCATGGCACTCAGGCATATTTTAGGGATAGATTTAAGAAAATATCCCCTTTAATGGTCGATAACAAAATTGTATTTGGCAACGTGGTGACGAAATATATGCAAGACAAAATTGAAGGCTATGAAGCACGAGTAATCCCCAAGGAACCCAAGTTCTTCGATGCGAGATCATGTGTGTCGACGGGAGAAGGCGAGGCATCAACCGTGTTCAAGCCGTGCAGAATGTGTGCTTCATGCGGATGGTGGTTGTAGCTGCAGCTGTATGAAGCCGAAGCTTAGACATCTGCCTTGCTCACACGTCCTTGCCGCAGCTGGGGACTGCGGCATAGTTCCAGATATTTATGTGTCACCGTACTACAGGAAAGAATCAATTTTTCATACGTGGAAGGAGGAGATATATGGTTTTGGGATATCTGGATCGTACACAACACTGCGGCCACAAGTGTTCTACATTCCGGATCCATCGAAGTTAAGGATGAAAAAGGGACGTCGTCGGTCGAGACGCATCGAAACGACATGGACGAGTCCGAGGCCGGGGAAGGACCCTACGTTGCAGCAAATGCGATGAGCGCGGACATACATACAAAAATGTCCGAAGAATTCGAAACTTCAACCGTCGAAGGTTCGGGACTTTCCGGACAGCCCTCCGATGGTAGCCGTCCATCCGGAGAAGGAACAACAACGAGGCGACCACGTCCTAGACGTGCTCGTGCAGCGACTACGTCGTTCGCTGGAGATGCAATGGCTTGATTATTTTGTTTGCTTCTTTTCAATCTAGTGGTGATCTGATATTTATAATATTTGTCATGTTGTTGCCATCTGCCGTGCGTGTAATATTTATCATTGTGAGACATAAACTGTTTTATTATTGTTGTAATACTTATATGTTGTGTTTGTTAGTTTGAATTAAGACGTGCACTTTTTTATGTTGAGATATAATGGACCATTTATGTCATGTATTCATGTTGTTTTGATTTTTCTTATAAATTGCTTATTGTGTGCTTCATGTATTCATGCAGGTATGGCGGACGATACACCAGCGCTTTTCAGCAGACAGGTGGACAGGGTGCACAGGTCGTACTTGTCGGCAGTGCAGGGTGCTCAGCTGACCACCTTTCGTCCACGGCCGTTGCGCGAGTTGTTGCGTGTCGATCCGCGACACGTCCAGCGGTACGATCAAACTCTTATCACTTATTGCAAGAATACTATGCTTGATACTAATATTACACTATGTGTGTGATATGCAGGTTACGTGAGTCTGGCCTGATCGCTCTCTGCAGACTTGTTGAGGCGCGTGCCCACGAGCACGACCAGGCCAGACGGTGGGATACGGACCGGTCCCTGATAGCTGCTTTGGTGGATCGGTGGCGTCCTGAGACGCACACCTTCCATCTTCCTTGTGGGGAGATGGCTCGACGCCGCAGACGTCTCGTACTGCTAGGGCTACCACTAGCCGGAGAGGCCGTCGGGCCGTGGATGCTGTTGGTGGATGGAGGGAGGACATCACCGCACGCTTTGCTCGGTGATGAGGCTACGGGGCTCCCACTGCTCGCGATCTACCCTTACGCGACCAACGGGCCTACGAAGACTTGGATTATGCAGTTCACAGTAAGTTAACTTGAAGACTTCGGTATTTTTCATTATATCTGATGTTTGTTAACATGGTTTTCTCCTTTGTCGGCCGACAAGCTCCACCCCGACGCCGACAAGTACTCCGTGCGACGCTCGTTGGAGGCGTACCTTCTTTGGTTGTTCGGTGGGTGATGTTCACCAACACGTCGGGGAACACTGCAGAGAGGGGCACGATCCACTACGCCGGTCGATAGCGGACGCGGAGATAGGCTTCGTGCCTCGGTGGAGTTGGGGTTCGGCGGTCCTCGCAGCCACCTACCGTGGGCGTGCGACGCGTGCACGAAGACAGATCCGGAGCGATCTTCACAGTGTCCCCTTCTCTTACAGTGTGGGCTACGGAGCGGTTCGCGATCGGCCGACCGGTCGTCGACACCTCTCCGTACGACGCAAGACCCCGCTTCGAGAACCCGGCCGACGGGCCTACGATGGGTTCGTGGTTTCGACTCAACGTAAGTACAAAGTCATATTTCTTTCAAATATTTAAATTGTGTTGAACAAAACTTGTAACCACTTGATTATTTTATTTTCGCGCGTCGTTACGCCCACGCTCGGGTGAGACGGAGCTACCCGGACTTCGTGTTCGAGTTGGACCGTCTCCACGTACGACGTTGTCCGGGAGCCGTACACGCAGCGGGCGGTCGCAGCTCGGGCGCCTCTAGGCCTCTCGACGTTGTGCACGCGCGACTCGGCCTCTGGATGACGTTGATCCCGATGGTGTATGACATCACCGTCGAGCCTCACTGCCTAGGCCAAGTGATGAGGCAGTTCGGACTGCGCCAGGTATTCCCGGTAGACGTACGGTTGCCGTTCCCCACCAGGACCACCGGTGAGTATTTCTATTTCAAATGTACTACTATTGTGTCAAATTAAATGGAACTATAGTCGACCTTTGCTGTGTACGCAGTTGTCTCGACGGGGACGAGGGGAGGCTCCTCGGGAACCACGTATGCAGCAATACGTGGCGGGTGGGGATAGCCACCGAGGAGGTGATCGGCGAGATCTACGCCCACTCCGAGGAGAACTACACCGCCTACCTTCGGTGGTACCTACCGCGGACGCGTTCGCGAGTTACCTTCACACCGGC
The DNA here is from genome assembly GCA_019925245.2 of Oryza australiensis. NCBI lineage: Eukaryota > Viridiplantae > Streptophyta > Magnoliopsida > Poales > Poaceae > Oryza > Oryza australiensis. The sequence goes on along the minus strand of JAIFGZ020000277.1, from coordinate 174,912 downwards.
CACGCAGCAGCAACACCAGGCAGCAGTCACGGACACCTACCCCAGGCACCGAGACCGGGACTACTTCGTTGGGGTACGTCATGATTTCTTGGCATTAAAGCCTTTGTACGTCATTATGTTTTTTTATTGGAGCGAAAAACCTAACTTGTTTTGATTTTTGTAGGTCGACGCCGCACGGCATTGAATGCCGAAATCGACTCGGTGATGCGAGGCCGGACGCAGCATTCACCGAACGAGGTGGAACAGAGGATGACCTTCCAGGATGCAAACGACGGCACGTTCGATCTTGCGGATCTTCTCTTGTCGTTCTGCCGTCGACGCGGTTCCTCCACAGGTGTTACAGTCCTCGTCCACGCGGTCCAAGACTGGATGGTCACCACACGACGCGGTGCTTCCACGAGTTAGTTCCACTCATTTTCATTGTGTCAACCCTACAACGTGATCTAACAAACCGAATGTCGCCTAGGTCCGACGCTACCGAGCGGGGATACGGCGGCGCGAGTGGATCGTCGATCCCTCGGCCTTTCGCTACTCGGCCCAAGACTGCGAGCTTTGCTGGAGCGAGCGGATCCTCCGTTCCTCGTCCCTCACTCAGCCGGAGGTGAGCAAGCGTCGTCCGATGATTAGTTCACACGTGTTAGTTTAAGTCACCGATGCTTGACATTGCTTACATACGGGAGGATTCTACTCGGCGGGGATTTTCCGCTCGGGGCTTCGTCGACGCAGCGGGCGGGTCCGGGGAGGCGACGAGGGGGTCGGGTATGGGCGACGACTTCGACGACTGGAGGACCCGATCGGGACGTTCTCGCCTCCTCTCGGCTCGGTGGAGCACCTCTACCACGAGCCGGGACCCGCCACAGAGACGCCCGCGCGGATGTCCGTGCTAGTCGTGGCGTGCCCCGCACAGCCGACATACTCTCGGGGCACGTCGAGCACGCCTAGGAGGGATAGGGGTAAGAGGCCTCGTCGAGGCTGCGTGTGCAACACTTTGTACAAATTGTAAATATTTATTTTGTGTTTGATGTTTGTATATATCTATGTCCATTCGTTGCACTCACATGTCACGAGATCCTTTCGTATCATTCACTGTATGATACTCTTACTAACGACAAAAAAACTTTCGGCCCAGTTAGACGTGCACGAGACATCGCTATCAGCTTTTGCCCGTGATAGTCCTGCACGATACGTCGCTATCAACTTTAGCCCCGTGATAGTTCTGCACGATACGTTGCTATCAACTTTTGCCCCGTGACAATCCTACACGATACGTCTCGATCACCGTTGCCTCGTGACGGACATAAACGATACATAGATGTGAACCTTCACCTCCCTGCACTATATATTGCCTAGATCCGAATACAAGCTCTTCAAATCTGCATTCTCTTTTCTACATTTACTCCTGCAATGAGATCTTCATATCATCCATTCCTCGAGCGTCTCCACGGCGACTCCATCCTTTGAGCGGTTTTATTCCACCATGGTGTGACCGTCCGTTATGCCATTGTGGAGATGGTCGCATACTTACGTCGTCCCTCCTCGCGAAACCGGGGAGACGATTTTTCCAATGCGCCAACATTGATCGTATGGCTTAACCGCACTGCTTTCATCTACAAAATCTTCACGCGAAAACGCTAACTTGATTGTACATCGTGTTAACACCTCATGCGGGCATATCGTCGGGTGTGCAACTTCGTTGAGTGGATAGATACGGAGAACCCACGAACCGACGGAACACGTTACTACCCACTTAGCGAAACAAGGTCGACTACCTTCAACGGAAGGCCGAGTACCAACGTTGAGTTCGCGAAGCTTTGGGTGGCCTATGGATCACCGGCACTACCCACATGGCGGGAACGTCCAGAATGCCACTGTGGTCTACGTTGCCAGGTGGTAAGATCACTAAGACAAGCAACTAGAGGACAAAGATGCTTCGTGTGTCCCGAGATTGCGGATGACGATTTTGTCGTGAGTATAATTTTTCTTTCTTTAACCTTTTCGCTTGTTCCATTTTTTAACTCCGACCATAAAAAATGTGCAACCAGGAGGATGTACGTCAGTGTCCATACAAAGATTGGATCGATACGGTTAAACCTGCTTCGATCGGTCAGACGGTAACACAACCTGAGTCTACTGAACAATTCATTCAGGCTTAGATGGAGTATGAACGTCGCGTCGAAATCACAAGCTTAGCTTGGAGGAACAACCCACTGGGTTTTCCCTAAATGGTCGAAGCGTCCTATGTGCGGTTGTAGGGATCGTTGCAAGATGTCTACCTCATTTGAACCACGAACATATGGTCGGAGATATTTCATTTGCCCCAACTTAGACAACGACTTCGTTGTACGTCTTTCATTTTATCAATTATGCAAACGTCTTCGCTCTAGTGGCTCTCTAACCGATTACATGTGTTTCTTTACCGGGCATTCAAAGAAGGTATGGATTCACTAGGTGGATCGACAATGTCATTCCTCAATATAACGGCCTAAAAGTAACTGAATGTGAAACTCAAAAGGAGTACAACGCCGAGAAGGAAAGAGAAAATTGATGACAAGCTTATCGCCCTTGAACGGTTCCGTAGGTAGCCGAGCCTTGACTCGTCGGGGATGAGTTAGTTGTATTGTATCATCCGTACCTATTGGGTTATGTAACACCGTGACAAACAACTGCTTAACCATTGCAACTAAGTTAACTTGGTTAAAACAATATGTTCACGGTAATGCAAACAACATATGTACGATACCTCGAACATTTACACTTGCAACAATATTTACATTTGCATCCTTACGACGATAACATTTACATTTCAAAAATACGACAAATCACGAAGATGGTTACATTTGCAACAGTACCACAAATCAAATGGATTTGTTATATTAGCACAAAATACAACGATAACATTTCACATCTCAAACAACACGAGAGAGAGTGGGTCGATGTCGATTAGGGCAATTAGGGTTTAGGCAAAAAAACGCCCTCTGGAAGGGCGGGAATGGGGCCGCCTGCAAAAGAGCGAAAAAACGCCCTTTGGTAAGGGCGGGAAGGGCCGCAAAATGCCGGGCGGTCCGCATTTTGCGGCGGCCCGCAGAAAAAACGCCCTTACCAGGGCGGGAAGGCCACCGCAAAAATACCGGGCGGCCGCCTTTTGCAGCGGCCCCGTGCACCGTGAAAAACACCCTTACCAAGGGCGGGAAGGGGCCGCATGCAAAAATGCCACCGCGCGCAGACGGCCCCACGGCCGTCGTCACGTCGGATATTCGTCCTCCTGGGAGGACGTTTTTCCATTCACGTCCTCCCGAGAGCGGGAGAAGATTAGTTTTGTAATTTTCGAAACTCGAAAGTTATTTTTAAATTTTTTAAAAAAATTAAAAATGTCAAAAATTCGCGATAAACGCACGGCACGCGCGCACGTTTTTACTCCGGCTCGGCCCACGCATCACACACCTCCCCGACATCCGTGGCCCACATGTCAGTTTCCCGCGCCACCGTGGGCTATTGGCCCATCGAGCCCACGAGGCCCAACCGGCCCGGTCTCTCCGCCATTTCCTCTCCTCTACCTCTCAGACCAGAGCTTCGCCTACCCACTCGCCCTCGCCGATCACCACGCCCGCGCCCACTCGGAGGCCGAGGCCGCCAAAACCCTAGCTTTCGTCTACCTCCAGCTCGTCGCGCGCGGCGGATGATGCGCTCCCGCTCCCTCCCCGTCCCTCTACCGCCGCAGGCTCGCGACTAGGGTTCTCTTCTCACTCCATCCCTAGCGGCGGCCAGATTGGGAGGTATTCCGGTGTTTTTGCGCTAAATTTTGCCGGCATTGGTGTTTCAGGTTACGCGCCGATGCGATTGAGGTCGGCGCCGGTGGCCGTTGCGGCCGTGGATCGCGGCGGGATGGAGCGGGAGGGGGATCCCAAGCTGGTCGGCGTTGCGTTGGGGGAGTACTTGACGGATGGGGAGGTGATGATGGTGGGAGGGGCAGCGGAGGTGGCCGTGGCGGCCCGTGTGGTGAAGGTGGAGGGGAAGGTTGTGGTGGCGTGCGAGGTGGCCATGGAGGAGGATGCTGCTGCAGGAGGTGGAGTCGGAGTGATGAGTGATTTGCTGTGCGCGACGGGATCGGCGGCGGTGGGTGAAGAATGGGGGGATGAGTGTACTGACAACATGCAGGAGCTGGATGAAGGAGGTGCAGAGGAGATGATGTTGGGAGTGGAAATCGGTGGCTTTCGTGGTGAGGCAGTGTGGACGCTTGTGCCGGTAGGAGCTGCTGCTACTGAGACTTTAGAGGAAGTGTCTGATCCTGCCACACTGCAATACTCTCAAACAGGTAAAGCTTGCTCCAATTGCTCACTACTCTGGTCAATCCGGATGCGCTGCCAGTTGATCCTAACATTTCTTTTCATCACCTCGCATGGCATCACTGAATAATTGTTACTTACACTGTTGCAGGACTCACAGGAGATGATCAGCGTGCTAGATACCGCCTTCCTCCTCTCGACAAAGATGGTTTTCGAGCGTCTGGTCTTGTGTGGAGTAAATTGAAAGGCCATCCTTGGTGGCCTGCTGAGATTTTTGATACTTCAGATGCATCTGAGTTGGCACTGAAACACCAGAAGAAGAAGGGCAGTCATTTGGTAGCATATTTCGGTAGCAATACTTTTGCATGGTGTGATGAATCCCAGTTGAAGCCTTTCATGTCAAACTATTTGCAAATGGTGAATCAGAGCAATTCTGATACCTTCATCAGTTCAGTTAACCTTGCTCTCGAAGAAATCTCAAGGCGGATATTGTCAGGGATGTGTTGCTCTTGTCTTCCAGAAGAGCTCTCTGACAATGGCATGTCTTACATGGTTGAGAATTCTGGGCTCAGGGATGGAGTTACTTGCTCTAAAGTTACACGGGCAGAGATCTTGGAATGTTTCAGTGCAGAAAATTTTCTAAGTTATCTCAAGTCATTGGCTCTTTTCCCTGGTCAAGGAGGTGAACTGCTGGATTTAGTGATAGCATGCTCTCAACTTACATCTTTCTTTCAATCTAAAGGATGCCATGAACTTTCATCATTTAGAAGTGGCAGTGAGTTGGTTGATGATGGCATGGACTCCTCTTCCACCAAGAATGTCTTCTTGCCAGAAGCTGTCACCTATGAACAGAAACCTAGTGAAGATAAGCCCAAAAGACGTAGGATAAAAACTTGTGCAAAAAAGCCTCAGCATGTTTTAGAGTTGACAGAGGAAAATCCCACATCCAGTTTGAACAATGAGTGCACCTTTGTTGATTGCATGGGCTTGAACATCATTGGAAAAGTTAAAGGGAAGAGAAGTGAAAGGAGGAGAAAATATTTGCCTTCTCTCGAGGTACATACAACTTATCATGGGCAGGAGGACTCCTGGTCTGGATTCTGTTTAAACAATGACCCAACTGATACCCTCGGGAAAGCAAGTGCCAAAATGAGGCCAAGACGTAAGCAGAGATCATCGAGAGAAACACGTGCACCTTCATCAGATCTCTCTTCCCATGTACCACCTCTGCAACTTGGTTTGCTTGGTCCTAAGAAACAGATACAACTGATAGAAAGATCAACTATTCACGCCGATGAACAGAGAATCGAGGAGATCATGCCCTTGGCACTTGTTTTGTGTTTTTGCAGATCAGCTGCTCTTCCCTCAAAAGTGGACCTTATTAGGTTGTTCAGTCGCTATGGACCTCTGAAAGAAAATGAGACTGAAGTGCACCAGAACACAAATACAGTTAAAGTTGTCTTCAAGAGACGTTTTGACGCTGCAAACGCATTCAGTGCTGTTGGCAAGTATAGCTATTTTGGACCTTCACTTCGTAGTTTTCGGCTGGTAAATATGCCATTTTCCCTATCCAAGTTAAGCCCTGAAGATCCTGAGGTTCCTGGTAAGCATCTGTTAGTTGCATTCACAATTCAATGAGCAAAATATAGGCTTACAGTACCTTATGATATGTGTTTCTTGTAGCTTGTAGGGAGTCTGGAGTGGATATTGTGCAGGTTGACATCATCAGCAAAGTCGATAAAGCTCAAAATCTGTAAAGAAAGCATCAGTTTTTGAGATGGGCGATCCAGCAGGGTGAGCTAACAAAACTGTAGGTGAGGGCACGGGTGAAGAATCAGATGAGCAAATCAGTTAGCTTTTCTTCAATTAAAACTTGTTTATATTCAGGTTTGTCTGCTAGATCAAAGTGTTATCTCATCCGGATGATGCATTTTGTATAGAAAACGGGAACCCGACACTAGTATTACAATGTTAGTCTTCAGTAACTAGGGCATGTATATAACATGCCTTTTCTGTACAAACTAAGTCCGTTTATGGCAAATTGATATCCTTCTGATCATATTAAGATCTTATATCAGGTAGCGGAAGCCATGGTTGTTTACACTATTCATGATCAGATTTGAGCTTTTGGGCAAGCTACTGAGATGTCAAACTTCTTGTGTTAATTGTCGTTTATGATAAGAGAATGCACTGTCTAATTCCTCGTTGATACCGGAAGCTAATTATGTTTGCACCACTATGGCATGAGGCATGAACTTAGGACGTCCATTTTGAACCCTCTCATCTCTTCAGCCCTGGATTCTGTGTGCTGATTTGCAGCCTTGCAGATGAGTGAAGACGTGTTGGTTGAGCTCAGTTATCGTAAATGTCTATTCTATTGGAGATGGATTACAAATTTCTCTTACCCATTTTTCCCCTAATGTCATATTTGTGCTCTCGATTCTCGACGTTAGCACATTTTGACTTTCTTGTACCAGTGTCTTTTACAATTATAAACGCAAATGTTCTGTGAAGAATCAAGAAGAATTCATGGCGCATGATTTTGATCGAGATGGAGAAAATGAGAGAGAGATTGATCGACGACGGAAAGGAAGACGACTGCTAGGAAATCAAGCAAAACATAAGCAATCTTGGGCTTCCTTGCTTGTCAACGCTACGTATTCGGTATTCCTGCATGAGTCATGACCATCGGTTCTACCATTTCCGACTCACATGCACATTGCCTTGACGCTGAAGCCGCGTGCTAACAGCCACGACGCGCGCGGGTGAAAGAGAAACAAACTTTCCCTTTTTCTGTGAGGAGAGAAACAAATTCTGTGGAAGTATGTTTCACAACTTTAACCAGAATTTTTTTTCATAACTTTCAATAGAAATTTTTTGAACTTTTCAATCGAAAAGGAGTAATTTCACAAAACTACACACATATTTAATGTGTCACACAAAACTACATATTAAAAAAAATTCTCACAAAACAGTTTTATAAAAATAAAGATTAAGTAGCTAATTTATCATGAAACTTTAGATTTAATATCAATTTAATCCCAAAACTATAACATTTATATAGCTCTAACCTAATAATAGTGTAGGACACTTTCGGATATATCCAAAAAGGTAAGCTTTCATATTTTTTAAATTAGCCTATTCATCCTTCTCTTGGTCGGTCTAAGGCCAGTCTCAATGTCACGTTTCATGTCACTGTTTTCAATACCCTTTGTCTTAAAAATTGGAGTATGAAACAATATCTTTCAGTGTGATTTTCGTTACATAGTTTTATAGTCTTTTTTAGCATTTATTTTTTGTTATTTGTTGGGATCAAATGTACCAGTGTATGTGTATCTTCTGCCAAAATAGTTATATATATAGATATATTAATTACTTATAATACTAACTTCCATATATATAAACGTTAACAACATTCACACAAGATATAGCATTCGTATATTAAGGCAGCAAATTGTATACTGTCATATATTAATCATATATTAAGGCAGGTCTGGATTTGAATTTAGAAGATAGGTACTTGCATAAACGGGTACTTCTTGAATAAACATGTACTTGCAAATGGCAGTATATTACTGATCTGTTCTTCTAAATGAGTGAAATATGAAATCTAAACTAAGGCAGTATATTACTGATCTGTTCTTCTAAATGAGTGAAATATGAAATCTAAACTAAGGCAGTAGTTGCATATTTCATATATGAAATCTAAACTCATATATTAGCAGCATGATAGTAGGTTTATGTCCTCAGGATTTGTTTATGTATACACGCAATTTTTATAATTTCAGTAACACCACCCATCATTCAGCCTCCACGGAAAAGCTAAAGGATTTTATTATTTCAATAACACCACCCATCAGTGAAGAACATGTATTTGTTTACACAGTACAGAGTCCTGGACTATCACAAGTTCAGGCTTCCATCTAACAAACAAGCCAAAAATTCCAAAATATCTTTCTTCAAAATGACAGTCTGGTTTCTTAAGTTCAATATGTTTAGTACTTTTATGCATACAATTCATACATATCACTGCACCCACAAAAATATAGAGCATTGTTTATTTTTTACTCAAAAAATATACAGAGAACCTCAGTAAGAGGCGTTCATTCAAAAAAAACACTAATCTGAATCTCAAATCACTTCCCCAGCAATAATTGAACCACAAGGCCACAAGATCACCGACATTGGAGGAGCAAACAGAGGGGAATAAACCATCATCCTTAACAGTGGCAAAATAATGTTCTCAATAATAAAATTTTATTGAGGTTGATCTAGATCTAAGTAGAGTTGGTCGAACTGGACGGTCATCTTGGTTGTCCGTAGTATATTGGTCATGTTGTCTAGCAAGCTCCCAGTCTTTAACGCTTAGTAGCATTTCGACGTGGTCACTGCTCAGATTCGTCCTTCGGTCTTCGATGATTCGGCCGCATAGACTGAAGGCCGATTCGGAGGACACCGTCGACACGGGCACCGTCGACACATCCCCTGCTAGTTTTGAAAGCATGGGATATGCTATCTTGTGGTCATTCCACAACCGAGGACGTTGAAGTCTTGTGCTTCATGGTGGATGGCGTCGCTGTCCAAATAACCAGACAACTCTTCGGCCACATCATGCGAAGAGGCGTCTCCACTTGCAGCGGACGAATTTCACCACCTTGGATTGAAGATGATCCACCCCAAATTCTACCCCACTGTATCTTCTTCTTACTTGTAGTGGGATAGGAGGGGGTTCTCTGCTGGCGAACTCCCTGAAACTTTAGTCCATACTTTCCAAAAACTTTATATAGTTTACCCCTAACCTTAAGATAAAAAAAACTATAATCTACACCTACAGTATCTTCAAGAAGTGATAAAATAGCCAACAATCCCCTTAATTTACACCTAGGATCTAAAACGAAAGCAAAAGCATACAACATAGGTATAGTTTTCAATATTTCAAATATTTTTGTTTCATGTGAAAGATAGTTTCAGTTAGAATATCATCATTTTCATATTCTTTAAACAAAGAAGCAATTTCAAGAATGTTATGCAAATTATATTGGCAGTTGGATAATAAACTTGGGACAGAGTAAGCACAATCATAGAAAGTTTCAAGAAATTGGTAAAACTTTTGGACAATTGCCCAAATATGTTTATTCAGTACTGGTGACCCGTCACTGTTTCTTGGGCCATCACGTGACTGAACAAAATTAGTAAGTAAATCACTATAAGGTAAAACAACTTTTAACATTAAATACATTGCCTTCAAACTTACGAGCTTTCTTACCGGCCGCATTGCAAAACCTCTTCCATGCAGCAATCCTCGGGTTAGAAGCAGTTAACCATGTGATTGCTTAACGAACAACATCGATGTGATCATCTACTCTCTTGATCCTAGCCTTAACAATCAAATTTATTATGGCAAGCATAACACTAATGCAGTAGAAAAGACTGAGCATAAACAGAAAATAAAGGTTGCAATATTTTCATTGCCTTAGAATTAGTAGATGCATTATCTAGGGTGACAACAAATATTTTATCTGCAAGATTAAATTTATTAATTACCTTCCTAATTCTTTCAGCTATGTTTTCCGCTGTGTGTGAGATATCTATTAACCTAAGACCTAAAACTCTCTTTTGCAATTGCCAATCATCATCAACAAAATGAACAACTACGCTAAGATAGTCTTCCCTAGCTCTACTACTCCATATATCTGAAGTAACACTAACAGAGAAAGTACATGTACAAAAAATTTCTTAAGTGTAGTAGATTCCTTCTGATAAACATTTTCTAAATCCCTACTTGTTGTTTGCCTACTCAAAGCTTTAAACCTAGGGTTATGAGATTGCTGAATGTATTTTTTAAAAGCAGGAGACTCTCCAAAGTTCAGGGGTAAATCTTGCCTGGCGATTAACCGGACAAGAGATTCCCGAGCAACCATGGGATCGTACTCCCAACTACGTACCGTACCGTCCGGGTTTAGCATCAGTTGCTATTGTCGGAATTGTATTCCTTGCTTCTTGGCACACGAATCCACACGACGCTTTAGGTGTCCTATACCACCAGAAGATCTAGCAGATAAAATTGTCCTACATATTCTACAATGGGCTTTCGATACCTCCCTTCCGTCGGGGGTTGTTTCCTTCACCTCGTCGAAGTACTGCCACACACTGGAGGTTCTCGATCTTTTTGAGCCGGTGTGTGTCGAAACACTTCTGCTCGTGGTTCCGGAAAATCCTTCTGAAGCCGTCGTCGCCGTCTGAACCGGTACCTCCTTCACAGATGGTGGAGTTGGAGCCGATCCGGAGGCATCATCAAAAGCCGAAATGTAGTTGGGGTCGAAATCACCCAAAGTGAACGACGAAGACTGGTATGGATAGTTTGGATCCATTCAGAAAATTTAAACCAAAATAAAAAAATTTTAGAATACTTATTCAATTCACAAACAAAATACAAATAATACATAAATACGAATATCACTTACATCTTTCCAACCACGAGCTCTTCAAACCTCTCCGATCAAACTATTGAACTATGAAACTAATTTTGATTTTTGACAAAATTTGAGCAAATTTTGTCAAAATCAAAAAATTACACACTTGAGAGCAAAAGAGAGCACTTGAGAGCACAAGATGAGAGTTTGGGGCTAGGAGAAATGGTTGGGTGGATGCCCTATTTATAGAACGAAAATTCATATTTTTGGGAATTTTTTTAGATTTTTTATGAATTTTTTAGCTCTCTAACGGCTATTTTGAAATTTAAACGTTAATATAGCTATTATGGCCACGTGGCGCACTCTGATTGGCTCGTGCACAACGTCGTCAGAACAGCCATATCCCTCGACGCCACGTGTCGTGCTGCCATTGGTCGCCTGCCCCCGCGTGCCGTGCCGGCCCATGGGTCGTGTCGTGCCCAGGCCGACACGTACAGTAGTCGTGTCGTGCCGTGCCGGCCCTCGGGCTCGGTCGGCAACCCAGGCACGGCACGGCCCATCTCCAACCGGGCCGGGCCATGTCATGCCGTGCCGGTGCACAGTACAGCGGGCCGACACGACTCGGCCCGACCCATCTGGCCGTCACTAGCTCAGTGCTAGTTTCACGCGATTTCCAACCACTTGAAAACAAATATCAGTAGTGTCATGGGGATGAAATGTTACTCTTCTCTCTCCTCGTTTTATATGAAAACCCCGAAATTGCTGATGTGTCATCCTATGAATTATGTATAAAATTCCTATAAAATATCCATTGATATTGGCCTAGTGACTCTTTCAGTGACGAACCAGAATAAAAGTTAATTATCTAATTATTGGCAAATATACTAATTAATACTGTATAAATTAGCTGAAATTAAATAATCTATCCCGTGACCCTGGGACTCCTCCATACCGAGTTATCAAAGCTTCCATAATACGCGCGAAAGATCTCTTTCCAATATAGTCCAAGAAACGAAGCTGTAATTATATATAAAAAACAACTCTAAAATAACTTAAAAATTTTACAGACTATCCATTTAAGTGGCTAACAACGCTTCTTATAACTCGCTGACAATAAAGATAGATCATTATAGTTACATGGTATGTATGACGCTGCTTCTAAATGATAATTTTATACCATAACTATTTTACAACGTACTTGACCAACCGACCAAAAATAGAATAGTATACTCTTCTAAAAAATAATCAGAACATTAGGCTATTAAATATAGGAAAACACTATCTATACGACATTTGGTTATGATTTTAATACGAACAAACGTCGTGCTGTTCGTGCGGAAGAGGAATCAACTTTTATGGGGGTTTGAAACTTGCTGCCGTTGGGGAAACCCTCGATCGTACAGTCGTTGTTAACAGAAGATCGTACGTATAACGGCGCATCTCTACTAACTAAAGTTGAAATTTTGTCGAGATTTTGATACGTCATTGGTTTTTAATTTTATCTCTACTTAACATACTTAAACTGTTTCTGTCCACCAAATTTTTGTCCGTCATCATCTGTTCTCTCCCCTCGCCTCACACACGTGTAATGCCTCAGATCGGAATCACTGTCCGTCTTGAATGGATCCGTCTCCCTTCCTGAGGATCTGGCTCGCATGTATTGTATTGTTATTTTCCTTTTCAATCGTAGCCCAAGCCACACTTGGATGTTTTCTTTCCGATCATGTTCCCCACCGATCTAATCGCTTTCTACAATTCTATTCGATTACCATCTTGCCTGCATCCGTTTTTTATACGTTATATTTAGACAGCGCTAATCTTTGGGCTCCGGCCGATCGTACAATGCCGTGTCGCCGAGCTGCGTCACAAGGGTGGGATTGGCATGTCGCTGATGCTTAATTACCAACCCATCGAAAGGGAAACATCTATGACACCTCTAGCCAACGCCGCCGCTCGCCGCACTTGCACAACTTCCAGGCAAGGAGTCGGATGCCGAGGAGGACGAACATGCGTGAAAGGCGTTAGAGTCGATGTCTTCATCATTGTGCACCTACACAAAATTCTAATCTCTACTTCTCTCGCTTGCTAATGGTGGCTTACTAATAACGTACATAGTTGGTAAATTTGGAGATATTAAGCGGGGTTACTTGTGCATGCATGCAAATTATGATTTTACAATACAACTAGCTGGATTTGTAAATGTATGTCCTGCTGATTGGAAAAAAATACGTTTTTAATTTTGCTTATTATTTGTTAATGTATGTCAGCCTATATGTTCGTAACAGAAGGCCAAAATATTAGCCTAAAAGTTGAAATATACGAACATTTGATAGCATGTGTGAATTTTAAGACAAATTTCGAATTAAAATAACTACATCACTATAAATTTGGAATAAAATAATTAACCAAAAATATCATACGACCTATAATTGAAACAAATAGGCTTATTACGATTACAAGTCTTCTTCACCTAGATGTTTCTAACCAAAGGCCAAAATATTAACTTAAAAATTTAAATAGCCAAAAGTTAAAATATATTTTCTCCGTATACGAAATAAACATCGTTTAAGACATCGACATGGTCTTCAAAATACAACTTTGACTTTTTTATTAAAAAATATATATTATCACTATAAAAAGCCCATGGATATCGCCCCAAAAGGTGCGGTCAAAATAAATCCGACACCTATTAACATAATAGGTGTCGATTCTAAAGAAAAACCAACACCTATACTATTGGTAGCGGATTTTTAAAAACCGATACCTATAATATTTTATAATATTATAGGTGTCGGTTCAAAATAAAAACCGGTACCTATACTATTAAAAAACCCGACACCTATAATATATTATAGGTGCCGGTTTTTAAATAAAATCGACACCAAAAACCAACCTGCCGATTTAAACCGACTTCGGCCTTATCTCCTCCACCACTCCAGCCTTATCTTCTCTCAGCCTTATCTCTTCTCCACCACCACTCATCTCCCTTTCTTCTCTCACTTCTCCACCATTCCTCTAGCCGGCTCACTATTTCCTTTGTCCTCTCTCAGCGGCTTCTCTCGGGCGATGGGACGGCCGCAGAGCGTAGGAGCGCACACCGGCGGGAGGCGTGCAGGCGGCTTCCGCGGAGCAATACGGGAGGCGGGACGGGCGGCGCGGAGCGCGCGGATATGTGAGGACGACGCGGAGGGTCACCGCCGCCACCGCCTCCCCGCCGGCGCGCCCGCGCGCCCCATGCCGACGAACGTGCTCCACGGCCAGCCGCACCGCGGGAAGAGACGCCTAAGGTCCGGCTCCCGAGGTTGACGGCGACGAGTACGACTCCGATTCGGACGGCTCGGAGTACGACGATGAGCGGTCCGTGGGCGGCAGGAGCGGCGCGACGGCTCGAAGACGACGACGATGGCGACCAAGCTCGAGGTTTTTATTTTGTGATGTTTGATTTTTTTTGTGATTTATCTGTGGAGGATTTCTGTGGATGATTGATATGTGTGTATGAATCGTGGATGATGTGTGGATTTATATGTGGATCTGTGGAGGATTTATCTATGGTTTTTTTGTTTGTGATTGATCTGTGGAGGTTGTGGATGGATATATGATTTGTGTTGTTGATTGGATCTGTGCATGGTGGAGCTCGGCTCAAACCGACAAATCGGATTTTTTGTGTTCCCTGAAATCTAATAGGTGTCGGTTCTTAAACCAACACCTATTTTTTCTAATAGGTGCCGACCAATAGATGCCGGTTGAAAAAACCAACACCTAAATGGGTTTTCCAACCGACACCTAAAGGATTTTCTATACCGGTGTATATAAGGACATGCGTATATTATTATGAAAGTACTTTTCAAGATAAATCTATTCATATAGTTTTCACATTTCCAAACTTAACAACTTAAAATTATTCATAATTTATATTTTTAATATTTGACCAAAATCTTGTCCTAAACGACATTTATTTCGTATACGGAGGGAGTAGGAACATTTGATAACGTGTGAATTCAAGACAAATTTCAAATAAAATAATTAAATTACTATAATTTGTTCGTTTTGTTCATAGCTAATAACATTATTTCACATAAAAAAGTTTATTTAAAAAATTAGGTGTCTAGGAACTATATCTTTGTGTTGCAACGCACGAACGTAATTTTCATCCGGGTGCCAGATACAGGTTGTAGCGTATCCCTACACACATATACATATATATATATATATCTATATATATACTAGCAATTATACACGTGCGTTGCAACGGGTGAAGTTGGGGCGCGGTGCGGATGGGGACGGGAGAGAGGGGCGCAGGCACGGCGCGGGAGCTCCGAGCAACGACAGGAGGGAAAGGCGCAGGCGCGGCGCGCGGTGCGGATGAGAACTGGAGGGAGAGCGTAGGAGGTTTTTTTTTATCCAAGCCCTTCCTTTCTTTTCACATTAGAACTACGAGTTAATTTTATAAACAGTTAAGGAGTTTTTTAAAAATAGTCAAATGGAAAAAAAATTTTGAATGAAAACATTATAATAGTGATAGTTATAGATTATAGATAAATACTTATTCATCTCGGAAGCTTTCCTTCTGTATCAACTGGTTCCATCCCTATCTTCCTTCCATATGCCTCTCACGGTCTCACCTCACCGTGCAGGTGCGCACCTCGGCTAACCAACCCAAACGCAACGCTGAACCTGCAAACTTCGATAGACTGATAGACACACACGCTCACGAGTCACGACTGCACTCGCACACCCCACCACCCTCCTACCCTGGCTCCTCTGTTCGCTCCCGCATCCAATTCCCCCCGTCTAACTCGCGCTCTCTCTCTCTCTCTCTCTCCCTGCCATCTCTCCTCCCTCCCATCTATCGCCTCGAAGTCCTCCTCTTCGACACCTCCTCCCGAGCTCACCGCGCGCGAGAAGCTCGCGCGGCCGCGCCTCCATCTGCCCGCTCGCCAGGTAAACCCCCCCGAGCTCACCATCCCGCGCTGATCCGGGCCTAGGGTTTCGCGCCCCCTCAGATCGAGAGGGAAAATTCCGACCTCCCCCGCGCGCTGACCTGAGCTTCCCCGCGTTGATCCCTGCAGATTCCTTCGCCGGGGGGAGCACGCCGGCGGCGTTGGGGGGGCGTTTGTTGCGATGAGCTCGAGCCACGTGGCTGTCGCGGCCCCGGATCCGGGGGGAGACGGGGGCCTCGGCGAGCCGAGGCAGGTGGATGATGCTGCCCCGGACGCGTGCGACGTGGAGGGGAGCTTGGCTGGTGGTGGCAGCAGCTCGGCCCCCGCTGTGGGGGACGCTGATGTGACGATGACGGAGGCCGTGGAGGAGGAGGAGCAGGAGGTGGAGGTGGAGATTGCGGTTGCTGCAGAGGCGAAGGCTGCAGTGGTTGCGGGGGATGCGGCGGGTGATCCGTTGTATGCGACGGAGTCGGCTGGTATGGTTGTGGATGAACCCGTTGATGCCGCGGGAGGGGTAGGTGGGGGAGATGGTGGCAAGGAGAAGTTGGAAGCGGAGGCTAGGGTTTTGCAGGGTGAGACTGCGACGGAGCCTGTTCTGGCAGGAGATGTTGCCATTGCTTCTGAAACGGCGGAAGCACATGCTTCGGCCACTCCTGAACATGCCGAGGCCGGTAAGCGGTCTGACAGTTCGATGTACTGTTTCTTACTCATTTTGCGTTGCTGATTAATAGTTACTACATTTCAGAATTCAATAGTCTCGAAGAAAATCATGTCAATGGAGGAAAAGATAACGGCGTGGCGCACTGTGATGACGAAATGCGGAATGATGTGGACGGGAACTCCAAGATCCAAGAAGATGACGGAGCTCCCACACTTGAGCAGCAGGATGATGAGTCTGAAATGCCCCTGCCTTCTAATGTGGCGAATTTTGAATTGTGTGCTAGATACTCTCTTCCTCCTCTTGATAAAGGAGAATTTCGAGTTTCTGATCTTGTCTGGGGTAAAGTAAAAAGCCATCCTTGGTGGCCTGGCGAGATTTTTGACCCTTCAGATGCGTCTGAGCTGGCACTGAAGCACCAGAAGAAGGGCAGCCATTTGATAGCATATTTCGGTGACAATACTTTTGCATGGTGCGATGAATCCCAATTGAAGCCTTTTGTATCAAATTATTCACAAATGGAGAAACAGAGCAGTTCAGATGCCTTTGTTAGTTCAGTTAACTATGCCCTTGAAGAACTCTCAAGGCGGATATTGTCAGGGATGAGCTGTTCTTGTTTACCAGAAGAGCTATCTGACAATGGGATGTCCTATATGGTTGAGAATGCTGGGCTCAAGGATGGAGTTACTTGCTCTGCAGTTAACCGGTGTGAGATTTTGTCATGTTTCAGCCCAGAAAATCTTCTTAATTATGTTAAGTCTTTGGCTCTGTTCCCTGGTCAAGGTGGTGACTTGCTGGAATTAGTGATAGCTTGCTCTCAACTTACATCTTTTTATCGATCTAAGGGATGCCCCGAACTTGCATCATTCCAAACAGGCAGTGCATGGGTTGAGAATGGCGTGGACACTTCTTCCATCAAGGATGTTGTGGTTGATGAAGTTGTCACTAATGAAGAGCCTCCTGATAATGATAAGCCCAAAAGAGGCAGGGGGCGACCTCGTAAGCAGAAGCCTGAGGATGGTCTAGAGTTGACAGAGAAAAAGGCAACATCCAATCTTTCTACTGATAATGCTTATGATCATCTTGCAGAAAGGCAGATGGATATGGAGTTTGATGAATTTGATGGCTTACAGAGCAAGAAGAAAAGAAGCCTTGACTCGTTTGAAGATCCTGAGACCAAGGCGGCAGCTCCATCTTTTGGTAGTTCTTTCAAGATCGGGGAATGCATTCGGCGAGCTGCAAGCCAGCTGACAGGATCTTCATCTATTGTCAAGTCTCAGAATGAACAGGCGCCTCATAAGAATATCACTGAAACAGAAAATGGAGATTTTGATGTCTCTAGTGATGATGCTATCAATGAGCTTAGTGTGGAGAAGCGTGCAAAAAGGAGACGGATGCATAGGCACCACAGTGCAGACCCCAAGGAATTGTTATCACAGCTGTGCTCAGTGGCTGCGGAGCCAACACATGGATATAGTTTCTCTGCAATGATAATTAATTACTTCAGTGATTATAGGAACTATGTTGTTTCTACTACTACTGAAGCAAACATTGTTGAGAAAAGTACTGCAAAAAGGGGGAGAAAGCGGAAGGTTTTGCCTTCTCCTGAGGTGGAGACAACTGATCACATGCAGGATTCCTACTGGTCTGGGTTGAGTTTGCATAATCACCCAATTCATGATCTCAGAAGAGCGAGTACTAGCACAAGGCCAAGGCGCAGAAGGAGATCATCACGGGAAACATATTTCCATGCACAACAAAATCTACAGCATGGACTATTGAGTCCTAAGAAACAGATACAAGTGATAGAAAGATCAATTATCCATGTTGATGAAAAGATGGTTGATGAGGTCAAGCCCACTGCACTTGTTTTGAGCTTTGGTAGGTCAACTGCTCTTCCTTCTGAAACTGATCTGGTTAAGATGTTCGGTCGCTATGGTCCACTGAAAGAATCTGAGATTGAGGTTCATGCAAGCTCGAATACTGTTAAAGTTGTCTTCAAGAAACGTGCTGATGCTGAAAGGGCTTTCAGTTTTGCTGGCAAGTTCAGTACATTTGGTCCTTCGCTCCGCAGTTATCGTCTTGTGAATATGCCATTTTTTCTCAGCTCACAAACCAATAATCCAGAGGCACACTCTGAGTACCATGGCCTGGAGATTCCAGGTAAACTATCCTTCTATTACTTCTTGTAAGTTAGAGTAAAAGTTGGTTTACATTTTAGAAAATATTTGCATGTTTAATATACCATGTGGCAATGTCTTTTTTGCAGGTCCAAGTGAGTCCAAAGTTCCACTAGATGCTGTAGAAGCTGACCAAGTTGACAAAACAGATGAGAACATTGAAGATAAAGCTACTGCTGAAATACTGTCTAGGGAGAAGGGAGATAGTATAACTGCATCTGGAGCACTAGATGAGAAAACAGAAAAGGAAACCACTGCAGAAGCACTAGCTGACAAGACGATAGAAGGTGAAATTACAGCTAAAGTACAGGTTGAGGAGACCACTACAACTGAGAAAATTGTAGAGGATAAAGAACTAGCCGAGGAGACAACAGAAGGTGAAACTACAGGTGAAGTACACATTGAGGAAACTACAACAACTGAGAAAACTGTAACAACTGAGGAAACTGTAGAGGATAAAGAACTAGCTGAGGAGACAACAGAAGGTGAAACTACAGCTGAAGTACACATTGAGGAAACTACAACAACTGAGAAAACTGTAACAACTGAGAAAACTGTAGAGGATAAAGAACTAGCTGAGGAGACAACAGAAGGTGAAGCTACAGCTGAAGTACACATTGAGGAACCTACAGCAACTGAGAAAACTGTAGAGGACAATGTGGAACCTGAGGAGACAACAGAAGGTGAAGCTACTGCTGAAGTACACGAGGAATGTACAGCCGTTGAGAAAATTGTAGAGGATAATACTGTAGCTGAGGAGATTACAGAAGGTGAAACTGTAGCTGAAGTACACGTTGAGGAAGCTACACCAATTGTTAAAGCTGTAGAGGAAAACACACTAGCTGAGGAGACAGAGACAGCTAAAGGTGAAACTACACCTGAGGTGCACGTTGGGAAAACTACAACAGCAGAGGAATCTGTGGGGGACAAAGCACTAGATGAGACAACAAAAGGTGAAACTACAGCTGAAGTATATGCTGAAGAATCAACCGAGAAAACTGTTGAGGATACCACAGTTGAGGCACCAGATGAGAAAACTAAAACAGCCAATGATCCTGTAGAGGATGCCACCGTTGAAGAGCCAGATAAGAAAACGTTCGCCAATGATCCTGTAGAGGATGCCACCCTTGAAGAGCCAGATAAGAAAACCGCAGCCAATGATCATACCAATGATCTTGTAGAGGATGCCACCATCGAAGAGCCAGATAAGAAAACTGCAGCCAATGATCATGTAGAGGATGCCACCGTTGAAGAGCCAGATAAGAACACCATGGCCAATGATCCTGTAGAGGATGCGATTGTTGAAGAGCCAGACAAGAAAACCGTAGCCAATGATCATACCAATGATCCTGTAGAGGATGCCACCGTCGAAGAGCCAGATAAGAAAACTGCAACCAATGATCATGTAGAGGATGCCACCGTTGAAGAGCCAGATAAGAATACCACGGCCAATGATCCTGTAGAGGATGCGATTGTTGAAGAGCCAGATAAGAAAACCGTAGCCAATGATCAAACCAATGATCCTGTAGAGGATGCCACCGTGGAAGAGCTAGATAAAAACACCACGACCAATGATCCTGTAGAGGATGCTATTGTTGAAGAGCCAGATAGGAAAACCGCAGCCAATAATCCTGCAGAGGAAGCCACCGTTGAAGAGCCAGCTGCGGAAGCTGGAACAATTGAAGAGAGTGCCACGGCTGAAGCACCATACGAGAAAACCATGACAACCGAGGAAACTGTACAGGATCCGATGGTTGAAGATGAGAAAACCATGACAACCGAGGAAACTGTGCAGGATCTCATGGTTGAAGATGAAAAAACCATGACAACGGAGGAAACTGTACAGGATCCCATGGTTGAAGGTAGTACGAAAACCGCAGCTGCTGAGGAAACTGTAGAGCGTGCTACTACTACTGCTGAGGCTTCGGATGGACAAGCAGGTTCAACCGAGCAGACCGGCTAGCCTAAGCTGGATTCTTGTAGGTTTTCGATGATATTGCGGCAGTCGGCTCAACTGATTCACCCAATCTGGATGTCGTGTGGAATCAACTCTAGCAACATAGCGATATTAGTTTCTAGTAACTACGGCGCATTTGCTGCCTTCTATATAAACCTTACACGTAGTTGTCTTGGGAGCGGCAGGAGTGTGTCACGAATAGAAGAGTTTCTTCAGAAACGGTGGTGCGGCAGCCAGTGGACCAGCTACTGGATTAGCATCCCGAATTAAGCCATGTTCTTTCCTACTACATTTTAAGACCTTTGGGCCAACCTACCGGGGACTCATGATTCTTGTATCAATCTTCCATTTTGTAATCTGGCTGTGTTCTGTAGCTCATTTCTCCTTTATTCCATCATAATAGCTCATATATTTTGCAGGCTGATTCTACATTTCTAGTTGCAACTTATCTAATCTTACCATGAAATTTACATTTCTTCTTAGCTGCTTAACAGTGCTAGAAAGGTTGATGGGTGGTAATAATGTCCATTTCCGATTTCCCGTGTATTAGGTAATAGTGTTTGTCTAAATTGCAACCAGTTGTACTTTGATGGTTCAGATAGTCAGTAGACGTTATTTTTCTGTAGCTGATCGAGTTGGGCTGAATCCTAGTAGGTATCCAGATTTTCAGGCCTGTTTGGTATTTTATCCCCTACAATAGCATATGTAAGTCCAGGCAATTTTTTCGTACGCAAAATCGTGCCCACCTAATTGGCGAACATCAAGGTGCTCACAAAAGCTTGATCCGATTTTATCACGGCTAAATTTGATGAAACTAGCTCTCTTTTTATTTCCTTTTTTTTTTGGGAAATGAAGTAGCCAAGGTTTATAAAGCAAACCTTCGGCTAGCAACTTGGCGTAGGTCCCATAAAACCGAGCACGTCCCCCAAAAAAAGTGTTTGACGGTAAATATGATACGCCAGCTGCATCGCATTCTTTGGGCTTTACTAGTGACCACACACGGGATGGAGAATGGGAATCAGAGTAATTGCTACTATTACAGATAGAGCATCTATTCTCAATAATACCACACGCTAGTTCAGGACGAAATACAACAGGAATATTTATGCCTCCCAATACAGATATATGGAACCGAATGACAGCCAAAGTCCAATTGTTAAATTATCCTGAATATACATACAACAACAGAGCTAGACCACCACCCGAAACTATCCTCACGGGGAGTAATTTACATCTGCGAAGCGGCCTTGGCTCGACGCTTCGAAGCAGCATCAGTTGCTGGTTGACGAACATGGGGCCTAGAGGTGGTAGCAAGTTACTTCACTGCTCACCATGCGGTGTAGTATTATATATTAGCTAACGACTGCAGCACCAAATAAAATCCACCTGCGCTATTAGCAAATGTGTCGGCACATGAACCATTCCCGTACAAAACATCAAAATAACATATGGTTCTTCAACGCCATTAGGTATACCTAGCAACAGTTGCATGAAAAGGTCCTATCTTCAGTTTGAGACATCCCCATTATGGTACTGGGCAAGGCAAAACGAAAAAAATAAATAAATCAGCAAACGTGTAGAGACCAGATGAGATTATTTTATGCAAGTACATTGCAGAAGACCAAAACTAAAGCATGTGGCAATACCTTATGCCAGAAATATTGAAAAGTGCATTCTTACACTCAAACTAGTAACAACTTTGTGCATGTACCCTTTAGTTTTTTAATAGATTTAGCCTAGATGTCAACAAAATAAAAGAAAGAAAAGAAAACAAGCTCTGGTTGGATACATTCATGCTCATGTCCTGGAGAAAATGCACCTATATTTATGGATTATCATTCTTCTACTGTTCATACACAAAATATCCAGTTATTGTTTGATCCGGGCTACTAGACAATGAATCAACCTAAAAGGGCCAGTCCAACAACATACTCTCTTCTCCCCCTCAAAAAAAAACCCAACTCCTCACTTTGAATCTGGACAAACACTTGTCTAGATTCATAGCTAGAAATTGACTTTTTTTGGGACAGAGGAAATAGAGGATGGAGGGGCTCTAATCATGTCTACTACTCCAGGAAGTTCCAACCAGTACAAAGTTGGAACTCCCCTAACACTGAAGAAACAAAAAGACGACACAATAAGAAGATTAGTAATCTTCTCACGCGCCTCTTTAAATGACCAGTGGCAGTAGAATGGTAGCAGCACAGCAGGATGGTACTACTAGATATTTACTAGAGAATCTCACGTTTGTGCTATTACTAGAACAAATATAGGCATAATAAAGCTGATAAGTCTAAACGTACTACATGGCCAGCAAAAATATCCCAAAACAAAGAGGAAAAAAAATCAAACATAACTGTGAATCAACTAGCTAATGGAGCTCCCCTAAGTCTAAAACACAATATTGTCTCATATGCTCCCAAGACTGATATTTGACAGTATATTCAGCAAAATACTTTGACAAAGATCAACAATGTGTATGTGCATACTTCCAGCAGTTCCAAACAATTAAAGATAAATCACCTGAGGTTGCATATAACCCATTCCTTGATTGTATGCTCCTTGTTGGCCCATCTATAAAGAATAAAAATAGTGTAAGTTCCCATCCTATTGAACAGGACCAAGAAAAGAAATAGAGAGACACCAACCCCTTGGGCACTTGAACTGCTTCCTCCACCATGAGAACCAAGCACATCCTTTTTCACAGAGCCATCACCAGCCTTTGCAGTTAATTTACTATCACCCTATATGTTAATGATGATAAAAGAGCTGAGTAATACTCAACACATCTCAGGATCATGAATCATAATAGATTCTTAGTCTTAACCATAGTAAACGAGTGCTCTGCTTGCTGTATGGTGCAGAATCATGATTCAGCTTATCTTTTTTACCTATTGATTCTCAAAGGCAAGGAACATGCAGATTTTTTGACTATGTAGAATTGATACAGGGAAACTTAATAAAAAAAATTCACTTGAGACTATACGAAGCATTGTGGTACATCCAATTGACAAGAACAAGATATATACATGATCTAAAACTGATGGAATTATTGGATCCCATGAAGAGAATTTTATATGCCTTCAAAATTTGAACATAGCTAGCTATACAGGTGAGCTTAGCTCATGATGAATAAAGGACTGTATAGATCAATAATTCATTTTCAAAGCTGATCTTATCTATGAACTTTCTATATCTTGAACATTTTCACCTTAATGTCTATGAAGTATGAACACACACACAAAAAAAAAATGTAGGAGGCACTCATCATCAAGGAAAAAACAGTAGCCTATGGAACATGATAACTAAATAGTTAAATACCACATACCTCCATCTGCAACCAGCACAGCCATTCACCAAACGAACACAAACAAGAGAAGCCATATTAGATTGATAAAAAAGACTTAACAAACAAATATGACAGGCATGCACAAAGTATGCATTTTTTAACTCCAAGCTACACTAAAAAAATGTTGCAGAGAATTTTGTTCTTTCTTTAAGCTAGACTGATATGCCTGTAAGTAGGAAGCTTTATCTTCAAGTAAGTTATAAACTTTTAATGTAAAGATGCTCCTTTTATAGGATCTCTGGTTGATTCAATACATTTTACTGTATTTGCATTGGATCTTATAAAATTAAGATTGAAGGTAAAATGCCATTTTAGTAGCTCAACCATTCATAAAAAAATACACTTGGTACAAGGTTAGTAGGTTACTGCAAATGATCACTGGTGTGTTTTCAGGTCCAAGCAACAGCTTTCGATTGATTAATGTACTAACACAATTATTTGCACTTCCATTTCCAACCATTCCTTTCACTGTATAAAATTGGAACCATAAAGCAAGACTTGCTGACAAGAATCTTTCTTCCAAAGCAACATGAGCTAAAGCAATTAGCTCATACCACAAACATTAGAGTTATCCATCCGTTCCTCAAGTTGAACAAATTACTAAAGTATACTCCCTAAATTAAGGCTACCGAACAAGTTAGTAATTCAGATGCACCTAGAAAAGGCAAACTAGCGATGGCCCTACCTAACTCACAAAGCAATAACTAAACCTTAAATCAACAGAGAACCACCCCAATTCCAAACATCCACATCAGTACGCACCTCTCTGTACTTCTGCAGGTAGACCTTGAGGGGCTCGATGTAGTCCTCGAAGCCCAGCGTAGCCATCGCCCATAGCAAGTCGTCGCCGTTGATGGTCTTGCGCTTCTCCCTCTGACATTTATCGCTCGCCCTGTTGCCAAGCACAAAAACCAATCACATCGCCGGCGACAAGTCAAACACGAGCTCAAAGCTCAAAAAGTCCATCCCAGCCAGCCCAAACAGAGCAAGAGCAGCAGAGGACGAGAGGGAAGAGGAGGAGGAGGACGACCGCGACGACGACTCACTCGCTGGTGATGAAGGAGATGAACTCGGAGACGCACTCCTGCACGGTCTCCTTGGCGTCCTTGGCGATCTTCCCGTTGGCCGGGATGGCCTTCTTCATGATTCGGCTGATGTTGGCGATGGGGAGGAACCTGTCCTGCTCCCTGACACCCCCACCGCCTCCGCCTCCCCCGCCGCCGCCCCCTCGGGCTCCCGCTCTCGTGGCTCCCCCTCCTCCCCGGGGCTCCCCGGCCCATCTGCCATGCCGCGCCCTTCCTGCACCACCATCACCACCAGTCCACCACCACCCAAACCCTAGATCCATCAGTCCAACCCGCC
Organism: Oryza australiensis; assembly: GCA_019925245.2. NCBI lineage: Eukaryota > Viridiplantae > Streptophyta > Magnoliopsida > Poales > Poaceae > Oryza > Oryza australiensis. The sequence goes on along the minus strand of JAIFGZ020000277.1, from coordinate 149,770 downwards.
CCCACACCCCAAAACCCTAGAAGGCGCGAGAAGGGAATTCGAGCGTACCTTATATAGGAGAGAGAGCGCGAGCGCGCGGGCGCGCGAGAGGGCGCGACGTGGAGGGAGCGGGAGAGGAGAGAGAGAGAGGGCGAGGTGGTGAATCGAGGGGGGAGAGAGAGAGAGAGGGGAGAAGCGAAGCGGGAGGAAGCGGAGGTGAGGCGGAGGCGAGGCGAGGGGGAGATCGGACGCTGGAGAAGAGAAGACGGCTGAGGCGGGTGCGATTGAGGGGGTCGGGGTATCAGGGCCGTTCGTGGGGGGGTATATATAGCGAGGACGCGGGCGCCGCCGCGTGGGGGTGGGGTGGGGGTGTAGGTGGCTGACTCACTGCCTTTGCCTGGCTGGTGGACCGTGGACGGGGTGCAGGGGTGGACTGGTGGTGCTGCAGGAGGGGAGGGGCTTTTTTTCCCCTTCTTTTTTCAGTTTTCTTTTTTTACACTTTTAACCTTTTGTTGGGTTTCTTTGTTTTTTTTTCACTTTTGGGTTGGGGTGAGTTTGTCGTTTGGTGAGAGCACTCACGACGTGGGATTTTTTTTTACTTTACAGTTTTACATCAAAGAGGATGGTGAGATTTGTCAGTACAAGAACATTTCTGATTACCATGACCTCGTCTTCTTAGTTTAAGTAACAACAATTGATACATACTTGAACATACTCTTGTAAACTTAATGGGCAGTGATGAGAAGTCCATAACTAAGATATGCGCATCTAAAGCCATTTAATTATAATTTAATTATATACCAGCTTTTTACTAAAACGACTAGCAGACAGTCGTATGAAAAATATCAATATTGAACGATAGGACGACAAGATATTTACAAAGGCAGAGATGACTAGCGTGTTTTACTCAGGTAACAAACAGATGGTATCTAAATAGACAACTTTATGTCAAGATGTTCCAAGCGAACAACATTATCTTTTTGGACAGAATAACAATTACAATGAACTAACGAAGTATTTGAGAACCGGAAACTTTTCTTAAATGATTGTCATCTCTTGCACCGCTAATTGCACGTGTTCTACCTTTTCACTTTGCGTCCCGTATGTATAAAGTCAACTGCAGATCGCAAGATGTTGCAGCTAAAAACAACCTTATCATCCTCATCGTCGGACACAATTACAATAAAATAAGATTGAGAAGATCAAGCTGTCTGATACTGCAAGTGATTGTGACCACTTGCCAGTGAATTTTCTTTTAGGGTTTTACGGCTTATATGGACAAAGCAACAACAGTAGGGTAGTAGTATAGCATATCATCATCTCCAGGACCTATACTTAACCGGCATATATTCCACATATGCGTATGATTGCCTTCCGCTATTTAATCAGGACAAACAAACAGAGGACTCCAATCGCATCTGGAAGCGAACCGTGTCGCCATTTTCTAGCAATTTCGGCCGTCCAGCGAAGCAAACCTTTCGCGTCAATGCGAAGCTTTGCGGAAACATACAAACACAACAGCAGCTCAAAGTGAATGCAGACACAACCTCAGGCCGAAACCAACGTGACCACGAACAAATGACAAATGTGCCCCACAAAGGCAAGGCATGACCTTACCGAAAACTTTAACCCTGTCTATATCAAAATTTTCGTTGCTACCAATTTTTTGATTGGGTGAACCAACCCAAGCATAGAGCGACCTGTTGTTGAAAAAGAAATTTCCGTCATAAGAACTGATCTGTCGTGAAATCTCTGCACCACAAGCAGACAGCCCTGAAACCGAAAGCTGGTAACAAATGCTTCCAAACGTATTAGGCAATACAAGCTCCAATAGGTGAACAGAACAATGGATAGTAATAGTATTTTAGATTTTCACCAGCCACGTATATTTACAACAAAAGAAAGTTTGCATCAACAGCAGCGAGCTAAGCTGAGAGTCGCCATGTTTGCGACTACTTGAGCACACCTACAGGCAACTACCACTATGTACAGAGAAGGATGGGCATGCGCCACCTCTGTTTTTTTCCCCTCCCTAACATCAGCTCCACCCGAACCGTGTTGTGGTAAGTTAAGCAGTGAACAACCCACATTTACAACATGTTTTCCTACGTGATACTTACAAAACACACAAATTTCTACTGCCTGTGATAGCGTGCGCAGCTAGATGTTATCAGTTTTAAGTCAAGATAAGTGGAAGGACCCCTGACCTTCCGTAATCGCGTAGAGTAGTTTCTCCCTCATCTTGTCCTGCAGGTTGAGTATAACAAATTGGTGTCAATGCAAATAGTACCGGAAGTCCGGAACTAACCACGGAATAATACCTTAACTACTCCCTCTGTCTCAAAATATAACAATTTCTATCACTCAGAATTTGTCCCGAAATATAACTTCTTCACCAACATTCTCTTCCCAATCAATCACAACCCTCCGCTATTCATTTTTTTCACCTACCCCCGTTTCTCAACCAATCATAAGCTCTTCTCATTTAATTCCACCTACTTTCTTAATAAACTTGTCAAACTCTAAAACTTATTATATTCTAGGACAGAGGTAGAACTTCAAAATCACAGTCATTCTCCCTCCCCTTCCCTGAAAAACCACTCCCTTCCCTTCCCAAAAAAAGGCTCTAGAAAAGCCCTTGAAAAACCGGCACAAACAAAACTGAATTACATTTTTATCTTCGGACCTGTTGCAACGCACAGGCATGTAACTAGTCTCCAAAATGTGCTAGTGTTGTTTTGAGCTTTTGACTTAAACCAAGGCAAAACCGTCAATTCATTCTAGTTATAATTTAGCACACTATGTCTCATACGGTTACATAAATGAGGGATTAATTTAATTTACGAAAATTCCGGAACATACCAGTGGACTATTAAAAAGCTAATCAAAACAGTAGTATGTTACGGACCTTGGAAGAATAGGGGGGTAACTTTAGATAATTAGCACAAGTCATCACACTCGGAAGGTCATCATCAGCCTCGTTGCTGTTATGCTGCTGATTATATTACATAATGTTAGGGAAGATAGTAAGAAAGAACAAATCCTAAAAGCAGTATATAATGAAAACAGACCTTTCGGACAACCGTCAACTTCGGATTTAGCGCAGCTAACCCACCAGGTGGGAGTCGAGGTGAACCTGTTATAAATTGCAAGAAAGCTCTGCGTTGATGGCCTCCAAACTCCTGTATAACCTCCAACAACTGCAATTTATTTGGCATGTAAAGAAAGAGCCTTTACTACCATTTCAGAAGAAATATTTAATTGTCTAAATATATGAATACTGAAGAACTTACATTAATGACAGGAGGGCTGCTGGAAGTGTAGCCATGATCAAACTTTATATGATCCACAAGTTTCGCAAACTGTTCAGAAACAAGGATGAATAAGGGCGGTAGAACAAACACAGAAATATCAACAAACTCCACAAAAGAAAGGCACTTACATCCCATGTATCTTGTTCACCACAGAGTAATCGCTCCAGCTCATCCTCTGAGAAGACCTGGAGCGTGCTTAATGGAAATACCTGCATTTCCCAATGTCAGCTTCGTAATAAAATGGATTACTAAAGGACAAATGCTAACAACACAGCTTTCCTCCTAATTATAAATGGAGGCAGAGGGAACGTCACCTAAGCCCTGAATATATCTGAATCTGATCAAATGAATTGAATGGCGACGAAAAATTCTAAGATATTAACTCGCCCTACCTACCCTGCCCATTTCCATAACTAGCATAAACCACCATGAAACATACCTCATTGAATCCTGACTGAAAAGCTTCCAGCTGTCTTGCAATTCCACTTCTAATCGTTGCATCAACAACAAAAGAAACGTACTGTTCTAAATTGTCAGCACTTACCTGAAAGCAACATGAGCAATTAAGGAGTCTAATCAGCTAATAAACTGAAAGCATTGAAGTGTGTGCTCATACACGCTTACATTATCCAAGCTACTTTCTGAAGAAAGAACATATTCTGGATATCCTGGAAGAGCGAACTCAATAGCAAGATCCTCAATCCTGCAACCTCGATAAGACAAATCAGATGTACTCTTGCAGTCCCCACTTGAACTTGATTCTAAATATTTTCTCCGAGCAGCAAGTGCTTTGAACTCCATAAGGGTCATTGCTAGTTCAGGATCAAATGAGTGAATGTCATATAGATTAAGTTCCTAAGAAAGAAAAAGGTTATTTAGGGACTTGCAAAGTATGAAAGCATAGCAAACTTCATCCAGGGATTCAGTCCAAAATACCTGTCCTAGTATAAGCCTGTAAAATGCTTTAGAAAATGGAATGTCGAGAATTCTGTTGTCTTTAATTGCCTTTGCAACGACCTGACCAAGGAGGTGGAACTGTTTATTCACTTCTGAGAAGGAAGAACAATCCACATGGGTGGACCATGGTTTAGGAAAAAGTCCATTAGGGGCAACCACAAATACAGAACCACCATGAACATTATCCGGGCCAGCTTCGTGGGGAAGCTCCCCTCTCCACATGCCTAAACCAGACTTCTGAAACTCATGACTTATCAATGTATAGAATTCCATCGTAGGACCTAAACCTGTGCCTACTTCCTCTTCATATTCTACTTCAAGCAGTGCATTACTCCGAGCATGTGATTGCATCACTTTAGCAGCAGAAACCAGTATATTGTCACGATCAACTTTGAACTTTTTCCGTGAGAAGGAAGGCACCCTTTCTATCATTACACCACTACCACTTGTATCCATCATATTCCCATGTTGTGGGGTCAAAGAACCAAATGCTGTCAGCTGGAAATACTTCCATCTTGCCTCAAAAGAAAACAAGAAGGGACATGCAGACATCAGTTCAGTGCACCACAAAGGCAGGCAGCGAGACCTTAAAACCAAGGGATCATGCATCTGCTGCTCCAGTTTGTCTGTCAATTTAGCACTGACAAACTCCTGCTGTGGAACTACAGAAACATCAACTTTCAGATCATCAAGGTCAGCTATGCTTCCATGTACAAAAGCACGGTTTCTCTCGTCAGACACGAGGTGAAAAGAGTATCGGTTCAACCCCTCTAGAACTTTTAGCATAAACAATATGTCATATGATGGACTTGATCTGTCAAGTTTGCAAGGAAGCTTGCCAAGCAACAGGCTAGTGAAGAAAGGGAGCATCTGACACATAAATCCAGCTTTATCGGGATGTGCTGGTGTTGTTGCACAAGATGAATTCTTAAGAGGATCATCAATTTCTGGGTTTGCAGCCGTTCTATATGTTACATCATGCACAATGCGCCAAAACTGGTTGTCCAAAATTATGTCAGAACCTGCATTAATCTGATCCTGCAGGATTGATTGATACAGAGTAACAGATCGGTCGAGCTCTTTCCCTTTCAAGCTAAATAACAATTTTGGTTGCACAGCGCGATAACTTGTGTTTGTCTCTTGTTGGCCTGAACCTGCACCTGCACATGAATTGCAGTATTGAAGTTTCCAGAATAAGAGGAAGTATGCAAATAAGAGTTTAAAAAAAATGTTTCACAAACGCCAGACTACGCTTAATGTACTACTCCTGTACTTACCAGAAGATGAAGGCCCTTTATTTGAGCCTGCTTCTATAGATGGACTTTGATTTCCAATTATAACACCCTGAAAAAGAGAACCATTTTAGTCTTAAAGACGGAATGGCCATCAAAGAAATTTACAACGCTTTCTTTTGTCAGATATAGCATAGCAACTGCTCTTTTTGGTACAGAACATGTTGCTCTGGAATACATCAAACTAAATTAATTTGACCAAAGATGTTTCTGAAATATTTGGTTTGGATACATGGAAACATAACTAGTACAAAAAACTGACAACATTACACTCTTTTAACGTCTTTATTAGAATTTAGGACATCAAATTTAGTAGTCAAAGTGAACTATTGCTGATGATAAAAAAGGCAAATTGAAGCTTCTTTTACTTAAGGTACTAATATGCATTTCTTGTTAGTCTGAGTTGTTTGTCAATTATGCATAGTTTATAAGCAGCGTTGGAACTACTAACATAATTTAGACGAGGTAGTAATTGCACAAGTTAGTTGAAGAACATATGGCTTGCTTACAGACAGCATGATATATCACCCATTATATGCTAACTGTTCATATTTTCAAAGATATTACATAATAGACAGAAGTACCTCTGGTGGAGGGGATGATTCGGGTGAGGAATATCTGTCCTGGAGGTCATCTTCAGGATATTTGTTTTCAGAAGCAATACCATTCGCCGATGATTCAGGTTTCTGATTGCTTGTGCCTGTGCAAATTTTGGGCCACAAGAACTCTTCAATAGTGTGCAACAAGGAAGAGATTTCCAAATTAACAACATTATCATAGCTCGACAAGTTGGTCTGATCTTCATCCTTCTTAAATCGAACTCGGATACATGGAGTAATTGTTGAGTGCCTAGTAGGGATATCTGAAATATTGTTCCTCAGCTTGAAATTATGGCTCATTATCACTGGAAAGTTGTCAAGAGAAGTAAGAGCATTCTGTAGTTTCCTTACCAACAGTGTCAAGAGCATATCACCCCAGCCCTGCTCCATTCTTGAAAAAGATATCTGAGCAAATGACTGAAACCTTTTTAGCACGGCAAGAAAATGTTCAGTATTGTAATCATTTGGGTTCCCCTCCAATTGGAGGTACTTGCCATTGGAGAGATAGTTAGACAAAGATTTGACCAATCCACTCTCAAGAAATTCAAAGGTAGTCATTGTTTCTCCCCCATGAAGCTCCATCATCACCTCACTTAAAATGTTAGTCAAGTGCTCTTCATTTTGTAGATTGTCTCGGTTTAATGACTTATCAGCAGAATCGTTCAGAACTGCACAGCAAGTTTTGAGCTTTTGCAAAATCTCTGTCAAACCCATCTCAGAGTTCACCGCTTCGGTAGTGAAATAGGTTGTCTTGACATGTCTTGCGAAAGTAAAAAGGTTGCCCTTTCCAATCATGCAGGTCCTTGTTTCAGCAGCATCAGATCTGGGATAATCAAATGCATAGCAGAAACATGTAGGCTTATTTCTTATGACAGGCTGGTTCTCTGATTGTTGTGTTTCATCTGAGAGATTAGTAGATTTTGAGCAACCTTCTTGCATAAGAAGAGCCTCAACTGCATAGACAACACCTTCCTTGATAAAGGATCCAAGGTAAGCATCAGGAAGCTTTTGCATGAGAATTTCGATAAGCTTTAGTGAAGAGAATAGCACATGATGATCCTTCCGAGACAATAAACCAGCCAAGAAACTGCCACAGAGATCACAAAAATAAATTTATCCGTCTGAAATCAGCAATTTTAGCACAACCAAAATGCAATTGATCTTGCTTATGGCTATCATGCAAAAAATAGAATCTTGCCTTGGTATGTTCGCATCCTTGAGCAACTCTTGAAGCGTTTCAGGTTTACTGAAATAACTGATGTTTTTTACAATTGAAGCACATCCATAACAAATGTATGAATTTGCACCAGAGTTGACTGCCTGCACAAAACAACATACTCATTTCCATATTTTAGAGAACAATCATTATTATGACTTGTTGTTAATGCTGTCAACAGACCTTGATCAAGACAGGAAGAATCTCCATAGAGAACTGACACAAAAACCTTGGTTCATCTACAATTATTTTTTCTTTTGCAAGCACCATCTGGGTATCTTCAACGTCTCTTGCTGCTGAAGGAATAAGTTGGTTTGCTAATTTCAAAGCTTCATTGACCTGAGATCAGCACAATTAAATTTATCAAATCATGCACATTTTACAAATGGCCCTCGTATATAATCAAATGAAGTGATTAAGGTGGTGCATACATGGCAAGTGACTTGTTATGCATACCAGTGCAACTTATTATATTCAAGTTCTAATGTAACAAGGTAAATTAGAGTTGACAAGTGACTTGTTATGCACATTAGTGTGTAGCAGGGAGAAACATGTGTCAGAGGTCAGACATCAGCAACCTAAGGTAGAATGGCGCTAAGCACAAAGTGATAAAGTGCACTAATTGGGTGATGAATAGGGCACATCAGAGCTTAAGGAATTAAAAAGACTCTAATCAATCCATCTTGTCATGCTGTAGTGATGCCCATAAAAGCGGTTACATCTTGAACGAACCAAATATAATATATAATAATTAAGTCTACAGATATAATAAGGGTATAATGAACTTATAATAAACAAATTGAACTAAATTGCGACCAAACTAATTGATATCCTACTGCTGCTGCCACCTTCTAGTCTTAAATGTCTGGAAGAAAGAAAACCAACCTGGTTACTTTGGTTTTTCAAAGGCAGGTAAGGCATGCCATGTGAGAGATCTGAAGTAACCAAAATTCTGCTTATGGTGTTACCGACATTCAGCTCAAAGAGAGACTTCACAGCCACAAGTGAATTACAGGCTAGCTTAGCGAGAAGCCCAATCAAGTTCTGCAATCAAAACAAACAACAATCAATTTCCTCAACATATATTCGGGTACATGCATAGAAGTTTCATTGCAAGCATACACTGCATGTTGATGGGCTAAGAGAAGTTAGTCCGCCTGTGTTGATCAGAGGCAGGACTTTCTCTATCACACCCTGGTGACAGAACTTGTCAAGAAGCTCCACTGAACCACTAAATGAATCCACGATGTTTATCAAACAACTTGCAACCTTCTCCACTACCTGCAATGTTATATCACTTTAAACATAAGCACAGGTTGCATATGCATGCCCCTAAACAAGCTCAGTTTGAAGAATGAACAATGGTACCATCTTGTCCTCAGACTGCAGTAAATTACACAGCACTGGCACAGAATCCATCACAAACTGGGAGCAATCTTTGGGGACCTTCTTACAGGCATTCACAACAGCTGAGACTGCAACCCTCTGAATAATACAAGTAGGAATCCAATTGGTGTATGTAGTAATTCGTCAGCAAAAGATGGAAATCGTTTGCGATGCTCACCTGGATACTTGCAGAGAAGAAGTCAATGTACGTGAGCACAGCAGTGATCATGCCAGCCTGCAAGCACGGCGTCGGCTGCCTCCGCGATATCTTCTCGAATGCTTGCAAGCACTGCGCGTGCAACAATACGATCGCATAGAACACGTCAGGCCAATGTGATCGTTCGATCGGGTCGTCAGAGCCGCTCTGTTACCTGCTCAGCAACATCAAGGTACTCGATGGCGAGGAGACGGGAGCAGAGCACAGGGAGCAGGCCGTGGCGGACGACGGCGTCGGAGGCGCGCGGCATCGCGTCGCAGAGGTACGTGATAGCGCGCACGGAGAGCAGCATCACGTCGGGGCTCGCTGCCGCGCCCTCGGCGCCCCCGACCAGCCGCACCAGCGCCCGCGCCGCGGTGTCCGTCGGGAAGTATCCCCGACATCCTCCCCGCAGAAGGACAGCGCCTCGCAGAGCTCCGTCAGCGCCGCCACCAGCGCCCCCTCCTCCGCGCCGTCCGCGGCCACCGCCGCCACCATCCGCTGGAACCTCCCTCCCCGCCGCACCTCCGCGGGCTCCCGCCCCCATCCGACTCGCACGACGACCCCCGTCCCCATCCCCATCCCCATCATCGTCACCATCCCCTTCCCCTTCCCCATCCCCATCCGCTTCCCTATCACCATCCCCATCCCCAGCGTGTCCAGACGACGATGTGTCCATATCCGAGCAGGCGCGCTCCGCCACCGCCTCCGCCTCCCCCTCCCCTCCGCCACCGCCGCGGCAGCCGAGGTCGACGGCTCCGCAGTGCAGGGGCGCTTATCGGCGGGGTGCTCTGCCTCGCCGGAAGCGCCAGGGTCGGAGTCGGGCCGCTTCCGGCAGCGATCCATCCTCCCCCGCCCCGCCCGCTACTCCCCCCTCGTCGCCCTCGCCGTGGACGGAAGCCGAAAACCACCCCTCGCCACGGCCACTCTTGATCGATCGATCACCGATGGGAGTGTGGAATTCGGGGGCAGCGGATATATACACGGGACGGGAGGCGTGCGGGGATGGGTTTAGTCCAGTCCAAAGCCAGTCCCCTCCTCCGCGATCGGTTTTGAAAATTTTACGGGGATTTTAACCGATTTGGAGCGATTTTGGTGGAAATTTCCCGTATTTCCACGGATTCCGCTCCACCGCCATACTGTGGTGTGGTTTCTCAGCGGGTGGGGGTGGAATTGTGGAAATGGAGCCGCGGCTTCGTGGGTTGTTACTTGTTTTGGCCTTTGGAATTGGGCGTGGGAGCGGTCGACGTGTTGCGCTCGTGTTTGCTTTTGCCCGGGTCTGGGCGTGGTGTGGTTTGTGGCGGATTGGTGCGGTTGGGCTGGGTGATTAGGAGGTGATTGCCCTAGGTTGTGTTTGTTTTGTTCTTTACTTCCAACAAAAAGGTCGCATGCTGACTATGATAGTAGGATCTCACAAGGCATCTCTTTGGTTAGTTGCAGGTTTTGTGAAAAGGGAGACGGCGACAACTAATCTTTTGCCGACGAAAGGAAGAATTGGGCTTCTTAGTAAGGAAGAAATATTTTGTTAGGGAAGAATTGGACTTCATTATTAAGGAAGAAATCCTTTGTTAGGGAAGGATTAGACTTCATTATTAAGGAAGAAAGCGATTAATCATGGATCGTACATATACGATATCTGAAAATATACTTCTTTCCTTTCTTCTAATTCAAAATATTGATATTGCTTCTTTCCTTTCTTTCCTTTTTTTGTATTCATCGTCTTTCATTCTCCAACGAGATAATTTTATTTTCTGTTTGGCTTTATTCATCGTCGTCATTTTTTCTTTGAGACGATTTACTCCTTCCACGCGCATCTACTCATTCATATCCAATCGTCGTAAATCTTGGTTTTTCGTCTTTTTTTTGCCGTCGTCTCCATGTGTGATTAGCGCACCGTGGTGTACCTCTCTTCTCCATCCTCTCTTTCTCTAGATCGCTCCTCGTCTGTCTCCTTCTCCTTTCCCGAATTAGCTGGGAAGCAACAATGGTGACACGTGTATAATTAATCAAAGTAATTAATCAAAAGTACACATGATTATTTAATAATATGTGACCAATTTAACGTTTATAAATTTTTATCTTTATCGTTACATACTTTAAAATTTTGATAGCACTTCTATCCTTTTGGTCCGTGTTTATTGTCCTTCGTTCTCCAACAGTCCAATTTTATTTCCCGTTTGGCTCTATTCATCGTAGTTGTTTCCTTTTTCTTTAAAATGATTCCCTCCTTTTTTTACGTGTGTACTCTTTGGTATCCCATCTCATTGTACCTCTTAGTTTTCGCTCTTTTTATTGTCCGTCATCCTCGAGCATGGCTAGCGGCAACTTTAGATGCTTCCTCTTCTCCACTCTCCCCTTCCCGGATTCCTCCTTGTCCGCTCCCTTTTCTTCCTCTCCCGGATGAGGTGAGGAGCAACAACGATGGTACATGTTTTGCTTTTCAGCACACCTTCTATAGCCAGGACAAGGGTCATTTTCAGTAGGGCAAAACGTTGGAGCTTGAGACAAAAATTTTATGAGTGATTATATTATATCCATTGACGATATATAAAAAAGTATAAATTATTAACATGTAATTTTTAACAATTCACCAAATTATTTTTTTACAATCTCTACAATCAGATGGCATAGAGATATGGACTAGTCGTAAAAGAAGAAGAAGAAAACAACAGTTGCAGCCAAGCCTATGCAACTCTCTTGGCCCTGGAGCACGGGCATAGCTGATTTTTTTTCTCTGTCTCTATTGTTACCATGCGCAAAAAAATGATGACAGCTAGGGCTTAGAGCTCTAAGTCTGTCTTCAAAATCATGCTTATTTTTTACTTTTGTAGAAATTCAACAATTCATTAGTTGAGCCTTATTTTAATCTTAGTCTTCAATATCTTCTGACTCCATCACTGACTGCTATTATGCTTTTTTATATAGATTGGGTGTACTTGAGTGGAGAAGATAAGAGAAATAGATAACACACGTAAAATGAGATGAGCAGGACTAACAATTAATTTAAGTATTATTTTGTCAGTTTCAAGAAGATACAACTCATATATTTAAGTTCGTGGTATACGATAATACCATATACATAATAATATACGAGAAAGTACTATTTGGTTAAGGAAATACGATAAATATAGAAGGAAATTGTCTTAACGGAATAAAAGGTGTCATAGTTCTATTCAAGACAAACTCGTATCCTCTTTTAGTTATCCAAGTTCTACATAGAGAAGAAGATGGTCATAGCTATAAATACAAGGCCCCCCGTCGTGGAAGGGGTATCGAGTTACAAGCCATAGCCAAAACGACATCGAGAAGCAATCCGGAGGAAGCCAGAGCAGTATTCATCGAGTAGATCTCGTCAGGTCGTTGTCGAAACTTGGTTTCGGCAATATATTTTCTGGGGTCGCAGTCGAGATCGCCAAGCACAATGGGTTAGAAGAAGAAGAAGATTTAGACAGGTTCAGGCCCTCTCGTGAGGTAATACCCTACTCCTGTTTCGGTGGATTCGATCCGCCGAGTGTCTTTATTGATCTCGTGATCTAAAGCTGAGAGCTAAAAGCTGAACTCCTATTGGAATATCCCTCAAGGGACGCCCCTTACCCCCCTTATATAGTCTTGGGAGGAAAGGTTTACAAGTCGAAAACCCTATCTTATTCTAAGTTAGTTTCCTCAATCTTACCAAACCGTGACTATAGGCCGATTGCCTTATCTCTATCGGCAACCGTAACACCTAAGTCAAGTTCGGCTTACAGATATAGCAGGCGCAATCTATCCCTACCTCCAATCGGATAAGCTTGCCATGTGGATACCCGATTGCCACAATCTCCACAGTAGCCCCGAGTCCTTTTCGCCGACGAGACAACTCGCTTCGGACCAAGCGTAACTCAATCAAAAATCTCTTTGACCGAGTGCTTTTGGCGCCGAGTGATTCCACCATCTCTGCCTGAATCTTCCCGAGTGGCTCCAAAGACTGTGAAGGGCTGGAAAAATATATATATAAAAATTCTCAAAAATAAATATCTAGGTGCATCTCCCGATGCACCTAATTATAGGTGTAGCCCCGACTATGTGGTTAGTCAAAAATAGACTAAACATATAGTCAAGAACTATAAAAAATTATCCTCATGTAGATGCCTAGCTCATGCTAAAGCAATCATAGAAATCTTATTACTCAAGCAAGTTCATACTCAACCGAGTGAATTTGCCCGAGTCATCTCGTAACAAATAATTCAATCATCCCTCATGGGTAAAAACACTCGGTAAACTCTTGCTCAACCGAGTGGATTCGCCCGAGTAATCCCGGAATAATAACTCAATCAACCCTAGTGGGTAAAAAGCACTCGGTAAGCTCATGCTTATCCGAGTAAATCCGCCCGAGTCATCCCTAACAAATACTTTAATCATCCCTCATGGGAAAATAAGTTCTTTCAATCATATGAAAAATATGACCAAGTTATTAAACAGCTTTTGCCATAATACGGTCTCAATCTTATAAAGATCTTCACCAAGGTGGAAAACAAACAAGATCGGTAAGATTACCCGACCAAATGCCGAAAAACCAAACATGCCCTTGTTCACCAAGGTGGCTATAAAAACTCTGCTGTTGGTCACCTTCCAAATTGCATCGCGCCAGCTTCTCATGAAGTCAAGCAAACCGCGGTATGGAAGGATCTTTTAAAGGCATAGGGCACTCGGACACGCGCATATTGCCAGGGCAAATCTGCTTAAGCTCATCCGCTTAAGTCCCTAAGGACACGTATCGGACCACACCTTAGCCGGGCCGTAGATTTTCTTATGGGCTCGGCCCACTCACCGAAAACCTAGCGCAACCCTCAAATCTTTCTTTATAAAGACACGAGGTCGTCCCCGCCTCTTCATCTTCCAAAAATTCCCCTTCTCGCAATACTGTTCATCAGTTTATTGCGGAGAACCCTAGGCTCGCGCTCTTCTCAGTCCATCCGCCAAGAAGCTCGCTTGCCGCGACAACTAGCTCCTGCAACCAAAACTCCCACATCTTTCACCCAAGATCCAACCTTTCTCAGCCAGATCCGCTCCTCATCCACCTCGATCTCATGGCGGAGGAGAAGAATATTCCGTTCGACCAATGGGCCACCTCAGACGTGAGGGAGTACACCCTCAAGGAGATGGTGAAGCACGGCGTGCTTCCGCCCAAGGAACTAGTGGGATGGCGCCCGGCGGCGGGGGAGGACTTCCCGACCCCTAACACCGGTGAGCTTGTCGTCTTTACCTCCTTTTTCTATTGCGGATTCAGTCTTCCCACCTTCGAATTCTTTCGGGGGCTCTTGGATTACTATGGTCTTCACATCTACCATCTGAACCCCAACTCGATGCTTCACATAGCACTCTTCATTCATGTGTGTGAAGCCTTCCTCGGCATTCTTCCTCACTTCAATCTGTTTCGTCGTATGTTCTACACGAAACCCCATCCGAACAAGGACCATCCTTGTGTCGTTGGCGGGCAGCTTCCGGCTTCGCGGATCTCTCCGCAAAGACTATTTCTCTCTCCCCTTGAAATCCTCGAACAAAGGCCGGCACTCGAACCGGTTCTACATCGCAATCTTGAACCTAGCCTTCCTTCCTTTGTCGGTCTTCCTCCTGTCCCCAAACCATCTTGGAGCACCGTCCGTAGCCCAAGAATGGGATGAAGCCAACGATCGCTCGCGAAGATCCCGGCGATGAAGAAGAGGAACCTTCGCGGGGAACAAATCACTCGGCATTTCATCGAGTGCCGACGGCGCCAATCGGGAGCGATCAAGCCGGCCTTCGAGTACGAAGGCGGAACAGACCCCAATCGGGAGGACCCGGATCCGCTCACATACGAGATCCTGAAGATCCGGATGTACAAGCTCTTCTCATCCGGGATCTCAGTCGAGCGAGCCCTCATACTACCAGTCCTTCCATTCAGCATCCATCGACCTCCTCCTCCAGTAAGCCGATTGATTGCTTTATAGTATCTTTCGATCTTGATGTCTTGTCTCTTAACGTTGCGCCTTCCTTCTTCGCAAGAGAACGCCTCTATCATTTCCAAGCCGTATAAGATGGCTCATGATGACGCGCAGCGTCGCCCGCTAAGAAGCCGACCGGCGGGATAAAAATCCAAGCCGATCCGGTCGGGAGCGGGCGGCGCCAGTGAAGACTCGAACAAGCGCGCAAGCAAAGGCGGGCGATCATCGAGGACTCGGATGACGACGTCCCGGCTCCTCCGGTCGAGACCCCGCCTCTAAGGCGATCGCCGCGGATCGCACCGAAGATCCGCCGATCAACCAGTAAGCTCAAAAACCAAAGTCCCGAGTTCTTTCGTAGAAAACTCTTCTTTATCTTCGCCGTATTTGCTTGTGCAGAAACCCTGGGATATAGATCCTGTCGGAGGGATGAAGGGCCGACCCGGCCGCCGCTCCGAAGCGCCAAGGCCGTCGAGCCAAAACCCGAAGCCCGCAACCAAGTGCGAGCGTTCGGAGAAGCACCCTTCTCCTCGGAAGGAGAGCGCCCCGGGAAGAGCCCCGACCGCGCCGGGATATCCCGACCGGAAACCGCCGGCCGCGGAAGCCCTCGCCGCGGCCCGAGTGCCCCGATCGAGGGTCACTCGGCCAGAGCCCGAAGAAGAAGAAGGGCCCGCGCCCCACCTAGGCAGGCACCAGAAACCGGTGAGACTTGCTTCGGAAATTTCCTTTGTTCTTTCAATTTTGAACCTTTCATGTCTTCATTGGTTTTTCTTGTTTGCCACCACGGTAGAAGAGATTCCCGTGCTACGCTCTTCGAGACCGGGTTCCTCCAATCGAATCGAGTGGCGGGACTCGGAAGGCGAGAGACGGGGCATCATCCTCGACCGCAGCTGAAAAGGATGAAAGGGATGCCCTCGTCGAGAGCCCGAACGAGGCTACCCGACCGCTCAACGTAAGCCTTCATCTTTCTTTTTGATTATATCTTCGTTATCCTTCGCGATCACCCTTCGCCTCGCGTGCGTAAAGAATATTGCCGTTCAATGGCAAAATCCGAGGCGCTGGAAAAGCTGGTGCCTCACTTAAACTCCTTGGAGGACGTTCAGCGACAGCTGAAGGTCACTCGGGAGGAGGCCGCTTCAAGAGAGGCCGCTCTAAGGAGGGAGATCTCGGAGCTTCGGGAAGCGAACCTCGACCTCCGCGGATCAATCGGAAGTAAGCCTGCCTCTCCCAGCTTCATCATGATTCTTTCGCTGATCTTGTCAATTGATCATCCTCTTTCGTTGTAGAAAATTCTTCGGAGGTCCACTCGCTTCAAGTCCAACTGGAAGCGGCCAACCTTGACAAGGCCGAAATGGAGGCCGAATTTGAAGGTAACCTTCTCTCGAAGTTGAATTTCGTGTGCTGCTTCATTCCCGAGTGCCTTGACTGATCTAGGACTTCTTGCACTTATAAGATAAAGACCCGAGCCCAGATGACGTCTTACTCGGGCGGATCAAATCCAGCGACGAGATACGGGAAGAGGTCGCCAATGCCGCCGCACCAATCTTGGCACCTTGTTTGATCAAGGGGTTGGGGCCGCTCGGCTGAGCCAATCGAGATCTTCGACAAGCTCCTCGGCTCCCGAGCGATTCGAAGAACATCACCGAAGCGCCAACATGGGGCGGTCTGGCTCTTGCACGGACCAAGTCCTCTACCCCGAGTGGATATTCATTCAATCGGGAGGGCTTCGCCGAGGGGACAATGACGAGCGTGCCTTAGATATGCTCGGCGAGGCGCAGAGGCGGCGAAGAAGATCTCTTTAGATGTAGTAAACAATTTTAAACTCGAACTGTATTTTGATGTCGTGTAATCGCAACACTCTTGTCATGAAATCTCTGTGCTTATTTTTAGTTTATTTATGTCAATGCCTTGATTCGAGCCTTTGCGTGAAATTTCTTAAGTAGTTTTCGTCTGGTCGTCACCAAGCCTAGGCTTGATTAGGTCATCGGAAAACTCTCGGTCCTTAGACACCGAGCTCGAGTCGAAGGACATTAAACAATGATAAACCAAATTATGCACAAAAATTTGACGAGGAAAATTCGAGCTTTATTGATATGTGTATCGGCCCCGACCGCTAGCTCAAGAAGTCATCTTGCTTGAGGTTGGCAATCAAGGAAAACATGAGGCCTTAGCCGATTAGGCGTAAAACCGCCGAAGATGTTCAATGTTCCAGGAGTTCTCCACCATAGACCCGTCCTCGCGCTTTAGCCGGTAGGCACCAGGCCGAGTCACTTCAGCGATTATATAGGGTCCTTCCCATAAGGGAGATAACTTGTGTCGGTCTTTGGTGGTCTGGATCTTGCGTAGGACCGTGTCGCCAACAATGAAAGCTCGTGCTCGCACGTTGCGACCGTGGTATCTTCCGAGCCCTTGAAGGTATTTAGCCGACTGGATGAGGGCCGCCTCGCGGGCCTCTTCCAATCGGGTGAGGTCATCCACTCGGTCGATGTCGTAGCGTTCATCGTTGAAGCCGTGGACCGGAGGGATTCAAACTCCATCTCATTTGGCAACATGGCTTCGCGCCATAGACCGTAAAGAAAGGAGTTTGGCCGGTGGCCCGACCGGGTGTAGTTCGCAGCGACCATAGAACCGAGGGAAGTTCTTGGACCCACTTGCCGGCGTAAGGGCTTAGCCGGTCGAAGACGCGAGCCTTGATGCCTTGAAGAACCATGCCGTTTGCTCGCTCGACTTGCCCATTGCTTTTGGGGTGAGCTACGATGCGTAGCGCATCTTGATTCCGAAGTCTTCGCAAATCCTTGAAGATGCCTCCGTGAATTGAGTCCCATTATCGGTTATGATTCTGTTTGGGACGCCGCGGTGCACGATGTTGAGGAAAAATCCCGTGCTTTGTCGCAGTGATTGTGGCAACCGGCTTGGCTTCAATCCACTTGGAGAACTTGTCGATTGCGACGAAGAGGTGCGTGAAACCTCCCGGAGCCTTTTGAAGGGGCCGACCATGTCCAGCCCCCATACCGCGAACGACCGGGAAAGTGGGATTGTTTGAAGCTCTGGGCCGGACATGGCTTTGTCGGGCAAAGAACTGGCAGCCTTCGCAGGTTCTTACGACTTTATCCGCGTCGGAGACCGCGGTAAGCTAGAAAAATCCTTGTCCGTAAGCTTTGCCGACTAGAGTGCGTGCGGCGCGTGGCTTCCGCATATGCCCGAGTGGATATCTTGGAGTAATTGTTTCCCTTCTTCGGGTGTGATGCACCTCATTAGAATTCCGAGGGCTTCTCTTGTATAGATCGGAGTCGACCATGACGTACGCTTGGCAACGACGCCGGACGCGTTCGCTTCATCCCTGGTCATCGGCAGCTCTTCTTGAGTTAAGAATTTGATGAGCGGCGTCCTCCGTCGGTATCGACCATGGTGACTTCGTTCGTGGTTTGCTCGTTGGGAGCCGTCTTTGCCGTGACGGTTGGCTCGTAGAGATGTTCGACAAAGACATCGTGGGGCGGCTTCGCGCTTTGATCCGAACCGCGCTAGCTCATCGGCAGCCTTCGTTTTGTGTCTCGGGACGTGTGAGAGTTCGAGTCCGTCAAACTTGTCCTCAAGCTTGCGGACCTCTTGCCGTAGGCCTCCATAGTGTCGTTTAAGCAAGACCGTCTTTCATCACTTGATTGACGACACTGGGAGTCGCCTTTCACAATAAGTCGACGAATCCGAGTGAGACCGCAAGGCGCAGTCCATGTAAGAGAGCTTCGTATTCGGCGACGTTGTGTGAGGCGGAGAAGTGGAGGTGAAGGGCATATCTTAGCCTTTCCCAGGCCGGGAGATCAGCACAACTCCCGCTCCCAAGCCGGTGATCCTCTTGGATCCGTCGAAGTGCATGGTCCGGTGTTGGAGGTCTTCCCGAGGTACGTGCTCTTCTGTTCATCCACTCGGCCAGAAGTCCGCTAAGGCTTGTGACTTAATGGACGTCCCGGGCTTAAAAGTTAAGTCCAGCACGGTTCGGGGCCCACTTGGCGATGCGCCCGGTTGCCTCGCGGTTGTGGATGACGTCGCCGAGTGGAAAAGAGGTGATGACGGTGACCGAGTGACCACGAAAGTAGTGTGCCAATTTCCTCGCGGTTATTAGAACACCATAAAGCAATTTTTGTACCAGGGGTATCGGATTTTGGCTCGCCAATACTTGACGACAAAGTAAATTGGTCTTTGAATCTTCGGGCCCGTCCTTCTTCTTCTCGTTCAACCACAAGGACCGTGCCGACCACTTGGTGAGTGGCCGAGACGTGCAAGAGGGGTTCCTGGGCCTGAGGTGAAGCTAGGACGGGTGGCGTGGTAAGGAACTCTTTGAAGTCTTCAAAGGCCTTGTCGGCTCGGGGTCCACTGGAAGTCGTCTGTCTTCTTCTTAGCCTCGAAGAAGGGCATGCCTCGCTCGCCGAGTCGGGAAATGAAACGGCTTAGCGCCGCCATGCAGCCAGTGAGCTTTTGGACGTCTTTCGATTACTCGGGGCTTCATGTTTAAGATGGCATTGATCTTTTCAGGGTTTGCTTCAATGCCGCGATGTGATACCATGAAGCCGAGCAGCTTGCTCCGATGGGACGCCGAAGGTGCACTTCTCCGGGTTCAACTTCATTGAAGGCCCGGATGTTTGCAAAGGTTTCTTCTAAGTCGGCGATCGGTCTTCTTTCTGCTTGGTCTTGATGACAACATCGTCGACATAAGCTTCAACGTTTTTGCCGATCTGCGTCTGCAAAGCATCTTTGGATCATGCGTTGGTATGTAGCTCCGGCGTTCTTCAGGCCGAAAGGCATGGTGATGTAGCAAGAGGCCCCGAACGGCGTGATGAAAGATGTCTTCAAGCGGTCGGATTCTTTCAGCTGATCGGTGATAGCCCGAGTAACAATCCAAGAAGCTCGGAGTTCGCAGTGGTTGTTGAGTCGACAACTTGGTCGATACGAGGTAGCCCGAATGGATCTTTGGGGCAGCTTTGTTGAGGTCGGTGTAATCGACGCACATGCGCCATCGCCCGTCTTCTTGCGGACCAAGACTGGATTGGCTAGCCGGTCGGGATGAAGGACTTCTTTAATGAAGCCGGCAGCCAAGAGCTTTGCAAGTTCTTCTTTGATCGCGTCTTTTCGATCCTGTGCGAACCTCGCGTAATCGTTGTTTTATTGGTTTGGCGTCATCTTTGACGTTCAAAGAGTGCTCGATCACCTCCCTAGGAATTCCAGCATATCGGATGGTTTCCAAGCAAAAACATCTTTATTATTTTGGAGGAAGGTGACGAGCGCGCTTTCCTATTTAGGATCTAGGTCGGCACCGATTACGGCAGCCTTGGAGGGATCGGACGAATCAAGGGAGATCTTTTTGGTCTTGGCGTCGCCGGATCCCGATTTGGCTATCTTCTTCGCGGGGACTTCGCCCTCTGCCGGTTGATGCAGCCAATCGGACTTCTTGTTGGCCACGTAATCTCTCGAGATTGGGCCATGTCGCAGCTCTCCTTGTCGCAGTGAAGGCTTGCTTCACATCGCCGCGAAGAGTGATGACGCCGTTGGGACCCGGCATCTTCATGCAAAGATAGGTGTAGTGAGGGATCGCCATGAACTTGGCAAGCGCAGCCTTCCGATGATGGCATGATATGCCGTTTAAGTCGGCCACCTCGAAGGAGACGTTCTCCGTTCGGAAATTCTCTCGGGCTCCGAAAGTGACTGGGAGAGAGATATGCCCGAGTGGTGTTGAAGATAGCCCCGGATAACTCCGTGGAAGGGGCTGAGCTTGCTTTGAGTTCGGCCCTCGGGATCTGCATTTCGTCCATAGTCTTGGCAAACAGATGTTGAGGGCGCGCCCCGTCGATGAGGACGCGCTTAAGCTCGATGTTGCGGACTACGGGGTCCGGGACGAGTGGATAGCGTCCGGATGGACCACTCGGTCGGGATGATCCGAGCGGTCAAAGGTGATGGCCACCTCCGACCATCGCAGATATTGAGGGACTTCGTGTTGAGCCGCGTTGACCTCCGGCCGGTTAGCTTCGTTTCCTCTTGGATTCATAAGCTAACGGGCCCCGAAGATGTGGTTGAGCTCCCCACTGGATCTTGAAAAGGTTCGGCATTCTCGCCGCGTTGTTCTTCTTGGCGCCGGACGGGCCAGCCTCGTCGATCGGCTTCTTGTTGAGCTGCGCCGCTATCGATTTGCCGAACCGCTTGTAGATAAAGCGCCTTTTGCCGCGTGCTTGTGATTCGGATGGTGGGTGCACTTGGCGTTCATGATGGCGTCGTAGGCGGCGACTCGGGGACGGCGTTGAGTATTGGAGGTCGCGGCCACGGGTCTTCGGATCGGCGCTTGCGATCCTTCGGGCCTCGTTGCTTTGTTGCCGCCATCCTTCTTAGGATTTCGGCTTCCTCCCGGGTGCTTGTCCTCTCTTCCGTCGGGCCGATCTTGACGGGCGGCCTTGATGGCGTCGTTTGATTTGGCGTACGAGTTCGCCGTCTCAAACATCTGCTTCACCGTCTTCGGTGGCTTGCGTCCGAACTTGCCGATAAGCGCTCATCACGGACTCCCTTCGGAAGGCGGCGATGATGATGTCATCGGTGATGTTCGGGATCTTGTTGCGCTTCTCGGAGAAGCGACGAATGTAATCCTTCGAGGCTCGTCCGCTCGGATGACATTGTAAAGGTCGAAGTGCGTGCCGGGCCTCTCGAAGGTGCCTTGGAAGTTTGCGATGAAGTGGTCCCTCGGCTCGCTCCACGAGCCGATTGAGCCTCTTGGCGGCGTGAGCCAATTTCTCGGCCGAGTTTGCGAGGGCCACGGGCAGTAGTTTGCCATGGCTTTGTTGTCGCCACTGCAGCTCGGATGGCAAGGGTATATACGCTTAACCAAGACTCGGGTCGGTTTTGCCATCGTACCTTTCTATCCCTGGGCTTAAAACCACTCGGCCAATGCACTCGGCGGAGCTCCCGAGTGAAGGCCGGTACTCCATCGTCGCCGCTATCGGGTGATCCCTCCGATCTTCCCGAGTGCGACGGTCGCGCTCTTGGTAGCGGCGGTCGAGGACTTCCGCAGATCACTCGGCGGGGTCTTCGTTGGTGGTTGGGTAGCCGGGCCGTTGCGGTGGACTCGGTGGTGGACGGGTGGACGTCCATGTCGTTTGCGGCGGGAGTCGACCGTCGCTCTTGGTGCCTCGGCATGGACTCGGGAGGCGGGCCTCTTGGCCTAGTTGACGACCGAGCGGCTCGGGCCTCCCGTAGTCTCCCGACCTTGGGGGTGGGAGCCGGCTCTTGTCAGGCGTTTCGGCCACGGATTCAGTCGGCCTTCTTGCCGAAGTGGTGGGAGGGCCGTTGGCCGTGGCGCAACGATGGTCTTGATCTTATCCAAGATCGGAGTCACGTTGGCGGAGCCGTCTCCATGACGGTATCCAAGAGCGTGAGTGCGGCGGCAGTCTCGCGTGGCGTCGGAAGATGTTGGTGTTGCGAACCCGTGTTTGGAGGATGGCCTCCTTGGCGGATCGTCCAGGCACGCAGTCCCGCTTCCTTTTATCGCCTCGTCTTTGCGTTGTTTGTCCTCCTCACTCTTGCGCTCAAGCTCCACTCTAGCTCGCTCCTCTTCGGCAAGCCTTCTGGCCATGGCTGAGTCGGACTCATCCGGCTCGGCCATGAGGACGTCGAAGCACTTCGGCTCGCAGTCCATATGGCAGTCGGAGTTGTCGGCTTCGTCGAAGGGATGCCGTAGAGATTGTCGAAGCCGGCGGAGCCGAGGTATCCGTTGAGCTCGAAGATGAACAGAGCCAAAGGATGGGAGGATGACAACGACCTCCCTTGATCTTGGGTAACCCGGATCCGGATCGTTCCAGCCGAGTCGGAGCTTGGGGATCGGGCTCTTCCGAGTGGATCCTCGTTAACTCGGGAGAGTAGTTGATCGTAGATCTTGGCGACGTTTGGTAACCCAAACGGCACCGATAGGTCTTCGCCGAGTAGATTGCTTCCGTCGGGGAGGCAAGAAGATTGGCGCAGATCTCGGCGGCATTCGGTAATCCGAATGGCGCCGAGTGAAGTCCGTCGTCGGAGAAGGTGGATCGCATCTTGGTCTTCAAGATGTTGTCGAAGATCTCGGCGCTGTTGGAGAGCCCGAACGGCGCCGAGTAGGTTGTTCCCTCCGACTGGTTCGAATCCGAGTCGAGGGAGGAGTCGCCGGCGAAGTTGGCGGCGAAGTCGCCGAGTCTTGAAGGAGATCCCATCACGCTTTGTCGGCGAGATTGTTGAAGAAGTCTCGACGCGCGGCCCCTACCTGGCGCGCCAACTGTCGAAACTTGGTTTCGGCAATATATTTTCTGGGGTCGCAGTCGAGATCGCCAAGCACAATGGGTTAGAAGAAGAAGAAGATTTAGACAGGTTCAGGCCCTCTCGTGAGGTAATACCCTACTCCTGTTTCGGTGGATTCAATCCGCCGAGTGTCTTTATTGATCTCGTGATCTAAAGCTGAGAGCTAAAAGCTGAACTCCTATTGGAATATCCCTCAAGGGACGCCCCTTACCCCCCTTATATAGTCTTGGGAGGAAAGGTTTACAAGTCGGAAACCCTATCTTATTCTAAGTTAGTTTCCTCAATCTTACCAAACCGTGACTATAGGCCGATTGCCTTATCTCTATCGGCAACCGTAACACCTAAGTCAAGTTCGGCTTACAGATATAGCAGGCGCAATCTATCCCTACCTCCAGTCGGATAAGCTTGCCATGTGGATACCCGATTGCCACAATCTCCACAGTCGTACACGACAAGTCCTAGTTAGAGGGTTAGTTTAGCCATCTTAGAACATGTCCAACAGTGTCTCTAAAAATATATCTCTAAATCTGTCATTTAGAGATTCTCTAAAAGATTTAAAGTATCTGACCAAAAGTTTGTTACAGCGGATTCCCTGATTGCTTCTCAATTTCTTAACTAACTAGCCTACCTCAACTGATTGGATATTTCCATAGAGATATGCATATCGTCGTTGCCGCGGGAGGGACGTGTTAGGCTCGTGATGGTGTTGCGCAGGAGCAGAGGCTCTCCGGTCTGATCAGGCTGCGCAGGAGCATGTCATGTGGACTGTGCGTGAAGAAAGAGATCGGCAGCGATCGGCTAGTAGTAGCAGCAGCGATCGGCATCAACAGGCAGCGATCGGCTATGCGTGAAGACAATCTTTTTTTCAGTTAATTACTTAATTAATCTTCTCATAAATTAGTAGATTGAAGTGGTAATTACTTTTTTCATGAGGCTCCTCACAAACGAATCGAGCCATCTCGTAAAAAAAAGCGAATTAGTAGCAGCCAGCAAGAAAAAAGAGTAGATCAATCGAATTTCAGAATTCCTCCAAGAGCCTACTAGTTGTAGTACTCCTCCTCTAGGAGCTCCTCGTGCATCGTGAAGAACAACCGCTTGCCCCCCGCCGCCAACGACCGTGAATCCTCCATCCCCAGCACCGCCATCGGTACGCTGCGTATAACACGCGTCACTCGCCGGAGACGACGACGATGACATTGAATCTCTATTCGATTAATCCAGATCTCTATTTACCTCGGAAGAAGCCGCTACCGCCGAAGAGAAGCATCTGAGCGCCACCGCCGGGGCACGCCCGCCGCACCACGCCGGAATCAAACACGATGCGACTGGGATCCATGTTCTCCTCTTTTGCTCATCCCTTCCCAAGAACCCAAGAAAGTTGTGCCCTGGTCGCTGCACCCGTCGCTTGCACGGTCGCAGATCGGAATTTTCACGCGGTCCCTCACGCCAGATATCGAGCCACATATCTCCGGGAGCAATTTTAGAGAAGCAGATTTCTATTCCCAGCTTTGAGAACAAGATCTGTCTTTTAGAGAATCTATAATTTTAGAGAACCACATAGAGTTTCTGTTGGAGCCACTTTTTTCAAGAAAATTCTCAAAAATAGATTTAGAGATTCATTTAGAGATACCGTTGGACATGCTCTTATTCCCCATTGTAATCCGTGTGGTATTCTCCCATATATACATATAAATTGGAGTATGGTTATTACCCATTTTGAGAGCCCGAACTAGTATAAATTCTTGTGCCATGCCTTCTTGTTACAGTCTCGCATATACCCTAGTTCCAATATCTTCTATATCCTCCAGATACCGTTTTCGGGTATAGCCCGTCGATAGTGACGCGCTAGATAGGGGTCTTGGTGCAAAGGGGTCTTGACAAGATGATTTCAAGAGCCGGATTTTCGACAAGGGCTTCTACAATCATCCTAGCCTAGGAGATTCAAACTAGTTGATGTTTACATTGGTACAAGTCGGAACCATCGTCTTCCCGGGTATTCGTTACCATACCGACGACCATGTCTTCGGCTCTCGCTGAAAACGTAGCTGTAACTACGGAACAGGCGAACGCTACTCCCACAACTACAGCTTCTCCGGTTTATTCCGAGAATGATGCATTGACATCACGATCTATCGATAGGATCCCTCGAGCGGCCAGTTTCTCTGCTTCCACTGAGAACAAAGTACTAACAAGGAGGCCCTTCCACAAGGACTTTAATTGGTGTCCAATCCACAAGACTTCTGCTCATCCTCGAAAGGAGTGTCGGATCATACATCACGTGAAGGCTGAACTCGACGCTTGTAAGGAATGAGATATTCAGCGCACGTCTCCATACAAGACGTGGTGTCCTATCCATAAATCTAGGAGCCACCCTCTTACAGGATGCAAGATTTTTTCTCAAGATTATCGATTCCCAAACCTCTTCATCTAGCGCAAGTCACACATCTTTGTGCTGTCCGATCCACCCTTGTCAAAAATAATCCGGCGATGCATCTATGGACAACAACACCTCGGATACACCCGATCGGACGGTTGGGTACATCGGCTTGGACCCCCTCGAGCCATCAGTTCTTCATAGCCTGGATGAACCCGAATCAACAGGGTCAAACTCGCTCCGTGACATGAACGTGATCGACGAAGTAGTCCATGATTTACACGTCGACGGCCATACTCGAGACAACATTGAAGATGGAGAAATCCACTCCCAAAATGTCACGCCTCGATTTTCATTCGAGATTTAAAAATGCTTAATAAATCATTTATAGAAATAATATTAAAACTTAAAATAAATTATCAAGTAAAATTAATTAGGCAATTGAAAATTTCCTTTGATAATCATGGCTGAAAATATTTTCGTAATATTCTCCATGCCCTAATGTACTCTTTAAAATTCCCCGTGAATTTTTGGAGCTCAAGAAGTAATTTTAATAATACAAAGTTTGTTTAATCAATTAATTAAATGAAAAACAAATTAAAAATCCTTTCCCTGCTCCTGAACCATTTTCGGCCCATCCTCCTTTGAAGTCCTGTTTTGCGTCCCCGCCTCGGTTGTTTCCTTCTCCCTCCCGCCAGCCTCCCTCACAAAAGTCCGCTTCCCTCTCTTCGGCCCACCCTCTAGAGTCAGCCACCCTCCTCTCTCCTCCTCCCGGCCAAGCTTGTTGCTCGACCCGCTCGCCCCTCTCCTTGCAAAGTCTACTTCGCCTCCCTTCTCTCCCCCCTCCTTCCCGAGCCGCCGGCCCGCTTGCCTCTTTCCTTTCGCTAAGTCCATTTTGTGTCCCTCCTTTCTCTTGTCCCGTCAACAGGTGGGGCCAACCTGTCAGACCCGTCTCCTACCTTTGGTCGGTTCTAACCACCTTTGGACGCCCTACCCCACTCCGCCACCAAATCCGCGCCGCTCCCGCATGCGCCCGTGCGCCCAAGCGCGTGGACGCGGTCGTCATCCAATCCTCCACCTTCTCCCCCACTTTCCCCACGGAAATCGGCATCGAGTTGAGCTGCTATACCGCCCACATCGGCTCTCCCACTTCGCCCGATGAACCCGCCTCTCCTCAGCCTCCTCGTTGCCTCTCGAGCCTATAAAACTCCTCCCCGGACCTCCTTCTCTCTTTTCCCCGATCTCCCCAAGCTTGCTCATGCCCGGAACCACCCCGTCGTCGCAAACCCCCATCACTGCCGCTGGTTGCCAACTCCGGCCACGCACCGCTGTCGCCCTAGCCACCTCTGTGCCACACCGCCACCGCTGCCAACTTCACCGCCTCGAGGCCATTCCAGGCCGACCCTTCCCCGAGCCCAAAGGCCGCCAGGTTGCCAAGCATCCTACAAATTACATTTACAAGATGGCCATACCCACTCCAGCGAGGCAAACACATCCTCGGCAAGTGGAGCCAAAAACTATGCCAGGTGGTCGATCTCGGTGCCATCCACCGAGAACGAGTAAACCCTTCCCTAAGAAAGTTAAAGGTCATGTGTGGTCGTGACTCACAAATGCATGTGAGTGCATGGCCACCTGAGTACCGACTAGCTCGACGACATTCTTGCTTAACACTGTCATTGATCCTTCGAGAGGTACCGGCAAGGTCATCGCATGTACTTCATAGCCAGTCTAGGTAATTGTTGATGAAAAATTCGTGCCCAGCTGAAGATGCCAAGTCTGTGTTGACGCGAACTTTGATGACAAACACAATGGCCTGGGAGATCTATTTAGCTTCTCTTGAATTTTGATGAGATATGGGTGTGCCAGTCAATTTGATCCTGCAACTGACAAGATGTAAAGCTAATAAGGTTGATGTGGATGAAACGAAGCCTGGATCCTGCTAAGAGATTCAAAAATATGTATCAACTGGTAGCTGATAGCTTTATGTAGAATCGATTGATAGCGTGATAGCCGATATCCAATAGTTGTCGATGCGAGCAGATAGCCGATGTAGCGATACTAGCCGATGTCGATACGGTTTTGAACAATTGGCTATTTGTCCGATGTAGACTCCGACACTTAGATAAATAATGATATAAAGGCAATCGACTGATAATAATGTAATAAGATAATGAATCAATCGGCCAATAATGATATGATAGAATAAGTGTTGATCTGATGATTAAAGCTTACATCAGCTAGTAATGTCATTAAATCCATATGATTAAGTAATAAATGAAACCTTTGCTGTAATCGGCTAAAATCAACTTGTATATAATCTATATAAGCCGATGCAACGTCCAAATAACTCATCAGCTGAAACCCCGACAAAACAATGATTGATGCATACTGACTTACATAAATCTAACTTACAACCACAATCTCATAGGTCGGACCTAATTGATGCAACATAAGGTTGATACTTGCCTGATAGATTTAAACCAGCCGATATGACACTGAGCAAATTGGTCATGCATTTAAATTTAACCAAGATAATAAAACCATCAAAGAGAAATTTAACACATGAGATAAGACCAGCTAACCCTCTGATGAAACATTAGCATGAACCTATCAGTTTAATAAGACACAGATTATCAAGAACAATATAGTAGGTCGGACCTAACCGATGCAACACGAGATTTTATATGATAATATAATACTCAATGAGCCGATAAATCTTTCTAATGTGATGGATATAACAAATCTATCTAAAGTGACATTATGTTTAAAGAAACATCAACTTGATCAGGCTGTCGGACCTAACCGAAGAAGTCCTAACTAAGCCAATGTGACTATACACAGTAATGGAAGTAAAGATATAGATGATATACCAGATAGGCAACACTTGCGTTGGCCCGACTAGAATATCAGACTCAACCGAGGAGGTCCTAGCCACGCTAGCGCAAGCGAAGATAACGGAACTCACTTATTGCCGGAGGTCGAACTTAATCGATGCAGTCCATGCTCGAAAAGAAGAACTCGTCGTAATAAAACCAAGAAGACTAGGGTGACGATGCGCCGAAAAGTAGATGTATTGATCTTTGTAGATGGATTACATAGACCCCGGGTGTACATATTTATACCCACAGGATGATATGAGTTCTAATTGGACACTAAAAACACTTTCCTAAAGATAAAAAGAAAAATTACTAAACCATGCCTGTTTAATAGATAAATTAAGCTGTCATGTTGTGGTCTTCACGTTTCCTTCTTGAACTCGGTGTCTTTTGGATAAATTTCTATCACATGGTTGATCTCTTCTCTTAACCGAATTCATGAAGGAATCTTATCAAATTTTGGCGGTAACAGGAGATAAATTACAGAGACCCCGAGCGTACATATTTATACCCATAGGCCGATATGAGTCCTACTTGGACACGATACAAACTTTCCTAAAGATAAAAGGAAAAACATAAAGTCCTCATCAGACACTGCACACACTTTTCCTAAAGATAAAAAGGAAACTAACTGACCCTGCCTAATTAATTGATAAATTGACATGTCGCATCCTTCTTGAACTCGGCCTCTTCTGAATAAACTTTCTTTAATTGATTAACCGAATTTACTAAGAATCCCACTGTTGGCAATTGATAATTTCTATCAACCAATTCCTGTACTCTGAAATTAATTCTGACTTTAGGCTGATGATGATTTTGGGGCTTACCAAATTTTGGTGTTAACAGTAACCTGATATAGATTGGTGTCGCACGCAACTCTTGGCACAACTGATCAAGCGAGGCGTAGCACCCTTTGAGATAAGCTTCCATCCACACTTCTCTTCCTTTGAGAAATTCCGAGCACTGGTGTTTCTTGATGTTGTCGGCTGCCCGCTCTAGCTCTTCCTTCTTGAACATGGTTCTCCAGTACTCAACATGATGCTTCGTCTCCTCAAAAGAACTTTCTAAACCTAATAAGGGTATTGTTACCGTTAGCATCCTTGTTATGAGAACAAGGGAAATAGGCTATAAAGACAACCTTCCTTACTCTGGTATTGTTCTCGAATGAGCGCGAGCTGAGCCTCTCAAGAAGACAACTCGATGTAAGGGGTGACGACGACCAAGGCGCGGTCATCGGCACTAGGAGTTGATGAAGCATGGGGTGATTTAGGAATTAATACCATGTCAGTGAATTGTCCGCTTTGCTGGACAACCACGACTTCATCTTCAAGGCATCTACATAACATGTGATTGCCTGAAAGATTTAAGGACAAATAGATAGAAGTGTTCTCGGGAACATAAGACCGGAAATTGTTCTTAGATTACACAAGGAAAACAAAGGAATTACTCTTCAAAATAGGAGAATACGGATTCCCGACCTCCTCCAGCTTTGACATCATGTCCTCGCGGCACTCGTCGGCTCCTCCCTTGGTCATCATCTCCTCGATGTTGATGTCAGTATGCGTGAGCTTGAGGCACATGAGAACATGGCAAGCACAGATCTTGAGCCCGGTCCGCATCGACTCTGCCACCTGGTCTGCTTAGGAACTCGCCACAGTCTCTGGCTCAGTTATTAGGGTCCCCAGAGATCTCAGGACAGTTGTCTTGTCCTAGAACTGTAGGGTAGGAGCATGCTTCCCTAAGCTATTGGTGACCACATCCAGGCGACCGTAGTTCTTGTGCAAGCCTTGTCGAAGGGAGGCCAGGTTCTCCTTCGAGTCAAACAATGCCTGCTCGAGCCCCTTCCGTCGGTTCTCCTCCCTCATGATTAGCTTTCGCAGCTTCTAGTTGTCCGCGTGCTTTGTCCTTAGCTGAGCTATAGAGAGGCGACACAGTCATTGGCGGAAGATGCAACCTTTGTGAGATGGCCGATCTCCGCAACGATGTCCTAGGAACACGCCTCAACCGAATGACAAGCCTACAGAAGCTTGTCGGTCACCTAAGACGACCCTGAGGCGATAACAAGGCCGACTACAGGAGGTGGCAATGGGGAAAAGACAGGCGCAGCTGCAGGAGGCGACTTCGAGCTCACCTCCTCGCGGGCCGCCACGCTCTACTCGATGCAATGGGAGATGTACTGCAATCAAGAATCACCCAAATGGTTGTGAGATAACCAAGCATTCAGGAAAGTGACAACGACAAAGACTAGGCAGAGAACTCACCTGATCTTAGTCCGCTTCAGGAGCTTACCCCTTCCATAGGAGTCGGGTTTCACGCTGGAGGTGGTCTACAGAGAATCGCAAAGTGAGGTTGATGTCGATATCACAAATGTCTGATTAATGCAAATCAAGATCTTACCTCAGAGTCGCCAGTCTTCATCAGTGTCCCAGCTCCAGTGGTCTTTGTTGACGAGAAATTCGTCATTCCACACGAAGGCTTAGGAGATCTACTTTGCTCCAGTGCAGATCCTATCAATTGGGTTTAGGGTGTGTCAGTTAGTTTGATCCTGCAACTAACAAGATGGAAATAGAACGATCAATAAGGTGATGTAATGTAGCGAGATCAGCCGATGTTGATAGGGTTTTGAACAATCGGCTATGGATCCAATGTAGAAACAAACAATCAGGTAAACACTCTTATAAAGATGATAGAAAGAATTTGATCAATAAACCAATCGATCGATATTGATACAGTGTAGGAGATGCATATGTCTGATGGGTACAACATACATCGGTTGGAAGTCCATTGTAGATCTGATGTAGCCGATATATGTAAAAGCTCTTGTACATCGGCTAGAAAACTGATGCTAGCATGATACATATAAATAAAGATAATAGTGATATCGGCTCTATCCAACTTTTGAAAGGACAAAACCTACTAGCTATCAACTTTCATTCAGTTAAAACCAACCTTGATAGATCTGACTGAAACGAGACAATATAAGGTTGAAGTTAACAAAAACTAGATCGATAGAAAATAGATTAATCGCACTATCATTATAGATCAGCTGAATGTAATGTAAGGATAACTTATCGGCTAGCACTCCGATAAAACATAGCATAAAACCTGTCGGCTTAAAAAGACTTAGATTATCAGCAACAATCTAGAAGATCAGACATAACCGAGACAATATGAGATTGTGTTTAATAAAGTAATCTAGATAAACCAATAAGATTTATACGAACAAGATGGATATATCTTAATCGGACTAAGAGGTCAAACCTAACTGATGCAGCCTTAAACAAAATAAAATATATCATGTAAGCCGATACCCCATCGAGTAGAATATCATACTAAGCCGAGAAAGTTCTAGCCGATACAACTGCCGAGTTGACGAGGCTTACCCTCTCGCTGGAGTTCGAACTTAACCGATGCAGCCCCTCGTGAGAAGCAGGACCTCGTTGAAATGAGGGTGACGATGCACCGAAATTGATTGTATTAGTCTATGGAGATGTCTTACACAGACCCCGGGTGTACATATTTATACCCTCGGGTTGATATAAGTCCTGATCGGACACAACACAGGATTCCTAAAGACAAAAGGAAAGATACAAGCGTTGATCGGACACTAGACAAAACTTCCTAAATGTGAAAGGAAAGTTACTAAATCCTGCCTAATTAATAGATCGAATTAAATTGTCATGTCATAGTCTTCACGATTTCTCTTTGAATTGAGCTTGATCTGGATAAACTTCCATTTACCGATCGGCTCTTCCCTTAACCAAATACACTATAGAATCGTACCAATTTTTGGTATTAACAGTCTTCACCAACATCGGCCAACGTTTCCTCTTTGGGGATGAAACGGACGAAAACGGACGGAAAAACCCCATTTCTACTTCCGTTTCTATATTATTTAGCGGAAACGGGATCCTGTTCGAAAAATACGGGTTTGGAAACGGAATTTAAATATATGGGTGCACGGAAACGGTCGAAACCCGGAACTTAAGTCAAAATTTACATATCTTCTAACCACGTCTTGTTCGTTCTTTTGATAATTAATAAGATAATTAAGATAATTCTATCAACCAGTCAAAATTATAAAATAATTGATATGAACGGTCTGTGATGACATACAATTATTCACTTCAAAATCAAAAGGATCTCGATGGATGGATGATATGGTAGGTTTTGTTTAGATAGGCCTAGACGGCTGGGCCTTCGAGACACAAATATTGATGAGCCTAAAATTCAGGTTAAATCCGGATACAATCCAGAAATATTCGGATTAAATACGGAATTCTGTGAAAACGGACGAAAAAATATCATTTCTACTTTCGTTCCGTTTTCGTATTTTTCCGAAAATACGGAAACGGTCGGGTTAAATGTAGAAAAACGGACGGGTCGGGGCGGGAAAAATTTCGTCTGTTTTCAACCCTATTCCTCTTGGAGCCACTGCCCTTTGGCGTAGAGGCCGCCACTCCCTGCTCAGCCACGACCTGCTCCTTCAGAGAAGTAGAAGCCTAGTGGTCGACTAGAGGACCGATGACATCTGTGAGAGA
Organism: Oryza australiensis; assembly: GCA_019925245.2. NCBI lineage: Eukaryota > Viridiplantae > Streptophyta > Magnoliopsida > Poales > Poaceae > Oryza > Oryza australiensis. Next base: position 116,782 of record JAIFGZ020000277.1, on the reverse strand, counting down.
CCACGCCTACAAATGTTTGGATTACTATTCCTACGGGCAAAGACATGATCGACAAGAAAAGTGATCCAAGTACTTACGTTTACAATGGAGTCCCACTCTGTTTGCGGGAGGTCACATATTGGAGTGGGGATGTTGGATGTAGCGGATGGTGGATCAATCACCACTTGCATAACGCGCTCCTTCATGGTCGCCGCATCAAGGACTGCAACAAAGATAAATTCACAAGACTATTAGCCAGGAGCAATCTAAGTCTTCGAGTTCTTGTCAAAAGGCTACGAGTTGTATATCCCGGTGTGACAGCCGCGGCACGTCATGTTCCCCCGTGTACTAATACGTAGGGTGAGCATGGCCTTGAAGAGGCTGGATCCGACGATGGACGAAGTCTTGAGCTACTTCGTATCCAGTCAGACCGTGTTCTCTGCGATCATGGATTTGTTCTATGAAGCTTTCTAAGGTGGGAGTCAGAGAAGTTTTGGAGATCCATAACATGGAGTGGGTTGGTTTTTCTTCGGGGACAACAAGACAAGGGACGGTGTCGTTGACATGGAGATAGAACCATTTCTTTCTCCAATCCTTCCTCGAGGATGGGTTATTGAAGGGAATATCCTGTTCCTTCATCCCATTATTGAGGCGGAGATCACAACATCTAGAGATTCTAGAAGCTTCCATCCATCTAAGCTCGTAAAAGTATCTAAACAAATCTAAAAAGGGTTATACCCCAAGGTATGCCTCGCATAGATGGGTTAAGATGCTTAGGAAAGCAATGAAGTTGGGGTTCAGATGAAGAAGATGGATATCATAGAAATCAAGAAGAAGAGAAATGAACTTGGAAGAAAGGGGCAAAAAACCACACTGGACAAATGATGCGACAACAATATCTTCCCTAGGTTTGGTCAAAGGATCTGTACCTCCTTCCGATCGGTCCAGCACTCGCGCTTGGCAAGGCACCCTCCTGCTGCAACTTTGCCATTGCCTCCTTGTCAACGGTGGACTCCGGGAGATTCATGAGGTTGTTAATGGAGATTGGTGGAGTTTGCGGTCTAGGGTTTTGCGAAACCTAAGGCGAGAGGCTTGGTGCGCAAGAGGAAAGTGAAATAGTGATTGACCAAACGAAACCCAAATGGATCTCATAAGTGGGATTTATAAGTCACGTCTAACGCTTTGAATTTCGAGGAAGAAATAGAAACCGACGGCGCAATTTACGTAAATTTGTTATGATAGTTTCAGTTTTTGGCTTCAATCTAAATTCAACTTATGGTTGTGTTCTCGGTCTAGGCTGGGTAGAGAATTTAGTCACATACTCTATACCTTCTCAGCCATCCGAGAACAGTTAGGCGAGTTCGACAGCTTTAGTTGTAAGGCCTTTGGTCGAGAACATTGTCCTGCTCATTTGCATTGAAGTCGGGGCTACTACCAATGTCAAGGACAAGACATACCTCCTATACTTGGGTTCATGGTATACAGAAATATCATATACCTATGATATACAAAAATGTATCCTTTGATCAAGAAAATACGATAAATATAGAAGGAGATTATCTTCTCGGGATAGAAGGTGTCAGAGTCCTATTCGGGAAAGACAAGGTCTCCTTAGCCCGTATCATGTTCTAGTTATCCGAGTTCTACTTAGAGAAGAAAGCGATCATAGCTATAAATACAAGGCCTCCTGTCAAGGGAGGGGTATCGAGTTACAAGCCATAGCCAAAACCACATTGAGAGACAATCCAGAGGAAGTCTGAGACATATTCACCGAGTAGATCTCGTTGAGTCGTACTTGACAGGTCTTTGTCGACGGGTTAGTTTAGCCATCTTACTTTCTCATTGTGGAGGATGATGTCCCCGGGGTAGCACACTGTTGAGTAGGAGGTCGGGTAGGTCGGGTAGCACGCTAAGGAAAGGAGGTCGGGTAGGTTGGACCGAGAGTCCTCGGGCCGGGGTCGGAAGCCATACCTCGGGAAAGGACGCTAGCCCGACCTCGCCCCTTAGCTCGACCTCTACGCGGCTCCAACCTGAGAAGGGCAAGCCTTCCCCCGCGGGAAGGAGGCTTCCTTGACAAGTCTCGTAGATAAGACAAGGGGGGACAAGTCGACAGAGGATGATGTCACTTGGCAAGACTGTGCATAAGATGCCTGCAGCGAGCGGTCCTGAGGCAAGACTACGTGTAAGACGCCCACGGCAAGCGGATCCCAAGACAATTTCATTTTGCTTTTCAGCTTTAGTCTGTATTTACTTTTTGCCTCGGGATCCGCTCGCTGTAGGCATCTTGTGCGTAGTCGGGTGACATCATCCTCTGTCGGCTTGTCTCCCCTTTTCTTATATGCTAGGCTTGTCAAGGAAGCCTCCTTCCCGATGGGGAAGGCCTGCCCTTCTCAGGTCGGAGCCACGCATAGAGGTCAAGCTAAGGGGCTGAGGTCGGGCCAGAGGGCAGAGGTTTGGCTAGCCGTCCTTGCCCAAGGTCTGGCTTTCGACCCTAGCCCGAGGACTCCCGGTTCGACCTACCCGACCTCTTTTCCTAAGCGTGGACTACCCCAGGGAGGCATCCTCCACAGCAGCCCCCGAGCCTAGGGCAAATGGGACATCTGGCCCTAGGATCCAAGTTCTCTCGAGCTGGAATCCCTGGTCGGTCTTTGAAGCTTCTTGAGCGTGCTTGGGCAGGGGCACCGGTCAGGTGCACTTGCCAGGTTAGCCCCCGAGCTTGGGGCCAGATGGAACATTTGTGCCCAGGGTCAATCCTTCCGCACCATTCTTCGATGGTTGTTAGATCATATGGTCGGCTTAGTGTTAGACAATGGGCCGAAAGAAGCATAGCCCGAAGGTTGATGATGGTCGACGAGGTCGGAGAGACCATAAACCAGAGGTTGATGGTGATCAGCGTCGGAGAGACCATGGCCCGGTGGCTGAGGGTGGTCGGCGAGGTCCGAGAGACCATAGCCCGGAGGCTGATGGTGGTCGGCAAGGTCGGAGAAACCATAGCCCGGTGGCTGAGGGTGGTCGGCGAGGTCGAAGAAACCATACTCCGAAGGCTGATGGTGGTCGGCGAAGTCGGAGAGACCATAGCCTAGAGGCTGAGGGTGGTTGGCAAGGTCAGAAAAACATAGCTTGGGAGAAGATGGCTCAGCGCTACATCCCTGTCGAGCTGACCTCCTCGAACAAGGGGTGACACGTCAATTGGTTCTAGATCAGCAACCACGAGTCATCGATCTCTCCCGAGATCTACCAAGAGCCGACCCCGGCAAGCACCTGGTCGACTGTCTGCCCCACCGCCGAGCAAGACCAGGTCGACAAGCTCGTCACCAAGGTGGAGAGCCTCAAGGAGCGGGGTCTGACTAGCACGAGGGTGGCACTCAACTTTGCCATCAAGTGCCTTCAGCCCTGCAAGGAGAGGGTGAAGCCGGCGTACGAGTACTCGGGCAGCCGAGAGCCCCCTCGGGACACCACGGTCCTCGTCGAGCGCGTGTGGTTGAGGTTGGCCAGCTTTTCTTGAGCTCGGCGGATCTTTGTCCCGGGGTTCGCTCAGCTACAGCCTATCGAACCCGCTACCAAAGGTGAGTCTGATCTTCCTTCTTCTTTTCTTCTTCTTTTTCTTCTTTTTTTGTTCGATACATCACCTGCTAGGTGTTAACACTGACAGGATATGGCCGCGTACGTCTCGCTGTCGCCGGTCCTCGGGGCCCTGATGGTAAAGAACGACTTCACCGACCCCAGGAGTCGCCAGGGGGAAGAGGCCTGAGGTCCCTCGGCCGAAATCGGAGGTGAAGACGGCGCCGCCGGGGAGTCTAAAGATCGCCGGGGCGAAGGCGAGCTTGTCGTCTCCTCCAATGCGGAGGACTCGGGGGAGGTGGACGCCCAACCCGCTTTGTCATCGACCGACTCGACGGTCAAGGTGGCCGACCCCTCGAAGGGGGTCAGCAAGGGCGAGACGTCGAGAGCCCCGAAGAGGGTTGGGCGCTTTGCCATGGGGTTCAAGTCTTCTAAGAGGTAAGTAATGCACTTTGTTATGTCGTGTTGTATTTCAACTTTTGGGTGCTGACGAGTTCTTTTGAACATGCAAGCCTTGGACGTCGACCCATGTGCCGAGGAGCCGAGGGAGGTGGCCGAGCCCCTGAGCGGCGCTACCGACCAGAGCTTGCCCCTCGAGGGGTCAGGTCGGCCCGTCTCCGAGGAGTTGTCGGCCCAGGTCGGGGCAGGGGGCGCCGAGCCATCCTCGGTCGACGTGGAGGTGCTGGATGCGTCGCCAGAGGCCGACCGCGCCGAGGGGGAGACGGCAGTGGAGGCGAAGCCCGAGGCGGACCTGGAGGCGACCGGCGTCGTCAGTGAAGTGCTGTCGGAGTTGGACAGGGTCTTGGTGCCCCTCTCCCATGTGGTTGTTGTCACCACGGCTGTCGGCACAGCCTCAACTGGCGAGGGAGCCCCCGAGTCCTAGCCGGTCAGGAGGGCGTTGAGAACACGCCCGTTGCGGACAGTGAGGTGGCGGTTGTGAAGGACGCCGAGGAGCCGACCGACTCCGAGGTAGAGGAGGTGGAAGAGCTCGACCAGGTGCTCAGGCGTACCCGTAGGCTCTACATGATAAGTGTGAATCTCGTTGCTTTCCTTCTTATGGTTCCATTTCTCATGTTTTGTGCTTGGAGAGGCTCATCCATCGGTCGAAGCAAAAGAGCGAGCTCTTGCAGTCTTGCAGTCCGTCGAGGCACTCCGCGCATTGGACGAGAGAAGGAGGGTCGCTGAGGAGAAGGTGGCTGAGCTGGAGGGGCTACTGGCAACTAACTCCAGTCGTAAGCCCTTTCCCGAGCTTGCAAAACTTCTCGTAGCATTGCTTGCTTACCATATTCACTATGCAGAGATCGACGCTGTGATAGAGCATGCCGCGAAGCTCGGGGTGTTCCTCAAGGCTGCCAACCTCAAGGTCGAAAAACTTTAGGGGTAGCTGGACGGCGCCAAGCAGCTCCTCAAAACCTCGGACGCCACACGCCAGGATTCCGAGGACAAGTTGGCGGTCACGAAAAAGGCGAAGGTCGACGTAGAGAGTAAGTGTCGGTATCCAATCAACACTTGTGTTCTTTTGAATTTGTCTTCGTGCTGACCGGTCACCCCCATGTAGGTCGCCTCTTGATCTTTCGCGTGTAGATCACCGACCTCCAGAGCCGCACAGATTTGGCCGAGGCCTGGTCAGCCAGGTATCGGGAAGGAGTCCAGCTGCTCTTGACCAAGCTTGACGTCGAAAAACCGCCGCCCAGGGAGACCGAGGATGCGCTGATGGCACAATTGTTCGATGGGCCCGTGCACTTCTGCACTTATGTGCGCGATGCGACCAAGCTGGTGGCGTCGCATGTCCTCGATGTCGTGTGGAGGTTGTACCAGCGGGTCGAGGTGGAGGCGGTCAGCGAGGGCTGGCCCGAGGGCGTGTTCGAGGCGGACGTTGGAGACATCTACCCGAGGTGGAGCCGACTGCCGAGAAGATTGTCGAGGGCCTTACCTTATAGGAAACGTAGAGAGTCAGTCAAAGTTCATGTAAAAAACTTTGTTATTCCTTTTAATATAATGGAAGTTTGAGTTTGCCATATCGAAGAGTAAATTTGAAGTTCTCTATTCGCCTCGTGTTTTGACTGTCTTGCATCAGGTCCCGACCTTAGCCTGCTGCGGTAGAAAGTGTGCCCTGTCTTGATCCGAGGGGTATCAGGTCGAGCCCTTGCGTCTAGTTGTATACGTTGCGAATAGGTACGCGGAGAGATCCTGAGCAGCTTAGACGGACTCAATAGGCTTCCTTCTGGAGAGGCGAGCTCTCGCACAGAACTCCGACCATCAGGGGTCGAGGCCACATAGCTCAGGGCGAACCATGAGCGTAGCGAAGAGGTTATCGAGCGTGCGCAGGCCACCCGAGGGTCGGGAGGAGAACGAGTCAGAGAAACAGGCCGAGGAGAAAAACGATGAAAAATAAAGTGCTTTACTAAAAGAGCAGGGTGCAAGATACATAGCTATTCTTGGCGGGTGTCACAAGGAGAAGGAGAGTGCACCGAGCGGACCTCGCAAGGCTCGCCGGCCCGAAGAGGATGGAGAAACATCCAGCAGTGGGCGCGACCGGTGAAGATGCCTTCGACGCCGAGGGAGCCGAGCGTGCGGCGCCGATGCCCCTTGGTGCGCTCGACCCGCATCCACACAGAGTCTGCCCCCGGGATCGCCGTGTGGGCAGTCGGGGGCTTGGGCCGCCAGACCTTCATGGCTGGGCGGACCACCAAAGTCGAGGCCGCAGGGTGCGAAGCCGGGCGCCTTGCCACCGTCGTCGTGCGCCGCAGTGCGACCGAGCGCTCCAGCTCACCAAAAGTCTCCCGGGAAAGGGTGAGGCGGGTGAAGTCATCGGAATGGAAGATCAGGCTCCCGATGATGAAAGTCGTCTCCTTGGGGAGCAGTGAAGTCGGAGAAGAACAAAACAACCATCAAAACCACTCCAAATGGTGAAGACGGCCTCTACTTGGCACGCCAACTATAGACGGGGTGCCGAGCAGTCCTCCTAGGCTGGTGCCCAAGGAGGTGAGAGAGTGGTCGGGACGTCTACCAAGGGGTCTGATGGTTGACTCGGGAAGAGATGAGCCATCGGAATAATCCCATGTGTGCGCATGCATGCATACTTTAAAATTTTATCTTCACGCTTTGGCCTGAGAGTCCAATATAAGTCTTCTAACTTATATAGTACTAGTCTATTTTTAATTATTCAAGGTAAATGTCGATGTCGAAGATCGACACATGGGAATCTGAGGGACCCCTTTTTGGTTTGGCACGGGGAGCGGTGAATCCTGGTTTAAACTCGCGATGGAAATGGGATGATGCAGATGAGGCGGGAAAAAAGAATCAAGATTGCGGAGGCACATGGGTTTATACAGGTTCGGGCCACCGGCGTGGTATAATACCCTACTCCTGTTTGTATGTGGTATATGGGGGGAATTGCCAAGAACAAAGGGAATGTTCTTCTCCCTTGGAGTCAGTGGTGGACGAGAGATTGCTAAGAGCTAGCTGCTGCCCAGGAGGCTGATCTGCCTATTAATCAACAACCCTTTATGATGGACTTGGGTCTTCTTTTATAGTATAAGGGAACACCACAATAGTCCCAACCTTTCCCTACTCCATCCCACGTGAGGAGTGGTTTTTATCTTGTCTTGTCAAAGAAGCCACTCCATTCATGCTCCTTCCTGTTTACCGCGTCATGGTAAGCGGAAAAAGGGGTGGTCGTCGTGGTAGCCATGCTGCTGACGCGATGATGGCTTGCCTACCTACTCCGACGGGACCCACTGGTCAGCGACCCATCCCGTTGGTAGGTATTGTCACCGCGCCTCCTACGCTCGCACTCTCTCTCCCACGCGGCTGCCCAATGCATTAAATGCGACTGGACAGAGCGTGAGGGGGGCGTGCGCGGAGTGGGTGCGCGGCCATACCGCGGTCTTAGTCAAAGACTTTAGGCCTCCTTTGCCTCGTGACAGCAAAAGGGGTGATGATGAGAGCAATCGACACCGCGCCTCACATCGCATTGAATGCGGTGTGGCAGGCGCTCAGCTCCCCTCTTTTTTTAGCATTAAATGGGTTGGTTGGTAGTTGGACTCGCCCCTCTCTCAGAGAAGTGCGGGGTGAGAGATGGGGGGGTCCGGGTAACCCCGGACCCTACCGACCGGGGGTTCGGGTGATCCCGGACCCTGCTGTTTGGGAGTACGGTGGCCTCCGGGCCAGCCCCTTCTGGGGCGGCCGCGTGGCCGCCCGTGGCCGGGACTCGCCTAAGCCATTCGGGGTGTAACTTGACACTCCTTGACGGGCAGGGGCACCTTCCTTTTCTCAGCTGTCATATTCCTGACATATCCCCGGGCCCATATCACCGACAGTAAACATTATTGTTTTTCGATAAAGCAATGTATTTTATATAGGAATAGGAAGTAACTCTTTAGAAAATACAAGTAACTATTCACAGTTGTCGCTGAAGTGGGAACGAGGGTCCTCATCACTACTACTCGGGGCATTCTTACCACCAATCCCTGAGCACGACCACCCGTGGGTTGCGCTCGAGGCATAACGGTCCCCGAGCATGACTGCTTGGGGCATATCCGCCCTTTAGCGTGGCCCCCGTGAGCTGCGCCCGGGCACATCCGACCTCTGGGCGTGACCTCCTGTGGGCGGTGCTTGAAGCACATCCGGCCTCCAGGCATGGCCCCACGCGGACGGTGCTTGGGGCACATTTGGCCTTCGAGCTCGGGGCACCTCTCTCCTCGGGCGCAGCCCCCGTAGGGTGCGCTCGGGGCACATCTCTCCTGCACTCACCTCCTAATGCTTGGGAGACACGAGGAATACAAGCAGAGCTTACAAGATCAACATCTACAATTTCCCAAGAAAAGTGTCGAGACCTACAGGATTTATATCTTCATAAAGCTGAAACAGATACATCACGACGACAACTTTCCATCCAAGGCTCTTTCCATCATGAACTCCTTCGTCTTCGACATCTTCAAGAAGCTCGTCCAAATTAACGAGATATTCTATAAAGAAGTAGAAGGAACACATGCGGGGCCTCGGGTGCGCCTGAAGGCCCAGGGCGCGGATCAGGCCTCGTGTAAGCAATTGCCCCAAGAAGCGGAGGCTGCTCTAGGGCAAAGTACAGGTGCTAGGGGACCCGAGCATACCCTATTGCCTCGGTCTCATGTTGGGGTTTTCTCCGTCCTGCTAGGTGGGTCAGGGGGCTTAACTCCATCCAAACATAATGGCTTCTGTTGAAGGAGGGAGACAGTTGGAGAACAACTCACCTATGTTCGTTTCAAGGGTGTGATGCTGCATGCTACCTCTTGCATGCCCATGTCTGCCAGAGGAATAGAAAGGGTGTGACGTGTCGCGCCCATATTGCCCAACGCATTTCATCTTGCCACCTCACAAGAACAGACTAGTGGACCCCATGTTGACCAGGCAGAGATCACCTGGCTTCTGCGCCATGTGTCAACTGAAGAGCAAGGCTATCACACCCGCCGGGTTTTCATAGGGGACATCGACAAGACTAAACATACCCAACTCTTTGGAGTGGGGTCCGCTCCTGCATTCATATGTTGGCACTGTGGACTTTCCTTGGTTTATAAAAGGAGAATATGTGACAATGAGTAAAGGGGTTGGATTGATAACAGTTAGAACTCACACAAGTCACACATCTCATTGTAACTCAAGTTTCTCACAGATAACCCACAATAGAGTGTTATGCATCCGTATGGTCCGAATCTGTATAATCCAGTATTAGAATTTACTCTTCCCAGTATTATAAGTTGCTACACTCCTAAAGGAAAGTAACTTTGAAAAAATAGAACTAACTTTTTCATGGTGTTAGAAGTAACTTTATTAGGTCGAGAGAAGTAACTTTGAGGTAATAAAAGTAAAAGTAACTGTACTGCTAAATTTTTATGATAGAATTAATAACACCACTAGAGAAGTTAAAAATAAAAATAAATTTTAAATAATCCAAATATATTCAATATTGGACTCGTTTTGTCATGTATATGTATTTTAAGTAAAGTATGATGGTTTAATTAGATCTTAAAAACAATATATATTTTAAAAGACACAAACGGCCAAAGGTTTTAAAAATATAGTGTAATGTGCTAGATTCTGTAGCATATGAACTGCATGGTGCTAATAAATGAATGGAGATGCTCCGGGCCGGAAAACAGAAAAATCACGGAAAGACACCACGGGAAGGAGGTGGGAGAGTATTGGAGAAGGATTGACGTTGCCAAGATATGTGCGGTGATGGATGTTATTTTAGCGTCGTTAATCATTTAGGGCATGTACAATGGGTCTACATCACCCCGTCTGTATGACGCTATTTTGCAAAAAGACCCCGCATGCGTGTAGAGACGGCCTCCCCGTCGTCTCGCGGCCCGAGAAGTAGCAGACACGATGTCGTCCCGTTGTAGTGCTCGTCGATTCCAGACGCGGTCACTGTCGATTCCACCGTCGCGCCCCACCGCCGTCCGCCCGAGCTCCGTCGTCGCGCCCCCACCGCCGCCGGGCTCCACCGTTGCGCTCCACCGCTGCCCGCCCGAGCTCCACCATTGCCCTCCACCGCCGCCCGCCCGAGCTCCGCTGTCGCGCCCCTACTGCCACCGGGCTCCACCGTCGCGCTCCATTGCCGTCCTCCCGAGCTCCACCGCCGCCCGAGCTCCTTCGTCGCGCCCCACCGCCGCCGGGCTCCACCGTCGCGCTCCATCGCCGCCCGCCCGAGCTCTGCCGTTGCCCTCCACCGCCGCCCGAGCTCCTCCATCACGCCCTCACCACCACCGGGCTCCACCGTCGCGCTCCACCGCCGCCCAACCTCCACCATCGACGTCGCGCTCCACCGCTGATGGCCACGCCTTCGCTGTTGTCGGGCCTCGCCGTCGCCGCTCACCTCGCCCCTCCGTCGTCATCTGCACTACCGATACTAGTAGTACTACAAGTGCTCCGTCCGTGGGTGGATGAAGGCCGTGATGAATGGATGTGCACTCGGCAGTAGTACAATAAGTTTTTTTTAATATTTTGAGTAGACAGTAACTACAGTAGTCCATTGTATAACCTGTCTTTTTAGCTATCTCTATGTCGTATGTCGTATTTCAGGTTCTTATAAACGATTCCGTATTTCAGGTTCTTATAGAAGATTTCCGTCTATGGGTTGTATATGCCTGTAGGAAAGATTTGGGGTAAGATTAGCAGTCTGAAGTTGCTCTGAAACGCTTTCTCGCTGGTTGTAATCCTGTCCTATTGCGAAATAGGGGTTCAAAAAACCATTGCGAAAATATTGAAGACCTGCTGTGAATTGTGATTGGGCTCGAACGCGGGCCGGCTGGAGAGGAAAGAGCTCCTTGCCAGCTGCCACTGAGCTTCACGCCGTTCTCGCTCGCGGCGCTAAAAATTTCGCTCCGCCGCCCCCGAACTCTCCTCTCCCGCCGCCACCGCCACCGCCACCGCCACCGCCACCGCCGTGCCGCGCAACTCGCCGGAGAAAGAAGGGAGCGCCCCATTCCTCCGGGGAACATGTACGACGATAGTCCCCGCAAGGGCAAACCCGGCGGCCTCTCCATGGATGCCGCCACCGCCGCGGGGCTCGCGGCGGTCTGGCCGGAGTACTTCCCGGAGGAGAGCGAGTTCTCGGCCGACGGCCGCAGCGCGCACCTCGCAGCCGATCTGGTCTACCTCTTCTCCTCCCCCGACGCGAGCGACCTCCTCTCACGAGTAAGCGCGGCTCCCCGCATTTCGTTCCTGCGGCGTTGCCCTTCGAGCTCTCCTCACGGCAGGTGCTATGCTAGGGTTACGCGCTTGTGGTGTGGTCCGATTGTTATGATTGTTTCGTGCGTGATCGGTGTTACAACTTAGAAGGTTGTTTCATATGGGTGGTGGCATTTTTTTTGATAATGTTTAGTTCACCCCGGAAATGCCAAGGATTTTAGCTCCAATCCTTAATTGAAATGTTCTGGAAATCGCAACTGAAGTTAGTACGGTAAGCACTTCATAAGTGTCTTTCTAAGGGATCTTCATAAGTTGTTTACTGTTGTCTTAGACGAGCCAAGGTTTAAGCTTGTAAAGGGGCCTGTTATTGTTAATTTAACTTAGCTCGTTCAGGGAGTTTGCAACTCGATGTTAATGGATGTTTAGTTTCTACTCTCTTAATGCCTTAATTGGGAATGCATGAATTTCATATGAATTAGGAAACAATTCAATCCTTGCAGGAATCTTAAAATGTGAATTTGTAATTTACCCTCTTTGGTTCATGTGGTTACTAGTAGTTGCTACTTACAACTTCATGGATTCATGCACAGGTCGAAGATGATGGTGATATCCTCTCCCTTCCAGTTGATTTCCAGCAGCTATCGAATTTGACCTGGATTACTGAAGCTCTCCAGGAAAACCCAAAAGAAGCCTTGCTTTGCTTGGGAGCTGCAGTTCATCTGGTTGATGTTTCTATTTATGTTTTCCTAGAATTAATGAGCTTGTTACTTCTGTAGTGATTTCATGTTTGATTCACTATGCCGCTATATGTCAGTCCTTGATATTTTCATCAGGTTTTGTGTGCTAGCAAGGACTTGAAGTTGAGCGACATCACCAAAATCAATATCAGGCTTTACAACCATACCAGGACTATTGCTTTGAAGAATTTAAAAGCTGCATATATTAGTAAATGCCATTCTGCCTTTATCATTGCGTATTAAAGTTTGTGTGAATATAAATGAAATACTAATTTGTAGATTCACTTGGCAGAGAAACTTGTGACAGTGCGTGGTACAGTCTTAAAAGTAAGTACAGTGAAGCCTCTAGTGCTTCAGCTGAACTTCGAATGCATGAAATGTGCTACAAAATTTCCCCGTGTATTTTGCGATGGGAAATTTTCACCCCCGGTATCATGCAGCATCCAGGGATGCAAGAGCAGAACCTTCATCCCGATGAGATCTACTGCAAAGTTGATCGATTTTCAGAAAATAAGGCAAGTATAAATAAAATTGTCTACATTGTTCTCCACTTATGGCACTGAAGCTTTTGTCGTCTTGTTCCCAATTCAGGATACAGGAGCTTGCTAGTGCTGAAAGTCATGAAGAAGGCAGAGTGCCACGAACTATAGAGTGTGAGCTTACAGAGGATCTTGTAGATTGTTGCATTCCTGGAGAGGTTGTAACAGTTACCGGAATTGTCAAAGTATTGAACAACTACATGGATGTTGGAGGAGGTACACTTTTGAAGAAATTAGTATATTGTTTTGCATTGTTTCTGAACCTCCCTGGATTTGCTAGCTCACATATTGGCTTTAAAGCTTGAGTTTGCATTAGCAAAAAATGTTTATCTCATTATCTATAAATGGCTCAAATTGTTCACAACACCTGTAGACGCACACATGCTGTCAACATTTTGTTTCGTTTGTTTATTAATCTGAATTGGCTGTTAGTGTTCCAATTGCGGAGCCTGGAGTGACCTTAAGTTTTTTTTCTAGATGTAGTAGTTGAAAGCCAGAATAGTGTTTGAGCAAATCAAGAAAAAAAGAACTTTCTGTTTTTGTTTCTTCCAGTTCCATACCTTCAATCCTAAATTGGATATATTGAAATCAGAACCATCAGATTAACTCATGGACTACTGCGCATGAGCAGTTCATTAGAAGCGTTATTGTAGTGCATGTTAATCGTAGGGAAACCTAACCTAATGCTATACCTGGCACATGAAGGTATCTATGTGTTACCTCTCCCTCATTTTACATTTTTGAAACTTGTAAGGTCATTCGGTCTTTGTTAAATATCTCCTCTTTCCATAAGTTTCCTTTTTTAGAAGATCATTGCTGATCCGGCTCTGGGAGAAAGTCCATATTATAGAGTTCACAGAAGCGCACACACCCGATGGGTTTATCAAATTACAATCGAACACTCAAAAGTAACCACACACCTCCAGATGAACCACTGTACTAGCTAAACATATCCAGAGCACATAAGCAAGATCTTCCTACCCCCAAAACACACACACACACACAAAGCAAGAAACACCCCCTCACCCAGCAACAAAAGACAAGGGAAACAGCAACTAGCACTTTCACAGGTCTTCAGGTAGCCTGTCCACTGGCTTCCTTTCCTGCATCTTCCCCATCCTCCTATTACACCACTCTTGCAACATGGCCCTCTCCTCTTTCTGCAAACTTTCTCCATCTCTGCAAAAAAGCCAGCATTTGGTACAGAACATGAAGGTGATTTGATGATCACATTATTAAACACACAATCGTTTCTAATGAGCCACAAGGACCAGTAGATGACTGCCAAAATAACCATCCAAAAACCCAAACCTTTTCTCCCCTTCCCCCCACACAAGTGAAAGAAATCTGAAAAGAGAAACCGGAGCCAACTCCCAACTGGACACATCTCTTACGGCTCACCATGCAAATCTAGCTAAAGCACACTGAAATACAATGTTCTGCTGTTTCTATGACTCCACACAATTTGCAAAATTCAGAACCAACCCTGTTAGGGTCGGAATCGTCTACACGAGGGGGCGCAACGGCGCGCGCGCGATGGAGGGCCGCGAGCAGCGACGCAGAGCACGCTAACTGAAACCAGAATCCCTTGCCGGACGTTGAATAGTTATCCAGTGCTTGCATTTAGATAAGATTTGTTATTAGTTTCAATCTCCTTTTTATTAGCTAAATTCAGTTCAGATGTAAGGCTATTTAAAGGCCATGAATTCCTGAATAAAGCAAGCAAGATTCAATCTACTTTCTCATCTCTTTTCTCTATTCTCTCATCCCGTGTCCTCTGTTCGTCGTCGCCACGGGTCGGGCGTCGAAGAGGCTGCCGAAGCCTCGCCCTCCTGTGTTCCACTCGTATCCAATCCGTTCCCTTGCTGGCGCCCATAACAAACCCACTTCCTTCTCTTCAGCTGAACTGCACTAGGTATTCTATCCCTTAGTACCATGAACAAGAATGTTTATTTCAAACCACTTGCATCCTGTCATCTATAACACCCCCAGAGCTAATAGCTCTATACATTAATCTGGAACTATAGCCCAAGTTCTTCTCCAAGGCCACTTCATCTGGTCCACCTCTCCCGCCAGTTGTATTCACCTCTCATCCAGGCAAAATAACTCCCATTCTCCTACCCCAAAGTTTCTTCTAAAGGATAAATTCCACCCCTCTTCCCTCTGTACCTCCCTAATTGTACATTTTTTCTGCTCACTTATATTATACAATTCTGCGTAATACACTTTCAGGGGTATAGGTAGTATTTATGCATCTTTCCAAAAATAAGTCCCCCTCCCACTACTCACCTCTTTCTGTTGATATTAGCGCAATACTTCTGTCTCATGTAACCCCTTCCAGAACTTGAAAACCCCTTATCATTCAGATATCTTGGATGCAACAGTTCAGCGCACAAGTCATGAGGCTCTTTTTTCAATCTCGAAGATCCACTTAGGCTTCGTTTGGAAGGGCTTCTTGGCTTAGATTTTTAGCGGGATGGAAAACAAGATGAGCCATTAGCACATAATTAAGTAAGTATTACCAACTTGAAAATTGGATTTATTTGATTTATTTTTTAAAAAAACTCCTATGTAGAAAGTATTTGCAAAAAAATACATTGTTTAGCAGGCTGGGAAACGTGCTCATGATAAACGATGGACTAGTCAATCCGAGAAGCACTTTAGAACTCAGCCTTAGTCAGCAACCTTATGTTCATCATATGGTTTCCAGGAAACCCAAACCTCCAAAATCTTTAGTTCTACTCACAGCTTTCCAACTTAGCAAGTGATATTTCCTCTTTTTGCCCAGTCTCTGCCAATAAAATCTCCCCCTAATAGTAATATAGTATGCATCCTCTTGTGATCCCTTCCAGAAGCTTATAAAAGCCCATTGCATACATGGGAACTGAAGATAAACATGAGTTAATCAACACCTCCTTCCCCATTCTATAAATTTCTTGAATTTAAGAATCAAGACATTCTTTACGGGATGATGAAGGAAACAAATTAGTTGCTATGTATAGCCTTATCTCCTGCTTGGTCCTTTCTGCAGATGCCATACTGGCAGATAAACTCGTACTAATGTGAGCATCCCCCCCCCCCCAAAAAAAAAGTTGTCTCTTTTTGCAACTTGTTACTCACACACCTACAATTTCATATGTATCTTCAGGGAAGTCCAAAAGCAGAAGCCAGGGTTTATACTACTTGTATTTGGAAGCAATTTCAGTAAGAAACTCGAGGGCCAATGCTGCTTCAGAAAATTCAGATGCAATTTCCACTAATATTCAGGCCAGTGGATCTTTTGGTTTTCAAACTTTTACTGAAAAGGATTTCGAATTTATCTCCAAATTTAAAGAAGAACATGGTGCTGATGTTTTTCGTCAAATACTTCAATCCTTCTGCCCCTCCATCTATGGACATGAACTTGTAAAAGGTATTAATATGGTCCTTGTCTTGCACCTAAAAGGCATTTCCACATTCTATTTAATGTGGGTTGTCCCAATATTGGAAAGAATTGGTTTGGTAAAACCTATTGCTTCCTTTAATTTCTGTACATAAGAAATGAGATAGCAACCATTTTTTCTTTTGCCTCTTGCTCAATTAGCTCTGGACCTGTGAAGCAGTTTCTGTTTAAATGATCTTTTGTGGGTAGTCTCATGCTGTATTAGAGCATCTCCAACAGGATCTCGTAATATGGTTCCCAAAAAAGAGTATATAGGAAATCCTCTAAATATTTAGAGCATGAAATCAAAATTGTACCCGGCAGATTCTCTAGGAGCTTCCCTATTTGCTAACTAACTGGGTCACACAAACAGATTGAAAATTTTCGGATGAAATTTTAGCATGTTAAGTGACACCCGATTGTGCGAAATGTGAAAATTTCTCAAGCACATAAGCTATTGAGACTATTCCATTTTCATTTTTTCATGCTAGTGCAGAGCTAATGAACCACCGAAAAGAATACAAATTGTCTTGTAGAAATAAAAAGTACGAATTGCTATATTTTGATAGAACAACAAGACACAACTGAAATTTTAGAGTGGATTTGCACGCGCATGAAAACGAAAAAACGATTTTTGAGAATGGATCAACTCTTCTCAGTTTTGAGAATGAAAAAGCAATTTTTGAGAACCTCTTTTTATGGAGATCTATATAAAGACTCTGTTGGAACAAATTTTTCTAATAAAATCTCAAAAAACAGGTTTAGGAAACCTTTTAGACCTTCTCTTGGAGATGCTCTTAAAAGAGTGCATAACAAATCCTAAAGCAATTTAATCTAGAGATTGACCAAGCTACTAGTACCTCCTGTTGCTCTAGGATATATGTGTTCTCTTTTTTTACTAGTGCATGTAACACTTATTTTAGTACATTACTGTTTACAAACATGCAAACGTTTCTGAGTTCATTTCCTTCTTATTTGCATTATATTGTTGGACATAACTAAATGAACATTTCCAAATTTTCAGCTGGTATCACTCTTGCTCTTTTCGGTGGTGTTCAGAAGCACTCGGTTGATCCAAACAAGGTCCCAGTGAGAGGAGACATCCATGTTATTGTTGTTGGTAATCCTTCACTTAGCTTCTATGCATCTTGGTAGGAATTTCTTAGCATTGCTCAGACAGGAATTAAAACTCTTGCTTAATGGAATTCTAGGCGACCCAGGACTAGGCAAGAGCCAACTGCTGCAGGCTGCTGCGTCTGTTTCCCCACGGGGTATATATGTTTGTGGAAATACAACAACAAATGCTGGTCTAACTGTTGCTGTGGTTAAAGATTCTATGTCAAATGATTATGCATTTGAGGCTGGTAAGTGTATGAGATTATCCTTTGCTCCTTCACTTGACACAAAGCTTGGTTAAATATTGTTACCTAACTGGCTGTTTGTCTTGGTGGATTTTTAGTCTTAAAACTTGTGGGTGAACCAAAATAAGTAGGATGCAAGTGGGTCTGGTTGGGTTGACCCATTGACCCACCAGTAATTTTGCTTGACTAATTAAGGGCATGCATGCAAAGTTGACTATCAAATCATGTTGACTCTTTGGTTTACAGGTGCCATGGTTCTTGCTGACCGGGGATTATGCTGTATTGATGAGTTCGATAAAATGTCAGCAGAACATCAGGTATACAACCTTCATGTGCTGTAATATTCATTAGAAAGTTCTTACCCTGCCCTTACCATGTTTCTAATGAATTTGAGCTCATAGGCTTTACTGGAAGCCATGGAGCAGCAATGTGTATCTGTGGCAAAGGCTGGCCTTGTGGCAAGTTTATCAGCCCGTACTTCTGTGCTGGCGGCTGCTAATCCTGTCGGTGGTCATTACGAGTGGGTTAATGTTTTATAATCCTACTAAATAAATATTCCAATCCCTACATACTGTTTACTGCTTATCATTCTTGATTCGTCATCTTCATTCAAATTTTCCTTTTCAATTGATATTGATTATGTTTTGGCTGCGGGCCAGCCAGCCTGTTCATACAGACTCACAAGCACCACCAATATTCAGAAAGAAGACCAGGAGGAATAGAGATTTGCCCATAAACTTAGCAATAATAGCAATATGGGATAGAATCTGGTTATGTGGATAGTCAGTACTGAGTACTCTGTAAGAGTTCTTTATATAGTTCATTAGTTTGCCTTCTATGGTCAAATTGAGTTCATATTCCTATAGTAGGACACATTATACATCCCTATGATGTAAGCTAGTACATGGAGTGGTAAACTCTTAGATGACAAGAGTGACAGTGACAGTTTGCATGGAAGAACTTTGCTTAGAGGAGAGGGTGCTTGCTGGGGTAGAGGGGAACTGGACTAGGGTAAAAATTTGGGAGACATGAGACTAATACATATTCTTACTAATCTGAAAATGGATGTGTCATTCTCTTACATAGAGTTCGGCTCCTAATGGCCTGATCTAATAAGTTAAAAATGATGACTTAAGCTAATAGATACATAAGTAAAGATGAAAGAACTAACAGCTAGGCATTAAATCGTGTTACTGCCACCATAACGGTTAACATTGGTTTTCTGTAGCCGAGCAAAAACGGTGAATGAGAACTTAAAGATGAGTGCGACCCTCCTCTCTCGGTTTGACTTGGTTTTCATTTTACTTGACAACCCAAACCAATTGCTGGATAAAAGAGTATCAGACCACATAATTGCAGTAAGTCCCTGTTTAATCGTGTTTCTTGTTCTCATCCCTTGAGTATATGACAGGTATGGGATATGTTCACATGATGCGATATGTCTGTAGTTTGTAAGAACGATTATGTATTGGGGGATACATTCTAGCTAAATAACTAAACAAAGCCACTATTTTCTACAAGCAGCTCCACTCCAATGATGGAGGCTCTTTCACAGCCAACAAGAGGATAGGAACAGGTCTTTGCTCAGTTATTCAAATTCAATACTGATCCTTGTCATTCTTTTCTGTTGCACAACTCAAAACTTACCCATTGTTGTGATTTGCAACTTTTCTCAGTGCCTCAATTTATCGGGAGTACAGAGTTTGGCGTTAGTGAAAGTCCATTAGCTTCAAGGCTGAGATTGCGCCCGGAGAAAGATAAAGATTTCCGCCCATTACCTGGATCATTGCTTCGCAAGTATATATCTTATGCAAGAACCCATGTTAACCCCCGAATCTCGTAAGTTCCTTTCGCTCATAACATACCATAAATACAATGCAATGAGCTATCCCTCTCTTTTTTGCCTGTAGGCTTCAGTCTTACTATTTTCCCTCTTTAAGGATACCATCACCAGCAGCTAAAAGTCTGCAAGAATTTTATTTGGGGTTGAGAGAGCACAGTACTGCTGATGGCACGCCCATCACAGCCAGGCAACTGGAAAGCCTAGTAAGGTTGGCAGAAGCTCGCGCACGAGTGGATCTAAGAGAAGAAGTGACTGAAGAAGATGCTAAGGTGAAATAAAATACTCGAGTGATGCAAAGTGCAAAGTTGCTAAGACTCTAACCCCTGTTGTTGGGTAAACCTAAATTCTTTTTTATAAACGAGAAGTTCTGCCATTTCACCTGCAAATGTGCAAATTATCTTCACATTGTAGGTTTATTTATTTTTGTCTGTTTCCTGCTATAGTTCTAAATTTGAAAATCTCACATTTGTATAGCCTGGCTAACAACTCCTTTCCAGCGATAGGCACAAATCGAAATCCAGTGACAACACAATTGAACAAACTCAACAGCATCAAGTGGAAAAATATTCTTATATTGTTTGTTTTGTCACCTGACAGGATGTTATAGCTTTAATGAAGGAATCCCTACATGACAAATATGTTGATGAGAATGGTTGTGTGGATTTTGCTCGCAGTGGCGGGATGAGCCGTGAAAAGCAAACAAAGAAATTTTTGAATGCCTTAAACAAGCAGTCTGAACTGCAGCAAAAGAATTTGTTTTCAATTAATGTAAGTCTCAGGGCAATTATGCCTCACTGTCTTGGTTGTTGAAGAAGTATTGTTTCCTTACTTGTCGTATTATACAAAATCACACTGGGCAAAGCAGTTAAAATGGAAAAATGGACAATTCTGATGCTGCTCTGATTGAAGAAATTTACCTGCTACTTTCTGAGCATCTTTTGTTCTTAATATGTGGATTGTCCGGTATAAAAAAGACATGACATTTTTCTGATTCGTATACAGTATTTAGTGACAAACAAAGGGTAATAGGTGCCTTTCTTTTTCTTGTATCCTTGAACTTTAAATCATGTTCTATAACTTTCATATTGCCAGGAGATGTACAGCTTAGCTGACCGTATCAACCTGCAAGTTGCAAATTTAGATGCAATTGTGGAAAATTTGAACACTGATGGCTATATTCTGAAAAAAGGGTCAATGTATCAGGTATCGTCTTGTTTTCAATAAGCTCCAGCATAACTCTTGCTGTCAGAACGAGCCTCCTAGCATCATGCTGATTATTGTTTTGACTTATAGAATCCATGGTAAGCTCCCACACTGAAAACATGACATGTTCTTTTTTTTTCCTCTTCCAGGTAATGACCTCGTCATACTATGGGAGTCAAGCTACATGGTCAAGATGATGAGTTTTCTTGCATCCTAGATAACTACTAAGTTTGTTGGCGAGGACTGTGCTGGTTCTGTTATTAGTTAATATTACACTACGGCTGCAATCCTATGCATCCTTGTTAACGATGGGATTATTCCCAGTCACTCTGAACCAAGGGTTTATCGCGTGCCCGTTTAATAACAACATGATTGACTGATAACTTCCCTTTGGTTGCTGAACCAGCTGATCCAGGAGGTTATTGTCTGATTCCATTCCGAGAACCATATAACGGGGACATGCTGCTTCTCCAAGGTGATGTACAGGTTATAAGATATTAAGATGTCTGGCTGCTTACTCACTGTAATGTGTGCTTGCAGCAGTGCTATAGCTGCTATAGACAAAACAGCAATTCTGTATAGACCTTCCTATCTGCAAATCAAATATCCAGATTGTTACAAAACTGTCGCCCAGGTTTCAGTTTTTGGCAATGCTAATATTTTCGCTGTGTATAGGAGTATATGGTAAGTAGAACTGGTTAAGTAATATTTGAGCTGCCTGCATTAGCGTGATTTCTGAAACGATCTGACAAAGCAATATTTGAGCTGCCTACAGTTGTGTGGTTCCATAAACAATCTGACAAAGCAATGTTTTACCTGCCTACTCCCTCCGTCGTATTTTTCACTGCATCCACACGTATCAATATAAAACCCTAAAAATTATATTATCTTTTTTTATTAAATCTCGATGTATTATTATTATTTTTATTTATTTCTTACTTTCATAAACTCTAGGAGTTTTAATGATTACTTAAAATAAATTTATTTATTTTATGATAAACGAGAGAAGCCAAAAATAAACTTATTTTAGACTTATTTTAGGATGAAGTAAATACTTTAGTGTGATTTCTGACAAGCGTCCTGTGATGGCAAAATTTGCTATCTATTGACAGGTGTATTTTATAGTTAAAATACAACTAATTAAAATAAAGCATTAAACCTAATGATAAAGTTTATTATCATTTTTATAAGTGAAATAAGTGTTGATAAAATATTTATACGCAGGAATTTT
This sequence comes from Oryza australiensis, assembly GCA_019925245.2. NCBI lineage: Eukaryota > Viridiplantae > Streptophyta > Magnoliopsida > Poales > Poaceae > Oryza > Oryza australiensis. The sequence continues at coordinate 95,233 of JAIFGZ020000277.1, read as the reverse complement.
ATATGAAAATCACTCGGCTCGAAGCCAGTGGCACAAAATCACTTGTGACGTGCGAGGGTGCGACACACACCTTGGATACTTGTAGGGCCGTATGTTACGTGACAGCAGTGTGACACTGTACGTCTGTACCCGGTGACATTATCATCTCTGATAATGCCATTTCTGTCCCTCGGATCCTACTTTGGATGTCTAAACTTAAAAAAGAATTCAACTTAACTTGGCAGTAGATTTCGCTAATGTGAACTCAAATAGGCAAGTTTCGCTCACCTGACTAATCTTATCTAATGTCAACAAACATTTTTAACAAGTTCATGTCAGCAAAAACGCTATCATGTATACTAAAAGCACATTATAACTGTGTAATGTTGAATTGAGCCAACGGTGCTATTCCCGGATTTGTAATATGGGGATGAGCACTTTGCTTTTGACTTTTTCTGCAATCTTTATCTATCAACCAGTGACAAAATCCAGGATGAACATCGCCTAAAATTGTACCCTTTTTGTTTACCGTTTAGAAACCTAAGTGTAAACTAAGCATCAAAGATAGTTATCTAATGTAAATTGGATACAACTTTATCACAAAGTTCATCAAACAACAAAAATAAAATACCACAACCAGTAATATCGGATAATATATAGCAAGCACTAAGGGATGGACAATCACAATATAATATATATCCAGATTAAGGAAACAAAACTCTTAATAGTATTGTTAACCAAAGCAACAGCTGAGAAGGAACAATTATCACTTATACAGCTTGAAGCATATCAAGGGGATTCCCAACACAACAAGGAGCATTCCTACTCAAAACATCCAGAACCTTGACAGTCTAGTCCAACCTTTGCCTATCAAAAGTAATCTAAGACCTCGGCTTCTCCTTCTCCTTGAAAAGTGCAAGCAGTGACACTCCAGACACCTTCACAACCTTGAACCTGACACCAGGAATATCTCCCACGGCGTGCCCCTTCCGACCGAATCCAGCAATCAGCACCTCGTCCTTGAGCATCCAAGATAACAATACTTTAATATGAAAATTCAACAGATGGATCATTTCAGTGAGTGGTGATCATGAAACACATACATTTTCCTCGATGAAGTTCAAGCAACCATCGTTGGGCACAAAGGCAGCGATCTTCTTCCCATTCTTCACCAGCTTAACACGGGCACACTTACGGATGGCAGAGTTAGGCTGCTTGGCCTCAATACCACTACAATGAAACAGTTCAGCCTTAGTTTCAAGTTAAGAAAGATTAATAAAACAGAAGATAATTCTGTTGTCTAAGCATACATCTTCTCCAAAACAATGCCCTTGGCATGAGATGATCCAGCAAAGGGTTTCTTCCACTCATTGCCCAAGTGGCTCTTCTTGTACGCCTTGTCGGCCCATCTTTGGTTCCTGCGGTGGGTCTTGAGCTTACGCCCAGCTCCCATACCACGTGTCTTCCTGCAATGAAATTTCAGGACCAACTTAAGACAAATGTTAAGGCTTAAGCAACACAAAGAAAGTCAAAAGTGGCCATTATACAACACAAAACCATGCACCTTACTTTATTATTAGACATAACAAGAATATTACAGTCATTCTAAAAGTAAGAGCATAAGGCATGGAAAATGCAATATACCCTGCAAAATGCCCACAAAACAAGAGAAGTGAAATTTAATGGTACAGAAAACTACAAGCAACACAATCTAATTGGAAGTAACAGCCACTCCAAAATGAAAACTTTGTAGAGAACAATTACCATCACTTGTAGCCATCCAGCAGCAGAACAATCCCATATGATCACCATCAGTGTACATAATCTCATTTCCAAAAATTTGGTACAAGAAAACGGGCATAAACTAAGATCAAGTTCTAGACATACTCCTAGCACCTAAAATATTGTATGCTACCTGTGGAAAGTTTTGGATGGCAGGAAAACACTGCCTTTGTTTCGGCGTGTTTGCGTGTTGATTCAATCTAACATCAATAGCCGATGCCGTGGCTTTTACATAGTGAAACAACGGAGGATTCTCAGCTAAGTTGTTACAACTGAATACATGCGATAGAGGTCTATTATCGCTGCTAACAACCAGGAACCAGCTAACAGAATAAACAAGAAACTACTTATCTATTATCTAGCTAACTCTGTTGCTAATCCATCCGAAGTAATCATCTATCCGAAACAATCATATTTTCCAACACTCCCCCTCAATCACAACGTGCATAAGTTGAGATTGCATTTGAACTTATCTAGCTGACGTGCCGACAAAGCTTTTGTGAAACCATCAGCAATCTGATCTTTAGTAGGAACAAAACAAACCTCCAGAAGTTTCTGCTGCACTCTCTCACAAACAAAATGATAATCCACTTCAATATGCTTTGTTCTTGCATGAAACACTGGATTAGAAGAGAGATGTTTCGCACTGAGATTGTCGCACCACAGCTTTGCTATGGGCGAATTTATAACCTGAATCTCTTTCAGCAGGGTTTGTATCCACATAATTTCTGCTATGGCATTTGCCATGGCTTTGTATTCAGACTTAGTGCTAGACCTGGACACCGTGGCTTGTTTGCGCGCACTCCAAGAGACTAAACTGTCTCCAAGAAAGATTGCAGAACCTCCAGTGGACCGGCGATCATCGCCATTCCCTGCCCAGTCATCATCAGAATATCCACTCACATCCAGTGACCTTGATTTTTCAATCCTCATGCCAGTATTTGTCTCTTGTTTCAAATGCCTAAGTATTCTCTTGACTGCCATCCAGTGATCTGTTGTAGGAGAGTGCAAAAATTGACAAACCTTGTTGACTGAAAAAGCTATGTCAGGTCTGGTTAAAGTAAGATACTACAGAGCACCTACTATACTTCGATAATTTGTTGCATCATCTGGTCCTAGCAGATTTCCCTTATGCAAACTTAGCTTTTCACCAGTTGATAGGGGTGTATCAACAGGTTTACAGTTCACCATACCTGATCTTACCAATAAATCTTTTGCATACTTAGCTTGAGTCAGAATAAGTCCATCTGAAACTTTATTTACTTCTATGCCCAAGAAGTAATGTAAGTCTCCTAGATCTTTCAAGGCAAAGTCTTGTTGTAGACTGCGAAGAAGAATTGGTATGGCTTCAAACTTTGAACTGGCCACTATTATGTCATCTACATAAATGAGCAAAATATGGTTAGCCCATTTTTATTATAGAAGAACAGAGATGTGTCAGCTTTGGACTCCTGAAAACCAAGCTGACACAACTTATAACTTAGTTTGGCAAACCAAGCTCTTGGCGCTTGTTTTAAACCATACAGTGCCTTGTCAAGTTTGCAGACATAATTTGGATGATGTTTATCTTCATATCCAGGAGGTTGATGCATATATACTTCCTCCTCAAGAATGCCATGTAAGAAAGCATTTTTAACATCAAGCTGTCTCAGGGACCATCCTCTTGAAACAGCTATTGTCAATATGATCCTGATTGTGGTCATCTTCACAACTAGACTGAATATATCTTCATAATCTATTCCATATCTTTTTTTGAAACCTTTGACCACTAATCTAGCTTTGTACCTGTCCAAAGTGCCATCTCGTTTCCTTTTAATCTTGTACACCCACTTGCAATCAATGATGTTTTTCTTGTTTGGTGGAACTAGGCGCCATGTACCATTTGTCATGAGTGCATTGTACTCCTCATCCATTGCCTGCCTCCAATTTGAATCAGAGAGGGTTTCATCCAAGGTGCTCGGCTCTCCACTGTCTGCAAAAAAGGAATGGCGTATGGTGTCGTCAGTGAAAACCTTTTTCTTCTGGATGTCGCGCTGGGCTCGTGTGACTGGTCCGGAGTGAATCACTTCTTCCCCTGCCGCCGAAGTGGAGGCATGATGATGAGAGCCATGATCCTGTGAAGTAGCAGTATTAGTTGTTGTATCGGCATCAAATATGGAGGCAGATTGGGAACTTGCGGCGGTATCATCAGCCGATGGAGCAGCCGATGTGGCATTTTCAGAATCTGCAGCCGATGAGGTATTTTCCGCGCCTGCAGCCGATGGGGAGGAGATTTGTGCACTGGAATCTATAGCATTAAGATTGGAGTTTTCTTCTGCACCTGAGAGAACATTGTCACTGGAGACATCATTGTTAGGAAGAAAATTAATCACAGGATCATCAGTGTTTATACTCCTTGAACTAAGTAAGTGAGATGGAAGAAGATTGATTTCTGAATGGAGTCTGGCGCCGGCGTTAGGATGGAGTTGGGAGAAAGGAAAAATAGTCTCATCAAACACCACATCTCTAGAGATGTAGACTCGACCGGTAGATATGTCTAGGCATTTGTATCCCTTATGATTGGCACTATTAGCCGATAAAAGCACAGCGATTTGATCTAAATTGCATTTTGCAAGTGTTGTAGGGTCGTAAGTTCGGCCAACAAGCACACCCGTAGGTTTTTAGACTCGTATAATCAGGAACTTGATTATACAGTTGTTCCAAAGAACTTTGGTATTTTAGAACTTTTGTGGGGATACGATTAATAAGATAGACAGCTGAAGAGAAGGCTTCGTCCCAAATTTCAAAGGAATAGAAGCATGAGCTAAAAGAGAAAGGCCAACCTCAACAATGTGTCTGTGTTTTCTTTCTGTTGAACCATTCTGTTGATGTGTATGAGGGCAAGATATGTGATGGATAATTCCAACTTTATTAAAGAAGGAATTTAATTTTTGACACTCACCACCCTAGTCAGTCTGGATGGTTTTGATTTTTCGATCAAAAAATCGCTCAACATGGTTTTGGAACTCATGAAATTTCTGAAAAACTTCAGACTTGAATCTCAACAGATAAATCCAAGTAAAGCGACTGTAAGCATCTATAAAACTCACATAATATGTCTTGCCCCCTACAGATGTTGGAGCAGATCCCCAAACATCTGAGTAAACAAGTTCAAAGGGAGAATGAAATTCACTACTTGATGTTCCAAAAGGTAATTGATGACTTTTTGCTCTTTGACAAGCATCACAAACTGAAACATTATTTGACTCAATATCTAGACAAGACACGTCGTAATTCTGAATAACTTTCTTGACAATGGGAAAGGCTGGATGACCAAGACGATTATGCCATTGCTCAAAAGAAGGAGCAACAACAGAATGCACCTCTTTCTTTTGACACAACTGAGAGAGATCTGATGGGATTGGATAAAGTCTCCCCTTGCTTCTTCCTTCAAGAAGAGTCCTCTTCGTGACTTGATCCTTAAGATAAAAGCGTTTAGAGTGAAGCTAAAGATAAGCAGAATTATCTGAAACTAAACGTTGAGCAGATACAAGATTCTTTTTGGCATCAGGGACACATAATATGTTTTTCAGATGTATATTAAGAGAAGGAGTATTAACAACTAAATGACCAATGTGAGTAATTTTCATACCTGCTCCATTGGCAGATGGATCTGATCTCGTCCTTTGTACTTTTCCTTCGTGGATAGTTTCTCAATCTCACTCGTGATGTGGTCTGTTGCTCCCGTGTCAATATACCAGTTGGTATCCACTCCATAAGAGGAGACAGTTGTACCTGCATATCTTTGATCTGGCACAAAATTTTCATCAAAACGATGCCAACATTCCATTACCGTGTGTTCTCGCTTGAAACAGAGCTGACACTTGAGTCCATTGTCTGTGTTGTTACTTGCTTGCCGATGCACCGGGGAAGGTCCAGGATTCTGGTTGCGCCCTTGCCCTCGGCGTCCACTGCGGCCTCTTTGATGGAAGCCGCCGCAGGCATGGCCTTGATAAAATCCTCGGCCACGCCCTCGATTCACCATGTTTGCATATCCATGGCTATGGAGGTCTCCATGTGATGCTTGACGTAGCGCCATTCTTTGCTCGAAGTGAAGGAGTTGGGAATAGACTTCTCCAACTGTGACAGTCTCAACTTGTGAGACAAGAGAAGAGACAATTGGTTCAAAATCTTCGTCGAGGCTCGTGATGATGTATGACACCAGTTCCTCCTCATCAATCTTCTTTCCGGACGCCATCAACTCATCTCCGAGCGCCCGCACCTTGCCGATGTATTCAGTGACGCTGAAATCACCCTTCTTCACCGTTGTAAGAGCTATTCGGGTATTAATCGATCTAGCTCTTGTAACTGATGAAAACATGGTCTCTATCATGTTCCAGGCAGAGGAGGCGGTACTACACATTGTTACTTGTGCGAGAGCCTCTCTGCCGATCGTGGACAGAAGGAAACTGAGGACTTGCTGGTTTGTGACCATCCATTCTTCATAATTTGGGTTGGTGGTGACGGTCTCCTTGCCGTCCTTCTCTACCACCAGGAATTCTTCTGGCGCTTTCTTCGATCTGGTGTGGTGCCCTTCAAGCCGCGCACCCCGAATGACTGGGAGAATCTGAGCCTTCCAGATTGCATGATTATTTTTGCTGAGCTTCTCTAAGATTGCTGTACCGCAAAAGGGATTTGCAGTATGCGCTTGATTCTTTGAGGAACTAGCCATGGGATCTAATCTGTGCTACCATGATTTGGTGCGCTTACTGGGAGATTGGATTCTATGGTAGAGATCGTGGCTCTGATACCATGTGGAAAGTTTTGGATAGCAGGAAACACTGCCTTTGTCTCGGCGTGTTTGCGTGTTGATTCAATCTAACATCAATAGCCGATGCCGTGGCTTTTACATAGTGAAACAACGGAGGATTCTCAGCTAAGTTGTTACAACTTAATGCATGTGATAGAGGTCTATTATCGCTGCTAACAACCAGGAACTAGCTAACAGAATAAACAAGAAACTACTTATCTATTATCTAGCTAACTCTGTTGCTAATCCATCCAAAGTAATCATTTATCCGAAACAATCATATTTTCCAACACTACCATGCATAGGTTCCAAGATCCAAGCATTTAAACCAAGGGATGAGCGATTACACACCAGCAACGAATTAATATCACTTATGAATATGTTAGCACTGACGTGTCAATCTGATCAGCGTTGGACCGTCAATAGCTCGCATTACCCACATCTACCGCAATCTCACAAACACATACCCACCTATTAATCCAAGAAAACACAACAAATGAATCAACCAAACATGGCGCACAACTGCACTTCTTACAAACTATGACAAGAAACGGAAAAAACGCTTCTAGAAAAGGCATATGTTAACACAAGTGAACGCACAGATTGTTGCAAGATTGAAGCGGCGGAAACCATTAGAATGGACAAAACAGAAGGGATCTTAGGCACGCACCCCATGGTAGCGGAGGGAGAGAAACCGGGAGATCTCTGGTTGGTGAGGGAGGAGGACTTTGACGATGACGGTGGCGACGACGGCTGTAAGTAGAGTGAGGAAGGGAGGCGAGTGAGATTTATAGTAGGTCTTGGCGTTTTATGGTTACGTTGTGCGCGCTAAGATTCGTGCTGGGGTGATGGGTGTAATCCCACGGTGCTCGTGAGGTTGGTGAGAAGCTGGCACTGTGAGGCGGGACCCGGCCCACCATGTCATCGTGTGAACCATGTACAAGGCCTCCTTTTTTTTCGGGCTCATTTGTCAATGGCGTATGATTTTTGTTTTTTGTTTGGAAAAATTCCAATACGAGGTGAGATTTGATTCCTGTACTTTGACCGCAAAACCGACTTTTAAAAGAATAGGTAAATAAACTCTTTGAACTATTAAAATAGTTTAAAATGACTCCTACAGGCCACGGTTGTTTTTAGGGCGGTTTTCGCTGACGTGGCGTCCATGTGATAGTGTCGTCATCACAGAAAAAACAGTGTGGGGCCCACATGTCATCCCCGTTCTCTCCTGTATCTTGTTGACTTAACCCTCTATGCAGCACCACCACCATCCTCCTTAAAGGCTCGTGCGAGGAGTGGTTCGCACCTATGACTAGGCCATCGAAGAAGCACTCAGCGTCGATGTTCGTGCAACTGGGAGGACGGATAGGTGGGAGGATGCGTAGGCGAAGGGACGTGGCAACGGGCCACATCACGCTCGTCGGCTCTGCCCGGCATCGAGGCGGGGGTGTTCATCGAGCGTGGTGGCGGCGGCATGGCAAGAGCGCGAGAGGGTAGGAGAGTGGTGGGGGTTCTACGCCATCTCCTCATTGGCACGTTGCTCATTGCCTTTCTTCCTTGGCACACGGCAGGAGGCAACCTTTCGATTGGGGCCAAGGGAAAGAGGAAGGAGAAAGAAGGGAAAGAGAGAGAGGATGACATATGAGTCTCACATTTTGACTCGCCTTGCTAGATCAGGTCAACGATCCACGTCAACGAAAACCGTCTCCAAAACAGCCAAGGGAGTCAAATTATACTGGTTTTAATAGTTTGGAGGCTACGATATCTGGTATTATGGGCAAGTGTTACCAACTAGATTGAAAATATATTTGAGGGAGTCAAAGTGGGGAGTCAAAGTGGATTTATTTCTTTTTCTTTTCTCATCTTGGACATACATAACCATCCCAATGAGCATTAAAATTGTTTTTTGGGCCCTCTATTCAAGGATTTGATCCGTAGAAATTTCAGAGTAAATATAACATGCCGTTCAAAATCATGCAAGTTTCCCTATGCGTTCTTTCTAAACTATTGTACCTTTTCATGTTCTTCTACCATGTGAAAGCGACCAAGTTACCCAAATGCGTTTAGCAAAAAGCACCGAATTCATCTCAGTTAGCAGAGTCCAACTAGTGCATTGTACATCACGTAATTGAATGAGTAAATATAAGAGCATTGGAACTACTATCATTCATGGTTTCTGTTGGTATCAAATGTTCTTCCACAAGGGACAACTCTTACATGATGTCGTACAGCAATTCTACACAAACACAAGACTATAGCCCATAGGCAGCTTTATTATATTGTAGAACGAAAGAATAAGAAACATTTTAAGTACACAGCCTGCTCGGTTGAATTGATATCATAATTTGGAAATAGTAACATTTTGGGGCTAGGAACTGATTTATATATCTCCAGCCCATGGCATGACCACTTTGGCGAACCATATAAATTTCTTCTTGAAATTTCACCTTGTGCCATGTACTGTTGCACATACATTGTAATGAAAACATCATGCCCAGGAGTAGAGGCAGTGGGCACCAAGTCATGCCTCCAATTTTGTGAATGCTAGATCTCACTGAAGTGTCAGTATACCGACAATATTGACTTTTGATTAGAGAAGAAATCAAATGGACCGGAGCTATTATTTACACAAGGTTTGTTATGGCATGGTATTCTCATGCTAGTCATGTCATTCTGGAATGTAAGGCTACACCTTTGGAAGATGAAGATCGGCTAGCGACGAAGTGAGATCTTCTCTCGATTGGGATCTCCGACTTTGGAGTGTTGTTTGGCCTGGCTTCCACATTCCACTAGAAAACTGCATCTGACCTAAGCTTCCAACAGAATAGCTGTGATAGACGCCCAACGACTGCCTGGAGGACTCCATAAGCTGGACACTGCTGCCTCCTAATCCATGGCTCATGCTGAATGGATGGGGCTCTGATCCAGCAACAGTAGGACTCAGCGGTGTCTTCGTTCTTGCATCACCTGTTAAGAGAATGGCAACACGAAGCAAATTCAAAAGTTTGCCTATAGGCCTTAACCTCAAGCTACAGAAAACAAAATGCGAGTGCAACAACCAAACAGAAACTGCAGGATAGTTTGACTTCACATAACGAAAGAAATCTCTTCCATACTATTGTGCCTTCACTGTTAATAAAGTAACAAAAACTACTTTTCTATAATAGTATGTTAAACAATTAAAAAGTTCAGTCCAACATAATAAATTAGTATAAAAAAGAAAAAAGAAGCATCTTTTTTAGAATGGCAAGATATTTGATTGTTTAAAATTAAATAGATGATGCGGAGTATATAGACATATAGTATAACACTTCATTTGGCTTTCCAAAAAAGCAGGCAACCAATAGCACTACGTCTACCAAAAAAACTGAAATGGCATATATAGTATCAACGGATATGTCAGGGTAAAAAATTCTGTGCTTCTAGAATATAAAGTCCCAACCCCACAGACAATAGATGCTTTTTACATGAGGCACCTTAAAGTAACAGCAATGTCGAGAAAAAAACTCAATATATACCTGAAGTAATATGACTCCATAGATGAAATCTGAAAGGTGATCCCATGCCAAGCACAGGACTGTCTGCACTGTTCTGCCTAAAAAGTGGCAGATAAGACTTGCGGAATGATCTTGGGATTGAATTGCTGACACACAATATGGCACATATGACTAACACAATTGAAATCAGAAACAACACGATAAGAATATTTGGATTTATCTCCTGGTGGAGTATTCTGTATCCTTGAATATCGATTCGTGTAGACAATGCCTGTCCAGCCTCTAACAGAGCAACCCCACGAGTCCAAGTTATACTACCAGAGCCAATTATCACCTGGTTATCTTTGATCTGCAGCCCCTCTCTCAGAAGTGATGTAATATAAGGAGCCCTGAAACAACACTGTTCTATAAAAGGTTGTGGTGGAACACTACTCTTTGCAACCTTCCATGGTTTTTCACAAAATTCCTGGCCTCTTTTTAGAACATCAATGAGAGTGGCGTCAGCAGTCAAATTGAAAAATTTAAAAACCACATAGAAACCAGACATAGCATAAAACTGCCCATGTGGTTGCGGGACGGTACTAGGAAGAGCACAAGGTTTAGTGTTGCAGTCAACTGAGCTTGCATTGGACCACTCAGAAAGATTCACTGTTAATTTTGCAAGGGCACTACATTCGTTCCACTGAGGCATCCCGATCAGTTCAACTGCCATTCCCTGCTTCTCTTTGCCTGTTGTCTTCCCTCTAACACTGGGACTTCCATCTAGTTTGAGCGGGTGGCAGTAAGAACAAATGTAATCCTCTTTGTATCCCATTTGTAGACAAGGATGATTAACCTGAACTTTTCCATTACCAGCTGCCCCTCCCAACTTCTTCACAAGATGTGCAACAGATTTGTCAAATGCATCATTTAACCCATAACCAGACAGAGAATAAGCAGTAAGTTGATGACTGATAGAACCAATCCTTAGAATCATACTTGTTTCATCCTGAATGGAATTATCAGTCTCAAATGTCACTTGTAATGATGATCCACCTAAATCAAGTGAACCATATGTCATTTTAGAAGAAGAGGTGCCAAGCATATTCAAGTGATGGTTAAGAGCTATCCATCCATAATAAGCTTCATCCATGCCACTGATAATCTTGACTTTGTCTCTAGAACACAGAAACGATGAATTCTTCAGAATATCCCAAGCCTTGTCCAGAATCCACTCAGAGTCTGCAATCGGTAGCTTGCGCACACCAGCTGTGGCATATAGAAAAGCAGGTGTGTGTTTGTGTGCATGTCTAGGAATCAATTTCTCAGCCATTCGAAGGAGGGGCTCTATTGTCATCTTCAATCCAGTTTCATTGTGAACAAGTTTGTTCAACCCAGGTTCAGTCTCCATTCGCTGATAGGCTCGTCCAGTTAATTTACCAGATTTTTTCTTAGGAGCATTTCCTAAGGGTTTCAAAGCAATAGGAAAAGTGTTTCCATCGTCATGGTTAACAGACCATTCATAAACATACACTCTTGTCCCTGTGCTACCACAATCAAGAATAACATAGTATTCAGGGCTTCCTTCCGAGAGAAAGACATGGAAATATCTCAAAGAAGCATATGTAAAGAACACCAAAAGGAACAGAGCAATAGCACAACCAGCAGCTCTCATGCACTTCTTTCGATTCGTTGGTGATGAGGGGGGTGTTTTCTCTTTTGAAAAGCTAGCAACAACGCCATCTCTTTGAAGTGTGCGGATAGGTTTTGCACGCCCTGAGACCAAATCACTACCAGTGCTAGAGCCCCTTTCTAAAGCATCAATTCTTGAGAAGGTCGGCAAATCTTGAAGTGAAGAAGAAAGCCGCATAGTCCTTTCTTTGTGGTTAGAATGGCGATCATTATAAGATCTCATTGGTAAGGGCAAATAAGCAGTGGAAATCTTGGCGAACAGAAGTCATAAGTATGTAGCACAAATAACCAGAGTAAATTAATTCAATAGCGTCCCTTTGCACAGCCTCTGCCTGCAAGAAAATTTCACGATTAGAATATACTAACGTAGTAAAACACATATGAATAAAGCTAAAATTTGAAAGATGCTCGGCACTAACTAACAACATTCTCGTTGGGCATGATCGGTAGTGATTGGCTGCAGCAATGCAGTAGCTTTGGTTGCCAACTGTGATTCATGGCAAGCTTCTTATATTGGAAGTGGTGAATCGAATCGATGAGCATTTTGTTGGTTTTGTGTGTGGCTTTGAAGCATTTTGAGGTGATTTCTCAGGCTAGTTACTAATAAATGATTCGGATAAACATGTGAATAAACGAAAGAATGGGCTCTTGAGCTAGCCGCTTCTCGTGCAAATTAAGCCAAACTAATTAAGCCCGACATTCGTTAACTCCCTTTCCCGCAATTGACTTGCATCTATCTTGGCGTTCATTAACTCCGTTCCCCAAATTGACTTGCGTCCTCTCTCTCTCTCTCCATTCCAAGTCATCACACGCTTTCCTCAATCGAATGGTTTTATTAGGCGCTGAGCTACAACATCGTGTGCATGTGGTGAAGAGTGACGAGTCAACCAAACACCGGAGGTCGCTGGAATCAGTCCGAGTGTCCAGTGAGTAAGGGTGAAATGGTACAGGATTTTTTGACTGTACTGGGTATTGTTTCCGTTTTGTACCGAACATTTTATTTTGATTTCATGTTTTCAGAAATGGAACAGAATTGCAGTGAGTATTTCTGGACCGTTTTAATGGTATACTTTTTTTCATTCATAATTTTTTAAAGAAATAAGCCTAACTCATTGGAATAAAAAGAAATTAACCATAACCTTTTTGTGTTGTCAGCATCGATGCTATAATATCATTATGAAATATTTAAATTAGTTACTTTCTACTTCAATATATTAATAGTTATAAATTATGTTAATTTATAACGTAAACATGACCGTGATATGCTTGTCTTTGTGGCAACTTAGGAGTATTTCTGAAGCTCTATTCCTACTGTGTTTCCGGTTCTACACTTCGACTGTTCAGATTTCCTTTGTAAGAAAAATAATATGATAACAAAAATAATTTGGGCATTTTCCTCACCATTTCCAACCATTTTTTCTGAATTTTTATTACTTTCTAAACTTTTTAAATTTTTTATTTTATTAAAAATAAATTCTCCTAAAACTTATTTCCAAAATCTAAACCTTTTGACCACGCCAGCCTGCCTCGACGTGGCAAAATAACATTGTCACATCACCCGTAGCGAGCGTGACCGTTGTCCTACCATGCCAGCCGACGCGTGGCCAAATAACTCTGCCACGCCATTCAGACCGACGTGACAATGTTGTTTTGCCACGCTAGTCGGGCTGGCGTGGCCAAAAGGTTCATACCTTGAAAATAAGTTTTGAAAAGGTTTGTTTTTAAAATTAAAAATTAAAAGGTTTCTAAAAATCTTTTTTCTTGTGCCTACCGTGAGCTTTAGGATTTTCAGGTTTACAGCTAAATTTGACGACGGCTCATGTCTGTGCTGACTTGCTCACCGCCGCCGCAGTCGCGTCGTGGGCCTTTATGCCGCTCCCTTGCCGTCGTCGGCCCAACTAGAGGCCTCATATTATGGGCTGCTGCAATGGAGAATGGACCTCTCTCGGAATAAGTCTATTTTTCCTCCCTTATCTCTTACCCTCAATAAAATCGTGTCCCTCAACTGTAAAACCGGGTATAACAATTCCCTCATCTTTAAAAACCGATGCAAATGGACTCCTTCAATGGTTTTGGAAATGGTTTCGGTAGATGGGACCCTCGTGTAAGTGAGATATGACAAAAATATACGATGAACCCCACATGTCATCTTCTTTTTTGCTCCCCCACCACCTCCTCCCTCTTCTCTCCATTTCTCTCTTTGCAAGCAGCAATGGAGGTCCGCCCGAGAAGGTGAAGAAGCATTCCTGCATGTCCGGCCGCTCGAACCACCGGACAACGTGCTACAACTTGACTAATGACATAAGGATCAGCGGGCTGGTCTCGACGAACCACCGCTAGAACACCGGTGCCGACGTGTAGATCTCTCATAGGTTGACGCTCACAACGCCACCACGGCGGAGCGGCGATTGATCCCCGACCAGGCGTTCATGAACTCCCAGAAGGCGGTGTTGTCGCTGACAAAGTGGTTCAACGACATGTCAATGAAGACGCCATCGGCAAGCTCCGTGACCTGCACTGACAGCACGGGTCGCGACTCGATGGCGGCGTCGGCTCCGAGCACCAAGTTGTATGAGTAGAACAACAATACCTCCGACGACGTGTAGGGTGACAAGACGACTCGGACACGGCCACGCCGGGTGGCGTTGCGTGGACAAACTATGCGCCCTCGCCGATACACCGCAGCGTGACGATGATGATCCCATCGGCTTGCTCCTCAACGAGGAGACGGCCGACGAACGGGTAGAACAGCGTGAGGGTGCACGCAAAGGAGGACGCGGGGGCATCGGCGAGACAGTCGCCGGCGACCGAAGGCTTGGGCAGGAGGACATCCTTCTGGATGTAATCGACGTGGATGTCCTCATTGCACGGCAACACGTGACCAGGCAACGATGACGACCGGACGAGGCGTCAAGACAGGACCTGGCTGGACATAGTCAACGACGAGTGCTACGTTCTAATGGTCAGTGCGATGCTCATTAGACCTTCCCGCTGTTTGGTGTTGTACGTGTGCTAGGACCGCAGCCGCCGGCGAGGAGGCGGCCGCGGAAAGCAAGAGGAACTACATGCTGTGACAGCCGGTTCCATATCCGCCGACACCGGCCGGAGTCGCTCGCCGGTCTTGCAGCTTCAGGTGTTGGTACGATGTGACAATTAGCACGCCCTTCTGGTCACATGAATGCATGAAGCAGCAGCTTTCTGATCCATGGATGTTCATGGAATCACAGGTAGCTCGATCGGTTTGTAATGTCGTCTCACGTCAGGACATGTGTCGGGCCTACGAAGAGAGAGAAATAGGGAGAGGAAAGGGAGGGAGAGGTGGGGGAAGGAAAAAAGGAGATGACGTGTGGAGTCCACCGTATATTTGTCATATCTCATTGATATGTGGGTCCCACCTGCAGAAAACCGCTTTTGAAACCACTAAAGGAGTCGACTTGCACCTTCAAAGATAGGGGAGGTTTTATACCCGGTTTTGTGGTTGAGGAAGACGGTTCGATCACAGTTAAAAGATGAGGGAGGCAAAATAGACTTATTCCTTTTCTCTCTTCTTCCCTCGGATGTGGCCTGTGGGCCGATGGCATCCGAGGAGCCGAGCCGTCGTCGCGCGGCGCTTGAGCTCGTCGCCATTGGCTTTTGCTGCGGCGTGCTGCTACGGACAAGTCACACCCTCATGACCTATCCTCCTCCCCCCATTTCGCCTTGCCCCACTTCCGACGCAGTTGTCGTTATAGGCACCGCGTCGCGCAGCTCTCCCCCCTCATTGCACCGCCCCACGCCACGTGGGTGCTCCACCTACGTACCCTCCACGCGCAACCCAATTCCCGCCGCCGCAAGCCTCGCCGGAGGGGCGAGCGGCGATCAAGGCATAGACCGGCCCACCGCAACGAGTAAGTCGTCAGTGTTCCCCCCACCAGATCCAATCTGGCAGCTTGGATGTCGCGTTTCTACGGTCGCATGTTGCGCTCTTTGATTAGATCTTAGGTCATTCGGGGCCAATGGTTGGGATCGGGTGGTTCGGTGGCTGTGATCCGAGGTGCTGGAATCGAGGGAAAGCTGGCGTCTTGGGGCACGTTGTTGCGATCCTTGAGTTTTGCCTATGGGTGGTAGTGTGTAGCGGGAGGTTCATCGGTGGTGATCTGTTGTAGTGTCGATTGGATGATGCATATGGATACTGGCAGTTTAACGTGGGGTGCAGAGTTAGTCTTAGGATTTAGGGAAACCTGGTTGCAAATATTAGTGACATTGATAGACTGGTAATATTTCCCAAGATTAGGATGTATCTAATATCTTCAATCCGAGTGTTGCATTAGGGGTGTAGGAAAGTTTTGTGCTGCCTGAGAATGGCCTTGATCATTTGTGCTGGCTGCAGCAGCCGCAGCGGCAGCCAGCAAGTCATGTGACCCTGTTGTAGCTGTAGCAAGTTTCAATGTGTTCGGGGTGGATTGTAGCTGATTGGCTGCAGCTGCGCTGCTGCAGCCAATCGCTACCAAAAAGGCCCAACGAGAATGTTGTTAGTTAGTGCCGAGCATCTTTCAACTTTTAGCTTTATTCATATGTGGTTTACTACGTTAGTATATTCTAATTGTGGAATTTTCTTGCAAGAAGAGGCTGTGCAAAGGGGCGCTATTGAATTAATTTACTCTGGTTATTTATGCTACATACTTTGACATCTGTTTGCCAAGATTCCCACTGCTTATTTCCCCTTACCTGCGAGATCTTATAATAATTGCCACCCTGACTACAAAGAAGCGACTATGTGGCTTTCTTCTTCACTTCAAGATTTGCCGACCTTCTCAAGATTGATGCTTTAGAAAGGGGTTCTAGCACTGGTAGTGTATCAGGACACCTAAAATACTCCTAGCGCCTAAAATATTGTATGCTACCATGCATAGGTTCCAAGATCCAAGCATTTAAACCAAGGAACGAGCGATTACACAGCAGCAACGAATTAATATCGCTTATGAATATGTTTAGCACTGACGTGTCAAATCTGATCAGCGTTGGACCGTCAATAAGCTCGCATTACCCACATCTACCGCAATCTCACAAACACATACCCACCTATTAATCCAAGAAAACACAACAAACGAATCAACCAAACATGGCGCACAATTGCACTTCTTACAAACTATGACAAGAAACAGAGAAAACGCTTCTAGCAAAGGCACATGTTAACACGAGTGAACGCACAGATTATTGCGAGATTGGAGTGGCAGAAACCATTAGAATGGCCAAAACAGAAGGGATCTTAGGCACGCACCTCATGGCGGCGAAGGGAGAGACCGGGAGATCTCCGGGCGACGCGGGAGGAGGGCTTCGACGATGGCGGCGGCGACGGCGGCGGCGACGGCGGCTGCAAGCGGAGTGAGGAAGGGAGGCGAGGGAGATTTCTGGTCTCGGCGTTTTAGGGTTACGTTGTGCGCTTTGAGATCTTGCTGTGGTGATGGGTGTAATTAGGGGTGGGTGTTCGGTATTACCGAACCGTTCCGTTCGGTTCTTCGGTTCCAAGAGAAATTTGGTTCCTCAATAAAACGGTCCCGATCGGTTCCAAAAAAATCGGTACCGAGCAAGTTCGGTTTCGGTAAATTTGGTTCGGTTCCGGTATTTACCGAAAAAACCGAACAGAGCAACATCACTGGAAAAATTCAATTTTGACAGGAAATCAACATATAAAATCATACATATTGAAAACATCAAGAATTAAGAATCACCAGAGGCACTAATATGCCATCATTCTTCATTGTAAAGAAAAGCTGGACACAATGCCCTAACTCAGTCCTGATTAGTAAAAACATGAACCATTATCATCCTATTTCAGACTTTTCAGTAGTGAGTGAAGAAAGATGAATTACCTTGCAGTCACAGGAAGCAATGGAAGTAGCCGTCTTCGCGCGGTGGGTGACGGTGGGCGACGGCCGGTGGCGACGGCGCGCTGGGCGACTGGTGGATGGGCGACGGCCGTGGTGGGCGACGGCCGGTGGCGACGGCCGCGATGGGCGACGGCGCTGGGCGACGGCCGCGATGGGCGACGGCGCTGGGCGACGGCCGCGATGGGCGAAGGCGTTGGGCGACGGCGCTGGGCGCTGGGCGCTGGGCGGCGCGGTGGGTGGACTGGAGAACCGGCGGCGCGGTGCGGTGGGAGACTGGTGGGGTGGAGAATCGCGTGTTGCTGGGACTGGGAGGCTGGGAGAAAGTTGCTAGGGTTTCTAATTCTAACTTAAAGGGTTGCTGGGCTTTGCTGGGCCGGTGGGCAGCCGACGGCTGTATAAGTCTAATTTCGGTATCTCCCGGTTATTTCGGTTTACCAAGGTATAATATCGAATTTACCCCGATAAATTCGGTTCTTCAGAACCACGAACCAAATAGGAACCGAACCTTTTGGTTTCAGTATTTTCGGTTCGGTTCTTGTTAATTGGTGCCCACCCCTAGGTGCAATCCCACGGTGCTCGTGAGGCTGGTGATAGCCTAGCACTAGAAGGCGGGCTCCGGCCCACCATGTCATCGTGTGAACCATGTCTATGGCCTCCTTTTTTCATTTTTGGGACCATTTGTTACTGGCGTATGATTTTTGTTTTTTGCTTGGAAAAATTCCAATACAAGATGAGATTTGATTCGTATGCTTTGACTGTAAAACCGGCTTTTAAAAAAACAGGTAAATCGTCTCTTTGAACTATTTAAAACAGTTTATAATGACTCCCACAGGCCACGACTGTTTTCAGGGTGGTTTTCACTTACGGGGTATCCACATGACAGTGCACAGTCATCACATAAAATAAAAAACAGTGTGATGCCCACATGTCACCTCCTTTCTTTCTTTCATGTATCTTGTTGACTTCTTCAGTCTTCACCCCCTGTGCAGCACCACCACCCCTCTTTGTATCCCATTTGTAGACAAGGATGCTTAACCTGAAACTTTTCCATTACCAGCTGCCCCTCCCAACTTCTTCACAAGATGTGCAACAGATTTGTCAATTGCATCATTTAACCCATAACCAGACAGAGAAAAAGCAGTAAGTTGATGACTGATAGAACCAATCCTTAGAATCATACTTGTTTCATCCTGAATGGAATTATCAGTCTCAAATGTCACTTGTAATGATGATCCACCTAAATCAAGTGAACCATATGTCATTTTGGAAGATGAGGTGCCAAGCATATTCAAGTGATGGTTAAGAGCTATCCATCCATAATAAGCTTCATCCATGCCACTGATAATCTTGACTTTTGTCTCTAGAACACAGAAACGATGAATTCTTCAGAATATCCCAAGCCTTGTCCAGAAGCCACTCAGAGTCTGCAATCGGTAGCTTGTGCACACCAGTTGTGGCATATAGAAAAGCAGGTGTGTGTTTGTGTGCACGTCTAGGAATCAATTTCTCAGCCATTCGAAGGAGGGGCTCTATTGTCATCTTCAATCCAGTTTCATTGTGAACAAGTTTGTTCAACCCAGGTTCATCCTCCATTCGCTGATAGGCTCGTCCAGTTAATTTACCAGATTTTTTCTTAAGAGCATTTCCTAAGGGTTTCAAAGCAATAGGAAATTTTTTCTTAGGAGCATTTCCTAAAGGTTTCAAAGCAATAGGAAATGTGTTTCCATCGTCATGGTTAACAGACCATTCATAAACATACACTCTTGTCCCGGTGCTACCACAATCAAGAATAACATAGTATTCAGGGCTTCCTTCCGAGAGAAAGACATGGAAATATCTCAAAGAAGCATATGTAAAGAACACCAAAAGGAACAGAGCAATAGCACAACCAGCAGCTCTCATGCATTTCTTTCGATTCGTTGGTGATGAGGGGGGTGTTTTCTCTTTTGAAAAGCTAGCAACAACGCCATCTCTTTGAAGTGTGCGGATAGGTTTTGCACGCCCTGAGACCAAATCACTACTAGTGCTAGAGCCCCTTTCTAAAGCATCAATTCTTGAGAAGGTCGGCAAATCTTGAAGTGAAGAAGAAAGCCGCATAGTCCTTTCTTTGTGGTCAGAATGGCGATCGTTATAAAGATCTCATTGGTAAGGGCAAATAAGCTGTGGAAATCTTAGCGAACAGAATTTATAAGTATGTAGCATAAATAACCAAAGTAATTAATTCAATAGCTCCCCTTTGCATAGCCTTTGCCTGCAAAAAAATTCCACAATTAGAATATACTAACGTACTAAACCACATATGAATAAAGCTGAAATTTAAAAGATGTTTGACACTAACTAACAACATTCTCGTTGGGCCTTTTCGATAGTGATTGGCTGCAACAGTGCAGCTGCAGCCAATCAGCTACAATCCACCCTGAACACATAAAAACTTGCTACAGCTACAACAGGGTCACATCACTTGTTGACTGCAGCTGCGCTGTTGCAGCCAGCACAAACGATCAAGGTCGTTCAGAGGCAGCACAAAACTTTCCTACAGCCCCAATGCAACACTCGGATTGAAGATATTAGATACATCCTAATCTTGGGAAATATTACCAGTCTATCAATTTCACTAATATTTGCAACCAGGTTCCCCTCGATCCTAAGACTAATTCTGCTCCCACGTTAAACCGCCAATATTCATATGCATCATCCAACTGACACTACAACAGATCACAACCGACGAACCCTCAGCTACACACCACCACCCATAGGCAAAACTCAAGGATCGCAGCGACACGCCCTAAGACACCAGCTTTTCCTCGATTACAACACCCAGGATCACGGCCACCGAACCATCCGATCCCAACCACTGGCCCCAAACTACCTAAGATATAATCACTAGAAGTGGGCATAAAACCCGAGCCCGAAGCCCGAACCCGAAAAAAAACCAAACCTGAATCCGAATTACCCGACACCTGAAAACCAAAAACTGATATCGGGTAGATAACTTGAAAACCCGATTTTATTTCGGGTTATTCGGGTTGTAAATCGCGGTACCCGATAACCCGAATCCGAATCGCGGCGAGCCAGCCCCCGACCGCCCGTACCGCACGCGTCGCGCCCCTCCAACCTAACCCTAACCCTAACCGAGGAAGGCCGAGCAGCCCCGTGACCCCGTCCTCCATATCCGCCGCCGGGCGCGCCGCCTCAACCCTCCTCCCGGCGCCATCACCGCGCCGCTAGCCCCGACCACCGCCACCGCCTCGGCCCTCCGCCCTCACGCCGTCACCGACCTCTCCCACCGCCGCCTCCCTCTCCTCCTCCGCTCACCGCTCACGCCGCTGCCGTGTCACGCGGCTGCGCCGCCGCCGTACCGCCGCCGCCCGCGTGCTCGCGCTGCCGCTGCCGCGCGCCGCTGCCGCTGCCGCCGTGCCGCATCGCGCGCTGCGCTGCCGCCCTCCTCCCCCGCTCCGCTCTCCTGGCTCGCGCTACGCCCACTCGGGTAATTCGGGTTACCCAAAACCCGAACCCAAAATAATGGGTACCTGAAATTTCGGGTAATAAGGTGTTCGGGTAATATTTCGGGTATCATTTTTGAAAACCCGAAATTCTAAAAACCCGAACTACCCGACCCGAATTTTTGGGTTAACCCGAATGCCCAGTGCTAATAATCACAGAGTGCAACACACGACCCCAGAAACCTGGCATCCAAGCTGCCATATTGGATATGGCGGGGGAAACACCGACGACTTACCCGTCACGGTGGGCCGGTCTATGCCTCGATCGCCACTCGCCCCTCCAGCTGGGCCTACGGCGATGGGGATTGGGCTGCGCGTGGAGGGTACATAGGTCGAGCACCCCGCATGGCGCGACGTGGCAGTGCGGTGCGGTGATGGGGAGGAGCTACCCGGTGCGGTGCCCGTAACGACAGTTGCATATGGGGGGAGGAGATGGGTCATGAGGGTGTGACTTGTCTGTAGCAGCATGCCACAGCAAAAGTCGATGGTGATGAGCTCAAGCAGTCATGGCGACATCAGCTCGACTCCTTTTATGCCACCGGTCCACGGGCCACATTGAGGAAAGAGAGAAAATGAATAAGTCTATTTGGCCTCCCTCATTTTTTACCCCTAATCGAATCGTCTTCCTCAACCGCAAAACCGGGTATAAAACTTCCCCCATCTTTGAAGGTGTAAATCAACTGCTTTAGTTGTTTTGAAAGTGGTTTCTATAGGTAGGACCCACATATCAGTGAGATATGACAAAAATATATGGTCGACCCCACATGTCATCTCCTTTTCTCCTTTCCCCACCTCTGCTTCCCTCTTTATTATAGAATCATGTGATGATTAAATCTTGGTGATGAACAATTGTCAAAGGTAAGTATTTGTGAAAATACAGTGAAGTGTTTCGGACGATGAACAGTGTAGGTCAGCATTGGAAAGCTAGTCAGACCGGATGATGCAAGCTGATCAGACCGGAGGTATGTGGCCGGTCTGACCAGGTGGCCCAATGATTTGATCGGGCATACTTTGGTTTGGAGTCGGTTTTGGGTTGTTTTCATGGAATTTCTAGATTGCTTCATGTGTTATGACTTTTAGATGGTTTTTATTCATATGTGATACTATTGTGTGCTGATGTGAGTCAAGTTAATGTGAACTTGTACTCGGATATTGAGTTTCTTTGTTGTTCATGTGCAGGTGTTGCTTGAGGCCATGGGAGTATAGCCGACGATGGATCAGGGCTAGGCTTGAGAAAACTTGAGGTCCAGAGGGTCAAGGAGATCATGCGGGATGCTCAGGCAAGAGAACAATGCATGTGGAGATGAAGGTTTTCATATGACATACACATGATGTAGTATGTTTATGGAAATAGGAGTCAAATTTAGATTGGAGTCCAAGTTTGGAAGGTTTGGAGTTTGGAATTGTATGGGGATGTTGTTTTCCTGATTTGGTTGTAGGTATAAATAGAAGAGGGGTTAAAGCTAGAAGATATCGACTTTTTAGAAAGAGAAAAGTTAGTGTTTACTTCGAGGCTTCGATTCTAGTTTAAGAGTTGAAAGAGGAGTGTGTTGGATGCACTTTATAAAATATATTGATACAATAAAGTTGATCTACTTTCAAGAGTTTCGTCGGGTTGTATTTTTCTAGATCTCGATAGTTAGACCGACTAGGAGGCAGCGGTCAGACCGGTGAGACACAAATGGTCAGACTAGTAGCGGCAGCAAGCAGGCTAGGAGAAGGGTACAGGTCAAACCAGCGACTGTACTATGGTCAGACCGAAGTTAATCTAGCATCAAACCGGGCTATGTTGATAATTTCATCGCGTTTGAGGGTAATGTTATAATTTCGCAAAAAGATTTGGTTTTTGGTGATCCGACCATTCACATGGTTGGCTTGATTCTCATATTCGATCCTAAATTTCTCCCTCTTTGTAGGGTTGGCATGTTTCCTGACGTGAGACGACATTACAAACTGATCGAGCTAATTGTGATTCCATGAACATCCATGGATCAGAAAGTTGTTGCTTCATGCATTCAGGTGATCACAAGGGCATGCTAATTGTGTTGTGCATATATACATCCTATCAACACCTGAAGCTGCAAGACCGATGAGCGACTCTGTTTGGCATCACGGATATGGAGCCAGCTGCCACAGCATGCAGTTCTTCTTGCTCTCCGCAGCCGCCTCCTCGCCAACGACTACAGTCCTAGCACGTGTACAACATCGAATAATGGGGAGGTCTAATGAGCGTAGCGCTGACCACCAGAACGTAGCACTCGTCGTTGACTGTATCTGGCTAGGTCCTGTCCCGACACCTCGTTCAGTCATCGTCGTCCGGTCATGCGCCGCCATGCGACGAGGAGGACATCCACCTTGACTACATCTAGAAGGGTGTCCTCCTGCCCAAGCCCTCGATTGTCGGCGACCGCCTCGTCGATGCCCTCGTGTCCTCATTTGCTTGCGCCCTTGCACTATTCTACCTGTTCACTGGGCGTCTCCTTGCCGAGGAGCGCACCGACGGGACCGTCACCATCATGCTATGGTGTATCAATGAGGGCGCTGAGTTCGTCCACACAGCGGCGCCTGGCATGGCAGTGTCCAATGTCGTCTTGTCACTCTACACGATGTCAGAGGTATGGTCATTCTGTTAGTGATATGCCCTAGAGGCAACATGGAGATGTTGGATACCACGTCAATGTTTATGTATAAATGAATAAAGTGTTATTCAGTTTCATGAAATAGACATATTGTATTGATCAATAAGTATGTGACTTATTTATGAGACTCTATATGTATGAATCTATTTCTAAACGATCCCTGATCATATGTCATATTGTTGGAACAAATATGATTCTAAGATCGGCATGTTTATTGATTGATGATCATGTCTCATAGATCATGGGTATGGAGATACCAAATCAATAAACATGGACACATGTGTTGGAGAACACATTGTTGGATAGACCCACCATGAGACACTACAGGAATTAATGTGCCATTAGTTGGTCTCAGGTAGTGTTGCTACAAAGTCATTAGACCTGAGATCACCATGGATTCCAACATGTGTAGTAGCCTACTTTGGCACTACCAAACGCTATTCCGTAACTGGGTAGTTATAAAGGTAGTTTTCGGGTTTGCTATAAAACATGGAGTGGGATGTGAGTGATCAAGATGGAATTTGCCCCTCCTTTGGAGAGATATCTCTGGGCCCCTCGAGGTACTGGATTATGGAAATGCATGGCCATGCTGAGTTGATTGAGGAGTCAATCAACAGACAGATAATCCAATACGGTTCGAGTGAAAGGTTAAGCTATTGAAGGGATGGCACACATCTTGCCTATAGCTTAACCGGTATCGTGAGGCAAAGGGATTTGTGTACACATTACAGTTTCGAGCCGATATTATTCTTGTATACTATGGTGTCAATATGTGCTGCTAGGCGCCGCTATTGACGGGCGCCGAGTTGGACTCGAGCCGACGATCGGCTAAGTTAGACTATAGCCGAAACCAAGTATACCCGAACCTACAGTGGTCGCACGCTTAAGGGGATAGAATAGATATTCGAGTTGGACTCGGATACGGCTCGATCGGATAGGGATCCGATCGGATAGAGTCCTATGGGCTTACGACGTGTGGGCGGCCAACTCTATGAGATACGGATGAGATCCGATTCAAAATAGAGTCCCGATTGGCCACTAGTCCCGCGGCCAACTCTATATAAAGGAGGGAGGGGTGGAGAGCCGTGATATGTCAATTGCATCGCGTGCAACGTAAGTCGCCGAGATCAATCTCCACGGAAACCCTCCCCACTTTCGAGCCAAACCCTAGCCTTGCATCGCGTGCTAGCACACGGGTGTTCGGCGTTCGTCCCCGGACGTGTGGATACTGTAGAGGCGCCGCTACGTTGCGCGCCGTTGATCGGCTTCGGATCGGCCGCAATCCGAGCGTTCGGCTGTGGTGGAATCGCCGCGGTCGGGCGCATCGGAGTGAGGCGTGAGAACGCGGCCGGACGAATCGAATCGGCTGATTGGCGAATCGGCCGTCTCCGGGAATCGGCTACACTGTTCCGGATCGGATTGCCCCGATTGGCTATTCCGCCGCACTCTACTCCAATCGGTAACGATCTATCGGCCCTTACTTGCAAGTGTTCCTGGTTTGCGCGGTTAAAAGTTTTTGTTTTCGGCTAGCGTAGCCTCCGCGTAACCCTTCACATTCTACTCGTACAACCTGGTGCTCAGAGCCAACGCCGCCATAAAGTCGCGACCCGTGCTATCGGTGCACGTCATTGAGCTCATCGACGGCGTCTTCATCGGCATGTTGTTGAAACCACTCCATCAGCGACGACACCATCTTTTGGGAGTTCATGAACGCTTGGTCGGGGATCAACTGTCAGTCCACTGCGGCGACACCATGAGCGACGACCTGTGAGAGATCTACACGCCGACGCCGGTGTTCCGACAGTGGTTCGTCGAGACCAGTCTGACGGCAATCCCTATGTCGTTAGTCAAGTTGCAACACATTGTTTGCGGTTCGAGCAGCCGAACATGCAGGAATGCTTCTTTACCTTCTCGGGCGGACCTCCACTATTGAAAGGCGAAGATCACCAAAGGTATGATACTGATGGAAACCTCCTTGGGGTGGCCCATCTTCACGACAGTAGGTTGATAAAAAAAGGATAACTTGCTGCGAACAGCGGGGTAACTAGCTTTATACCTGCTAGTTGGTTGCGACCAAGCGGCGGGGAGAGAGGCACCAAAACCTTGAAGACTCCGACTCGATCTCTGAACGATCGCAGAACCACAAGCCGAGACTAATCCACACAAAAGGCCTAAAAGCCTAGAGCACGAATTAGGGGACCTCAGAGAGATCTCTCACAATCCCAAGAAGAACTCGCAAGAACAAGGGTGAGTAAGACACTTAGCGCTCGGTTGCAATACCGTATCGGTTTATCAAATGATCAAAGCTGCATTTTCAGTAGTACATAGGGGGTATTTATATTAGAAACAACCCTTCCAGATGGGTATAGGATAAGTATGAACTGAAGTGGCCACATTGGGAGGGGAAAGGCCAACTGGTGGAAGCATTCATGGAGTCTTCTTTGGTTCACGCGCGTCTTTAGTTAAATACTCATAACTCCCAGCTCGAAAGTCCAAATGATGCTCCGTTGGTTGCGTTGGAAACTAGAATTGATGGAGTTTCCAACCATGTATGACTTGGCCCCTGTCTCTTCCTGAGATGGTACGGACTTGGATGTGAAGTTGAAGCTTCTGTCATGTAACCTTGAGTGTTGTGTGCGTAAGCCTTCTCAGTTCGGAGAGCACTGTTGGTGTCTTCTGTGTAACCTTTTGTGTCGTCCATGTGACACAGCGGAGGAGCCTCTTGTGTAAACCTGAATAGGAGCAAAGTACGAGACTTAGGTAGGTATATGACTCTCATCAATATCGAGATGTAACTCAGAGAGGAAAGCATGCACCTCTTGTTGCAGTTTCTTAGCATGGCTGCACGTAACCGGTCCTTCATACACATGTGCTTGTGTACCTGATGCGTGGTCTTGTGTAACCTTTCTTGCACTTGATTCTTGATGCATAACCGGAGGTGGATTTGGCGTAACTGGCGATGCAACCGGTGTAACCAAGGCATCTGGGTTACGTATGGTTGGGATGTCCTCATCAATTACTGTGTGCGAAGAGAGAGAGAGAGAGGGAGAGAAGAGGGAGGGAGAGGTGGGGGAGCAGAAAAGGAGATGACATGTGGGGTCCATCATATATTTTTGTCATATCTCACTTACACGAGGGTCCCATCTACCGAAATCGTTTCCAAAACCATCGAAGGGGTCAATTCGCATTAGTTTTTAAAGATGAGAGAAGTGTTATACCCGATTTTATGTTGAGGGATGCGATTCGATTGAGGGTAAGAGATAAGGAAGGAGAACAGACTTATTCCAAGAGAAAAAGGCCCATTCTCCACCGCAGCAGCCCATAATATAAAGGCCTCGTCTAGTTGGGCCGATGACGGCAAGGGAGCGGCGTAAAGGCCCACGACACGATGACAGTGGCGATCAGCAAGTTAGCATAAATATGAGCCGCCATCAAATCAAGTCGTAAACTTGAAAATCCTAAAGCTCACAAGTAGACACAACAAAAAAGATTTTTATTTTTAAATATTTTAATTTTTAATTGTAAAAATAAACATTCTCAAAACTTATTTTGAAGGTACGAACCTCTTGGGCACGCTAGCCTGACTGACATAACAAAACAACACGTTACGCCGGTCTAAATGACGTGGCAACGTTATTTGGCCATGTCGGTCTGTGTGGGGTGTTAGGACAAAACTGTCACACTCGTTATGGATGGCGTGACAATGTTATTTTGCCACGTCAAACGGGCTGACGTGATCAAAAGGTTTAAATTGAAATAAGTTTTAGAAGGATTTATTTTTAAAATAAAAAATTAAAAAGTTTAGAAAGTAATAAAAATTCCTAAAAAGTTGGAAACGGTGAGGAAAATGCTCAAATATATTTTTGTTATGATATTATTTTTCTTACAAAGGGAATTAGAACAGTAGAAGTGTACAACAGTAAGTAACTAATTTAAATATGTCATAATGATATTATAGCATCGATGCTGACAACACAAAGGGGTTATGGTTAATTTCGTTACTTTTATTTCTTAAAAAATTATGAATGAAAAAAGTATACCATTAAAACGGTCAAAAAATACTTCCTACTATTTCCGTTCCATTTCTGAAAACATGAAATCAAAATAAAATCGGTAACAATACCCGGTACAGTCAGAAAACCCCGTACCGTTTCACCCTTACTCCCGTGTTTGGTTGACTTGTCGCACTTCCCCATGTGCACGTGATGTTGTACCTCAGCGCGTAATAAAATCATTCGATCGAGGAAAGCGTGTGATGACTTGGAACGGAGAGAGAGGATGCAAGTAAATTCGAGGAACGGAGTTAACAAACGCTAGGATAGATGCAAATTAATTGTGGGAAACAGAGTTAACGAATGCCGTGCTTAATTAGATCGGCTTAATTTGTACGAGAGGCGGCTTGGAAGGGAATAATATAGATTCATACAGAGGAAAAGGTTCTCTGTTGATGCAAACGCAGCCCATTCTTTCGCTTATTTACTTGTTTATCCAAATCAATTTATTAGTAAATAAAAAATTATTTACTAGTAAAATTTTATATAAATTAAAAACAAATGCTATAAAATGAACCATGAATAAAAAACTAAAAAATCAAATTCAAAATTTTACTTATAAGCAGAAACATAAACCAAACATGCGTTTCGCATGCACTGCGAGAAATTAAATTGCGTCTCGGACTTTTCAATGGGAGCCAGACGACTGTCAGTTTAGTTGGCATATCACGTGCTTCATTGCCGATTTGGTTGATGGTTTCCTTCTCAACGGATTATAGGTGTAATGGTTCGTTCACAATCTCTGGCAGAAAACCGCCAATTATCGGCAATTGTCGGTCCTATCGGCCCCTCGGATAGAGTGTGGTCCGATATTAGGGTGGTCCCAGCTTAATTTTGATCAAATTTGATATAATGTGCATTCTTTACTACATATTCATTTATAAACCACATATTCATTTATAAACCTTGTAGCATTTTCAACAAAATCTTGACGAATTTTACTTATTTATTTGAAACATAAAATATTGACGAATTTTCAACTTTCAACCGAAATTCAAGTTTCAAATTCAGAGCGCAGTTCGTCTGAATTCTGGGCGACGAAATCAACTGATTTTTCGGTGACTTTCGGTCTATCGGAGGTGGCCAAAACGAGATCCGAAAACGATAGTATGTAACACGTTCAATGTTTTACCATGGGCGTGGAGTAACAGGTGAGACTATTGTTCTTGATTGGTAGTAACTGAGCTTGCCTAGCTTGTTGTATGGTAAACCCTGCAAAGGAAGGTTCATTTTTTCAGCGCAGACAATAGACAGATTACTCTGGCCTTGCTGGGTTGCACTCATAATGCTGCTATAGGTAAGGTTCAGAAAATCCATTTGATAAAACTTGACCAGAAATTTCAATCCCACAACATCAAACAGCAGAGTTCTAACACAGTTTACACACACAAATGCTTAATTGAATTGGCAACTAGAAAACCAAACATAACTATATAACATGGCAGTAATAGTAGTACACAAACACAAGGACGGACCAGGCCTAATACTTGCTGATCCTTCCAACAACAACTTATACAATCAAACAGAGAACAACTTAAATACTTAAATATAGCAAGCATCACACGCTAGAGGAGGTTCTTACTTAAAAACCTTAACAACCTCCTGAACCTGAAAGGCTAAGACGACTTACTTAATTAACCACACGAAATCAACGAGAAGATCACATCAAGATCGAGCGGAGAAGTATGGATGGATTAGTGCTTACTCTAATATGGCAACTAATCCAACCAAGACAGGGGCGAGAGGAAGAGATCAACAAGAGATTAACTGATTAAGAGCTTCGTAATAATTATTTAATTTGCTCCTGGTTAGTTCTGCTGCGAGCATAAAAGGAGCCCATATTAGCAGCAGATTGGAGGAGCGAGCACGACGAGCGGATGGCTTCAGCTTCTAGTTCTTCACGGATGTCGTTCAGTTGTCGGTGTCATCGGAGACGGGAACGCCGCCGCCGCCATTCCTGTCGCCGTTCCTGTCGTTGCGGCCGCGGCCCGCGATGACGCTGGCGACCGCGGCGACGAGGTCCTTGATGATCTGCTCCTTGATCTGGCCCCTGCGCGGAGGCATGAGCAGCGCCCGCGCCGCCCTGCTGCCGCCTCCGGCGCGCTCTCCCCCCGCGGGGGACGACATAGCGGGAGCCTGAGCCTGAGCCTGAGCCTGGTAGCTCTCAGTGGCCATCGGCGCCGGCGAGCTAGTCGGTGGGAGACCGGGAGGAGAGACAGCAGCTGCGAATGAATGACTGTTTCGCGCAGCGACGGCGAGGCGGCACTCCATTAAATAAGCTCGAGTCGAGCCCGATTGATTGGTGGGCCCCAAAGTGCGCGTGGGGCCCAAAAAGTACCCAGTGTGGCCCCGCCGGTGGGACCCAATCGCGAGCAGCGACTTTCAGGAGCAAGCAACGCGTCGATGACAAGTGGGGAAGGATCATCCGGGCCCACTGTCATTGAGAGGCTGATGGATTTCCGTGTCACAGTAGAAATGCACGGATATTCAAACTTGGTCGGTCCGTGGGCCTCCACCTCGCCGCAATTTTTCCACGTAGGTTATGCTCCACGCAATCACGGGCTTGGCTTGGCTCTGCCTTGCCTTGGACAGCATGCCGATCGATGCAGCAGCTGCTGGTTTGTGATGGAAACCTCTCCATTAGCCGCGCTAATGATGCCTTTATCACACCAAAACAAAATTAGAAAAGAGACGAGGACAGTGCACGCCGAAAAGCTTTGTAGTGACTCACTCTTCTGTCTCGAAATATATATCAATATATTATTATGAATCCAAATATATTTTGTATTAAATGTAAAAGTATTACTGTATTTTAAAACGATGGAAATAGTTTATTCGGTCCAGGAGCCGGGGTGGTTCAGTGATCAGTATCATCAAGGTTGCTGCTTTCGTTTGCTTTCTATTACCACCAATGCTTATGCGCCTAATGGCGAACGCCACGATGTGGATAAGCATAAGGACACGCAGGTCAACAGCAAGTGGTGCATCGGGAGGGAAGATGCTTTTACATTTGCCGGTACTGTGCATAATCCGAATTGTCTGAACTTTTTGAAGTTGCTAGATGGATACAGGCAGCTTGTTCTGCTTGTGTGTTTCCTTATTAGCGAAGAAACTTGAGAGGTAATCCTGGCCGTTGGAGCATCATCATCATGCATGTTTGGGATGGAATGTTCGCGTGACCTCATCAGGAGCACGTCAGCACGAGCTGCGGCCTGCGTGCACTCGCAATCGCAGGTTTTTTTCTTCTTTTGAGCGAATTCGCAGTCGCAGGTGTGCGTTGGCAGCTCGGGTTCGGTGGGGTTTGTTCGAGCATGCGACCGAATTGGTTTATGGCCGACAATGATATGGGCCAGCGGGGGGAATGCGTAAAAATTGCGGTTTGGGCTCGACTTCCCGAAATCCAGATTCTTACCATCTTTCTCTTGTTTCTGCCGGTTGTTTTTTCGAATGGAAAAGTCTACATGTACTAAAATTTTCTTACAAAATGCTTACAAACTCTGATGTTATAAGCCGTGAGTAATCTAGATTTGTTGTAACTTTCATATAATTAAATCAAATGGTTTAGAAATTTGTTAGTAAGAGTTTTATAAGAAAATTTTAATACGTATAGCAATGCTCGAATCTTCAGTCCCTCCTTTAAATAAGGTCAAAGTACCCTAACTTACTCATGCATCATTCTACTTCTCATATAGAAGCAAAAATACTATAGAATGATCTCTCATCCAGATGGGACAACTTAATGTTGACGAGAAATCTCTCTCACGCGCTGGCCTGGGAGATCTGCTTGACTCCAGTGCGAGTCCTTCTCACCGCCACGGTGCGAGCGTGCGCTTGATTTGATCTCGCCAATCAACAAGAAAGAAAACAAGGAAGTGTTCGTTAAGCGTTAGGCCAAGTCCCCGCGAGATCGGCCAAGGAAATCCATGAACGTATATATGTTATTCCAGACCATATTTGGGCCAAGCGACCAGAACGTATCGGTCATGCCGAGACGATCATCAGTCGTCCGATCCAAATATAACGAAGAATAATAAATATACGAATCAACAGACTAGCCGATGCTGGGAAACTAACATCAAGTCGGCTGGTATTCCAGTGAATTTCGTGTGGACATAATATTCCTAGATCAAAGATGTAAGCAAACACAATCTAGGCATAAAAGATAGGCCCAATACAAATCTAATAAAAATCACGTTAAGAGAAACACATTAGGGTGAATAAGGTCGGCTGAAACCCCGACGCTATCTCCAGATAAAGTAAATCCAAAAGACTAGATCACTGATGGTTCTAAAGACGACTCAATAGTTCAGTCCTGATGCAACATTAAGTATCAAAAGAAACATCCAATCTATTACTTTCAACCTATACTCCGTGAGATGGTAGATACTACATACGAACCAACCAACCCTTAGACCTAGCCTTGTTGACCACATACTCTCGACAAGATGAATCAACCACAAGATAGATCTAAGCATCGAATTGGTTCATATGCACTATATGATATATGTCGCAGTAAAACTATTGAATCTAATGTATCATTGCGATGGAAGCATTAGAAACAAGTAATCTCACCGCTAACGACAAACATGTACCTGAGTTTGGGGATCGAGACGATACAGCCCAAAGCCAAACAGGGTGTTCGTCCAAAAGGAAATGGATGGTGATTCGCCGAAGATTAGATTGATTGAATCGTCTCAATACAGAGGGTCTCGGGTCCTATTTATACCCAAGATACAAATATCTGTAACAACTTTGGACTCTATCCAAACTACTGTTTAAACATCATATCATCCCTAGCGGGATCCATAATATATTACAACTAACAATTTAATGAATTTCTAGATTACAGGTACAATTGCCGTTGCAGGACTCTATCCATAAGTGGCAATATCTTTAAACGCGCAATTAGCAACCGAATTTTCCACTTATCTTCAAGCTTCGTTAAACACGGTTTCATCTCTTCGAACTCGGAATCGGCTGGCTGTTCCCATTCAATCCATCCTCACCGACCGGCCCCGCGATCAATCTTTTAGCCGATACGACTCCTGCCTTCGGCCGATCCGATTCCACTTTGCCCTTTTAAGACTTAGGAACCCCATTACCAAATTCCAGTGTTAACACAAGCCCCCCAAGTCCGTAACATAAAGTATTGCGGATTTGTTCACCTATTCAAACTCTTGCTCCCTTCTTGGCCCAAATCGTCTCGCCTTCTCTCCAAGGGCTCTTTAAATATCCACCTTCCTTGGTCGAATCACCTACGCCCTCAACGTGCGCTCGGCTTTCTTCTCAAACAAACTTCCTGCCCTTCTCTCTCCCCTCCGGCGACTCCATCGGCGTTCGACACCTTTCCCACGCTCTTCGAACCCCATCTTCGTCTCCGAACTTCCCGATGGCCTCCGCCGCTACTTCAAGCACCTCCAACTCACCGGCCACCACCATCGCGCCAGCCGCAACCGCAACACCATCTGCCGCCGCCACCGGAACTGCTCCAGCCGCCGCTACGAACGAGTTTCCTCAGGTATTCTCTTCCGCTCTATAATTTTACGCCCAACTCGCTTCTCCAGATATCTTTATTCCAATGATCCGTTCGGTAATTTTCAGTAGTATTTTATCCCATACCCTTACTAACTAATACTTTTTTCATTCCGAACTATAAAACACCATCATTCCTGACTAGTACTTTTCTCCCCTTCTTCAAACTGTAGAACCTGTCTCATCAAATACTCATCCCCAATCTGACACAAGAAGAGAAGTATTTCCTTGGGCCTATCGGCAACACGCACCAACCGATGTAATCGTAGCCGAAACCAACCGCATGCCTTTCAACACCGCCAAACCATCTCTTTCCCATTGGAACGGAACATTCAAAGCTTGGCCATCTACGACGCAGCTGGACTGAATGGTATCGGAGGATACAATCGGCCAAGTACACCCAATGGGAAGAAAAGAAGCTCGCCCAATGCTTGGAACTGTCCATCGCGCATGGAAAAGGACGAGCCACTTCTATCGGCTGCGACCTACTTTTGGAACGACAGCTTTCAACGCCTTCCTCTTTAGGCAAGGGCCGATGACCATCACACTAGCCGATGTACATATGACAACCGGCGGACATCGAATCATCGGCTAATCCTGCGTTTTGAACCGAAAAGGCCAACATCGGTTCAAAATCAAAGCCATCGGTGGATGGAGCGGCTTCATCGCCCAAACACATGAAAGATGGAACAGTCGGCCACGGGAATACACCGCCTTCGATGATGTGGCTGGAAAAATTTGTATTCGTGGATCGAGCCGTGGGCCGACCGCCAATTGGCAAATCATGGCCGAAATCTTAGCCGACGGAACGGAGTTTGCATTGGGAAAATACCTCCTCGGCTACACATATCAAATGCTACATCAAGCCGCCACGAAAATAGCCGCCAACGCCCGGTCAACACCGGTGGCCCCGGTGGTTTCTCCAAATCTGGCCGGTGTTGGCCACCCGAACGTAGCCGGTCGGCCCGCCCGGATGCCGGATTCCCAAGGCTAGAGCCAATTGAAGATGAAGAAGGTGATCGGATTACCACCGGGCGATGCACGAACTATGGAGAAGCGGCCGCCGCCCATGCAGTTCAAGGCAATCGGCCGAGTTATTGGCCGATTGGTTCACACCTTTACGATGGGCTATCCCGCGAGAACCGTACTGGTATTTCTACCCCGACCAAGGATCTTTTGAGCTGCCGATCGACTTCAAATGGGATGACCTCAACTCAACCGACAGCCCAAGGTGTAGAAAGTTGTTCTTCGCCTCTCTGTCTCCCTGCATTCTGCCGCCCGGGGTTCACCAAGGCCGATCAACAGCCTGGAGTTATGAATTCTACTACCCGGTATCGGTGGCGCGATAGTTCGGTCTTGGGCAACTACCCGTCGGCTTCTTTTATGCCGATAAGATCGAAACCAGAGGAGCGGTCGGCCAAGATTTGATGATGAACTGGCTGCTGAACATAGCCGGTCCCCCCTTCGGCGACGCCAACACAATCACCCTGTCGACGAGGAGAAGCGCTGCTTACGACCAATGGTGGTCCGAATTTAGACGCCATATTTTTCACCAACGGCCGTCCTGCTACATCGATTTGCTTCTGCCGGATGATATCCCCTCGGTATATCTCTACTTACATTCGATGATTCCCTTCCTATGATTCGTTCATCGGCCGCGTCAGCCAATTTAACATTCGTGCTCCGACTTTGCAGGAAACAGAAACGGAGCGGCCGACGGTAAGCGACTCCGGACGCCCCGTTGAATATAACCCAGGCGTTCTGGACGTGGGGGGCCTTGCTTCGTCGGCCATCGGCTGGGGGGCGCCCAAACTATCATCTTTGTTGCGAGGGCAGGTGCGTCGTCCAATCGCGCCAAAAAGGAAAACGGCACCACCACCGCGTTTGTCACTGCGCCCCCCCAAAAAGGTGAAAAACACAATTGATTGCCTCGCCGACAGCCTTCCCCTTAGATCCGGCCATCGAGCAATTCCTCGATGCCGCTGTTGATGAGGAAGCGCCAACGGCTATCCGGCGACGGCCGCGGGCTTCGAGTCCCGAGTCGGTAAATGCTCCAATCGACGCTCCGCCGCCCCAAGTCCTCCGACCAAACGTCCTCCCGTAAGTTTTTACTTCGTTGGTCCGGTTTCGCGACGATCGCCCGTACTCGACTCGTCTGTTCTTCGCACTTCAAGAAATTGGCCGGTCGCACTCCTCGCCTTGCACCGCCGTAATCGATTCTTACCCTTTGTCTCGTGATAATCAATCGCTCGTCTGCTAATCCCTTTTTCCTCTTTGCGCTCCCACGATCTCCACCGGCCGCTCCCAGCGTCGGGCGAATGTATGCGCTGTTGGGGTGGTGATGATAACACGGCAAAGAAAGCGACGACCGTGGGCAATGATCCAATGAACCAACAGCCCCGACGCCGACACCGACGGTAAGTCGACCGGCCCCAACCATTGGTTTTGTCATGCCCCGATCCTTTCTTCCCCCTGCAGCACGTGGCCGATCTCCTCAACTTTGACTTGTCGAGTTCGAGGAACCCGTGATGCCGGCGAGGAAGCGCTTGCGGCGTCGGCTGAGGACCTGAGAGCCACTTTGGCCGATATCGGCTACCGGCTGGAAGCCTCATTTGATGCGCTGGTGGTCGACTGTGGCTCGATACGTGCACGGTTCAGAGACATCCAAGACCAGCTGTCGGATGCTGTAGCTGAAGCCATCGTACCGGCGACCTTCATGGAAGCCTACCAGTTAAAATATGAACGAGCCCGGCAGCGAGTCATTGATCGCCGTGAGAGTCAGGCGCGGTCGGCTGCCATCCAATCGACCAAAGAAGCCATTGAAGCCCGGAAGGCCACCTTCGACCGCCTGAAAACAGAGCCGGCGGCCAAGCTCGAGGAACTCCGTGCCCGCCGGGATCAACTGGTGGCCGACCTCGTTCAGATTACAAATGAAATCGACGTCCATGAGGAGTATATGGCTGATCTGTCGGCCAGGGTTGAAGCTGAGCGCCAAAGCATTAGGGCGGCCGTTGCGCATTTGTGGGGCTTGGTGCAGAGCGCTCGATCAGTAGCAGGGTCCGAGGCCGACGACCTTAGGGCAATCGGCGAGGTCGACCAGGTTAGACGGACAGCTCTGTCGGCCATAGCCGATTTTCTGAAGAAATGAGATTGTAAAATGTCCAACCCTGTGAGATCGGCTTGTGTTTCTGCAACATACTTGTGTTTTTGCGATGTAATCGGACAACCTGTATTATTCGTGCTTGTAGATACAATCGGCTATGTTTGTACGTAGGATTGCCCCTTGGCTGTGCGCGGCGTCTTGACTTGTTTAGTTAAAAATTACTCTGAAGTGACGCCCCGACCTTCAACTTTTCTCGGTCATTCGTCTCGCTAGCTATCAGCCGGCAACACCCGATTATGTCGCCGACCTGTCTTCGTAAGCCGACCCCCTCGAATCTGTACTCCGGGAACCCGTGAGTCCTGGGCGATAGGTATCCAGACTTGCGCAGTCGCTTCTTTTTCAACGATTCCCGACGCTTATAATGATGATCTCTTTGACTCTCGGGTTGGTAGCGACCTTTCACATCTAAGAACCGTATCTTTTCTTTCTATAAATGGGTTCCCCCGGCTCTTCCGAATAACTCACGGCCGAAGGCGACAAACCTTCAGTAGTAGAACACCTAGTCTTTTAAGTCTTCGGCAAGGCTTCTCATGGCGTCTTCGAGCTCGTCGGTGAACCAGGTGGTTTCTCAACTCATCTACTCTCACCGTTTTCTTTCTTCGAATACTCAGGGACGGATTTCCTTGCAGCCGCCTTACCCGCTTCGGGTGATCCTGGAAATTATGGAGACGCCGTACGAGCTGTCGGTCAGCCAGGACCGACGAGTGAGGGCGCACCTGAAGCGCTTCAGGGAGTTGGAGGCTCGTCACCCGGCGGCCAGGCCTTCTTTCCATCTTGGTGGCATTCCGGCTGCTGCCCCCATGGCGTCTTCGACGCTCGCGCACCTCGACCGGCTGGAGGGTAGGCAAGCCCAACTTGCCAACGAGCTACTGACCACGACCACCGACATAAGGGTTACTCGGTTGGAGCACCTGATCCTGGATGCTCTAGAGATGGAGACTGCGGAGCCCATCGAACGAGCCCTGGCGGCCTTTAGGGAGTACCTGGCAAACATGTAATCAAGGACGGCCTCGCGTCGATTCTGAATAAAGCTCGTTTTAATGTTCCTGGTTCCGCCTGACTTGGGGTTTTTTCAACTTCCCTGGCTTGATTAGTCAAAATCGGCTTGATTTTTGATCTTTTGACTGTTTATTGTCTGACTATCTCGCGCTGTCTCGCGCATGTGTATGCCCCCAAGTTTTGTTGATAGCTTGGATGTCGACAAAATTTGTGAGTCCGACGCGTTCATTCATTCTGATCTCTGTCGGGGGTCCTGAGCCGATCATGGGGCGTGGGAGGGTGTATGCAAATGCCTAAAGACGATGCCTTGTAAGGCATCGGCTGTCGTGGGTCGGCCTATTGTGATGATAACCGACTGATCCACACGCTCGGGTAGTATTTCTTTAGATATTTTCCGTTGAGGGCCCTTCCGAATATCTCCCCATCCAGCCCTTTTAGCATGTAAGCTCCTTTGGAGACGCATTTGTGAATCTTGAAAGGCCCCTCCCAATTTGGTGACCATTTGCCGAATTTGTTATCTCTGGACCCGATTGGGAGTATAAGCTTCCAAACGAGTTCGCCTTCCTCAAATGATTTAGGGACGACCTTTTTATTGTAATGTCTGGCTACTCGTTCCTTATCTTTTGTTACTTTTTCTAAAGCTCTCATTCTGGATAAAGCGAGATCCTCCGACTCGTCTATCATGAGGTTATAATAGTCGTCGGCTGTGAGTTGGTCTTGTAGCTGAATACGCCTTGAGCCGATGACATTTTCCCATGGAAGTACCGCTTCGTGTCCATAGACCGGTTTGTATGGGGGACTTGGATGGACCGTGGCATGCCATCCGATACGCCCATAATGATTCGGCCAATCGGGTGTGCCATTGCTTAGGATGCTCGGATATCTTTCTTTTGATCAGCTTGATCAAGCTTTTGTTTGAAGCTTCGGCCTGACTGTTGGCCTGCGCGTAATACGGCGAAGAGTTAAGTAGCTTGATCCCCATGCCGTCGGCGAACTGGATGAACTTGTCCGAAACAAAGATGGACCCCTGGTCGGTCGTTATCGTTTGCGGAATGCCGAATCGATAGATGATGTGTTCTTTGACGAACTCGATTGTGTCTTTAGATCCACTTTTCTGAGGGGGATCGCTTCCACCCATTTTGTGAAATAATCTGTGGCCACTAGGATAAACTTGTGCCCCTTGCTTGAAGGTGGATTGACCTGGCCGATCATATCAATGCCCCATCCCCTAAAGGGCCACGGCTTAATGATTGGGTTCATGGCCGACGCCGGAGCTCGTTGTACCGCGCCGAACTTTTGGCAGTCTTGGCATCCTTTATAGTATTTAAAACAATCTTCTAGCATTGTCGGCCAGAAATACCCGGCTCAGCGAAGCAGCCATTTCATTTTGTGTGCCGATTGATGCGTGCCGCAGATTCCTTCGTGTACTTCCCCGATGGCCACTGTGGCTTGATCGGCGCCCAAACACTTGAGTAGAACGCCATCGATTGTCTGATAGTATAAATCTTCGTCGAGCAATACGTACCGTAGTGCCTTGTATCGTAGTTTCCTTGTGGCCGACTGAGAAGGGTCTTTGAGATAATTGTAGACGTCGAATCTCCAATCGTCGCCAGATGGTGGCGACGCCTATGTCGATGTCTTTCAAGCATCGGCCGGTAGCTGATGCCCCTTGAGCCAAATCATTGGCCTCCGTGTTTTGCTCCACGGGAATATGTTTCAAAGTGACTAGCCGGAAGCCGTCCATTAACTTCCGCACCGTCGATGATAGATCATCGGTGCGTCGTTTTTGCACTCATATTCTCCTGATAATTGACTGATGACGAGCAACGAGTCTCCCATTATCTCGACCGTGTCAGCTTCCATCTCCTTAAGCAGAGTTAGCCCTTTGAGAATGGCTTCATACTCAGCTTGGTTATTCGTAGCGTGGGGGTCGATGGCGAAAGCGAACTCGAAGCTTGCCCCCCTGGGCGAGACAAGAACTAAGCCGATGCCACAGCCGTTGGTGCACACCGAGCCATCGAATGTCAAAGTCCAAGGCATAATTTTCATGGAGCCGATCGAATCGTTTCTATGTTCCACAATGAGATCGGCTATGGCCTATCCTTTTACTGCTCTGGGAGCCTGATATCGCAGATCGAATTCTGTCAGCGCGAAGATCCACTTTCTGATCCTTCCTTTGAGCACTGGAGCCGATAGCATGTACTTGACTACATCGGCTTTGCAAGTTACAGTGCATTCATTGGACAGCAGATAATGCCTTAACTTTGTGCATGAGAAATAGAGGCACAGACATAACTTCTCGACGGGTGAATACCTGGTCTCTGCATCTAGTAGCCGCCGGCTGAGATAGAAAATGGCCCTTTTCTTGCCGTCGACTTCTTGGATCAAAACAGTGCCGATTGACTTGCTGTCGGCGGACAGTATAGCTTGAATGACATTCCTTTTTGTGGGGGCATTAGAACTGGAGGGGAGCTTAGATAATCTTTTATGTCGTCTAACGCCTTCTGTTGCTCGCCCCCATGTGAATGTCCGATCGGCCTTAAGCCGAAGCAATGGTGTGAACGGCTCCATTTTTTCGAGAGGTTAGCTATGAACCGTCGATGAAGTTTATCTTTCCGATTAATGACTGGAGTTGTCTTTTATCCTTAGGGGTTGAATTGTCTTAATGGCATTAATGCTCCTTGGTGTGACTTCAATCCCTCTTTCATGAACGAGGAACCCTAAGAATTGCCCGCCGACACGCCGAACGCACATTTAGGCGGATTCATCTTCAATCCATATTTTCTCGTCCGCTCAAGCACTTGCCTCAGATCTGCAATGTGGCTTTCTGTTTCTCTTGACTTGACGAGGACGTCGTTAATGTATATCTCTACTAGTGCGCCGATCATGTCGTGAAAGATGTAATTCATCGCTCTTTGATATGTTGCCCAGCGTTCTTGCCGAACGTCATCACCACCCACTCGTAGAGGCCGATCGCACCGGCATCGAAAAGTCTGTCTTGTGGACATCCTCTTCACCATGAATATCTGGTTGTATCCCGCATTGCTGTCCATGAAGCCGATGATTTTGTGGCCTGAGGCAACGTCGACAAGCAGGTCGACTATTGGCATTGGGTATTCGTCTTTTGGGGTCGCCTTGTTTAGGTCTCTGAAGTCGATGCATACCCGAAGTTTGCCGTTCTTCTTCAATACTGGGACGATATTAGAGACCCATTCGGCATATCGCAAGGCCGAATGAATCCTCAGCCATATAGCCGAGTGATTTCGGCTTTAATTGCGTCGTACATGTCGGCTTTGAACCTCCCGGGAGGTTGTTTGAATGGCCGATATCTTGCCTTGATTGGCAGTTGATGGACCACTATCGATCGGCTAAGACCGGGCATCTCGAAGTATTCCCAAGCGAAACAATCTTTATATTCTTTTAGTAATTCAATAAGTTGGGATCTACAAAGAGGAGATACATTTTTGCTAATGTACGTCGGCCTTGGCTTATCACCAGAGCCGATGTCGATTTCTTCTAACTCGTCGGCCGACGTGAAGCCTTGTCCTAACTTGCCATCGTCTTCGTCCGCGGTGGCTATGCCGAGCACGCCGGAGCCCTCCACCATGTCTTGTTCAAAGCAAGAATGCGGCTCATCGTTCCGATGGCCGTATTGTTGAATTGGGCACATTTAGAAAATCGGCTTGCCGATTTTCCCGATAAACAATCGATGCCTTCGATTTCCCAAAGTGGCAAATCGGCACCGACGACACTAACGACTGTCGGCGGCACGATCTCGATCTTGTCGCCGTCCCATTGGATCGGCTCGGTGCACTGTAGAAGGGATGCAGCAGCTTGGCGTGTATCCAGTCCCTTCCGAGCAGAAGCCGTAAGACCCCTTCCCGTCGATGACAAAGAACGTTGTGGGCACGGTTTTGTTGCTGATGGTCAGTTCGACGTTGAGAACGCCTTTGGTCTCCGATGGGTTGCCGCCGAAGTCTTTGAGTACCATGTTGGTTTTTATCAGGTCTTCGGCCCCTTTCCCAAGTTTTCTGAAAGTTGCGTAAGGCATGAGGTTGACTGCCGCTCCCCCATCGACCAACATTTTGGAGATCGTCTTGCCGTTAATGAATCCTTTGATGTATAACGGTTTCAGATGCCGGTTTTCGGTCCCTTCGGGCTTGTCGAAGATGGCCTGGTCTGGTGAGATTGTTAGTTTTGTCGGGTCATCTTCGATAGCACCCGCGTCGGCTTCGGGGGCGCCGAACTCGGCCGGCAACATGAAGACCATGTTAACCGATGCGGCAGCTTTACTCTTCCCTTTGGCTGCCCTTCTGGGTTGGTCGGCTGGGCTTTCCTCGGCTTGTTCTTCGATGGCCATAGCGTTCTCTTGCTTGGGTACCCACCATCTTTTGATCTTGCCCAGCCGACGACGTTGTTCGTATATCATTTGTCTCACCTCGTCTTCTCTTCCTTCACGCTTGAGCCGTTGAATTCTCCTCTTCTGGGTCTTCGTGAATAGATCGGACGGGCACCATTGGGGGTTGGCCGATTCCCCATCGTCGGCTTCTTCGTCATC
Organism: Oryza australiensis; assembly: GCA_019925245.2. NCBI lineage: Eukaryota > Viridiplantae > Streptophyta > Magnoliopsida > Poales > Poaceae > Oryza > Oryza australiensis. The sequence continues at coordinate 53,202 of JAIFGZ020000277.1, read as the reverse complement.
GCGGTTGTCTCCATCCCAGTTCTAGTTGATGAAGAAGTCCTGATGGATCGGCCCGAGCCGATCATGGACAGGTCGCCGTCTTCGGTTTAGTTGGACGGCTCTGGGGATGAACCGGACTGGGCTTGCAGACGACAAACTCCCGCGTTCGTCGTCGTTATGGTGATCGTTGCACGTTGGGCAATCTTCCAAGTGTTGGTAGCCTCATGCCGGATTCCCAGCAATGCGAAGAAGCCGCAATGCCAATGTGGATCATCATGGCTCGCCATGTTCCGTTGGCTCTGGACTCTTGGCTCGTGCCGGCGAGGTGCTTCGTCGTAAATTTCTTCACGCCGAGACCGATATTGATGATGGTATCGGCTTCGTTCGTGGATCGGCTGTCGGCCAGCCGATTTGATGACTGGGCGCACCATGTTAATTTGTGCAGTGTGGTTTCCAATCTGGTCCTCTCCTGTTTCGGCCTCGATCAACGTATCGGCTAAGCCGTGCGCCATTCTGTCCTGTCGATCAGCTCGCCCGGGGCCGGCATGGACTGTGTTGATCGGAAACGGATTGCCGTCTACTTTCATGGACCGACTTGAGTCAGCAAACTTTAACTTCCCGGCCTCGATGGCCGACTGGATTTGCTGCCTGAAGACTTTGCAATCGTTCGCGGCGTGAGATGTGGAGTTATGCCACTTGCAGTACTTCTTCTTTTTCAATTCTTCGGCCGACGGGATCACATGATTTTCGGGCAACTGGATCTATTTCTCCTTGAGCAGTAAATCAAAGATCTTGTCGGCTTTAGTGATGTCAAAATCGTACTTTTCTTCTTTCGCCGTCTTCAGCAGCCACTGGCAGACGATGGCCTTCTTGTTCTTGGCCCATTCGGCTGTCGCCACTTCCGTTTCATCATCGTCGGACCCGTAATCTGAATCGACGACGACTTGCGTTATGGTTTTGACGGCCTTCCTGGTTTCTTGGAAACATTGTTCATGGGCTGTCACCCTCTGCGCCAGGTGGGCTAGACTATCGAAGTCCTGCGCAGAGAATCGTTCCCTGATCAGTGCGATCAAACCATGGAAGGCTAAATCGGCTAGCTGGGCGTCTGATAGCACCAGGCTATTGCATCGGTTTCTCATTTCTTTGAAGCGTTGAATGTAGTCCTGGACCGATTCATTGTGTTTCCTCGACGTGGTGAGGTCCGACAACTTCATTTCATTGTTGCTGGAATAAAAATAGCCGTGAAACGCTTCTCAAGATCGGCCCAACTCGAATTGAGTTGTAAGGCAATGAGGAGAACCAAGTGAAGGCCGATCCTGAAAGAGAAAGGGGAAATAGCCGAACTCTCAAGGGTCAGTAGCCGATGCTTCACCGCACTGTGCCAAGAATCGGCTGACATGCTCGTAGGTAGAGACGTTGTCTTGTCCTGAGAATTTGGAGAAGTCCGGGATCTTGTATCGGTTGGGCAGCGGGACCCTTTTGAAATGTTTCGGGTAGGGGTACCGATACATATTCCCTGAATCTTTTGGTTTGAGGCCGAACTGATCCCGCATAACGTCTACGATTAGTTCGGCCCAGGCCCTATTATCTTGCTGTATCGGCTCGTATGGGTCATACGGCATGTGTGCTTGCTGATACATCTGTGGCGGTGTCTAAGGTCGGTAATGGTGATCCTGACGGCCCCCTTGGTACTGGTAGCGATGATCAGCGGGCGGCAGCCGAGGTTCTTGTTGTGGCGTTGGCGGGTCTGGGAACAACTGTCGGCCCCCGACATTTTGCCGTCTGTCAGAATCAATCGGCTCTGGCTGCCGAATATTATGGAACATGTTGTCGAGTCGACCTTGAGGCAACGGCTGTTGTCGGTTTAAAATAGTGACCGCTGGTCTTACAGCCGTCTCGCTTGGACTCAAGTGGCCGACTCCTCCTGGTGGCTTGGGTTGCGCTATTAGTGGAAGCAGCCGATCTTGGGTGACTAGTGTCCTGTAACCAGGAAACTGGCCATCCGTGAAATATGTGGGGCCCCGTTGCAGCTGCTCGACCACCTTGGCATCAACCACGTTATCATATTATTGAGGGTGTTGACCAGGATGCTGCTCTGGTTGACCAGCGCGTGATGGACGGCCGAGTCGATCCGATCTTGCAAAGAGTACACGGCTTGATCATCCTGCACTTGTGTTGGCTCTTCCACTTTCTGTTTGCCTTTCGCATCACTTGATGAGGGTGCCTTGGTATCGTTGAGGCTGAACTTGTACTTTTGGTGCACAGTCCTAGACCTCGTTTGGGTGAAGGATTGAAGATAATTATTCTGGAGTTCCTCCACCATTTTCTTATACTCGGCTTGCTGTTCAGCCGATAATTGATCCATCTTTACAGGTACGACATTGTCCTGTGTGATGCCAGGGATCTTGGAGTCGACCATCTTGCCGGCAGAGTCTATTCGTCCGAGTCGAGCCGACAAAGACAGTCCCACCGGGCGTGGCAAGAAGCATGTTGATGAGAAATCTCTCTCACGCGCCGGCTCGGGAGATCTCGCTTGACTCCGGTGCGAGTCCTTCTCACCGCCTATAGTGTGCAGAGCGTGCCAGTTGATTTGATCTGCCAATCAACAAGAAAGAAAACAATTAAGTGTTCGTTAAGCGTTAGGCCAAGTCCCCGCGAGATCGGCCAAGGAAATCCATGAACGTATATATGTTATTCCAGACCATATTTGGGCCAAGCGACCGGAACGTATCGGCCATGCCGAGACGATCATCAGTCGTCCAATCCAAATATAACGAAGAATAATAAATATACGGATCAACAGACTAGCCGATGCTGAGAAACTAACATCAAGTCGGCTGGTATTCCAGTGAATTTCGTGTGGACATAATATTCCTAGATCAAAGATGTAAGCAAGCACAATCTAGGCATAAAAGATAGCCCTAATACAAATCTAATAACAATCACGTTAAGAGAAACACATTAGGGTGAATAAGGTCGGCTGAAACCCCGACGCTATCTCCAGATAAAGTAAATCCAAAAGACTAGATCACTGATGGTTCTAAAGACGACTCAATAGTTCAGTCTTGATGCAGCATTAAGTATCAAAAGAAACATCCAATCTATTACTTTCGACCTACACTCCGTGAGATGGTAGATACTACATACGAACCAACCAACCCTTAGACCTAGCCTTGTTGACCACATACTCTCGACAAGATGAATCAACCACAAGATAGATCTAAGCATCGAATTGGTTCATATGCACTATATGATATATGTCACAGTAAAACTATTGAATCTAATGTATCATTGCGATGGAAGCATTAGAAACAAGTAATCTCACCGCTAACGACAAACATGTACCTGAGTTTGGGGATCGAGACGATGCAGCCCAAAGCCAAACAGGGTGTTCGTCCAAAAGGAAATGGATGGCGATGCGCCGAAGATTAGATTGATTGAATCGTCTCAATACAGAGGGTCTCGGGTCCTATTTATACCCAAGATACAAATATCTGTAACAACTTTGGACTCTATCCAAACTACTGTTTAAACATCATATCATCCCTAGCGGGATCCATAATATATTACAACTAACAATTTAACGAATTTCTAGATTACAGATACAATTGCCGTTGCAGGTCTCTATCCATAAGTGGCAATATCTTTAAACACACAATTAGCAACCGAATTTTCCACTTATCTTCAAGCTTCTGCGTTAAACACGGTTTCATCTCTTCTGAACTCAGAATCGGCTGTCGGTTGTTCCCATTCAATCCATCTTCAGCCGACCAGCCCTGCGGCCGATCAATCTTTTAGCCGATACGACTCCTGCCTTCGGCCGATCCGATTCCACTTTGCCCTTTTAAGACTTAGGAACCCCATTACCAAATTCCAGTGTTAACACTTAATAACCATCCACTTCGATATCTTATCCACACCAGTACACCACGTACTTGTTGTTATTCTTATCCTTCCCCTCCCCCTTTCTCTCCTTCTCCCTCTCCCTTTTCCTTTTCCATCTCCCTCTCCCTCCTTCTCTCTCGCCCTCATGGCTCAACAGCTGAGAGTGCCATGCAACCATCAGTTCGTGCTGCCGTGGAAGGCCAACTCCATTCAAGGTGGAGGGATTGCGGGGCTGATTCATGAGGCTTCTTCAATTTGTAGTAGCTTTGGTTGCCAACTATGATTCACGGCAAGCTTCTTATATTGGAAGTGTTGAATCAAATCGACGAGCTTTTTGTTGGTTTTGTGTGTGGCTTTTTGAAGCATTTTGAGAGGTGATTTCTCATGCGAGTTTTACTTGTTCATTTGAGTTAGCTAGCTATATTGAAGGATTTTTGTGCACTTTTTTCCTATGATCTGTTGCTTGTTTCAGGGGCAATGGGAACATGCGGTAACATTTTTGGCCATGGGATAGTTTGTTGTTGATTTGTGTTGTTGATCATACTTTTTTCTTAAATTGATTTTTTTTGATTTTTCTTGAGTTTCCTGTTGATACATGGATAATTTTATGGATGTCCCAGTGAAACTCCAATAGTATCTTGATACTCTAGTGTATCATATTGGTGATACCATGATACTTAGGTATTAGGCTTGATACCTAGTGATATCACACTAATACCTACCCGGTACCATGGCTGGTACCCAGATACCTAGTACTTGGCACCTTGGTACCAAGATCTGGTACCTTGGTACACGATACTCAATAGGTATTGGATCTAGTACCTCTAGGGAGTCCGTGATGAGCTGTTAATTGGAAAGTTTGGGCGCAAGCCACCGAAGACGGTGAAGCAGATGTTTGAGATGACGAACTCGTACGCCAAATCCAGCGACGCAATCAAAGCGGCGCACCAAGACCGGCCCGACAGAGGGACGATAAGCAATCGGGAGGAAGCCGGCATCCTAAGAAGGATAACGGCAATAACAATCGGGCCGAAAGACCGCAAGCGTCGGCACGAAGACCTGGTTGCCACAACATCCAACTCTCAATGTCGTCCTCGAGTTGCGGCCTACGACACGATCATGAACGATCATGAACGCTCAGTGCACGCATCATCTACAAGCAATTCGCAGAGCAATATGCGGCACGGTTGAACAAGAAACCAACTAATGAAACCGGTCCATCGGGAACCAAGAAGAACAACCCGACTGGAAATTTGAAGCCTTTTCAAGACCACGTGGGCGAGCCGAATCACATCTTCGGGGCCGCAGCTTATGAGTCCAAGAGAAAGCAAAGCCGATGGACCGCGAGGTCAATGCGGCACAACCCGAAGTCCCACAACATCTACGATGGTCGGAGGTGGCCATCACGTTTAATCGCTCGGATCATCCCGACCGAGTGGTTCACCCAGGCGTATCCCTTGGTACTTGACCTGGTGGTTCAGAACATCGAGCTGAAGCGCGTCCTCATCGATGGGGGCAGTGTCCTCAATCTCCTATTCGTCAAGACCCCGGATGAGATACAAATCCCGAGAACCGAGTTGAAGACAAGCTCACCCCCTTCCACGGAGTGATCCCGGGTGTCGCCCACACCACTCGGGCACGTCGCCCTTCCAGTCACCTCGGGAGTTCGTGAGAATTTCGAACGGAGAATACCACCTTCGGGGTGGTCGACTTCAAGACGGCCTACCACGCGATCATCGGAAGGCCCGCACTCGCCAAGTTCATAGCGATACTACACTACATTTACTTATGCATGAAGACGCCCGCCCTAACTGGCGTCATCACCTGCGCCGACGTCAAGCAAGCCTTCACTGCGACAAAGAAAGCTGCGATATGGCCCAATCTTGTGAGAGATCACGTGGCCAGAAGAAATCCGACCGCTACATCAACATTTGAAGAGGGTGAAATTCCTACAAAGAAGATAGCGCCAAGTCGGGACAAGGCGAGCCAAAACGAAGAAAATCTTCCTTGATCCAATCGACCATCAAGGACCATTACAAATTATCTCCACTATGGGAGGGACCATACATAATTGCTTGAGGTGACTCGGCCAGAGCATTTCGACTAAAGAGCGAAGATGGATCTATGGTGGAGAACTCCTGGAATATTGAACATCTTCGACGATACTATGCTTAAATTGCCGTAAGTTTTATGTTGTTCTTGATGTCAACCTCAAGCAAGATGACTTCTTGAGTTGACAATCGGGCTGCATACGTGTCAATAAAGCATGATTTTCTTTGATAACTTGTTTATATTTAGTTTATCATTGTTTATTGTTTTGATTCGAGTTCAATAGATAAGGACTCGAGAATTTTTGATGATCTAATCAAGTTTTAGGCTTGGTGATCGGACGAAAATTACTTAAGAAATTTTCTATGAAGACTCGGTCAAGGCTTTAACATAAATAAGCTAGATACCTACAAGTTCACATCGGAGGCATAAAGAGACCAAGATGATTAGATGAAGTGGCGGGGACGACCTCGAGGCTTCTAAAAGACATGAGGGTTTTTGCTAAGTCGTCTCGTGATTGGGCCGAGCCCATGAGAGACTTGCGGCCCGGCTAAGGTGTGGCTTGACACGTGTCCTTAGGGACTTAAGTGGATGGACTTAAGCAGATTTGCCCCGGCAATATGCACGTGTTACATAGCCCAATACCTTTAAAATCCTTTCATACGCGGTTTGCGTAACTTCATGAGAAGTTGGCACGATGCAATTTGAAAGGTGACAAACGAGCTAAGCTTTTCATGGTCATCCGATGACAGGGATCGTTTGGTTTCTAAGCATTTGATTAAATGATTATATCAATGCTATTTTTCCACCTTGGTGAAGATCTTTTTAGATTAAGACCAATATTATGGCAGGAGCTATTTAATATTTTGGTCGTATTTTTCGATGACTGAAAAATTTGTTTACCCATGAGGGTTGACTAAATTATTTGTCCCGAGATGACTCGGGCAAGTTAACTCCGGATGAGCATGAGCTTGCTTGAGTGTTTTTTACCCATGAGGGTTGATGAAATTATTTGTCCGAGATGACTCGGACAAGTTAACTCCTGAGCATGAGCTTGCCGAGTGTTTTTTACCCATGAGGGTTGACTAAAATTATTTGTCCCGAGATGACTCGGACAAGTTAACTCGGATGAGCATGAGCTTGCCGAGTGTTTTTTACCCACGAGGGTTGATTAGATTATTTGTCCCGAGATGACTCGGACAAGTTAACTCGGATAAGCATGAGTTTGCCGAGTGTTTTTGCCCACGAGGGTCGATTGAGCTATTTGTTCCGAGATGACTCGGGCAAATCAACTCGGATAAGCATGAGTTTGCCGAGTGAATTAACTTCTTACCTACAAGGGTTGATTAAATTGTTTGTTCTGAGACGACTCGGGCGAACTTACTCGGATAAGCATGAGCTTGCCGACTGATGTGATTTTTTATAACTGCTTTAGCTTGAGCTAAGCATTTATAAGAGAATTATTTGTTCCGAGATGACTTGGGCAAATTTCCGGGATGACTCGGGAGGATCAGCTCGGATAAGCATGAGCTTACCGAGCGAATTGATTTCTTACCCATGAGGGATGATTGAAATATTTGTTCCGAGATGGCTTGGGCAGATCCACTTGGATAAGCATGAGTTTACCGAGTGCTTTTCACCCACAAGGGTTGATTGAGTTATTTGTTCCGAGTTGACTCGGGCAAATTCACTCGGACGAGTACGAGCTTGACGAGTGATGAGGTTGCTTTAGCTTGAGCTAAGCATCTACATAAGAATAATTTTTTATAGTTCTTGACTATATGTTTAGTCTATTTTTGACTAACCACATAGTCGGGGGCTACACCTAATTAGGTGCATGATGCACCTAGATATTTATTTTTGAGAATTTTTGAGATATTTTCCAGCCCTTCACAGTCTTTGGAGCCACTCGAAAGATTCGTAGAGATGATGAAATCACTCGGCGCGAAGCACTCGGCCAAAAAGATTTTTGGCTGCGTAATGTTTTGGTTTGAAGTGAGTTGTCTCGTCGACGAAAAGGACTCGGGGCTACGTGGAGATTATGGCAATCGGGTATCTACATGGCAAGCTTATCCGACTGGAGGTAGGGATAGATTGCGCCTGCCATATCTGTAAACCAAACATGACTTGGGTGTTACGTTGCCGATAGAGATCAGGCAACGGCCTATAGTCACGGTTTGGTAAGATTGAGGAAACCGACTTAGAGTAAGATAGGGTTTCCGATTTGTAAGCCCACCTCCCAAGACTATATAAGGGGGGTAAGGGGCGTCCCTTGAGGGATATCGGCTTTAGATCATATGCTTCATGAGAAGTTAGATCAGCCTTCAGCTTTAGATCACGAGATCAATAAAGACACTCGGCGGATCGAATCCACCGAAACAGGAGTAGGGTATTACCTCACGAGAGGGCCTGAACCTGTCTAAATCTTCTTTTCCTCCTAACCCATTGTGCTTGGCGATCTTGACTGCACCCCCAATTTTCTATTGCCGAAACCAAGTTTCGACAGTAGGCTCGCGGGGGGCTTTATGCTTCCCAGGTTTCTCACATCAGTGATTCCAGGGTTGATGCAAAAGGAGCCCCAAAAACTTGTGGCAAAAGGGTAGGGATGAAAACGGTCGGAAACGGTCGGGAAAAGACCTTAACTATTCCCGTTCCCATATTTTTTTTAGCGGGAACGGAAACGAAAACGGGAAAGACGGATGGGAAAACGAATTCGGTAATACGAGACATCGAGAACGGTCGGGAATGGTCGGGAACATGTCAATTACGATCGGGAATCGGTAAAAGAAAACGGGAACGTCGACAATATAACCATTTCAAAGAGTTAACTAGATGCAACAATTGCAACTATACATAATCTCATGGTATGAGTGAAGGTTTTATTATGCACATGAGCTTACAATGTTCCAAAAATTCTATAAGTGAAGGTTTAATAGACTAGAGTGAATGTTTTATTATGCACATGAGCTCAAAAATGGGAATTTCCCGTGGGAATTTTCCCGGATAAATACGGGATCCGTGAATACGATCGGGAAAACACCCCAACCATTCCCATTCCCGTTTCCCGTTTTCCTGTTCCCATTTTTTTCCCGTTCCCCTTTTTCTCACGGATACGGTATTCAGTCGGGATTTTCGGTATTCGATGACGGTCGGTACGGGATTTTCCCGTCCCTGCTTTCATCCCTACAAAAGGGCAAGAAAGGCAGAGGTGACTTGTCGTTTCATCATCAAGGTGGTAGATTTCACACATCCATGTGGACACAATGGTTTTGGCATGCAGGTTTTTCTTCCTTGGCAGCCGTTCTTTTGCCAGGAGCCAAGCAAAAAAGTGAGCTTTTGGCGGTGCGCTGTTTTGCCAAATGAATTCCCAGTTGTTGTATGTCGCTGAAGGTGTGAAGGTGAGAGTAAGGCATTATAGACCTGATGGAGGTTAAAGGGCCAAGCTTGCTTGACAGACTAGAGCTTCTTGTATCCGGCTGGTTTGTGAGGGTAAGGTTTTCCACCATAAGCTATAGGTCAGTGAGTAGTTGGGTTGCCATGGTTGAAAGTCTGGGCACAAGCGTTTGTCTGATTCCCATCTGTATTGTCTTGGCCACAGAAGAGTTTTGATCCCGGGAGTGAGAGAAGAGAGTTGGGAAGAGATGGCATAGAGGCTTCGCAAGTAGCCAACAGTCTTTCCAGAATAAGGTTCGGCTCCTGTTGCCCACCTGAACAGAGGTCATCAGTTGTAGGCCTGGCAGTAATTTTTTCATTGCGTCCCAATGCGGTCTCAGGCCTACAAGGTTTTTGATCAAACCTGTCCCAACTTTATTCCACAGCCATGTTGCCAAGGAGGAATCCATCTGATGCAGGTTGTACAGGCGTCTTGTGAGAAATGCATCGTGTTGAGCCTCAATGTTTTTGATTCCCAAGCCCCATACTATTTTGGGCGGCAAACTTGTTTCCATGCTACAAGGCAGTGGGATCTTGACCAGGTGTCATCCCAGTCTACAGGAAGGATCTGTGACGTTTGTCTATGGCTTCTAGGGCGTTCTTCGAGAATTTTGCTGTTGACATGGCATAAATAGACATGCTGTCCAGGACTGCATTGACAAGAATAACTCTTTTGGCATAGGATAATAGACTTGCTTGCCATCCTGCTAGGTACTTATCTGCCTTGGCTATTGTCGACCAAAGGTCGGAGTGAGAGGGGTAAACCGAGATAAGACATTGGTAGCTCCTCTCTTTTGCATTGTAGTGCTGCCGCGATTATACTTTCATCTTGTGCTAAACTATGCAAGGTTATCATTGTACTCTTGGAGAAATCGATGTGTAGACCTATAGCATTTGCAAACAGCGGTCTCAGAAGCCCTGCAGATGGTTAGAGTGTCGTCCGCATATTGAATGGTGGCACAAGGTTGGTTTGAGAGAATGGGGTGCCTGATTTGCTTATTCTGCTGCAGGAGCTATTGGGGAACATCTGCCACTATGATGAATAGGTACGGAGACATTGGGTTCCCTTGGCGCAACCCTCTCTTGCAGTTGATCCAGCGTCCTGGGATCCCATTGAGAAGTACTGTCGATTTTGAGGTGGCCAGGATGTTGGTCACCCACTCAATCCAAGTCGTTGGAAATCCTCTGAATTCCAAAATTTTGTTCAAACGACACCATTTTTACTAAGTCAAAAGCTTTTGCAAAGTCAAGTTTGATGACAAGAGTGGCGCATTTACGAAGATTGCATGTTTGTAGCAGCTCGGTTGCATAGATAACATTGTCTGAGATGTTTCTGCCCTTGAGGAAGTCAATTTGATCTTGATGAATGATGGAGGAGAGGGCTTTCTAGATTATGTATGCTAGCACTTTGGCAATTATCTTTACCGTACAGTTCTGAACAGAGATTGGTATGTAGCCATCGACAATATTCTCATTGCCAGGTTTTTGCAGCAGAACAATGTACGCCCTGTTAATCCTTTTGAGGTCTATTTGTTGGAGAAAGAATCTTGCATCATATTCATCACCTCAGGTTTACAGTATGTCATGCCGCCTGAAAGAAACCTGGCCCAAAACCATCAGGGCCTAGGGCGCTGCTTTTATCCATTGCTCTGATTGCATGAATAGTTTCTTCCTCACTGAAAGGCCTATCCAAACCAAGCTGACTGAGGGAAGGTTGTTGCTGGTATAGTGATGCCAGATCAAAGTTCCAGACTATCCTATCTTCAGATCCCAGGATAGAGGAGAAGAAGTCGAAGAAGAGTTGTGCTTTAGAATTATGGTCAGTGATTTCAACTCCTTGGACTTTGATTGATTTAATCCTTGATTTTCTGTAATTGTTAGATGCATGAGCATTGAAGAAACTTGCATTGTCTATGCGCAGTCTGATCTTGTTTATTTTCCCTCGCTGCCTCCAGTAAGTGAACTTTCTTTGAATGAAATTTATCAACTTTCCTTGTACCAGCAAACACAGGGTATCTTCTCCTTTGGAGAGAGGTCTTGATTCTTCCAAAAAGTCTAGAAAGTTGATGATGAATTGGTAGTCCTTGTTGATGTAGTTACTTTCTTTGTTGTTTTTCTGCCAATGCTTTATGAGCGTCCTGGTGCACTTGAGATTGGCTGCCAAGTTAGCTGCACTATCAGAGAGATGAGTGGGAGAGGACCAGTGAGCTGTGACCGCGAGAAGGAAGGAGGGTTGACTAGAAGGTAGTTTTCGAAGTGAAAGAGTTGAAACTAGAATGTGAAGGGGGACGTGGTTGGAGGTGATGCGGGTTAAGGCTTGGAGACAGGAGTTTGGGAGGGTGTTTCTCCAAGGTAAGTTGATGAACACTCGGTCGAGGCGAGAGAGGACCGGTGATCTCTTTTGTTGTACCAGGTGTAGAGGCGGTTTGGAAGAGGCAATTCAAAGAGAGCAAGAGAGTGGATGGAGTCATTGAAGCTATCCACAAAGACATGGTTGAAGTTATCATTATTTTTGTCGGAAAGGAACCTTGTTAAGTTGAAATCACCTACGATAAACCATGGACCCTGGATCAGACTTGGAAGAAAGGCAATCTTAGTAAACAAATCCGCTTTAGTTTTCATGATCGGAGGGGGCGTAGATGTTTGTAAAAGAGAGATTTGATAGGGTTGAGGTAAAGGTTATAGAGGGGGAGAAAGGTCTGGCTACAAAACTGACTTTCATGAACAGAGCTTCATTCCATGCAGTCAGGAGCCCTTCCCGGGTTCCATAGGCACCAATGAAGTGAAAGGATTTGCACATGGAAGGGAGAAAGGATTTGGCTCTCATAGCTTTGTTCTCAATGGATAGGAAAGCTGCAACTTCTTTTTTGGCTAGACAGTCAATCTTGCGTTTTTTGATTTCTTTATTCAGCTGCCTTTTCTTTCTGTGTGTGTTTTTTATGGCAAAGAGCTCATGATCTTTGTCCAAGTCAGTGAAGTCTGAGTTCAGCGGCTAGAACGAGAACTGATCCTTGGGCAGGAGAAGCGGGAGCTGTTGGCATTGAGGCAACAACCTAAGGCAGATCAAGAGCCTCCAAACATTCAATCTCTTCAATGACAAGCCAACCAAGGGGTGGTGGCAAGAGTGGTAGTTGGAGCTGAACTTTGCCTTGCCACCGCCCTAGCCATTGTGCTGCTAGTTCCAGAGTCGTTGCTGGGTGATTTGTGGGCAAGCTATGTTACCTGGAGCTGGCTAAAGTTGGAAGGATGGGAAGTGGCGCACATACAAGCCTTCCTCGTCAATGTTTTCTGCTAGTTCCTCGGTTGCCAGCACCTTAACCTTTGCAATGCAAACCATGAAGTCTTGGAGGCGGACTTCAGGTAAGGGTGAAAGACTTTCTCGTGGTAATGCTGAACAACCAGACGCAAAGAAGACTACTCAAAGTCAAAAAGGCACTCATCATCCACTTCAGTGATAAAACCCAACAAACAGCTTGCTTAGGTGTTGCATGAACCGGACCTCACTGTCTTCTAGGCGTTTCAGGATGACGATGTGTTCCCCTGAGTGTAGCATGGCCTGATGTTGAACTGCAATCTCCCAGTGAGCTCGATGGGTGAAGTGCAGAGACATGGCACCTCTAGAGGAAGCATGCATGCTGAAGTGGAGGGTCAGCGTGTGCTCAAGCATGAGCTCCTTGATGAGTCCCGCAGGGTTAGCACATGCAGGGGTGATGTAAACAATTGCGAAGTGGGCCACCAGTCTGTTGTCAGTGAAGGGAACAAACACATCCTAGTAGTTATCTGGCTAAAGGTTGAGCAGGTGGTCGGCCGGGGCAGGGGAGCCAGCTTCCACAGCTTCCAAGCAAATGCCATCGTGCCCACACACCGTCGTAGATCCTTCTCCACCAAATGAGTCAAAAAGTGCCAACAGCTTGTTACCTCTCCACCTCGCTTCCTCAAAGCTCCTTTCCCCCACTCCAACCACTCGGATGACCCGACGGTGCAAGCAGTGGCGCCTCTTTCTTTGCTATTGCTATGGGCGAGCGAGGAAGCCAGGAGGGAGCGCTTCTGCTTCATTATGTTTTGCACGTGCACTACTGGAGAACTTATCTTTCATCAATCGGCTCAAAACACAAATATCTTGACTGTAATAAGAACCAGTAGTAAATATGATTTATACTATCGGGTCCCTGCCATAGTGTCTTTAGTCCCGGTACCAACCGGGACTAAAAATGATTTTTAATACCGATTAAACGATGACCGTGTCAGGCTCCCCAGTCGGCGTGGGAGATCTTTAGTATCGGTTGGTGACTCCAATCGATACTAAAAGTCAGTACTTTAGTACCGGTTCGTGTCATCAATCGATACTAAAAATGCTGAACACATTAGTACTGGTTAGAGACACCAACCGGTACATGTATTGATCTTTAGTATCGGTTGGTGACTCCAACCGGTACTAAAGACAATACATGCCTTTTTAGTCTTTCTTCCTCCTCCAGCCTGAGTCATTGCTGCCAAGAGGAGGAAGCTAAGAGAGGTGCTACCAAAATTTTTTGGTGAAAGTATTTTGGTGATATTATGCAAATCAAAGGGGTCTAAAAGGTTAGCAACTTTATCCTTTATGGTTGTATGGTTAACACATTACATTTCTAGCTATGTTTCTATACATCATTCTCTCTGAAAAATATATGAAAAAAAGATGAGAGAGAATAACATTTTAGAGAAAATAAGAGCACTTCATAATTTTAGAGACATTGGATAAAAATGTAAAGAAAAAAAAGGCAACAAAGGGAAACTATAGAAAATGAAGGAAAAAGAATAGAAAATTAGGGAAAAGAATGGAAAAATGAAGGAAAAACAATAGATAATAGATAATAGAAAAATTAGTGTGTGGCATTGTATGTAAAATAGGTAAAAGAACTAGAATGATATAAAAAATAAATGAAATATAACTGTGGTTAGCAATACTCTTCATCTACTCAACTTTTGAGTTTAATTATGATGGTTTAAATTATTAAATGCTTATTTAATTATTTTCACTTTCATAGACTTCCTTTAAATTCCTTTATTTGATGTAGATGAACTGGTAATGGATGTACACCACAGACCGATGGTTGAAGGAGTTTATTGATGGCATGCATTATTTTTTGAGTGTGGCCGGTGCCCACAAGCCTAAGGGTTTATATGTTGTCCATGCAAAAAGTGCAAAAACTAGAAGAAATATTCTACAACAAGAATTCTTCATATCCACTTGTTACAATCGGGATTCATGCCGAGCTATAATTGTTGGACCTCACACGGAGAGTTAGGTGTTACAATGGAAGAAGATGAAGAAAAAGATGACAACATTCCGGGCTGGGCTCAATGCGATAGATTTGCAGATAGTACAATAGGCGAGGCATACAGAGGTATTGCAGAAAATGACAGTGCAGATTATCTTGATTAGATGTTGTGTGATGCAAAGAAAGACTATGAAAGTGAAAATGAGGTCAAGAAATTGGAGCGTATGTTAGTGGACCACGAAACGTCCTTGTTACCCAGATTATGAACAAGGGCACAAAAAGTTTGGTACCACACTGGAATTCTTGCAATGGAAGGCAAAAAAATGGTGTGACTAACAAGCCATTTGGCAAGTTATTGAAACTCGTAAAGAATATTTTTCCAAAGGGAAATGAATTGCCCAAAACAATGTACAAAGCTAAAAAGGTAGTCTGCCCTCTAGGACTAGAAGTCCAGAAGATACACGCATGTCCGGACGATTGTATCCTCTATCACGGTGAGGAGTACGAGAACCTGAAAGCATACCCGGTTTGTAAGACATTACGATACAAGATTAGATGAGTTGACCCCGGTGATGTTGACGGACAACCTTCGAAGAGGAGAGTTCCCGCTAAGGTGATGTGGTATTTCCCTATAATACCACGTCTGAGGCGTTTGTTCAGGAACAAAGCGCATGCTAGAATGATGCGCGGGCATGCAAAAGAACGTAAACAAGACGGGATGTTGAGACACCCGGTCGATTGTCACGCCCAAAAATTTAGCCCAAAATTTACAGACTATTTTGTGTATTAAATCCCTGTCCAGGAATCCACCAGGATACACAAAATGACAAATCAATACATAGATCCAAACATAAAATAAAACATAAATAAATACTTACAGAAGAGTCTCTTAGTCCTCACTGAAAAGAAAGCAGCAACAATGGAAAAAGACGATCCTAGCGGGGCTTCAGCTCCACTCCACAGGTAAACTCAACTGGGGTCTCAGCCTTGGTCCTCTAACACCGTCTTTAACTCAGAAGCACTACATTTCTGAAAGGGGGAGGAATTGCAAGGCTGAGTACAACCACCGTACTCAACAAGCCATGCCGGGAGAATGCAAATAATTCAAGGGGGTACAAAGGATTCATATATAAGGCTATTTTGCAGAAAACCAGCATTTTAAGTATTTAAATATTTTAAGGCATTTTAATAAAACGTGAGCCTATCTCTAGTCAAATTATTATCAAGCCGCGCTTCAACACGATCTTGCCTTAAATCAGGCCAACATGCGCTAACTCCAATTATTTCAGTTTTAAATAGAATTAAACTCTAACTTGGGTACATTGCTCGGCTTGCCCATAACCGACGGTGCGACTATTCAAATAGATTAAACTCTGATCAGAGGTGTACATCTTTACCCACTAGACATGTTTTTCTCACGTGTTGTGATGTGCCACATGCCACCATGGCATACGAGCGAAAGCCATGACATAACTCATTGCTTAGTACTGCCTAAACAAATAAGACCGACATAGACTTCCCCCGCCAGGTGCCCTGGGTCGAGCAGACAGTCTGTGCCCCCGGGCATCTCGACCCGTTCTGAGCCTTCACTTGCCAGAGACGTCAGCCCTAGCTAGGACCTCATTCGCCCCTATCCGTGTCTTTTTTGTTCATGACCACACTTGATGATGTGTTAAGCCTTACCCATTAGACATGTGGTAGCACGAAATATGCTTTGCAATAGAGGCCCGAAGACCGGTCCTTATGATGGCCGAGGTGCGACTAGCAAAACCAAGCACCCTGAGCCCAGCCTATTAATGCCAAAATTTGGTAAACCCCGAAGTCCTTATCGGCTAAGGGTTAGTATCGGCTCGAAGCAGAATTGGCTGAGATTTTTGCGACAGCCGATGGAGGATCCATATTTCCAGCAGTCGGGTTCTTGTTAGATTCGGTTTGAGAAGATCTTATCCAGAAGAAACCGAGTCCAGGGAGGATACGACATGTATCTATTAATTAGGAAGAAGTTGTTAGTTTCCTATTTTATCTTTAGGAAAGTCTGTTTTTGTAATCTGTTAGGATCTTTGTCATCCCACGGGTATAAATATGTAAGCCTGGGGTTCATGTAAATCATCTCTCGATCAATACAATTCGGCGCATCGCCACCCTTTTATTCTTCATCTTCGTTCAACATCCGACGGAGCTTGGCATCCGGCGCTGGGCTGCATCGATTAGGTTTGACCTCCAGCAAAGGAATAAGTCCAACGTTCTGCCGGGATCAGGCGATCATACTGACTACGTCGACGTTGTCCAAGGCTGCATCAGTATGTTCGATCTCTTGGATTGCCCCAGTTTAGTTAGCATGCTTGCCTGACTATTTATCATATGTCTCTATTAATCTAATCTAGTATTTCAGTTTAGCCCTATCGGTTGTCTCTCGTTTTAGGGTCTCTGTCGTTATCGGCTAAACTGTTTTACTAGATTAGATTGGTTTAGGCATCTACCACCCTAAAAATCAGCCAAGGGCTTGGTTGTCTAGATATTGCGTTTCTTTTCATACTTAGTGCTGTATCAGTTTGAATCTACTAAGTTGTGATTAGAACCGTAATCTCTAGCCTGCCTGTTGGTTGCCTCTAAGGGTTTCATCGGGGTTTCAGCCGGTGGGTTATCCGGATTTCGCATCGGCTTGCAAGGGATATATACAAGTTGGATATAGCCGATTGCAGCAGAGGTGTTATTGAATATTCGATCATTTGGATTTTATGATATCGGACTTCCAGCCGATATATGCTTTGATCTTTAAATCAATATCTATTTTATCATGTGATTGGTTCATGCAATGTTATATATCATTACATTATTGTCAGCCGATCACCTTTATATATATGTCTGTTAAGCGTACAACCAATGGATTCAAACCCTAACACCATCGGCTGGCATTGGCATTGGCTTATCAGCCGATCAGTTAGTTTTTGGGTATCGGTCTATCGACCGATATGATTTATGCTCTGCTGTTTTGCATAACTTGTCAGTGGCAGGATTAAACTAACTGGCACGCCCGCGCTTCATCTATTTTAGGACCTGCACTGCAGCTAAGCAGATCTCCCTGGCCGGCGTGTTGATTTTTTGCGTCAACACAGCTAAAAACATGTTTGGGAAATTTTGAATGGGACATTTATTGCTAAAGCTAAATAGATAATATTTCCATAATTTACAAGTTATTCCTGAGTCTAATTATTGAAAACATCTAATTGTTTCTATTCAAGCAGAGCTAAGCATATTCCTAAGTTTTCTAGTGAGTACTACATATATAAACTGCTCACTAGTTTTATTTTTCCTAGGGTTATCAAGGATCATAATAATACAAGTAATGGGGCTATAACAAGGAGAATTGGTAAGGCTAATAAACATGGGGATTTAATAAAGCGAAATGCCATAATTTAAATAAACATAATTTTATAAGTTGGGACAACAATATGATCAAAAACATGACTTGCCTTGCTCCTTCAAACAATCTTCTGGACTCTTTTCCTTGCAAGCGCGAACCTCCGAAATGATGAAGTCTACACGCTAGCATGCAAAACAAGGAAAAACCCTAATAAACAACAAATAAACAGTACATGGAAAGTAAACAAACATGTAGAGATCAATTTTAGATGAATTTTGCAATTTAAATGGCCCAATTTGGAGTTCGTATGGATTAGATATGAATTTTAGAAGTTTTGGATTATTTAAATAAATTCTAGAAATTAAATTGATTTATTGCATAATTATTAATTATTTTTACCAGGAAAAATGGTAGGATGACGATAGCGGGCAAGGATGGCGGAGGGGGCGACTCACCGTGCGCGAACAGGCGAGAAGAGGCGGTGCGGGCGCACGATGGTGAGTGGAGGAAAGGCCGGCACATGGGTGTCAACGCGGGTGATGAGGACGACAACAACAGCCGGCAGCGGCTGCACGGGGGCGAGGATGGCGTGGAACACATTGTTGCGTTGCCGACAACGGAGACGACGAGGCCACAGGGCGACGTGCCGGCAAGGAGGAACGTTTGGCCGAAGATTGCACCGACGAGGACGATCACGGGACGCGCGGCGACAAGCGGCAAACCAAGTGAAGGCCAACAAAGGAGACGATGCCACGATGCCGGGGAAGGAGACACCGATGTCGGACAAAACACTGACGAGGTGGCAGTGGCTACTGGAGGTGGAGAACAACAACGTTGTTCACCGGTTGCCGGCTGGGGAGCGCAACCAGTGGACTTCGGCCAAAAACAGAGGGGGTGGCCGAGGAAGTAGACGATGTCGTGATGCCGGTAAAGAATATGAAGGCAGAGCGGGGCTGCTAGAGTGGCGCCGACGAGGCCGAGGGAGAGGCACCACGGGCAGCGAGGTTTAGGCGGGTTCCGGGCGAAAACAGGGCTTGGCCGAGGAAGGGGAGGTGGCTGCGATGCCGAGGATTGAGTTGCCAAGGTTTTGTGTGGTTTCGGTCGACTGGGAGGGGCAGCCGGAGTTGGAAAAACAGCAGCGGCGCGCGAGTGGAGCGGCGGGACGGCAGTGGAGAGGAAGGAGAGGGAGGGCAGCGTGGGGGAGTGAGGAGGGGCTGGGGGCATCCTTTTATAGGCCGAGGGAGGGAGAGAGAAGGGCGCCGAGGAGGGGAACGGCCGGGGAGCTCGCCGGCCGGCCATCCATGGCGACCATTCAAGAAGGCTTATATCCGACGAATTAGAGCACTATTGATTGGGGAAAACATGGGGGAATTGATGATGAGGAGGAGAGGAACCGATTTTTGCGAGTTAATTGGAGGGAAGACGAACGTGGAGGTGGATTGAGGTGGCCGGTGGCGCTAGGGTTTCATGGGAGAGAGAGACTACACACTGAAGGTGGAAGACTGACCGCTGCGTTGGCTCGGGGTGGCCTGGGCCGACTGCGCCGCGTGCTAGGAGAGGGGAGGGAGTCGGCTGGGAAAGGGAGAAGTGGGGGGCGGCTCGGCCAAAAAAAAGGAGAGATGGCGGGCGGCTGGGCCTGAGGGGAGGGAGGGAGAGATGGGCCGACAGCCCAAGAGGAGGGAGAGGATTTTTAATTTGTTTTCTATTTAAATTAATATCATAAATGATCTTTGTATGATTTGAATTATTTCTGAAGCTCCAAAATTTCACGAAAAATTTGATAGAATACTTTAGGGCATGGAGAATATTTCAAAAATATTTCTGGCCATGATTTTTAAAAGAAATTTTTATTTTCATATTACGTTCACTTGATTAATTTGCTTTAAATTTTATTCAATTTCTAGAAAATAAATTATTTAATGACTTCTAATCCCAAACGAAAATCGGGGCGTGACATCGGTGGGTCGCAGTGGCGAAACATTTACAGAATATTTGAAAACTTTGGAAATGATGCAAGGAACATAAGGTTTGGTTTAAGTACAGATGGCATGAATCCATTTGGAGAGATGAGTAGTGGTTATAGCACTTGGCTGTGACCTATGTATCTACAACCTTTCCCATTGGTTCTGCATGAAGCGAAAATACATTATGATGCCGAATATTATTGAAGGCCCAAAGCAACCTAATAACAACATTGATGTGTATCTAAGACCATTGGTTGAAGATCTGCAACTGTTGTGAAAGAAAAATGTGTCTCTATGTGGGATGATGACAAACAGGAGCAATTTAACCTACGAGCGTTGCTGTTCGTAACCATTTACGATTGGCCTGCACTTAGCAACCTATCGGGACAATCAAACAAGGGTGTCGATGCGTGTGATCGACACGCGGGGACTCGGGGACCCCCTCTTCGGTTCGGCACAGGGGAGCGGTGAATCGGGGTTCGAACTCGCGGTGAGATGGAGGGGAAGTAGGAAGATGAAGGAAAGTCACAATCACAAAGGACAGAAGAATTATACAGGTTCGGACCGTCGGGAGACGTAATACCCTACTCCTGTTCTTGTGCTATGTGGAGGATGAATTACAAGGATGAGTGTGGTTGTTCTTTCCTGGGAAAGCTGGAGCTGATGACTGAGGGGAAAATGCTTAAAGCCCAAGGCAGAAGAGGACCTAACTCCAAAGTGGCAGAACCCCCCCTATGACGGACATAGGCCTCCTTTTATAGTGCAAGGGGACACCATAGTAGTCCTAGCTTTCTCTACTCCGTTCCACGTGATGGAGCGGTTCTTGCCCTGTCTTGTCGGGGAAGCTACCCCTATTTCTGTCCCTGTTGCCGCGTCACGGGAGTTGGTGGAGAAAACAGGCATCGTGGCCGCCATGCTGCTGACGTGAGGATGGGCCAACCTACCTACTCCAGTGGGGCCTACCGGTTAGTGGCCCTCCGCCTGGAGAGGAGTCGACGTGACACCCCCAACACTCGTGTTCTTTCACCCACGCGGCCGCCCAGCGCATTTAATGCGACTGGACGGGGCGTGGAGGGAGGCGTGCGTGGAATGGTCGTGCGGCCATACTGCTGTCGCCGTCAAAGACTTTATACCCTCTCTCTCTCGAGACGGGCAAAAAGGGTGATGATGAGCGGCTGACAGACGTGCCTCACATCGCAATAAATGTGACGAGGCAGGCGTCTGGCCTCTCTCTAGGCATTAAATGTGGTGGTTGGCAGTTGGCGGTTGAACTCGCTCCTCTCTCGGAGAGGTGCTGGGTGATGGGCGGGGGGTCCGGGTGATCCCGGACCGTGCCGTCTGGGAGAGTGGAGGCCTCCGGGCAGCCCCCGAGACAGGTCCCCTTGGGGACGGCCACGTGGCCACCCGTGGCCCGGACCCGCATGAGCTGTTCAGGATGTGTCTTTGGGACGCCCTGGTAAGCGAAGGCGCCTTCCTTCTTCAGACATCGCGTTCTCGATATACCCCCGGGCCCATATCATCGACAGTAGCCCTCGGTGTTGATCGGGATCGAAGTCGGGTTCGGGCGCGGTTAACGCCATATTCCTGAGTGTGTGGGCCCGGGTACTGGATGTGCCGCGGTGCAGCAAGAGATAGGCGTGCGGTAATGTAACATCCGAAAATCGAAGAACCGAAATCGGAACGTAAAAATCGGAACTTTCAAAACCTTCGCTTGTTGCTTCTTCTCGGGTTTGTTGCTTCTTATTTGCCACTCATTGCATAAATTTTGACGTGATTAATTTTCCTTTCGGTGTTTTTGGATAATTTGGTGTTGTCAAAATGGAGGTGCGGAAGCCGCATCGGGGTTTTTAAAAAGGAAATCGGGAAAAGCGCGATTTATGAAAACGCATTTTGGAAAAAATAAAACAAAATTTTGATTGGGAGAAGATAAATTAAGACACAAAATAAATAATAAAATTCTCGGGAGTCGTACTCGAAATCCGGGAAAGTTTTGGAAAAATATAGGAGAGGATATTGAAATTTGAGAAAAAAGGAAAAGAGATTTTTAAAATAAATAAATATGAAAAATAGTGTGGGAAAATAAAAGTGGAGAAAAGTTGAAAATATTGTGGGAAAAATTATTTTTGAATGAGGGAATTTATTTTGGAATTTTTAGAAGAAAGAAAAATAGAAATGGAAAATTAATGTAACATCCTGAAAATCGGAGAACCGAAATCGGAACGTAAAAATCGGAACTTTCAAAAACTTTCGTTGGTTGCTTCTTCTCGGGTTTGTTGCTTCTTACTTGCCGCTCATTTGCATAAATTTAGTCGTGGTCAATTTCCCTTTCGGTGTTTTGGATGATTCGGAGTTGTCGAAATGGAGGTGCGAAAGCCGCATCTGGGTTTTTTAAAAAAGGAAATCGGGGAAAGCGCGGATTTGTGAAAACGCGTTTTGGGAAAAATACAATAAAATTTTTGGTTGGGAGAAGATGAATTAAGACACAAAATGAACAATAAAATTCTCGGGAGGCGTACTCGAAATTTGGGAAATTTTTGAAAATAAAATGGGTGAATTATGAAAATTAGGAAAAAGGAATTTAAATAAATATGAAAAATAATTATGGAAAAATGAAAGTCAAGAAAAAGTTTAAAATATAATGTTAAAAATTATTTTTGGAATATTAGGATTTATTTTGGAATTTTTAGAAGAAAAGAAAATAGAAAATGGGAAATTAAAATAGAAATCGGGAAAAATCAAAAGTTCACTATTCATATTGCGCAGTGTTCGACGCCGTACGCCGCCCACGCGCGCACGCCACGCCACGCGCCGCGCCGCGCCGCGTGTGCGCGGCCCTACACCCGCGCGCACGCGCCGCGCGCGCCCGCCGCGCCAGGACCCGCGCGCCGCGCCGCCCGCGCGCACCGGCCCGCCAGCGCGCCGCGCTTGCGCCACGCGCTCCGCCGCCACGCATCGCCCGCGCCGCGCGCCGCGCGCTTGCGCCACGCGCTCGCCGCCATCGCCCCCGCACCCGCGCGCGCTGCGCCACGCGCCGCCGCCGCGCCGCCCCCGCCCGCTCGCTCGCACCCTCGCGCGCGCGCCTGTCGGACCCCGCTCGCGTCCCGCTCGCCGCACCACGCCGCAAGCGCCGCGCCGCCCGCCTTCCGCGCCGCCGCGTGGAGACCGCCGCACCCGCCCCTCCCAGCGCAGCCCGCGTGCCTCCACCCCGCGCCGCGCCGAGCCGGCCCTCTCCCTTCCACCCGTGCCCGCGCGAGCGCGCCGGCCGCACCTATAAAAGGGCGGCGCCTCGCCTTTTTCACCGCACACCGCCGTTTTCCCCTCTTCCGGCGCCGTCGCCGCCGCCTAGCCATCGGAGCCGTCGCCGCCGTGCGCAAACTCCCTCCGTGCCCCACTGCTCCTCCCCGAGCCCGCCGTCGCCGTAAGCCCCTCCTTACGCCGCCCTTTTCCCTCACGGCCGCCGCCTTTTTGAAGCGCCGCCGAACACCTAGGGCGGATGAACAAGGCGCCAATGGGAAAAGAAAAAAAAAAAAAAAAAAAAAAATTAGGAAAAATTGTGGAAAATTTGGGAAATATTTTGGGGATAACTTGAGTAAAATTTTGGGCAAAAATAAATTATTTTCTCGCATGTTTTCTCGGTGCAAAGTTTGAAAAATCAGAATCGGACGTTTTCCGGATTCCGTTTCGCGTCATTTTTAAATCCGGACTCCGATTAATTCTTTCTCGCCATTTAAATAGGCTTCCCTTTTGTGCTCAAACCCTCAAACCTCGAGCACGAATTTTTCTCCGCTGATATTTTCAAACTTAATTTCCCAAATTATTACGATCGCCGTCTTTGCGAAAACCCTAGGTCATCAACTCGATTCCAAAACTCGGATTTTCCTAGCGACCCTTGTTCTAACTCAAGTAGAATTTTTGGCAAAACTTTTGGAGTTGTTTTCATGGCTTTTATGGTTCTTTTCGATCTCTCGGTATTTTATTGAATTCTAATTGAATTCAATTGATCTTTCGCACGTACGGGTAGCACTGAAGAAACCGGCATCGACCCCGCTGAAGATACCATCCCTCAAGTGTGCGAGCAAGGCAAGTCATCACACTCTGTGAACATATTGATCCTACTTTGTGAAATGATGTTGATTTCAGATTACAAATTGCACGCTTTATACAAACAGTACCTATGCTTGATATACCCTGCTTTGATATTGACCACCCTTAGAATTTATTCTTTGTAACCTTCGATGTGATATGACCGGAGGATAACTTTGGTACAAATGCTTAGCCCTGCTTACACTAGATCCCTGCATACTCATGATTTTGCAAGAAAACTTTGTGCTCGGGCAACTACCTTCGGGGAGGTAGTTGGAATACGGCCTGTGGAGACATGAGCGCCACATGGCCATGAGAATGTTGAACTAGGCTCGATGAAAATTGAAAATGCTATACAAATGTTTTAGACTGGGGCGGCTGGATGAATTGGGTGGATTCCGGAAAAAGGCAAGTGCCGACCCTGGTCAATTAAGGACCGAGCCATGAGATAGCCGGGAAACGAGCCAGTACAACCGTACTTCTCGAATGGGTATAGACCTAGCCGACTAGATAGCCGAGCGGAGGCGGTATCCTTGCATAGATGGTTCTCTATGATGTGGTTACGGGATGAGAATGAGGCTGCGGCCTTTGTTGTGAATGGTGGAATTAAACCGATATTAATTAAACTTAAAGATTGAGAAAGTTTTCCTTACCCCGGTGCGCGAACTCCTCTCACCGCTAGAAAAGGACGGCTAGAGTGCATGAGGGCTTAAGTTCATTGAGCGGGACGCCAAAGCAAGGTTATCGAAAGGCTTTGCCGTGACCGTCTCATGTGTTGAGGCGTAGGCTCATTTGTTGGGCTCGCGGAGTACGGGTAAAGTGTACATCCACTGCAGTGTGAGTGAATCAATCTATTCGAATAGCCGTGCTCGCGAATATCGAGCATCGTGACAAGACTTTCGCTTGGCTAGACTTTAAAACTTAAAACTGCTGGGATGGGTTTGCATGATGATTTCATTCGGGTGAATCAACTTCTCGAGATGCGAGAAGGGGTAGATTCCCGGAAAATCATGACGAATCGGAGGCGGGAAGCCATCCTTGGAATCACGATGGATGGTAGACGAACCGTCACCGAATTAATGAACTGTGAAATTAAAACTTGATTTGGCTAGTTGATAGGCTTGTGAAAAGAATTGTGAAAATTGGCTTTATGCAAAAGAACCCCACCATTCTTTGAATAACCCTATCATATGCATCAATTCCGTGTTGGCTTGCCGAGTACGGTTGGTACTCACCCTTGCTATACGCACAAACCTTCACCGATGGAAATGAAGAGCGAGAGGACCCATACGCGTATTACCATGAGGGTGAAGGAACGACGGCGCATACTAGATCTTAGCTCCGGTCGTTGCACCGTGGCGAATGACAAGCCGCGCCTCTATTCCGCGCCGTATCTAAATTCTGTTTGTGTTGTATTCGGACCATAAGGTCCTGTGGGTTGAACATTGCCTTCGGGCCTATTGATGTAATAATGTTGATGTAAGACTATTCGTGCATGTGCACCTGATTATCCAGTACTGAATTCGTGGGTACCAACTACTCGATCCAGGGAAATGGTACTATGAACACGAAAGATTCCCGTCTCAAAAACGGGGGTCCACAGAGATGGTATCGAGCCATGCGACCGTAGGCTAAGACCAAATGGCGCCCTACCCCGACTAGTTGGCTAAAGGGAAATATCCCTACATAGGATCATTTTTAAACTATTATTTCCAAAAATACAAATACACCTTTTCTACATCTGTATTTCCTTTTACCAAATGATTATAATAGCTCTCTCCCTCTAACCTTAAGTTGCCTTCAAAAACAGATGTCGAACCATGACGGAGCCTGGAAGGTCACTATCCCACGAGACGAGGGGTTTGTGGCACAGCCTTCAGTCCCTGCTGTGGTGTTTGAGGTACCGGAACCACCCACCTATCACACCAAAAGGCATGGCTCCGAAGTATATCCAGCATGGGAGGCACGTATCCATAGAAGCCCGCATGGGAAGTGAAGCATCTTTCGCTTCCACACCCGCTACCACCGGGACTTAGCGAAGCGACCATTCAAGATGCGGCCCGCGAAGCATTTCTTCGCCTTAATGCGATACATCGTGCCGAACTCACGGTAACAGAGTTCGTGCATCATCCCTATCGCGAAGAGGGCAACCCGGTTTGCACTGTGGAGGCCACCCCCGCCTACAACCCGATGGTCACGCGTCTATCACGTTGGGCGAAGACGGCAGATGACTGTTACGAGGAGGCCTTGCTTGAGATCAACGACCGCAGCCACGCCTCAATGATCCGGTCGAGAGCCACCAAGGCGTGGGGATCGATAAACATGCCGCAAACTCACCGCAAGCCAATGGTGCCCAATATGAGCAACTCTCGGACCGCTACATGGCCCGTGGGAAGCCCCGGTAGAGCTGGAGGAGCAGCTCAGGAAGAGCAAGCAAGCAAGTCGACCGTGGAGGAGCACGCGCACTCGCCCGTTCACGCTGCAGTACTTCCACCGAGATTGTACCAACACCTCCCGCTCCCGTGCCCGACCACTATTACCTTATGACTCCAGCATGCTTGGATACCTTTCAAGCCATGATGGAGCAAGCTTTATGTTAAGCACGAGCTGCGCCGTACAGTAGACCCCACCGCCGCCACGTCCATGGGACCCACCTCGAGCTCCGTAGCGGTGCCATCCGAGCCTGGATCGGGAGAGGAGAACCCCATCCGGATCCACACCGACTCGGAGTCCGAGGCGAGAACCTATGGAGGTCAAATGGGAGTCCAGCGACACCGACCCAATGGAGGAGGAAGCTCCCACTCGTCGCCTGACTCACACTGGAGGCCCCCTCACCCGCCAGACCGCTCGCAAGAGTACGCGGCCACCGAGTCGGAAGATTCGGCATGACTCCGAGGCCACCACCTCTGAGCCATGGGGACTCCGGTTTGCTTCAGCAGCGGACCACCCACTTCCCGCACCTGGCTCTTGCGGATGGTTGGACGACTAGGCGGGAGGACCATCCCAGCTGATCTCGTTCTGGACGACTCGGTAGCGCGGACCACACTCTATTTCCCCTTAATTAGTTAATGCAGTTGGACGATGTAGTTGTTGTTGTTATCATGACATGGAGGACTGTGCATGTACAGTCCGTGTACCCCTTTTATGTAATATGATGGACCTGAGCATCGCTCTGCGGTATCTTAATTCGTGAGCTTACCATTATTTTACCATGCTTGTTGATTGAAGATCATTTAAAAACAACTTGAAGGAAAATCCCCTAGGAACCATGACCTAAACTAGTCCGATCTCTTAATTCATCTATCTTCTTCAGATGGCACATCGCCGCAGAGCCGCAGCAACCAACGAGAACCCGCCGGAACCCAACCCCTCCACTCTAGCGGAGGTTATGGCTTTGCACCCAGCTACTCCAAGCAATTGCTAACAACCGGCAAGTCGAGGAGGATCAAGTCTAGGAGAGTTCATGCGAGCTAAGCCACCAACCTTCTCCACGGCCGAAGAACCCATGGATGCCGAAGACTGGCCGAGGGTGATCGAGAAAAAGCTAACTCTCGTCCAAGTTCGAGAAGCCGATAGAGTGGTCTTCGCCACTAACCAGCCTAGAGGGTCCCGCAAGTGACGGTGGGACACCTACAAGGAAACGCGAGCTGAAGACGCCGGAGAACCGACATGGGAAGAATTCACGGCTGCGTTCCGTGAGAATTTCGTGCCGCTACGCTTATGAGGATGAAGAAAATGAGTTCCGCAGCTACGTCAAGGAAACACCTCGATACAAGAGTACCGAACAAGTTTACCCAGCTTGCACGTTACGCCACAAGTGACCTGACAGACGAGGAAGAGAAGATGGATAAATTCATCAAGGGACTAAATGACGAGCTGAGAGGACCGATGATCGGACAGGACCACACCAGTTTCCAAAACCTCATCAACAAGGTCGTCGGCTTGAACACGACCAAAAGATGGTAGAAAATAACCGCAAAAGGAGGCTCGCTATGGCTCGCCCATTTCAGGGAGCGCCACAACGCACAAGGGAGCCACCCCGTCTGGGTGGAAGCCAAACGTTTCGGCAGCCGGTCGTTCCCCCGCTTCCGACCATGTCAGCAGGCCAGCTACACCTCAGCTTCGTATACCCACACCAACCCTAGCCGCTCCAGGAAGAAGGAATGTGAGCTGCTTCAATTGTGGAGAATTCGGGCACTACTCCAATAGCTGCCCAAAACCACGCAACACCCCTGTGCGCACCGGCGCCAATGCAACGCCCGTCCGAGGAACCCCCACCCCTACGGCAGACGAGGTCTATTCAGACCCCGCTACCCAACGAGGCGCCACCGGGTTTCGACGTGGTCGGTGAATCATGTGCGGCTGAAGAAGCTCAGGAGGACCAGAGCGTATTGATGGGTATGTTCTCTATCAACTCTACACCGCTTAAAGTTTTATTCGATTCGGAGCCTCGCATTCATTCATATCTTCCCAAGTAAGCAAACAACACCACCTACACCAAGTAGCACTTAAGAGGCTTATGTTGGTACACTCACAGGGAAGACATAACCGTACCCCATGCTTGCATCAATGTGCCCATACGGATTAGGGACGTGGTGTTTCTCTCAAACCTTATGGTGCTATCACCCCAAACCATTGATGTCATACTCGGGATGGATTGGTTGACCAAGAATAATGGAATTATAGACTGCAATCGAAGGGAAGTCACGGTATCCACCCCATGGGGATCACCGATGAGCATAACTATGGACCAAAACCCGAAGCTATGCGAACAAGCTGCGGGAGTGTTCACCATGCTACCTCTAGGCGGGATGCCGTAGTACAAGAATACTCGGACGTATTTCCGAGGAATTGCCCAAATGCCCCGGATCGCGACATAGAGTTTATCATCGATCTAATGCCATCGCCCCCATATCCAAGAGGCCTTATCGAATGCCGACCAACGAGTTAGAGGAACTCAAGAAGCAAATAAGAGAACTACAAGAGAAGGGATTCGTACGCCCAGTTCTTCTCCCCGGGAGCCCAGTACTCTTCGTCAAGAAGAAGGATGGGAGTATGAGGATGTGTGTGGACTACCGATCGCTGAATGAAGTGACTATCAAAAACAAGTACCCACTACCTCGAATCGATGACCTATTCGATCAGCTTAAGGGTGCGCGGTGTTCTCAAAAATTGATCTTCGGTCGATATCATCGCTTGAAGATTAGAGCTGGAGATATTCCTAAGACGGCGTTCTCTACACGTTACGGCTTATACGAGTTCACAATGATGTCCTTTGGATTGACCAATGCCCAGCATATTTTATGAACTCGATGAACAAGGTATTCATGGAGTACCTGGACAAATTCGTAGTGGTATTCATCGACGATATACTTATCTACTCCAAGAACGATGAGGAACACGCGGAGCATCTACTAGTGATCTGGAAAAACTACGAGAGCACCATGTATGCAAAGTTCACAAATGCGAGTTCGCTCAAGGAAGTCGCTTTTCTTGGCCACGTGGTTTCAGCGGAGGAGTTGCAGTAGACCCCGCCAAGGTCGAAGCTGTCACGGAATGGATGGCACCCAAGTCAGTGACGGAAGTTCGGAGTTTCTTGGGCTCGGCCGGGTATTATCAACGGTTTATCGAAGGGTTTTCCACTGTAGACCGACCTATGACTCAACTTCTGAAGAAGGAAAAGAAGTTTGAATGGAACGAGAAGTGTCAAAAGGCTTTCGACCAACTAAAAGAAAAGTTAACCACTGCCCCAATCTTAACCTTACCTGACAACCGGAAGGATTTCGTGATGTACTGTGATGCATCTCGGCAAGGACTAGGAGGCGTGTTAATGCAGGATGGGAAGGTCGTAGCGTATGCCTCGCGACGCTACGACCACACGAGGAGAATTATCCCACACACGACCTGGAATTAGCCGCGGTTGTTCACGCATTGAAGATCCGGAGACACTATCTGATCGGGAACCACTATGATGTGTATACCGATCACAAGAGCTTAAAATATTTCTTTACTCAGCCGATCTCAACCTACGACGAGGCGATGATTGGAGTTGATCAAGGATTACGAACTAGGAATCCATTACCATCCCGGCAAGGCAAATGTGTTAGTGATATGCCCTAGAGGCAACATGGAGATGTTGGATATCACGTCAATGTTTATGTATAAATGAATAAAGTGTTATTCAGTTCCATGAAATAGACATCTTGTATTGATCAATAAGTACGTGACTTATTTATGAGACTCTATATGTATGAATCTATTTCTAAATGATCCCTGATCATATGTCATATTGTTGGAACAAATATGATTCTAAGATCGGCATGTTTATTGATTGATGATCATGTCTCATAGATCATGGGTATGAAGATACCAAATCAATAAACATGGACATATGTGTTGGAGAACACATTGTTGGATAGACCCACCATGAGACACTACAGGAATTAATGTGCCATTAGTTGGTCACAGGTAGTGTTGGTACAAAGTCCTTAGACCTGAGATCACCATGGATTCCAACATGTGTAGTAGCCTACTTTGGGACTACCAAACGCTATTCGTAAGCCGGGTAGTTATAAAAGTAGTTTTCGGGTTTGCTATGAAACATGGAGTGGGATGTGAGTGATCAAGATGGAATTTGCCCCTCCTTTGGAGAGATATCTCGGGCCCCTCGAGGTAATGGATTATGGAAATGCATGGCCATGCTAAGTTGATTGAGGAGTCAATCAACGGACAAATAATCCAATACGGTTCGAGTGAATGGTTAAGCTATTGAAGGGATGGCACACATCTTGCCTATAGCTTAACTGGTATCGTGAGGCAAAGAGATTTGTGTACACATTACAGGTTCAGAGCCGATATTATATTCTTGTATACTATGGTGTCAATATGTGCTTGCTAGGCGCCGCTGGTGACAGTTCGGTGAGTTGGACTCGAGCCGACGGTCGGCTAAGTTAGACTATAGCGAAACCGAGTATACCTGAACCTACGGGGTCGCACGCTTAAGGGGATAAGAACAGGCATTCGAGTTGGACTCGGATACGGCTCGATCGGATAGGGATCCGATCGGATAGAGTCCTATGGGCTTACGACGTATGGGCAGCCAACTCTGTGAGATTCGGATAGGATCCGATTCAAAATAGAGTCCTGATCGGCCACTAGTCCCAGTCGGCCAACTCTATATAAAGGAGGGAGGGGTGGAGAGCTGCGGCACGTCAATTGCATCGCGTGCAACAGAAGTCGTCGAGATCAATCTCCACGGAAACCCTCCCCACTTTCGAGCCAAACCCTAGCCTTGCATCGCGTGCTAGCACACGGGTGTACGGCGTTTTGTCCCCGGACGTGTGGATACCGGTAGAGCGCTGCTACATTGCACGCCGTTGATCGGCTTCGGATCGGCTGCGGTCGGGCGCATCGGAGCGAGGCGCGAGAACACGGTCGGACGACTCGGATCGGCTACGGCATCTGCGAATCGGCTGATTGGCGAATCGGCTGTCCCCGGGTATCGGCTATCGGCTTGCGAGAATCGGCTGCTTGTTCGGATCGGATAGCCACGATTGGTGTTTCATTGCACCTCCAATCGGTAACGATCTATCGGTCCTTACTTGCAAGTGTTCTGGTTTTGCGCGGTAGAAAATTTTTGTTTTCGGCTAGCGTAGCTTCCGCGTAATGAAGGGTTACGCAGAGGCTACGCTAGCCAAAAACAAAAACTTTTACCGCGCAAACCAGGAACACTTGCAAGTAAGGGCCAATAGATCGTTACCGATTGGAGTAGAGTGCAGCGGAATAACCAATCGGGGCAATCCGATCCGGAGACGTGTAGCCGATTCCCGGAGACAGCGATTCGCCAATCGCCGATTCGAGTCGTCAGGCGCGTTCTCACGCCTCGCTCCGTGCACCCGACCGCGCCCGATTCCACCACGGCCGATCGCTCCGGTGCGGCCGATCGCCGATCAACAGCGCGCAACGTAGCGGCGCCTCTGCGGTATCCACACGTCCGGGGACGAACGCCGTACACCCGTGTGCTAGCACGCGATGCAAGGCTAGGGTTTGGCTCGAAAGTGGGGAGGGTTTCCGTGGAGATTGATCTCGGCGACTTCGTTGCACGCGATGCAATTGATGTCTATTCAGCTCTCCACCCCTCCCTCCTTTATATAGAGTTGGCCGACCGGGACTAGTGGCCGATTAGGACTCTATTTTGAATCGGATCTCATCCGTATCTCATAGAGTTGGCCACCCATACGTCGTAAGCCCATAGGACTCTATCCGATCGGATCCCTATCCGATCGAGCCGTATCCGAGTCCAACTCGAATATCTATTCTATCCCCTTAAGCGTGCGACCACGTAGGTTCAGGTATACTCGGTTTCGGCTATAGTCTAACTTAGCCGATCGTCGGCTCGAGTCCAACTCAGCCGACCATCAATAGCGGCGCCTAGCAAACATATTGACACCATAGTATACAAGAATATAATATCGGCTCTTAACCTGTAATGTGTACACAAATCCCTTTGCCTCACGATACCAGTTAAGCTATAGGCAAGATGTGTGCCATCCCTTCAATAGCTTAACCATTCACTCGAACCGTATTGGATTATCGTCTGTTGATTGACTCCTCAATCAACTTAGCATGGCCATGCATTTCCATAATCCGTTACCTCGAGGGGCCCAGAGATATCTCTCCAAAGGAGGGGCAAATTCCATCTTGATCACTCACATCCCACTCCATGTTTCATAGCAAACCCGAAAACTACCTTTATAACTATCCATTACGGAATAGCGTTTGGTAGTCCCAAAGTAGGCTACTACACATGTTGGAATCCGTGGTGATCTCAGTCTAAGGACTTTGTACCAACACTACCTGAGACCAACTAATGGCACATTAATTCCTGTAGTGTCTCATGGTGGGTCTATCCAACAATGTGTTCTCTAACACATATGTCCATGTTTATTGATTTGGTATCTCCATACCCATGATCTATGAGACATGATCATCAATCAATAAACATGCCGATCTTAGAATCATATTTGTTCCAACAATATGATATATGATCGGGATCGTTTAGAAATAGATTCATACATATAGTCTCATAAATAAGTCACGTACTTATTGATCAATACAAGATGTCTATTTCATGGAACTGAATAACACTTTATTCATAAATACATAAACATTGACCATGATATCCAACATCTCCATGTTGCCTCTAGGGCATATCACTAACAATCTCCCACTTGCACTAGAGTCAATCATGTAAGTATCTAATACCCATTGCTCTTGTGTGCGCCTCATGCTTCGGTGAGGAGAGGTTTTGTCGGCGGATCGGCTATGTTGAGATCCGTGTGCACTTTGCATATCTTGACATCACCTCTGTCCACAATCTCGCGGATGAGATGATATCGCCGAAGTAGGTGTTTGGACTTCGATGTGACCTCGGCTCCTTGGCTTGCGCAATGGCTCCACTATTGTCACAATAGAGAGACATTGGACCAGTCGTACTAGTCATCACACCAAGCTCGAAACAAATTTTTGATCCAAACAGCCTCCTTTGCAGCTTCCGAAGCAGCAATGTACTCGGTCTCCGTTGTAGAATCGGCAACGGTATCACCTTTGGAACTCTTCCAGTGTGCGCCTCCGTTCGGCGAGAACACGAACCCAGATTGCGATCTATAATCATCCTTGTCTGTTTGGAAGCTAGCATCGGTGTAACCACTTACAACGAGCTCTTCCTCACCTCCATAGACTAGGAACATATCCTTAGTTCTTCTCAAGTACTTAAGGATATTCTTTACGTAGTCCAGTGACCTTCACCTGGATCGGCGGTATCTGCTCGTAGCACTCAAAGCGTACGAGACATGCGGGCGTGTACAAAGCATGGCATACATGATGGATCCAATTGCCGAAGCATATGGAACCATACCCATCTTATTCCGCTCATCATGTGTCGAGGACACGATTCTTGCTAAGATTGATGCCATGTGACATAGGCAAGAAACCTTTCTTGGAATCATGCATGTTGAACCTTTTCAACACCTTGTCAATGTATGTACTTTGGCTTAATCCAATTAGCCTCTTGGATCTATCTCTATAGATCCGAATGCCTATATATATTGCTGCCTCCCTAAGTCTTTCATGGAAAAACTATTTTTCAATGAAGACTTGACGGATTCAAGCATAGGGATATAGTTTCCAATCGGTAATATGTCATCCACATATAAGATTAGAAATACAATTGCGCTCCCACTGACCTTTTTGTAAACACAGGCCTCTTCTTCATTTTTGATGAAACCAAACCCTTTGATTACTTCATCAAAATGAATATTCCAACTCCGAGATGCTTGCTTCAATCCATAAATGGATTTACGTAGCTTGCATATCTTTCCAAGCGATTACGGATCGACAAAACCCCGAGGTTGTATCATGTATACATCCTCGCTTAGGTTTCCATTCGGAAAGCCGTTTTGACATCCATCTGCCATATCTCATAATCGAAATATGCAGCAATCGCTAGGATAATCCGAATAGATTTAAGCATTGCGACGGGCGAGAAGGTTTCATCATAATCAACTCCTTGAATCTGTTTAAAACCTTTCGCCACCAATCGCGCCTTATAGATGTGAACATTTCCATCCATATCGGCCTTTTCTTAAAAACCCATTTACACTCAATGGTTTTGACACCATCAGTGGATCAACCAAGTTCCAAACTTGATTGTCGTACATGGATTCTATTTCGGATTTCATGGCTCCAAGCCACTTGTTGGAACGGGTCCCACCATCGCTTCCTCATAGGTCTTAGGTTCATCGTTGTCCAACAACAATATATCATGTTGTTCCTTTGTGTACTGTTAGGTGCACGACGTGATCTTTCAGGACCTCAGTGGGGCTGGTGTATCTACAAGCGGTGGCGCAACACTTTGCACCTCCTGTTGTGGTTACGTGGTCGCGAAACATTTTACGGTGTTTCTTGAACTTCTTCAAGATGCACCCTGCTCCCACTAACCCTTCTTGAAAGAAACTCTTTCTCCAAGAAGACACCGTGTCGGGCGACAAACACTTTGCCTTGTTCCCGATTATAAAAGTAATATCCCTTAGTTTCCTTAGGATATCCCACAAAGAAGCACTTGTCGATTTGGGTGTGAGCTTGTCGGACAAAACGCTTTACATAAGCTTCGCATCCCCATATTTTGAGAAAAGACAAACTAGGGGTTGCCCCCCATATCTCATATGGTGTCTTTTCAAGCGACTTAGATGGAACTCTATTTAGTGTGAGCGCAATTGTTTCAAGAGCATATCCCCGAAAGATAACGGAAGATCACTTTGGCTCATCATCGACCGCACCATGTCCAACAAGGTGCGATTTCTCCGTCGGACACTCCGTTCCATTGTGGAGTTCTGGCGGAGTTAAGCGTGGAACAATTCCACAATCTTTCGATGATTACCAAACTCTTGGCTCAAGTATTCCCCTCCACGATCGATCGTAGAAACTTGATTGTTTTCCCTAAATGATTACGTACTTCATTCGGAATTCTTTGAACTTTTCAAAGGATTCGGACTTATGCCTCATTAAGTAGATATAACCATATCTACTAAAGTCATCGGTAAAGGTAATGAAGTACGATAACCACCTCGGCCGTTGAGCTCATTGGTCCACATACATCGGTATGTACGAGTGCCAACAAGTCACTTGCTCTTTCACTGTGTCCCGTGAAAGGTGCCTTTGTCATCTTACCAAGTAAACAAGACTCACATGTCTCAAATGATTCAAAATTAAAAGAGTGAAGCAATCCATCCTTATGGAGCTTCTCCATGCGTTTCTTATTTATATGGCCTAAGCGACAATGCCGGATAAACGTGGGGTTTATATCATTAGAGAGTTGCCTTTACGTATTAATGTTATAGATGGGAGACGCTTCAAGATTCAAAACGTATAATCCATTCACCAATGGAGCATGAAAATAGAACATATATCGAGATATATTGAACAACCATTGTTCATTGATCTAAAATCATATCCTTCCGCTTGCAAACATGAAGCGGAAATAACGTTTTGACATAGTGTTGGAACACAATAACAATTATTTAATTCCAAAACTAATCCCGAAGGTAGATGAAGTGGTACTGTGCCGACAACAAGCGTAGCAACGCTTGCTCCATTGCCGACGCGCGAGTTCACCTCGCCCCTTCTCAATCCTCTACTTCTTCTCATTCCCCGCAACGATTTGCAAATATGAGCTACGATCCGGTATCAAATACCCAAGAGTCGGTAGGTGAAGTAGCAAGATTAATGTCTATAACATTAATACACGAAGCGAGAGTCGTACTTTGCTTCTTCTTGAGATCCTCCATGTACTTCTTGCAGGTTCCTTTTCCGGTGGCTGTCTCTTTGCAGTAGAAGCAAACGGCATCGATGCCGCCGACCCCTTCTTGCCCTTCTTTGCATTAGAGGCACTCACGATCTCATCGGGAGTTAACTTCCTCTTGGTGCAAAGTTTCTTGACAGTGGTTTGCGCTTAGCCTTACGCATCATCATCACATGATGACCGTTTTTCTGGATACTCTCCTCATGTCTTTAGCATCCCATGCAATTCAGCCAAGGTCCTATCCATATTGTTCATGTGATAATTTAATATGAATGGCTCGAAGCTCGGAGGGAGCGGCGGAGAATCACATCGGTAGCCAACTCTTGGCTAAGGGAAAACCCAGTTTTCCGGACTCTCAATGTAGCCAATCATCTTTATCACATGCGGGTGACGGGATTCCCTCAACAAGCACACGCAAACAAGGACTTTGAGGTGTTGAACCTCTCGGCCCGAGCTTGGTTCTCAAACATGCCACGCAGTCCCGAATAATAGTGTGAGCATCGCTGCTCTCATATTGCTTACGAAGCTCGGGGGACATTGTAGCAAGCATGAGACAACTTATATCTAGGGCATCATTAGTGTGCTTCTCATAAGCCCTCCGCGCGATTGCGGTGGCATTAGTTGGCAAATCCTCGGGATAGGGTACTTCAAGAACGTACTCCTTACGCTCTTGCTTGAGAACAATTCTCAAGTTGCGATACCAATCCATAAAGTTTGTTCCATTTAATTTTTCCTTTTCGAGAATAGATCGCAAATTAAAGGTCTTGGGTGTAGTATTAGCCGCCATTTATTCTACAACGAGAAAAAGCAAAGTTTAGCACAATATTTATGCTATGTCTATTGTTAAACAATTTAACATTAGACTCCCATTACGTATTTTCCACCTTCCCTCTAGGTTACGTATTGGGTCAAGATCCACATGTTAATTAATTTTCTAGTGAGCTTTGGCATCATTGCTAGAAAATTAGTAACATCGATAAGCAACACCTTGCTAATCACATCTCTATGTGACTCTTGTTGTTGGTGTGGCATCTCCATGCCCCGGCGCCAACCTATGCCCCAAGGCCCAAAACTGTTTTGATAGCCTTGTTAAGTAAACCAAATGCTCTCATGTATATGTCTAACATATACCCCCTCGTGTTATGATAGAGAATGGCACTCTGCTTTGGCGAGACCCACCATTGACGAGCATAACGGTGGCGAGTGCAACATTTGGAAGGGCATCATTACTACTTAATTTTGAGAGGGATGCTATCCTATCAAACAAACATATCACATATGAAAGCAAGAAGAATAGCATATAATGAAATAGTATGGCCCCCTTCACATGGTGATCTCCATCTCCATGTCGGCGAGGATCTCCATCTTCGGCACCATCTTCCAAGTGTCGAATGCTTGATATCTCCAAACTAAGCTACTACTATAGAAGCTCTAATTGAAGATTACATCGACTCGCGGTCGTGAAAGAATATTACAAGCATTGCACGTATGAAAGAATATTACGGGGATTGCACATATGAAAGAATATTACATGCATCTCATACATACAATAGGGCCATACCATCTCAAAGCATTCTCTGCAAAAACAAGTTAGGCGTAGAAACGTTTTCTACCTATCGCGAGAGATACGGCATCGAGACGACCTATAAGGGGTACGCACACGGCGGTCCCGCTAGCCGGTTAGCGGGGCGGGGTTGAGGGAAGCCGCCCTCGCGGGCTTCCGGGCAGCGCCGACCTACGAAATTCATAGATCCAATCTATGAAATCGCTTATGGAAACCATATCGACATAATCATATTATGCCGTCCCGATACACTATCAAGGGAGATGGTTTGCGTAGGCGCGAGGCAGACAACAAAGTCGGACTACGAGATAGCTTCGGTATAATCACATTATACCGTTCCGATACACTATCAAGGAACGCTATCTCGAACCCAACTCAAACCGAGTTATTTGGAAATTGCTTCGACGTAATCACATTACGTCGTTCGATACACTATCAAGGAACCGCAATTACCATCTACTCTCCTCAACGAGATCCCGTAAAACCAATTGATCTAATCAACCCGTGCGCAAAACTTGTTCCGGATCAATCTAAAACCCGAACTAAGCAAGATTAGCTCGATACCACTTTGAAGGGTTACGCGGAGGCTATGCTAGCCAAAAACAAAAACTTTTACCGCGCAAACCAGGGAACACTTGCAAGTAAGGGCCGATAGATCGTTACCGATTGGAGTAGAGTGCGGCGGAATAACCAATCGGGGCAATCCGATCCGGAGCAGTGTAGCCGATTCCCGGAGACGGCCGATTCGTCGCCAATCAGCCGATTCGAGTCGTCCGGCCGCGTTCTCACGCCTCGCTCCGTCGCCCGCCGCGGCCGATTCCACCACGGCCGATCGCTCCGGTGCGGCCGATCCGCCGATCAACGGCGCGCAACGTAGCGGCGCCTCTACCGGTATCCACACGTCCGGGGACGAACGCCGTACACCCGTGTGCTAGCACGCGATGCAAGGCTAGGGTTTGGCTCGAAAGTGGGGAGGGTTTCCGTGGAGATTGATCTCGGCGACTTACATTTGCACGCGATGCAATTGATGTCTATTCAGCTCTCCACCCCTCCCTCCTTTATATAGAGTTGGCCGGCGGGACTAGTGGCCGATTAGGACTCTATTTTGAATCGGATCTCATCCGTATCTCATAGAGTTGGCCGCCCATACGTCGTAAGCCCATAGGACTCTATCCGATCGGATCCCTATCCGATCGAGCCGTATCCGAGTCCAACTCGAATATCTATTCTATCCCCTTAAGCGTGCGACCACAGTAGGTTCGGGTATACTCGGTTTCGGCTATAGTCTAACTTAGCCGATCGTTGGCTCGAGTCCAACTCAGCCGACTGTCAATAGCGGCGCCTAGCGGCACATATTGACACCATAGTATACAAGAATATAATATCGGCTCGAACCTGTAATGTGTACACAAATCCCTTTGCCTCACGATACCGGTTAAGCTATAGGCAAGATGTGTGCCATCCCTTCAATAGCTTAACCATTCACTCGAACCGTATTGGATTATTTGTCTATTGATTGACTCCTCAATCAACTTAGCATGGCCATGCATTTCCATAATCCATTACCTCGAGGGCCTAGAGATATCTCTCCAAAGGAGGGGCAAATTCCATCTTGATCACTCACATCCCACTCCATGTTTCATAGCAAACCCGAAAACTACCTTTATAACTATCCGATTACGGAATAGCGTTTGGTAGTCCCAAAGTAGGCTACTACACATGTTGGAATCCATGGTGATCTCGGGTCTAAGGACTTTGTACCAACACTACACGAGACCAACTAATGGCACATTAATTCTGTAGTGTCTCATGGTGGGTCTATCCAACAATGTGTTCTCTAACACATATGTCCATGTTTATTGATTTGGTATCTCCATACCCATGATCTATGAGACATGATCATCAATCAATAAACATGCCGATCTTAGAATCATATTTGTTCCAACAATATGACATATGATCGAGGATCGTTTAGAAATAGATTCATACATATTGAGTCTCATAAATAAGTCACGTACTTATTGATCAATACAAGATGTCTATTTCATGGAACTGAATAACACTTTATTCATTTATACATAAACATTGACGTGATATCCAACATCTCCATGTTGCCTCTAGGGCATATCACTAACACGTAACCCTTCAGTGGTATCAGAGCTAATCTTGCTTAGTTCAGGTTTTAGATTGGACCTGGAACAAGTTTTGCGCACGGGTTGATTAGATCAATCGGTTTTACGGGATCTGTTGAGGAGAGTTAATGGTAATTGCGTTCCTTGATAGTGTATCGGAACGGCGTAATGTGATTACGTCGAAGCAATTTCCATATAACTCGGTTTGAGTCGACTTCGAGATAGCGTTCCTTGATAGTGTATCGGAACGGTATAATGTGATTATGCGAAGCTATCTCGTAGTCCGATCTTGTTGCTTGCCTCGTGCCTACGCAAACCATCTCCCTTGATAGTGTATCGGGACGACATAATATGATTATGCCGACATGGTTTCCGTAAGCGATTTCATAGATTTCATAGCGGGACCGCCGTGTGCGTACCCCCTTATAGGTCGTCTCGATGCCGTATCTCTGCGATAGGTAGAAAACGTTTCTACGCCTAACTTGTTTTTGCGAGAGAATGCTTTGAGATGGTATGGCCCTATTGTATGTATGAGATGCATGTGATGCATGTAATATTCTTTCATATGTGCAATCCTGTAATATTCTTTCATACGTGCAATGCTTGTAATATTCTTTCACGACCTACGAGTCGATGTAATCTTCAATTAGAGCTTCTATAGTAGTAGCTTAGTTTGAAGATATCAAGCATCATGCACATTGAAAGATGGTGCCGAAGATGGAGATCCTCGGCGCCGACATGGAGATGGAGATCACCATGTGAAGGGGCCATACTATTTCATTATATGCTATTCTACTGTTTTCATATGTGATATGTTTGTTTGATAGGATAGCATCCCTCACAAAATTAAGTAGTAATGATGCCCTTCCAAATGTTGCACCCGTCACCGTTATGCTCGTCAATGGTGGGTGCACAAAGCGAGTGCCATTCTCTATCATAACACGAGGGGTATATGTCGGACATATACATGCGGGAGCATTTGGTTTACTTAACAAGGCTATCAAAACAGTTTTGGGCCTTGGGGCATAGGTTGGCGCCGGGGCATGGAGATGCCACACCAACAACAAGAGTCACATAGAGATGTGATTAGCAAGGTGTTGCTTACCGATGTTACTAATTTTCTAGCGGTGATGCCAAAGCTCACTAGAAAATTAATTAACATGTGGATCTTGACCCAATACGTAACCTAGAGGGAAGGTGGAAAATACGTAATGGGAGTCTAATGTTAAATTGTTTAACAATAGACATAGCATAAACATTGTGCTAAACTTTGCTTTTACTTTGTAGAATAAATGGCGGCTAATACTACACCCGGTACCTTTAATTTGCGATCTATTCTCGAAAAGGAAAAATTAAATGGAACAAACTTTATGGATTGGTATCGCAACTTGAGAATTGTTCTCAAGCAAGAGCGTAAGGAGTACGTTCTTGAAGTACCCTATCTGAGGATTTGCCAAATAATGCCACTTTGCACGCACGGAGAGCTTACGAGAAGCACACTAATGATGCCCTAGATATAAGCTATCTCATGCTTGCTACAATGTCCCACTGAGCTTGAAGCAATATGAGAGCGAGCGATGCTCACACTATTATTCGAGGATTGCGTGGCATGTTTGAGAACCAAGCTCGGGCGAGAGGTTCAACACCTCAAAGTCCTTGTTTGCGTGCGAGCTTGTTGAGGATTCCGTCGATCCGCATGTGATAAAGATGATTGGCTATATCGAGTCGGAAAAACTAGGTTTTCCCCTTAGCCAAGAGTTGGCTGCGATGTGATTCTCCGGTCGCTCCCTCAGAGCTTCGAGCCATTCATATTAAACTATCACATGAACAATATGGATAGAACCTTGGCTGAATTGCATGGGATGCTAAAGACAGTGAGGAGAGTATCCGAGAAAACGATCATCATGTGATGATGATGCGAAGGCAAAGCGCAAACCACTGTCAAGAAACTTTGCACTAAGAGGAAGTTAACTCCCGATGAGATCGCAAGTGCCTCCAATGCAAAGAAGGGCAAGAAGGGGTCGGCGGCATCGGATGCCGTTTGCTTCTATTGCAAGGAGACAGAGCCTTTGGAAGAGGACTGCAAGAAGTACATGGAGGATCTCAAAAAGAAGCAAAGTACGACTTACGCTTCGGTATTAATGTTATAGACATTAATCTTGCTACTTCACCTCGACTCTTGGGTATTTGATACCGGATCGGTAGCTCATATTTGCAAGTCGTTGCGGGGAATGAGAAGAAGTAGAGGATTGAGAAGGGCGAGGTGAACTGCGCGTCGGCAATGGAGCAAGCGTTGCTACGATTCTTGTCGGCGCGATACCACTTCATCTACCTTCGGGATTAGTTTTGGAATTAAATAATTGTTATTGTGTTCCAACACTATGTCAAAACGTTATTTCCGCTTCATGTTTGCAAGCGGAAGGATATGATTTTAGATCAATGAACAATGGTTGTTCAATATATCTCGAGAGATATGTTCTATTTTCATGCTCCATTGGTGAATGGATTATACGTTTTGAATCTTGAAGCGTCTCCCATCTATAACATTAATACGAGAAAGGCAACTCTCTAATGATCTAAACCCCACGTTTATCGGCATTGTCGCTTAGGCCATATAAATAAGAAACGCATGGAGAAGCTCCATAAGGATGGATTGTTTCACTCTTTTGATTTTGAATCATTTGAGACATGTGAGTCTTGTTTACTTGGTAAGATGACAAAGGCACCTTTCACGGGACATAGTGAGAGAGCAAGTGACTTATTGGCACTCGTACATGCGATGTATGTGGACCAATGAGCTCAACGGCCGAGGTGGTTATCGTACTTCATTACCTTTACGATGACTTTAGTAGATATGGTTATATCTACTTAATGAGGCATAAGTCCGAATCCTTTGAAAAGTTCAAAGAATTTCAGAATGAAGTACAGAATCATTTAGGAAAACGATCAAGTTTCTACGATCGGATCGTGGAGGGGAATACTTGAGCCAAGAGTTTGGTAATCATCGAAAGATTGTGGAATTGTTCCACGGTTGACTCCGCCGGAACTCCACAATGGAATGGGGTGTCCGAACGGAGAAATCGCACCTTGTTGGACATGGTGCGGTCGATGATGAGCCAAAGTGATCTTCCGTTATCCTTCGGGGATATGCTCTTGAAACAACGCGCTCACACTAAATAGAGTTCCATCTAAGTCGAGTTGAAAAGACACCATATGAGATATGGACAGGGCAACCCCTTGTTTGTCTTTTCTCAAAATTTGGGGATGTGAGGCTTATGTAAAACGTTTACAATCGACAAGCTCACACCCAAATCGACAAGTGCTTCTTTGTGGGATATCCTAAGGAAACTAAGGGATATTACTTTTATAATCGGGAACAAGGCAAAGTGTTTGTCGCCCGACATGGTGTCTTCTTGGATAAAGAGTTTCTTTCAAGAAGGGTTAGTGGGAGCAGGGTGCATCTTGAAGAAGTTCAAGAAACACCGAAAACGTTTCAGCGACCACGAGAACCACAACAGGAGGAACAAAGTGTTGCGCCACCGGTTGTAGATACACCGCCCCACGGAGGTCTGAAAGATCACGTCGTGCACTGACAGTACACAGTGCGGAACAACGTGATATATTGTTGTTGGACAACGATGAACCTAAGACCTATGAGGAAGCGATGGTGGGACTGATTCCAACAAGTGGCTTGGAGCCATGAAATCCGAAATAGAATCCATGTACGACAATCAAGTTTCAAACTTGGTTGATCCACTGATGGTGTCAAAACCATTGAGTGTAAATGGGTTTTTAAGAAAAAGACCGATATGGATGGAAATGTTCACATCTATAAGGCGCGATTGGTGGCGAAAGGTTTTAAACAGATTCAAGGAGTTGATTATGATGAAACCTTCTCGCCCGTCGCAATGCTTAAATCTATTCGGATTATCCTAGCGATTGCTGCATATTTCGACTATGAGATATGGCGAGATGGATGTCAAAACAGCTTTCTGAATGGAAACCTAAGCGAGGATGTATACATGATACAACCTCGGGGTTTTGTCGATCCGAATCGCTGGAAAGATATGCAAGCTACGAAATCCATTTATGGATTGAAGCAAGCATCTCGGAGTTGGAATATTCGTTTTGATGAAGTAAT
Source organism: Oryza australiensis (assembly GCA_019925245.2). Taxonomy (NCBI): domain Eukaryota; kingdom Viridiplantae; phylum Streptophyta; class Magnoliopsida; order Poales; family Poaceae; genus Oryza; species Oryza australiensis. The sequence goes on along the minus strand of JAIFGZ020000277.1, from coordinate 8,990 downwards.
CAAAGGGTTTGGTTTCATCAAAAATGAAAAAGAGGCTGTGTTTACAAAAGGTCGATGGGAGCGCAATTGTATTTCTAATCTTATATGTGGATGACATATTACGATTGGAAATGATATCCCTATGCTTGAATCCGTCAAGTCTTCATTGAAAAATAGTTTTTCCATGAAAGACTTAGGGAGGCAACATATATATTAGGCATTCGGATCTATAGAGATAGATCCAAGAGGCTAATTGGATTAAGCCAAAGTACATACATTGACAAGGTGTTGAAAAGGTTCAACATGCATGATTCCAAGAAAGGTTTCTTGTCCATGTCACATGGCATTAATCTTAGCAAGAATCGGTGTCCTCGGACACATGATGAGCGGAATAAGATGGGTATGGTTCCATATGCTTCGGCAATTGGATCCATCATGTATGCCATGCTTTGTACACGCCCGAGATGTCTCGTACGCTTTGAGTGCTACGGCGAGATACCGATCGAGATCCGGTGAAGGTCAGCTGGATCTTGTAAAGAATATCCTTAAGTACTTGAGAAGAACTAAGGATATGTTCCTAGTCTATGGAGGTGAAGAAGAGCTCGTTGTAAGTGGTTACACCGATGCTAGCTTCCAAACGGACAAGGATGATTATAGATCGCAATGCGGGTTCGTGTTACGCTGAACGGAGGCGCGATCAGTGGAAGAGTTCCAAGCGGGATACTTGCTGATTCTACAACGGAGGCCGAGTACATTCTGCTTGGAAGCTGCAAAGGAGGCTGTTTGGATCAAGAAATTCGTTTCGAGCTTGGTGTGATGACTAGTACGGCTGGTCCAATGTCTCTCTATTGTGACAATAGTGGAGCCATTGCGCAAGCCAAGGAGCCGAGGTCACATCGAAGTCCAAACACATACTTCGGCGATATCATCTCATCCGCGAGATTGTGGACGAGAGGTGATGTCAAGATATGCAAAGTGCACACGGATCTCAACATAGCCGATCCGGACAAAACCTCTCCCTCGGCGAAGCATGAGGCGCACACAAGAGCAATGGGTATTAGATACTTACATGATTGACTCTAGTGCAAGTGGGAGATTGTTAGTGATATGCCCTAGAGGCAACATGGAGATGTTGGATATCACGTCAATGTTTATGTATAAATGAATAAAGTGTTATTCGGTTCCATGAAATAGACATGTTGTATTGATCAATAAGTACGTGACTTATTTATGAGACTCTATATGTATGAATCTATTTCTAAATGATCCTGATCATATGTCATATTATTGGAACAAATATGATTCTAAGATCGGCATGTTTATTGATTGATGATCATGTCTCATAGATCATGGGTATGAAGATACCAAATCAATAAACATGGACATATGTGTTGGAGAACACATTGTTGGATAGACCCACCATGAGACACTACGGGAATTAATGTGCCATTAGTTGGTCTCGGGTAGTATTGGTACAAAGTCCTTAGACCGAGATCACCATGGATTCCAACATGTGTAGTAGCCTACTTTGGGACTACCAAACCCCGTAATGGCAGGTAGTTATAAAGGTAGTTTTCGGGTTTGCTATGAAACATGGAGTGGGATGTGAGTGATCAAGATGGAATTTGCCCCTCCTTTGGAGAGATATCTCTGGGCCCCTCGAGGTAATGGATTATGGAAATGCATGGCCATGCTAAGTTGATTGAGGAGTCAATCAACGGACGAGATAATCCAATACGGTTCGAGTGAATGGTTAAGCTATTGAAGGGATGACACACATCTTGCCTATAGCTTAAGCGGTATCGTGAGGCAAAGAGATTTGTGTACACATTACAGGTTCGAGCCGATATTATATTCTTGTATACTATGGTGTCAATATGTCTTGCTAGGCGCCGCGTTGCAGGTCGGCGAGTTGGACTCGAGCCGACGGTCGGCTAAGTTAGACTATAGCCGAAACCGAGTATACCTGAACCTACGGGTCGCACGCTTAAGGGGATAGAACAGGACATTCGAGTTGGACTCGGATACGGCTCGATCGGATAGGGATCCGATCGGATAGAGTCCTATGGGCTTACGACGTATGGGCAGCCAACTCGTGAGATTCGGATAGGATCCGATTCAAAATAGAGTCTGATCGGCCACTAGTCCCAGTCGGCCAACTCTATATAAAGGAGGGAGGGGTGGAGAGCTACGGCACGTCAATTGCATCGCGTGCAACGAAGTCGTCGAGATCAATCTCCACGGAAACCCTCCCCACTTTCGAGCCAAACCCTAGCCTTGCATCACGTGCTAGCACACGGGTGTACGGCGTTTTGTCCCCGGACGTGTGGATACACAGAGGCGCTGCTACATTGCACGCCGTTGATCGCTTCGGATCGGCTGCGGTCGGCGCGCATCGGAGCGAGCGCGAGAACACGGTCGGACGACTCGGATCGGCTATGCATCTGCGAATCGGGCGATTGGCGAATCGGCTGTCCGGGTATCGTGTCGGCTTGCGAGAATCGGCTACACTGTTCGGATCGGATAGCCACGATTGGCTGTTTCCGCTGCACACTCCAATCGGTAACGATCTATCGGCCCTTACTTGCAAGTGTTCTGGTTTTGCGCGGTAGAAAATTTTTGTTTTCGGCTAGCGTAGCTTCCGCGTAACCCTTCAAAATGTAGTGGCCGATGCGCTGAGCCGCAAAGTCCAATGCAACCACATGGGATTGGAAGGTATGGCCAATGAGCTCCAAGAAGAAATGGCTCGACTTAATTTGCACTGATTCCTCATGGAGAAGTGAACTCACTTGGAAATCCAACCCCTTCTAAGGACTCAAATAGAAGAAGCCCAAAAGGGAATGAGGAAACCCGGGAAATCAAGGAACGCATGGCGGCGGACGCGCTAAGGAGTTTTCGGTAGACGACAAGGGAATCTGTGGTACAAGAAAAGAATCTGCGTGCCTGAACGAGGTGGTTTGCGAGGATTGATCTTAAAAGAAGCCCACGAATCGGCATATTCGTTACACCCCGAAAGCACGAAAATGTACCGGGATTTGAAGGGAGAATACGGTGGCCCAATATGAAGAGAGATGTAGCCGAATACGTAGCCGTGTGCGATGTGTGCCAAAGGGTGAAAGCCGAGCATCAACGACCGGTGGCTTCTGCGCCACTCAAGATTCCCGAATGGAAATGTGTGGACCCCGTTTTTGAGACGGGAATCTTTCGTGTTCATAGTACCATTTCCACCTGGATCGAGTAGTTGGTACCCACGAATACGATCTTGGATAATCAAGTGCGCATGCACGAATAGTCTTACATTACCATTATTACATTAGTAAGCCGAAGGCAATGTTCATCCCACGGGACCTTATGGTCAGAATACAACATAAAAAGAGAATTTAGATAAGGCGGCGGAAAGAGGCGGCGGCTTGTCAATTGCCACGAGCAACGCCAGGAGCTAAGGTCTAATATGCGCCGTCGGTTCCTTCGTCCTCCGGTGATACGCGTATGGATCTTCTGGCTCTTCACTCCCATCAGCTGGAGGTTTGTGCGTATAGCAAGGGTGAGTACCACCGTACTCGGCAAGCCAACACGAGAATTGATGCATATGATAGGGTTATTCAAAGAACATGGCTAGGGTTATTTTTGCGTAAAGCCCGTTTTCACAATTCTTTTCACAAACCTATCGACTAGCCAAATCAAGTTTTAATTTCATAGTTCATTAACCCGGCGACGGTTACGTCTACCATCCATCGTGATTCCAAGGATGGCTTCCGCCTCCGGTTCGTCATGATTTTCAGGGAGTCCACCCCTTCTCGCATCTCGAGAAGTTGATCCACCAGAAATAAAATCATCATGCAAACCCATCCGGCATTTTTAAGTTCAAAGTCTAGCCAAGCGAAAGTCTTGTCACGATGCTCAATATCCGCGAGCACGGCTATTCAAATAGTTTGATTCATTCACCTTTGCGGTGGATGTACACTTTACCCGTACTCCGCGACGCCCAACAAATGAGCCTACGCCTCAACACATGAGACGGTCATGGCAAAGCCTTTCGGTAACCTCACTTTGGCGTGCCCGCTCCATGAACTTAAGCCCTCATGCACTCTAGCCGTCCTTTTCTAGCGGTGAGAGGAGTTACAGGCGCACCGGGGTAAGGGAAAACTTTCCAAATCTTTAAGTTTAATTAACATCGGTTTAATTCCACCATTCATATCAAAGGCCGCAGCCTCATTCTCATCCCTTAACCACATCATAGAGAACCATCTATGCAAGGATACGCCTCAGCTATCTAGTCGGCTAGGTCTATACCCATTCGAGAATACGGTTGTGCGGCTCGTTTCCGCTATCTCATGGCTCGAGTCCTTAGCGACCGGGGTCGGCACTTGCCTTTTCCGAATCCGCCCAAATCATCCGGCCCCGAGTCTAAAACATTTGTATAGTACTTTAAATTTTCATCAAACTTAGTTCACCATTCTCGTGGCCATGTGGCGCTCATGTCTCCACATGCCATATCTCAACTACCTTTCCTAAGGTAGTTGCCCAAGCACAAAGCTTTTTCATAAAGTCATGAGTATGCATAAATCTAAGCATAGCATGGCTAAGCAGTTTACCGAAGTTATTCTTCGGTGTTTGTATCACATCGCGAGTTACAAGGAGTAATTCTAAAGGTAATCAATAGCAAGGTATGGCATAACAAGTATAGGTAACTCAAAAGCATGCAGGTTTAGAGTTTAAAATAACATCATTTCGCAATTGGGATCGATATGTTCAAAGGGTGTGAAGACTTGCCTTGCTCGCACGCTGGTTGAGTGGGGTCTTCCGCGTAGTCAGTGTTCACCTCTTCGGACGCTATCTCCGTACGTGCGAAAAGAAGGGTTGAATCCAATTAGAATTCAACAACATCAACGAAAAAGAAAGAGATCTCAAAATGATCGCGGAAAGCGGATTCCAAACACAACCTCAAACTTCGGAAATCTTAAAGGTTGAATCAACGAAAAGGATTTCGGTTAAACCGAGCGAACCATCTTGTAGTTAATATGTATTTTGCACTTAAATTTGAAGATATCCTAGAATAATTAGGTTTCTAATTTTTATATCTCCAATAATTGATCTTTAATGTTGCAATTATATTTATTAGGGTTTTTGAAATTCTAACGACGGGATAATGTCATCCATGCTTAACCAATATTTAAAAAGGTCTCATGTGAACTTCGATAACAATTTAAAGGTTGGACAATATTTGAATTCATAAAAAAGAAAAATTTAATCTATAAATCATTTTCACAAAGTATTTCTTTTAGAAGGGGAAAGAATATTATACTTATTCCTAAATAATAATATTTCAAAAACCTTGTTTTATCCTAAAATATTTCCAAAATAAGTTACACATTTTCCCTTATTCCTTTACTATTTTTCTTTTCCTTCTTTTCTCTTTTTTTTCTATTCCCTCTGTTTTCTTCCCTTCTTTCTGCGCTCTGCTACCACGGCGGCCGACGGCGAGGAAGGGGCGCCGACGGTGAGGGAGGGCCGGAGCTAGGGAAGGAGGGGCTTTTCACCATCTTGGGACCACGGGGTCCCATTTCTCCACTCGGTCGGGACCGGGAGCGGCGAAGAGGGCGCACGGCGAGGTGGTTCGGCGGCGTGGCGCTCGTCGGCGGCAAACTCCGGCGAGGTTTTGGCCAAAGCAAGGGGTCTACGAGCATCGGTGAGCCTTAGGGATGCTAGAGAGGGGTTGGTTCGGCGGGGAGGCGCTGAAGCGTGCCGGCGACGGCGGGGTGGCGGCGGCGAGACGGGGAATTCGAGGGGCTCGTCGCCGGCGATTTTCGGCGACCATTTGGCTCGGGAAGCTTAGGGGAAACAACACTTAGAGCACGGGGATAATGATGGTACCTTCAATTCGGGAAGAAATCGGCCGGGTGACGAATTTCGAAGTGTTGCCGGGCGGTCGAGTTAGGGTTCTTCCGGCGAGCTCCGATCCTTCCCAAAATTCAAGCAATGCAACGGCTAACTTTTGGGGAAAAACGGGAGAAAGCACGAGGGAGTTGTGGCGAAGATTTTCGGTGTTGGGGGCTCGGCTCGGGGTGGTTTCTTATAGGCGGTCGACGGAGGGCGATGCGGCGGCGGCAATGGCGCGGCGTCGGCGGCATGGCGCGGTCGCGGGAGGTCGTGCGCGACGTGCGGCAAGCTGCGGCCGACGTGCGTGCGTACGGTGGCGCGAGCGAGAGGAGCGGTGCGTGCGGCGGCGCAGCGCGGCGCTTACGCGGCGGTGCGGCGGCATGGCGGCAACCAACGCGCGTCGCGGTGACTTCGCGACCGCGGTGGCGCGGCATACTGCAGGCGGTGGCTGTGCGCGCGAGGCGGTGTCATCAACGAGAACACGAGTGCGCGGGCGTCCGTACGGCGCGGCACGCGCTCGGCGCGTGGCGCGCGCGAACGTGGCCGACGGGCCGGTCGAACACCTGCGCGCGATGAATAGTGCACTTTTCCTATTTTATGATTTAATTTTCCTAAATCCCTATTTCTATTTCCTTTCTTCCTAAAAATCCCAAATAAATTTTGGTATTCTCGGTATACTCTCTAAAATGATATTTCCCATTTCTCCCTATTTTTCAAAATATATTTTTCGTATTTATTTTATTTCTTCTTTTGAATTCAAAAAAATAGGGTTTGAATAGCGACAATTTCTATCTTCATTTTTCTTTTTCAAAAATATCTTTATCATCAAATCCTAATTATTCATTATCCTTCCCTCATCAATTAGGGTTTAAACCAAAATATATCCTTTTTGTAATTCACCAAATTATATATGTATGTGCTCTTTTCAAGGTACACACATTTATATTTTGAAATCATTTTCACCGGTTGAAATTTCAAAGCTTAGGGTTTTGTCCCATTTTTCCTCAAAGTAATTCTAGAAGAAAAATCTTATTTTCTTTCTCTTGGCAATCCGGATCGAAAAATACGATAAGAAGCAATGATTCCCAAAAGTTTTTGTGAGTTCCGATTTTTACGTTCCGAATTCCATTCCTTCGATTTTCGGGATGTTACAAACCTACCCCCTAACAATAAATCTCGTCCCGAGATTTCTTACCGGTTGTTGAATAGGTGTGGGTATTACGTCCTCGGGAACTCTTCGCTCTCCCGGGTAGCTTCTTCTTCTTTGTGATTGCTCCATTGTACTTTGTACATGCGCCATGACTTGGTTCGTGTCTTCTTTTACGCCTCGTCTAGTATCTTGATTGAATGCTCCGGGTAGGTAAGGTCACTTTGTGGACATGGATGGTTTCTAACGGGCTTGCTCTTCTACCGCAAACATTTCTTCAGGCTGCGATATGTGGAATACTCGGTGGACATCGGAGAGATTCTCGGGCGGTTCTAATTGGTAAGCCACTTCTCCCCTCCTAGCGCTTATCAAGAATGGGCCCACGTATCGTGATGCGAGTTTCCTTTGACTTTGAATCTCTGTGTTCCCCGTAGTGGTGAGACCTTTAGATACACGTAATCACCTTCTTTAAATTCCAATTCTCTTCGTCGGGTATCCGCGTAGCTCTTTTGTCGTGATTGAGCGGCTTGTAGTCGGTCCGGATCGGGCGAACCTTTTCCTCAGCCTCCTTGATTATGTCGGGCCCGAATACGGTTCGTTCACCGGTTTCGACCACATCAATGGGGTTCGACATCGGCGACCAAATAGAGCTTCGTTTGGCGACATCTTCGAGGGCTTGATAGCTATTGTTGTAGGAGAACTCGGCGTACGGCAAACATTTCTCCCAATCCTTGGTGAAATCCAATGCACGAGCTCTCGGCATATCTTCTAGTACTTGGTTCGTCCTTTCGTCGCCCATCGGTGCATGGGTGATAAGCGATGCGGCGAGATGACTTCCGAGTGCCTCGTGGACTTTGCTCCAAAAATGAGATGTGAATTGGGTACCACGATCCGATATAATCCTCTTTGGTACACCGTGGAGACATACAATCCTACTCATATATAGTTCCCCTAGCTTGGCACTATTGTAGTTAGTTTTCACGGGAATAAATCTGCGTCTTGGTGAGCCGATCTACTATTACCCAAATGGAATCGTAACCGGTCGTAGTTTTGGGTAGTCCCACTATGAAATCCATGCCTATCTCGTCCCATTTCCATTCGGGAATCTTGAGTGGGCTGCGCAAGCCAGTGGTCGTTGATGCTCGGCTTTCACCCTTTGGCACACATCGCACACGGCTACGTATTCGGCTACATCTCTCTTCATATTGGGCCACCGGTATTCTCCTTTCAAATCTGGTACATTTTCGTGCTTAGGATGTAACGAATATGCCGATTCATGGGCTTCTTTTAAGATCAATCCTCTCAAACCGCCTCGTTCGGGCACACATATTCTTTTCTTGTACCACAAGATTCCCTTGTCATCTACGAAAACTCTGAGCGCGTCCAGCGCCATGCGTTCCTTGATTTCTGGGTTTCCTCACTCCCTTTTTGGGCTTTCTCTATTTGAGTTCTCGGTAGGGGTTGGATTTCAGGCGAGTTCACTCCTCAGTGAGGAATCGGGTGTAGATTGAGTCGAGCCATTTCTTCTTGGAGTCATTAGCCACACCTCCCAATTCCATGTGATTGCATTGGGCTTTGCGGCTCAACGCATCGGCCACTACATTTGCCTTGCTTAGGGATGATAATGGATTCCTAGATCGTAATCCTTGATCAACTCCAGCCATCGCCTCTGTCGTAGGTTGAGATCGGGCGAGTAAAGAAATATTTTAGGCTCTTGTGATCGGTATACACATCACGGTGGTTCCCGATCGAGATAGTGTCTCCAGAGATCTTCAATGCGTGTACAACCGCGGCTAATTCCAGTCGTGTGTGGGATAATTCTCTTCGTGGGGTCGTAGCGTCGCGAGGCATAGGCTACGACCTTCCCATCCTGCATTAATACTCCTCCTAATCCTTGCAGGGATGCATCACGGTACATTACGAAGTCCTTAGGTTGTCGGGTAAGGTCAAGATTGGGGGCGGTGGTTAACTTTTCTTTTAATTG